>CM061546.1:97522151-98722151 GCA_030864215.1 Capsicum pubescens | reverse complement strand
AGCTCGCCCAAAAGACTATTGATGGTACATAACTTATAAGATTCTGCATGTAAGGTATCAGGTAGGTTCAATAAAGCACAATAAGTCTATGGAGTTGAGAAGCCAGGGAGAATACAATCCTATTATTCACCTATGAATGACAATAATCAAATTTATATTATCTATTTGTTCGATATTGCTACTCAAATCCCCCATTTACTTTTTTGGTTTTTGCCCGTTAACTACAACATCTGAGAGACACAATTCCATGTATTCCCTTGGGATTCGACCCCAACCTTTATTGGTTTACTATATTTGATAATAATTGCACAATCTTCAGAGTGAAGGTGTATCTTGGGCGTTATCACTAAGCTTACTGTCTCCAACTAATGGTGCCATGCAACAACATGAGACTAATCTAAGTGATCTAAATGACTAAGGATCTCATGTCGGGGACACTCTCTGGACCATTGATAAAGTTCTCAATAGTCATAACAAACCCCTAAAGCTGTAACCTATCAAGAAATACGAGCTGACCCAAACTGGATGACCGACTAACGCCGAGGGCACTTCATTCTTAAATGACCATATTCCCTACAATCATAATATACCTCAGGAACTCTAGGATGGTGGGGACCATATGCTAACTCGGTCTAAACAACTACCTCATGTTTGGGGCACTCTCTAGACTAATGTCCCTTCTTACCACAACCAAAACAAGCTCTTCAAAAACTCTGAGATACTGCCTCTATTGATCTAGAATGGCCACCACGATATAAAAAACCATACAAAAAACTCATGGCTCAACAAGAACTCTTTTTATTGTGATCACCATTACTAATGTAAGAGCTACTAAGAGTCAAAAACACTACCATCATAGAACCAATGGGTTGCAAGTGAACCTGACCTTTATTGGGAGGATCGTCACTCCTAAATAGAATACCAATAGCACTATACTGAGCACATGACCTTTTACCACTACCTCCATAAGTCTTTATAAATTCTCTCTCTATGTCCCATGCATGATCAATAATCTAAAAAAAGGAAGGCCCAGTTGCTATCAAGTTAAAACACTCCAGTGTTAATCTCTGGGAATTTCTAAAAGTTTCTCCTCACTATCCTGACTAAAACTTACCCTATAAGTCATAGGGTGTCTTGACGGGTCATATGACCCTAGTTGTAAGGTTTCCAGTGAATGGTTCTTGAGTTATTATCCTAATTATGACTTGGTGTCATGAATCGTAAAGACCCATAATGAGCATTGGGCTCAAATCGTAGCCTAAATACTATGTGTGGCTAAGTTTTGTTCTGGGTATAAGTGAATCACTATGAGTCATAAGGACTCATTACAATTTATTTTGTTCAAATTGTACAATGTTCAGTGTTTACCCTAAATGGTTTCTGTGTTACTACGAATGGACCTCATAAGTCGTAGGGTCCCATTACTAGTCGTATTAGTTGAGTCGTAGGGTCAACAATATGTGTACACTTGAAATTGTCTTGGTTGAGACTCTTGGTGAAGAGTAATAACAAATTCCTATGAGTCATATAATGTCTCGTAGACACTAACAACTAAATTCCAGCTTTTAATTTGAGGGCACTTTGGACAATTTCCTTCTTACCCAATTAAAATCCCACATTCATAAAGAACTTAAGGAGGGTTATTTCTCATTCATAATGTAATAAAATACTCTCAGAACTCTCTCAAATTCTCTCAAGCAAGATTCTTAGGGTTTCCAAGAAGTAGGTCGTCTAACGGCTCAAGGGTTGAATTCTTTCCTTGGAACTTGGTATCTCAAGCATGTTACTCTTCCCTAATTTCTAATTTGTTAAAATAATATATTTTAAAGAGTTGTCATATGGTATGGATGATGGTTTTGAAACATGGGTTGAGGGTTTTGAATGTTTGATTTTTAATAATGTTTTCTATGGTGTATGTATGATTGTTCATGCTTTGATTATGGTTTTGAACTGGTAAGGTGCATGGGTATGGTGAATAAACTAAAGAATTGTGATTTCCCCTAACTTTTTACTTTTGAAGTGGTAATGACTTCAACACTGTATTGTGAAATTGGTTTTGATTTTTGAAAGTATGCACATTGAACTACTCTTTAACTATTGCATACTATGAAAAGTTAATGAAGTATAATGATTTTGAATTGAAACTTATGGGGTTGTGTAATTCCCAATATAATGCATAATTGAACCAAGGGAGCTATGAATTTCCCTAAATAATGAAATTATTTCAATATATTAATGTTACCTTGCATGTATAGTTGGTATGATGATACCAACAATGTATGCCTAAATGTGTATCATGGTTCAATGAATAGGAATGTCTGATAAATGATTAAATTGGGCTTTAATGAGGGTTGTATAGCTGAGTCATGAAAGTGGAGGTCCCGAGAAATAAATATTAGAAATCATGGTTGCCGACACGGGGGTCTACATGACTGAGTGCTTATCATTAACATTGTCATTGTCATTGTCAGGGTCGGGGGCATGTCGCGACACTTTAATGATTTTGGTTTTTTCTAGAAGGTTTTATTGGATTACAGTGGACATGGGTGGTGATGTTTCTTGGTTGTTTTAGCCTATTTTTGGTGATTGACTTCTTCTGAAGTCTTCAATTCTATCTTCTACTATATTTTTATATGTTGAAAATCATCTTACATTAGGATATTGTGTTCTGTTGGTTAGGTGTAGGGGTGTTCTTTGAACCTCATTGGACTTAAGATATCCATGAAGGTGAGGCCCTGGTTCGGATCATAAGAAAGTTGGTATCGAAGCCTAGGTTTGGTTTCATTGAGTGTCCACAAAGCCATGTTTTGTAGAGTCTCTATTATGGGTGTGTATCATGCCACACTTATAATAAAGTAGCTATGAGACATTTATGGATGTTTCCCTTTCTTGTTGTTCTATTTTGAGCTATAGAGTCTAAGATCTTGAAATCTTCTCTAATACTTGCATGTTTGCTTTTCAGATCATGCCTCCCAGAAGATTTGATATTTATGGGAACTCTTTTGTCCTTTGTAAGGATAATGTAAATGGAGCTCATTCTACTCAAGGAGTTCAAACCCAGTCTAGGGTCACTGATTTTGATTTCCCTAGTAGATTCTAATGGTTTCCCCTAGCCCTCCTTAGGTACCTCAAGCTGGCATGTCTAATGTTGAGTTTCACCAGTCGATCCATTTGCTTACCCAGTTGGTGGACTCTCATACTAAGTGTGTTACTTTTTTTGCTCCATCCTCTGAGGTTACTAGAGTTAGCCAATTTATGAGGTTGATTCTGAAACACCTAGGCTTTGAACCATGATAAGAGCTTCACTATTTGATTTCTCTGAGTTGGTTATGACTAGTGACTTGAGTCGTACCCATGGATATGGGTCGTACCTACTTTGACCTCCCCGTCTCATACCTTGATCAGTCCATGAGGGTAACACGCTATCCACTGTACAACATGGCCTCCCCTTGGTCGTAACCAATGTATATGAGTCATATACTACTCAATCGTATAGATTAAAGTTTCAACTTGAGTGGACTATTTTCTATAAGAATGAAGTTTATGAGTTAGGGGTTGATTCTTACCCTTTGGTTATGACTTAAGGGTGTCCACTCGTACCCTTAATAGAATAGATGACCGATAAGGAGCCTAGCATATGAGTAGGGGTACCACTTGTACCCTAGGGTACGATTACTTAAGGATTCAGTATAGGGAAGTTGTACCCCTGGATGGGGTCATTTTCCAGCTTTTAACTAAGGGCCTTGTGGTCATTTCCCATACCTAAATCCCTAATTACCTTCACTATATAAGGCATTATATCCTCCTAATACCTAATTTACAAGACTCAAACACTCCTAAACACTCTAAAGGTTCTTGAAATAAGATTGGAGGCTAGGGTTTAGAGGGTGATCTTCAAGAGGCAAAGGGGAGTCAATATTCTTGGTGATTCAAGTTGTTTAAGGTATGTACCTCTTCCCCTTTCTAAATAACTCTAAACCCATGTATTTCAAACTTAGATTAGTAAGCGTATATTGTAGTTTTGAAATCAAATGAAAAGGATTTTGTCGCCTAATGATGAATAATGATGATTTCTAACTTAGACTTATGTTTATTCATGTTATTGATGGTAGTTTGTGCATATGAATGCATGTTGTATGTGTTCTATCATGTAGGTCTTGAGTAACCCTAGTATTGATGGTTCTTACTATGAAATTGGCCATGGTAAAGGCATGAACACAAAGTGTTTGTGAAAATATCTAAGTGAGATGTCTAGTTAAATAAAGATGATGTTTGAACTAGGGAAATGTCCCAATATGTATGAATGCTTGATAAATGATATTGTAAGGTAAAATGAGCTAGGTATTGTGTAATTAAATACCTTGATGGTTTGATGAATAAGAAGGGAGTTAAAGTCCCTAACATAAAAATGAATGTGAATTGTGTGTGGGACTAAATTATGGTATAGAATTGCTAATAAAATGTGAATGGTTTGTAAGGGTCTTGAGTACCATAGTTCAAATTGTATAACGAGTTGAATTTAAGGAATTGGTCTATTGAAATGGTTGAGCAATGAAGGCTCCCATGAGGACCATGTGATCATGTATGTTATTGAAATAGGATAATTAGGTTAAAGTCCTTATGTGTGCAATTGAATGTATGTGGATGCATAGAAAAAGGGTTAGATCCCCAATGTCGAATAATGATACTCATGATGTATTAAGGTTAATGTTCCTTGCCTAATGAAATTGCTTATGGCTAATGTCCCTTGCATAATGAGATCTTATGAGGTCGAAGTGCCTTGCTAAATGAATTGGCTTGGGGTTGGAGTCCACTATATATTAAGGCATGATCTTAGAGTCCCTTGCCTAATATATGAGCATGTGGTTAGAGTCCCTTGCTTGAATGAATGTGTGCGAGTGGTTAGAGTCCCTCACTTATGTGAATGTTTGTGAGCGGTTATAGTCCCTCACTCTAATAGATGGGTGTATGGTTAGAGTCCCTTGCTTGATGATATATTAATATGGTTAAAATCCTATGCCTAATGAGAATTTTTTGAATATATAAGTATGGAAGGTTGGAGTCCTCTATTGCATGTATAATGAATGAGTGCTTCCAAAGTGTTGATAAGACTTGTCCCCTTGATTAGCATGTGATACTTCTATATGTGTGGATAAGGTTATAAACATGATTGAATATGATATATTGACTAGATGTTGAATGATGATGTTATTTTATCCTTCTTCTTGAGTTACATACTAGCATTCCAACTACTAACCATCTCTAGGCACTATTTCCCCATGTGACATAGGGGACGGAGCATCTTCATCTCTTCCTATATAGTGATTAGGAATAAAAGTAGTTCATGCATTACCTTTGGAGTGGTGAGCTTCTTTTTTGCGGAAGACATTTATCCTTAGTCACTTATCTTTAGACTTAGTTTATCTTTTACTTGGTTTGGCTATCATCGGCGCCTTGTCACGATGTATACATTTCTAAACTTCGGTTATATAGAGGTATTGTGGATGACTGTCGACTTAGGTATATTTGTTAGTTGAGGAACCTAATGAAATGGTTAGACATTGTTTAATTTATGACTTGTGGTATGTTTTCTTCTATCTCATTTTATGGTCAGTATTCACTCAACCTTTATGATCATTATGATGATGGTGATGGGTTATTGAGGCGACCTCCAATTCATGTTGGCTTGAGGTACCCATACAATATGGCCCGGTTTTAGGGCATTTCAAGTTGGTATCAAAGACTAGATTCATGGTCAGTTGGGTGTCCACAATACCGTGTTGAGTAGATTCTCTTTTATTGGTGTGAAGTGCAACACACTTATAAAAGAGGAACTATGAGACATTTTAGGAAATATTTCCCTTTCTTGTGTTTCAATATCAAGCTATAGAGTCTAAAGTCTTAGATTTCTCTGATTTCTATTTTCTATCTTTCATATCATGCCTGCAAGGAGATCAGACGCTTAAGCAAACCCTTCTGAGGGCCCTATGGAAGAAGCTCATCAAACTTTTGGAGTTTGGACTCGGGCTAAGGCTGCATCATTTGACCATCTTCGTGGGGTTAATCTACCCCCACCAACCCCGACTATGAGAGTGACCCTTATATTTTGTCACCTTAGAAGGATGCTACTAATGCTAAGTTTCATCGCTCTATCAACCTCTTGACTCAATTGGTAGAATCTCAAGCAGAGCGTGGTGCTATAGCTACCATTTTATCTGAGGCTACAATAATTGGCCAATTTATAAGTTTGATCCCTCTTATGTTCTTCAATATGAAGGTTGAGGAAGATCTTCAAGGCTTTATTGATGAAATGGAGAAGATCTTTTGAATTATGCATGCTTCAAAGATTGAGGTCGTTGGGTTTTCTTTCTACTAATTAAAATATGTAGTGTACCAATGGTACGAGGGGTTGGAGTTGTCTAGAGGTGTTGATTCTAGTCCCATCATGCGGAAGGACTTCTCTGAGGCTCTCTTAGATTGCTTTTTTCCTTAAGAGTTGAGGGAGACAAAGCCGGAAGATTTTTTGAACTTGAAGCAAGGAAAGATGTTCGTTCAAGATTATGCCTTGAAATTCCATAAATTTTCAAGGTATTCTCCCAAGATGCTTTCTAGCATGAGGGCTAGAATGCGTAAGTTTGTCTGGGAATCGTCCCATGAGTTAGACCTTGAGAGAAAGGAACCTTGCTGATTGAGAACATAGATATTTATAAGTTGAATGTGTATTTGCAACAAGTAAAAGAAGATAAAAAAATAAGCAATCGAGCTTACGGAGAGGCAAAGTAAGAAGTTTAGGCCTTTTGAGCCTAGTACTGGTGATGGTGGAAAGTGGCCACGAAAGAAGTAGGGGAGTTCAAGTTCTTTCTCCTCGGCCAGTGTTCGCTCTCCTTACCCAAAGTTTTTAGATGATCATCGGACTCAGTTTAGTGATAGATCCCAGGCACAAGGTGCCTAATTCTAGGCTAGTGGTTCCCAGTCGGCTCTACCTCGCCCTCCGTGCAGATTTTATGGTAGTGTTATCATAGTTAGTGTGAGAAAAAGAGAAATAGATGTTTCTATTATGGATAGATTAGGTATATATAGCGTGATTACCCCTCTCTAGATGCTTCTAGGGCTAATTGGTCCCCTATTATCACTCTATCTACTCCCATACTGAAGGGTGTTATGTTTGTCTCTGCTTCTATTTCTAGCACCGGTGTTAGCCAAAACCTTTTGTATGCACTTGATCCTCTCCAGGATTCTGAGGAATCTCCCAATGTTATCACGGGTATGTTGAGACTTTTCTCCCGTGATGAATATTATTTTCTTTATCCAGGGTCTACTCTTTCTTATGTGACCCCGTATGTGGCTATGCATCTTTATTGTGGTTGTTAGAAGGGTCTATAAGGGGTGTGTGATAATGGTTGGTGGTAGGGATACCCTTGTAGACTTGATAGAGTTGGACATTATTGATTTTGATGTCATTCTAGGGATGGATTAGTTGTACTCTTGTTATGCTTCTGTAGATTGTCGAACTCGTAGGATCATGTTTTGATTCCCTAATGAGTCGGTCATTATATGGGAAGGTGGTTCCCTAGTTCTTAAGGGAATGCTCATTTCTTATCTAAAGGCCTAAAAGTTGATTTCAAAGGGTTGTTTGTATCATTTGGTCCAAGTTCAAGATTCTCACTCAAAAGAGCTTTCTGTAGAATTTGTTCCCATGGTTAATGAGTTTCTTGAGGTGTTTCCCGATGATCTTCCCGGTGTTCCTCCTGATAGGTAAATTTATTTTAGGATTAATCTTCTCTCGAACACTCGTCCGATTTCTATCCCTCCTTATAGAATGGCTCTGATGGAGCGAAAAGTGCTTAAGGGGTAATTGAAAGACCTCTTTGATAAAGGTTTAATTCGCCCTAGTGTGTCTCCATGAGGTGTTTCTGTGTTGTTCATGTGCAAGAAGGATGGTTCCTTTCATATGTTAATTGATTATCGTTAGTTGAACAAAGTGACAATAAAGAATAAATATCCTCTTTCTAGGATCGATGATTTGTTTGATCAACTTCAGGGTGCGAAGTATTTCTCTAAGATTGATCTTAGATCGGGTTATCATCACCTTAAGATTAGGGATGCGGATATCCCTAAGACTGCATTTAAAACCCAGTATGGTCATTACAAGTTTCTTGTCATGTCTTTTAGGTTGACCAATGCCCCGACGACATTCATGAACATGATGAATAGGGTTTTCTGTCCATTCTTGGACATGTTTGTCATGGATTTCATTGATGATATCTTAGTCTATTCTGAGAGTGAGGTGGATCATGTAGTGATAAGCCCAAATTACAACTCTCGTTAGAAAGTGTAAGCAGTCGCTGTCAAATATAGAACCCAACTGGGTTGGGTGTCGAATCCCACAGGGAATACTCTGGTCACTAAGTGTTGCAATTATTAGTAGACTGTTGGTCGAAAATTCCAAGGACAAAAGGGGGGTTTTGATTTAGGCGTGAATTAATAATATCAAAGTAACGAATGAATGATTTGTTTAGTAAAGGTTAATCACAGAGATTGGTAAGTTAGGGTTATGTCCACCTTGTAGTTTCTACTTCTCTATTAACTATGAGTAACGCGGAATTTAGACATGCATGCACTTATAGAGAATCGTATTCTAATTCTAAATCCAAGTGTTTCTCAACCATCAAGGATCTATTTCACTTTAGCTCTCCCGAGCCAAAAGTGTATAACAAATGGTACAAATTCTCCAAGAAGTTAATCCGGTTAAGGCATTAACGTGTAAATAGAGGTTGGAAGCCCTATTTCCTTGTCACACTCTCTTTTCCAAACATGCAACTTTTCTCCCGAACAAGTTAATGCTATAATGGCGTATTCTCTATGTTTGCAACCATGAGAATTTAATTAAAACGGAGAGAGTAATGATATAAGTAGCATACACATCAAGAATTCACAAAATCATAGCAACAAAGAGTATCTTACAAGGTTTTCATAACCCTAACAGAGAAGTTTAGCTACTCATGAGTACAACTGAAATCAAAGAAGACATCATCATCATACCAAAGTTAGAATAATCTCACGATGGGGATGAGTTTGGCGTCAAACAAGAGGTTGACGTTTTTCTTCCCTTTAGCCGTTCGTGTAGCCTTAGCGTTTTTCTCTGTCTTAAACTTACAGAATCTGTAAACTGAATAATGACTAATGATCGAATGAATGCTGAAAAATTCAGCAAATAGGGTTTTTATAACATCCTTGTCCTACTAAGTTACTGCTGCATCCCTAAGTATTTAGAAATACTGATTTTGCCCGGGACAAGTTCTCCATGCATCACATTCAGTCCACAAGCTTCCAAAAGTTGTCTTCCCTCTTGTGTGAAGTTTCCCTTTGCTGCCCAAAGGTCCACAAAGTGCTGAAATATTCATCATTAATACCTGAAAAACATGCTAATCACATAGGTTAGCTCACTTAAAGGAAAATGGACTAAAAGTGCAGGAATTATATATTTTATCCTCCAAACTTAGCTAAAATATGGGTAAATTATGGTTCTTAGGGGTATAAATACGCCCAACATCACCACCCCACACTTAAAGCTTTGTTCGTCCTCGAACAAAATATTACGTCCATGCAAACACCTAACTAGAATTTCACAATAGCAACACAAAATGTTCAACAGGACATGCACGGCAATTATTAACAGAGAGTAGGTTTCTTGATCACTACTAGAAACAATTCAACCTCCAACATAGACTCGTGAGGATGGTTAATTCGTATCCACAAGTTAAGCCACAAAAAATCATATAACACTACCCAAAAATCATCAACCATGTGTGTCTCACACAAGATATTACCCATGATCACTCACAGTTTTGCAATTTTCGAATCATGGGTATAAGACTCTCCTTGCTCTCACTTCTCACAAAGAATTCTTATGTTGCAACTGATGACCATAGGCTTTCCCTTAGTGTAATGTTCTACTAATATCGGAATGCTAAGCTTAGGATCAAATAGGTCTTTACAAGTTGCAATGTAGGCTAAGGGACAGGTAGGACTATTTTGGCCAGAAATAGTGACTATGTTCCCTAAGCGCTTTAATACACTACGTTATGTCATTAACACTCTCTTTTAAACAACCCCTCTACTTTTTTTTCATCTACCACCTCTTCTCACATATTTTGTTATTCAATTATAAACACAACTATCTTTTTATTTTTCTATTTCTTTTTCTTTTTTTTTCTTTTTTTTTTCTTTTCTCTTTTTTTTTATAAAACACCTCTATGATAGCCACTCCTTTTCACAACAATTTCAAGTACCAATACACTCTGAGGCATCACTCTCACCCAATTTCCTCTTATTTTCTCACATGACTCTACAATTTAAAGCGCTTAGGAATTTGGATCAAATTATGATCTTGACAAAAATGGATTAGGCTACATATGAGGCTGTCAAAGAAAATAGCTAAAGGCTAAAAGGGGGTTAACTAGGATAATGTACAAAGGTAGGTAAAAAGAAGGTAAACAATTACAGGCTGCCAAAGAAATGCCTAAATCATCTCCTAAACTCACACTCTTTATTTCGCTTTACACACACACCAGGCAAGTTCTAACATCAGTCACAACACAGAATATACTATAACCTTACACACACAAGGCACATGGTCACTTTATTGGGAGCAGTATAGACTCTTGACCCAACAGATGAATGAATTAAACCACACAATTATCACACAGTGAGTCACACTTAGAGCCTACATGTCTCAATAGTAATGATTTAGCACAAACTCTTGTTATAATACCATGCCGTCTATCAGAACAATTTTATGCAAAATCTGAAAAAAGTTTGAAAATTTAACTAACTAATTACGACTAATTAGCAAAAACAAGAATAAATGTAGGAAAAGAAGTACCATACAACATACAAATACCAGCACCCCACACTTAGACAAGACACACTGCCCTTAGTGGAAAATAAATAAGGAAAACCTGATTAGTCGGACTCTTTCTCTATGTCTGGGGTCATACCCCCTGCGTCGGAATCATCATCAGAGTCATCGTCCACGTCTGAGTCTGGAAGTCGGCGATTATCATTAGTCGGCACATCATCATCGAGAGGTTCCTCAAAATGTACCCCTACTCCACACATAGCCCGCGCATGCTCATTCATCGGGTAGTCATAATCCAACTGCTAAAGCTCTGCATCAGTCGGAAACCGACCCCCACTCATCATGGTAAACCGAGTCATGCCATATAGATGGCGAAAGAAAGTTTCATCCTGATCATGTCTTTCTGCAGTGGTAAGGTTGATGGCATGACCAGTTTCAGGCTCTTTAACTTTCGTAAGATCAACCTTCTTCGGGTTGTGTGGAAGCTTATGATCTGCAGGTTCCTCTTCAATGTGCTCCCTCCTTAAGATCGCAGTCAAAAAATTGCCAAATCTAAAATGGGACATTTTGTGCAGTCTAGCCTTACGCATTAACGATCGTATAACCGCACCAATGTTGATGGGAATATTAGTCATCAGAGCGTACACCAAGCATACTCTATCACGTGTGATCTTTGTGTTCTGTGTCCCAGGAATCAGGCAAGAGTTGACTATCCTCAACCATATACGAGCTTCTCTGTTCAAGGAAGCATACGGAAAGGTATTGTGCCGACCGTTATCCTTGTGATGAATCCACCGGGCCATGGACCTTGTTCCGCACAGTGTGTGTCTGATTTCCCTGTAGGGAGGTCTGTGATAAAGCTCCTTGAGCGGTGATGGATCCACAGATGGAAGACCCAGAAAAGAGTTGAAAAACTCCGCATTCAGTTGCAAGACTTGGCCCCGAATCTTCACTTCACTTCCGGTAGTCTTTGGGGACCAATTGTCATAGAACTCTCACGTTAGATCAAGATTGCATTCCCCCATATCTCGGAAAATGAAATCAAGATTTAGTGCCATGATTTTTGCCAAAATGCAGGGCTCTCTCTTTGCTAGATTCTCCTTCTGCATCAAATCCACGTGAACATATTTTTTCACTTTGTTGTTCTTGTACCACTCCTTTCCTTCCTCCTCTAGGACCCACTTTATCCCGAAAGTGTGTCGAGGTATTTGTAGAGAGGAGGACTCAGCTTGATCTTTTCTTCCCCTTTTTTGACCTTTCTGCGAAGTGGACACTTTTTCTTTTCCTTGTCATCCTTTCGGTGCCATTCTACCTGAGATCACAATAGAGTCATGTTAGCTTCATCTCAGAAGATTCAATCGAAAGACAAACAGTAATGGAACCACCCCACACTTAATTTTTTTGCCATGACTAATTAAGTGAGTGATGTCGATTACTCAGACTTCATCGACATATATTTAGGCGATATGTTCCAACAACATGTTTAGTACAGTCATATTCTCATGTAATCTTGACTATCCTTTCCAACGTTATTTCATTGGATTAACGCACTTTTTGAACAAGACTACCACATAGAGATTGTATCAAGTTAATGCATAGAAATAATCACCACGTCTCATGCTTGTGGTCAATCATGATCTTTATCTCGACGAACGAGTCATTCAAACATTCAAGCTTTCAACTTACAAGATTATGTATTAACTTCATAATTTTGACTTCATAAAACTATGACAGTGTATAACAATCAAATACAAGTCGGAACAAAGTCAAGAACACCCACACGTATTCTTTTACTCAATCTAGATGTATCATAACAAACCAATCATATTCTTATCACCAAACACCACTTCAAAATCTAAAATACCATTATAAACGTAGTATTGCAACAACTGTGGAATATAAAAGAATAACTTACTTGGTGATGGTTCGGGAAGATGATCTTGCAAAATTAGATGAGAAAAAAGAAAATTTTTGAGAGATTTGGGAAGCTTAGGCGGCGCCTAGGTTGAGAAAACAAGTGCATTTTGTTCTAAGGTTGAAGATCTATTTATAGACTAAGCCATGGGTCGGGTTTGATCCATGTAAAATCGGGTTAGGAGACAAAAAGGCATAAGTAGGCGGCGCCTAATGCTTTGCCTATGCTTAGCATAGGCGGCGCCTTTGTCAATGCCTAGTTGGGCATAGGCGGCGCCTTTGCCAATGCCTTGTTTAAACAAGTGAGCATAGGCAATGGAATAGGCGGCGCCTATGGTATTGCCTAGATTTACATAGGCGGCGCCTATGGTATTGCCTAGATTTGCATAGGCAATTCCTTGTCCGTTGCGTATGTGAGGCAGTAAGCATAGGCAACGGTATAGGCCTTGCCTTGTCCATTGCCTAGATTTGCATAGGCCTTGCCTTGTCCATTGCCTAGATTAGTATAGGCATTGCCTTGTCTATTGCCTAGAAGAGCATAGGCAATGCCTAGCTGATAGCATTTGCTCCATCATTCCTACTTTACCACCTTTAGCATGGCTCACTTTCAACTTAAAATTTGGGACCAATCTCCTCCTTTATACATCTTTCACCTACACTTAATCAAAAACAACAAAAAAAATGATTAGACGGATGGGTTGCCTCCCACCAAGCGCCTTAGTTTTGGTCGTGGCTCGACTCTTCTTTTTGGATTTTTATTTAACAAAAACAAACTCCTAGTACAACAAAACTATTAAAAACGATGGGTTGCCTCCCATGTAGCGCTTGATTTATTGTCGCGGCACGACATAGTTATCTCGATTACTTTAGACTTCATAGAGATAGACGGTGGCTATACATTTTATCGAGTCAAGTGGACCGATATATGGCTTCACTCATTGGCCATTCACCTTAAAGACACCACCATCATTGTTTTCTAGCTCTACTACTCCATATGAGTAGACTTGGCTAATTTTAAATGGACCAGACCATCTAGACTTCAACTTACCTGGAAATAGCTTCAGTCTGGAGTTGAAAAGAAGTACCAAATCACCCTTCTGTAAGTTTCGTTGGATAATCCTCCGATCATGGTACTTTTTCATCCGTTCCTTGTAGAGGTCTGATCTTTCATATGCGTGTAGACGGAATTCATCCATCTCATTCAGCTGTTCCAATCTCAGATTAATAGCATCATCCCAATTCAGGTTAAGCCACTTCAACGCCCACAGCACTTTATGTTCGAGCTCGATTGGCAAGTGACAAGCCTTCCTATAAACTAGTTGGTAAGGTGACATACCAATTGGTGTCTTGAACGCAGTCCTATAAGCCCATAAGGCATCATCCAGCTTTCGGGACCAATGCTTCCTACTAGAATTTACAGTCTTAGCAAGGATCAGCTTGATCTGCCGATTAGAAACCTCTACCTGCCCACTAGTTTGTGGGTGGTAAGGTGTAGCTACCTTATGTTGCTTGACCCCATATTTCACCAACACGGATCTGAACAGCTTGTTGCAAAAGTGTGATCCTCTATCGCTTATGATGGTACATGGTACCCAAAAACGAGAGAAGATATTTCTCTTTAAGAATGTTACAACACGCTTACCATCATTATCAGCCAGCGCTACCGCTTCGACCCATTTGGATACATAATCCACAGCAACTAGGATATATTTCATCCAAAACGAATTCACAAATGGGCCCATGAAATCAATACCCCATACATCAAATAGCTCCACTTCAAGAATTTTAGACATGGGCATCTCATGGTGCTTTGAAATCGCGCCTTTCCTCTGACACTGATCACATCTTCTCACAAAATCATAGGCATCCTTGAATAATGAAGGCCAATAATAGCCGCTTTGTAATACCTTCCTGGCTGTCCGATCACCTGCATGGTGACCCCCAACTTGGGAAGCATGACTTGCTTCCAAGATGCTAGGCACCTCCACATCAGAGATGCATCGCCTAATAACACCATCAGTACATCGTCGAAAAAAGATACGGTTCATCCCAGAAGTAGTGTTTCACATCATGCATGAACTTTCTCTTTTGATGAAAGGAGAGATTCTCAGGCATCACTTTACTTACCACGTAGTTCGCAAAGTCTGCATACCACGACAAGTCTTCCACCATAGTGGCTAGGATCTCTTCATCGGGAAATGAATCATCAATCTCAAGGTCGGGTTGCGCTATGTGCTCACTCTCAAGTCTAGATAGATGATCAGCTACTTGGTTTTCGCAACCTTTTCTATCCTTTACCTCAAAATCAAAATCTTGAAGCAATAACACCCACCGAATTAGCCTTGGATTAGAATCCTTCTTTGTCATTAAATATCTCAGAGCCGCATGATCTGTATGAACCACCACTTTGGTTCCCAACAAGTAAGCACGGAACTTTTCAAAAGCATAAACAACTGCTAGAAGCTCTTGTTCCATGACGGTATAGTTCTTCTGGGCTCCATTCAATGCCTTGCTCGCATAGTATATTGGATGAAATAGCCTTTCTCTTTTCTGACCAAGTACAGCACCCAAATTTACCCCACTTGCATCACACATCACTTCAAACGGTAAAGACCAATTGGGTGCTACAATAATAGGAGCTTTAACTAGCTTCCCTTTGAGGAATTCAAATGCCTTCAAGCAATCTTCACCAAAGTCAAACTTTGTATCCTTCTCCAAAAGTTTTCATAATGGACTAGCAATCTTGGAGAAGTCTTTAATAAACCTCCGATAAAAACCTGCATGACCGAGGAAACTACGAACTCCCTTTACAGAAATTGAAGGTGGTAGTTTCTCGATAACTTTAATCTTGGCTCGATCCACCTCAATTCCTTTTTCAGAGACTTTATTCCCAAGAATAATGCCTTCCTTCACCATAAAATAGCACTTCTCCCAGTTTAGCACCAAGTTGAATTCAACACATCTCTGCAACGCCATACTCAGATTTGCCAAGCATAATTCAAATGACTCACCTACTACTGAAAAATCGTCCATGAACACCTCCAAGGGTCTTCAACCATATCAGAAAAAATAGACATCATACAATGCTGAAAAGTGGCAGGTGCGTTACATAACCCAAATGGCATACGTTTGAAAGCAAACGTACCATACGGGCATGTAAAAGTTGTCTTATCTTGATCTTCAGGAGCAATGCAGATCTGATTATAGCCGGAATAACCATCTAAGAAACAAAACCATCCCTTCCCTGCCAATCGATCAAGAATTTGGTCCATGAATGGCATTGGGAAGTGATTCTTTAGCGTCCACGAATTCATCTTCCGGTAGTCCATGCACACTCTCCACCCTGTGAAAGGTCTGAGTGGAATTAGTTCATTCTTTTCATTTGCGACTACCGTCATGCCCCCTTTCTTGGGCACACATTGTACCGGACTCACCCATTTACTTTCGGAGATTGGATACACTACCCCAGCATCTAACCACTTAATAATTTCTTTCTTCTCCACCTTTTGCATAGGTGGATTCAAATTACGTTGATGCTCAATTGTGGGCACACAATCTTCTTCGATATGAATCTTGTGCATACATATCCCAGGAGAGATACCAATTATATCAGCAATAGTCCAACCGATGGCTCTCTTGTTTTTTTTAGAACAGAGATGAGAGTCGCTACTTGTTGTTTACCTAAATCAGCCGCAACAATAACCGGAAGTGTATCACCACTTCCCAAAAATACATACTTCAGGTGGCTGGGCAGCTCTTTCAATTTTAGCACTGGTGGTTCTTCAATTGATGGCTTTGCTGGTGTTGAAGGTCGATTCTTAAGATCAAGGTCCAGCTTCTTAGGAGCATGAGAATATGACGCTATTCCTGTTAGAGCATAAATAGTTTCTTCATACTCTTCAACATTTTCACACTCAAAATCTATAAGCACAGCAGCCAATGGATCAACAATAAGCTGCTTCTCTACAGATAATTCTTTCTCATCTTCATAATAAACATCAGCTACAGAGAACACATTCATATCTTTGGGTTGCTTCATTGATTTGCATACATCAAAACGGACCACTTCGTCATTCATCCGAAATAAAAGCTCATTAGCTCTTAAATCAATAAGCACACTTCCTGTTGCAAGGAAAGGACGCCCCAAGATTATGGGAACTTCAGAATCCACCTCATAATCCAAAATAACAAAGTCTGTAGGAAAAATGAAGGTGGAAACCATCACCAATACATCATATAAGATACTAACAGGTCGTTTTACCGACCTATCTGCCATCACGAGCCGCATATTGGTTGGTGTAGGATCACCCAACCCCAACTTTCTATAAATAGATAGCGGCATCAAATTGATGCTAGAACCCAAATCGCACAACGCCTTAGCAAAATCCAACGATCCAACTGTGCAAGGAATAGTAAAAGCACCAGGATCTGCCTTCTTCTGAACTAACGATCTTGTAGCGATTGCACTGTAATGATGAACATTATCTGCCAGCTCATAGCTTGCTTCCTGCTTCTTCGTCAAAAGGTCCTTCATGAATTTAGCGTACCCAGGCATCTGTTCTAGCGCCTCCACCAAAGGAACATTAATAGTCAGCTGCTTCAACATAGTCATGAATTTACTGAACCTGGTGTCATCAGCTTTCTTCTTTAGTCTCTGAGGAAAAGGTGGTGGTGGAAGGGGAATAGTTTTCTCCACCACTTCCTTTTTATCTTGCTTCAGATTATCAATCTTTTCAGGCTGATGACGTCTAAGTGTAGTGTCATGAACGTTCTGACTTTCAGCTTCTACAGAATCATCACAATCTGCTTCAATCACATTCTCTTCTGTATTATCAACCACCTGCTTGCCTTTGGATGGATTTTCCAACACCTTACCACTCCTGGTAGTAATAGCCATACATGATCCATTATTTCTTGGATTTTGCACGGTGTCGCTAGGTAGGGTGCCAGCTTTTCTATGATTGAGTGCCGCTGATAGTTGACTCAATTATTGTTCCAACTATTTTATTGAAGTGGAATGCGAATCAACCAATTGATTTATTGAGGAAAAATTATTTTTTACCTCCGTTACTCCCGTGTTGGTTGCCTCCACTCCTTTCAACAGCTTAGCCATCATATTTTCCATGGACATCTTCCCAGAGCCAGATGCCGCGGCCTCACGATTTCCTGGAGGAATATACAAACCACTCCTGTCAGTCTTATTCTTGTATCCGGATTTATCATAATAGTTCCGACCTTGGTTTCCTTGGGAATTGCCTCGGAAACCCCCCTGATTATTCAAATAATTTGCTTCCTCCTCAGAATCGGATTCATCTCTTCCCTGTGATACAACGGCCTTAACCTTTTTGGTCTTCCCTGATAATAAATGCTTGGTAAGAAGATCCATCTGTGTTTTCATGTAAGGCATATCCTGGTCACGTTCCTCTTCTCTTCGCCTTTGTTCTGCCATCAAGCCAATAGATACAGTAGAGCTTGCTACCTCAGAATCCCTGGTATGCCAAGCTCTACTCTTCTTTGTCATACGATCTAGCATATCACTTGCCTCAATAAAAGTAAGGTCCATGAATGACCCACCTGCAGCATTATCAACCACTGGCTTAGTCACCGAATTCAAAGACCTGTATAATATCTCCATCAAGTGGATATTGGTCATCTGATGGTTTGGGCACCGCATAAGCTTTTTCTTGAACCTCTCCCATGTTTCGTGGAGAGCTTCTGTTGGAAGCTGTCGAAAATTGCTGATCTCATCTCTTAATTGTGCTCTTTTAGATGGCAGAAAAAATCTTTCTAGGAAAGTGTATTTCAGTTGCCTCTAATTAGTAATAGAATCAGGAGTTAGCCAGTTCAACCATAGAGTTGCCTCTCCAGATAGAGACAATGGAAATAAGCGCAGTCGAATTGCATTCTGTCCAACTCCTGGATTGTCAAATGACTTGCATGTTGAGATAAAGTTGATCAGATGCATATTTGGATCATCGCCTGCAAGTCCACCAAATAACCCCTTAAGTTGCAATAGCTGAATCATGGTGCTAGTGATATTGAACTTGGCTCCGGGCGCCAAGGGCGGAAGAATAATATCCCCTGTGGTACCAGCCCCATCCAGATCATCATCATCATCATCAAAAAGAGCCTGCACAGCTCAAAGTTCAGATCTCATTCTAGCTTGACGATCTCTCCTGTTCATAGGTGCTGTCACCTCATCTGCACGCAGTGGATTAAGTAACTCATCATCACCCAGGTCCTCATCATCAGGATTTGTTTCCCGACCAGGGTTATCAATATTCTGTTGATGCACTTGAGCAGCTGCCAACGCAGCTAACCTAGCCTGCTCCTGTTGAGCAGCCCTTCTTTCAATGTCACGTTGTGCATCCATTCTACCAATAAGTTATGGTTCAGGATTTATGGGTAATAATGGCTGACCAGATCTTCGTGTATTTGGCATGCACTCTACCAAACCTGAACAAAACAAAAACAACAAACAAAAAGTAAAATTTGAGAATTTTTGACCACAGGGTCTAGTAACTATCACAAACTTAGTTGACAACCGTATTCCCCGGCAGCGACGCCAAAATTTGATACGCCCAAATTACAACTCTCGTTAGAAAGTGTAAGCGGTCGCTGTCAAATATAGAACCCAACTGGGTTGGGTGTCGAATCCCACAGGGAATACTCTGGTCACTAAGTGTTGCAATTATTAGTAGACTGTTGGTCGAAAATTCCAAGGACAAAAGGGGGGTTTTGATTTAGGCGTGAATTAATAATATCAAAGTAACGAATGAATGATTTGTTTAGTAAAGTTTAATCACAGAGATTGGTAAGTTAGGGTTATGTCCACCTTGTAGTTTCTACTTCTCTATTAACTATGAGTAACGCGGAATTTAGACATGCATGCACTTATAGAGAATCGTATTCTAATTCTAAATCCAAGTGTTTCCCAACCATCAAGGATCTATTTCACTTTAGCTCTCCTGAGCCTAAAGTGTATAAAAAATGGTACAAATTCTCTAAGAAGTTAATCCGGTTAAGGCATTAACGTGTAAATAGAGGTTGGAAGCCCTATTTCCTTGTCACACTCTCTTTTCCAAACATGCAACTTTTCTCCCGAACAAGTTAATGCTATAATGGCGTATTCTCTATGTTTGCAACCATGAGAATTTAATTAAAATAGAGAGAGTAATGATATAAGTAGCATACACATCAAGAATTCACAAAATCATAGCAACAAATAGTATCTTACAAGGTTTCCATAACCCTAACAGAGAAGTTTAGCTACTCATGAGTACAACTGAAATCAAAGAAGACATCATCATCATACCAAAGTTAGAATAATATCACGATGGGGATGAGTTTGGCGTCAAACAAGAGGTTGACGTTTTTCTTCCCTTTAGCCGTTCGTGTAGCCTTAGCGTTTTTCTCTGTCTTAAACTTACAGAATCTGTAAACTGAATAATGACTAATGATCGAATGAATGCTGAAAAATTCAGCAAATAGGGTTTTTATAACATCCTTGTCCTACTAAGTTACTATTGCATCCCTAAGTATTTAGAAATACTGATTTTGCCTGGGACAAGTTCTCCATGCATCACATTCAGTCTTCAAACATCCAAAAGCTTTCTTCCCTCTTATGTGAAGTTTCCCTTTGCTGCCCAAAGGTCCACAAAGTGCTGAAATCTTCATCATTAATACCTGAAAAACATGCTAATCACATAGGTTAGCTCACTTAAAGGAAAATAGACTAAAAGTGCAGGAATTATATATTTTTTCCTCCAAACTTAGCTAAAATATGGGTAAATTATGGTTCTTAGGGGTATAAATACGCCCAACATCATGTAGATCCCTCTGTGTCATGTTACAAACTTTCAAGGATCATCATTTGTATGCCAAGTTCTTCAAGTGTGAGTTTTGGTTGAAAGCGGTAGCTTTTCTTTGTCCTTACATCTCTAGTGAAGGGATCATAGTAGATCATCAAAAGGTTGTGGTGGTGAAGAAGTGTCCTTGACCTACGACTCCAACCGATATTCATAGCTTCTTGATTCTAGCCGATTATTATATAAGTTTTGTGGAGAGTTTTTCCACTATATCTTCCCCGTTGATGAAATTGCTCCAAAAAAAGGTCAAGTTATTGTGGTACAATACGTGTGAGGGTAGTTTTGATAAGTTGAAAGATAAATTGATTTCAACTTTGGTTTTGACCTTGCCCAAGGGGAGTGATGGTTTTGTGGTTTATTGTGATGTTTCTTGTGTCAGTCTTGGTTGCGTGTTGATGCAACATGGTAGGGTGGTGTCCTATTCTTCTAGGCAATTGAAAGTTTATGAGATAAACTACCCTACTCATGACTTAGAGTTGTTGGTCGTGGTCTTTGCGTTGAAGATTTGGAGACATTACTTATATGGGGTGCATTTTTATATCTTTTCCAATCATAAGAGCCTCCATATGTGTTTACTGAAAAGGAGTTGAATCTCTGGCAAATAAGGTGGATTAAGTTGTTGAAAGACTATGATATGAATCTCCATTACCATCCCAGTAAGGCGAATGTAGTCGTCGATGCTCTTAGTAGATTTTTTATAGGAATTTTGGCCTATGTAGATGAGGATAAGCGGGAATTGGTGAAGGACATTCATCCTTTCGCTAATCTTGGAATTCAAGTTGCGGACTCTGAGGATGGAGTGTATTTGTACTTCCGGTATCTCAGTTATCTCTTGTTGTTGAGATAAAGAAAAAGCAAGCATTGTACCCCGACTTGTTGAAGATCAAGAGCAATGTATGTCAACACAAAATTACAGACTTTGTGATTTGTTGTGATGTTATTTTGAGATACCAACGTAGCTATGTTGTCCATACATTGATGGATTGAGGGAAAGGGTCATGATTAAGGATCATTGATCCCGTTATGCCATTCATCCTGTTTTAACCAAGATATACCATGATCTTAGAGAGTTCTATTGGTAGGGTAATATGAAATGTGATGCGGCTTACTTTGTGGTAAGCTGTATGGTATGTCAACATGTGAAAGTTAAGCATATGAGACCCAGGGGTTTGTAACAAGAGATCTCATTACTCGAATGGAAGTGGGAGGCAATTAATATGGATTTTGTTACCAGTCTTTCTAAATTTTGAAATCAATGTGATTCTATTTTGGTCATTAATGATAGAATGACCAAGTCCGCTTACTTTTTTCCCTTGAGGACTAATTTCTCAATGAAAGATTATGCTAAGTTGTATCTTGCGTAGATAGTGAAGTTGCATGGTGCTCAGGTCTCTATTATTTTGGATTGTGGTCTTCCATTTTCATCCTACTTTTGTAAGTTATTCCAAAAGGGCTTGGTTACAAGAGTGTGCCTTAGTACCACTTTTCACCTGCAAATGAATGGACAATCAAAAAGGACCATCATTAGAGGACATGTTACAGGCATATGTGATTGATTATGGTGTTAGTTAGTATGACCACTTGCCTTTGATTGATTTTCCCAATAATAATAGTTACTACTCAAATATTGGCGTGGCTCCTTTTGAGGTATTGAATGGTAGGAGATGTCAATATCCTATTGGGTGGTATGAGGTTGGAGAGGGTAAGTTGCTTGGCCTCGATCTGGTTCACTAAGCCTTAGAGAAGGTGAAGGTTATTTGTGATGGGTTGAAAACCGCTCAAAGTATACAAAATCCTATATGGATGTGAGGCGTAGGGACTTAGAGTTTAGTGTTCACGATTGGGTATTCTTTAAAGTGTCTCTCATGAAGGAAGTGATACAGTTTGGTAAAAAGGGGAAGCTTAGTCCCCGATATATTGGTCCCTACTTGATTATAAAGAGGGATGTAAATATTGCCTACGAGTTAGAGTTGCCTTCCAGTATGAACTCCATCCACTCGATTTTCCATGTCTCTATGTTGCAGAAATGAGTGGGTGATCCTTCGTTGGTTTTTACCTTTAAGAATGTTGATATTTCACACTCTTTATCCTATGAGAAGATCCCTGTGAGGATCTTGGATCGACATATTTTCCAATTGCAAATGAAAGAAGTAGCTTCAGTGAAGGTTCTATGGAGGAACCAAAAGTGTGAGGAAGCTACTTGGGAAGCGAAAGAAGACATGAAGTTCAAGTACCCGCATTTTTTTCCTATTCTGGAAACATAGGATGGAGGTATGTGTTGATATCCTTTCTTTGATTTTTGGTCTTTGATAGACAATGGGTTAAAGTCCCCAACATGTTGAGTTGATTTGTGTCATGTTAGAAAATGGGTTCACGTTCCTAATGATTTGAAATTATGTGTGTTTTGTTGTGATGGGCTTATGTCCTTTGTATCTTTAGTTGATTCATGACTTTGGTAAATGATGGGTTCAAGTCCCTAATCCTTGTATTGATTAAATAGCCTTGATATGTTGATGGATTGAAGTCCCTAAGTTATGCAATAAGTAAGTGTTTTGAAAAAGTATGGGTTTGAGTCCCAAAGTTGATGAAATGGATGAATTAATAATGATCATCATGTGCGTTGTGTCTTTGTTGAATGCAAGCTTTAACATTGTGTAAAGGTTGATTTGATGTGTGATATGTTAATGTGTGTTTATGTTTTCCTACCCCTCATTCGAGGACGAATGATCCAAGTAGGTGAGAATTTAAACACCTAGGCTTTGAACCATTAGAAGAGCTTCACCATTTGATGTCTCTGAGTTGGGTACAACTAGGGACTTGAGTCATATGGACTTTTCCCTCCCCCTCTCGTATCTTGATAAGTCCATGAGTGTAACACACTGTTCGCTATACTACATGGCCTCTCCTTGGTCGTACCAATGCATACGATTCGTATACTACTCAATCGTATGGAGTAAAGTTGCTACTTGAATGGGCAATTTTCTATACAGATGAAGCTTATGAGTTAGGGATTGAGTCTTACACTTTGGTTATGACTTAAGGGTGTCCACTCATACCCTTAATAGCATAGATAACATATGAGGATCCTAGGGTACGAGTAAGGGTACCACTCGTACCCTAGGGTAAAATTACTTAGGGAGTTATATGGGGGAGTCGTACCCTTGGACGGGGTTATTTTCCAACTTTTAACTAAGTGCCTTGTGGTCATTTCCCATGCCTAAATCCCTAAGTTCCTTCAATATATAAGGCATTGTAGCCTCTAATCCCTCATTTACAAGACTCAAACACTCCAAAACACTCTAAAAGTTCTTAAAACAATATTGGAGGCTAGGGTTTGGAGGGTGATCTTCAAGATGTAAAGGGTAGTCAATATTATTGGTGATTAAAGTTGTTTAAGGTATTTACCTCTTCCCCTTCCTAAATAAATCTAGACCTATGTATTTCAAACTTGGATTAGTAAGTGTACATGGTAGTTTTTAAATCAGTTGTAAAGGGTTTTGTTGCCTAATGATAAATAATGATGATTTTCTACTTAGACTTATGTTTATTCATTTTATTAATGGTACTTTACACATATGAATACTTGTTGTATGTGGTCTATCTTATGGGTCTTGAGTAACCCTAGTCTTGATGGTTCCTACTATGAAATTGGTCTTGGTAAAGGCATGAACACAAGGTGTTTGTGAAAATATCTAAGTGAGATGTCTAGTTATATGATGATTATGCTTGAACTAGGGCAATGGCCCAATATGTATGAATGCTTGATAAATGATATTATGAAGGTAAAATGAGCCATGTATTGTGTAATTGATGACCTTGATGGTTTTATGAATAAGAAAGGGTTAATGTCCCTAACATGAAAATAAACGTGAATTATGTGTGGGACTAAATTGTGGTATATAATTTCTAATGAAATGTGAATGGTTTGTAAGGGTCTTGAGTACCATAGTTTGAATTGTATAAGAAGTTGAATTAAGGCATTAGCCTATTAAAATAGTTGAGCAATGAAGGCTCATATGAGGACTATGTGATCATATATGATGTTGAAATGGGATAAGATGGTTAATGTTAGTGGAATTGAATGTATGTGGATGCATGGACAAAGGGTTAGAGTCCCAATGTTGAATAATGATAGTCGTGATGGCTTAAGGATAAAGTCCCTTGCCTAACAAAATTGATTGTGGTTAAAGTCCCTTGCATAATGAAATCTTATGAGGTCAAAGTGCATTGCCAAATAAATTGGCTTGGGATTGGAGTCCCCTATCTAATATGGCATGAGGTTAGATCCCCTTTCCTAATGTGTGATGATGTGGTTAGAGTCCTTTTTTGAATGGATGCGTGAGTGGTTAGAGTCCCTTCACTTAAGTGAATGTGTATGAGTGGTTAGAGTCCCTCACTCAAATGGATGCGTGAGTGGTTAGAGTCCCTTGCTTGATAATATATGAATATGGTTAAAGTCCTATTCCTGATGAGAAATGCTTTATTATATAAGTGTGGAAGGTTGATGTCCTCCATTACATGTATAATGAATAAGTACTTCCAAAGTGTTGATCAGACTTGTCCCCTTGATTAGCATATGATACGTCTATATGTGTGGATAAGGTTATGAATGTGATTGAATATGATATATTGACTTGATGTTGAATGATGATGCTATTTTATCCTTATCCTTGAGTTACATGCTAGAGTTCCAACTGCTAACCATCTCCAAATGCTATGTCCCCATGTGACCTAGGGGCCGAAGCATCTACTTTTCTTTGTGCATAGTGATTAGGCAATCAACGCAGTTCTCTCATTGACTTTGGAGTGGTGAGCTTTCTTTCTTCGAAAGACATTCATCCTTGGTCACCTATCTTTTCACTTAGTTTAACTTTGTCTTGGTTTGGCTATAGTCGGGGGCTTGTCCTGACGTATATATTTCTAAAGTTCGGTTGTATAAAGGTATTATGGATGACTGTGGACTTGGATATATTGGTTAGTTGATGAACCTAATGAAATGGTTAGTCGTTGTTTATGTTATGACTTTTGGTATGGTTTTTTTGCTATCTTATTTTATGGTCGGGATTCACTCAACCCTTGTGATCATTGTGATGAAGGTGATGGGTTATTAGGAAACCTCTGACTCATATAGGCTTGAGGTGCCCATATGACATGGCTTAGTTTTGGGGTGTGTTAGAGTCCTCCAACTTTAACTAGTTCTAAAGTTGATAAATATCCTCAAATTTCATTAATGAGATAGAAAAGAGTTTCCATGTGATGCATGCTACTGATGTGGAGGGTGTGGAGTTCATCGCTTACCAGTTGAACATTTTGGTGTATCATTGGTAAGAGAAATTGGACCAGTCTAGGGTCGATGATGCTGATTCTTCTTTTGTAGGATGACTTCTGTAGTATTTTTATTGATTGCTTCTTTGCTCAGGAGTTGAGAGAGGTGAAGGCTAAGAAATTAATTAATTTCAAGCAAGGCAGGATGACAGTAAAGGAGTATGCCATGAAGTTTCATTGGCTGTCACGATATGCTCCGAAATCGATGTTTAGGATGAGGGACAGAATTAGGATGTTTGCTTCTGGGTTTTCCCATGAATTGATATTGAAGAGCAAGGTCACCTTACTGAACAAGGACAAGGACATCTCTAGAATTATGGTGTATATACAATAAGTGGAAGAGAAAAAGAAGAAGTAAGACGATATAAGTAAAAGGTAGAGTAAGAAGTTTTGGTATTCGGACCAGGGTAGAGGTCAGCAACAAATTGGTAGAGACAGTAGAAAATGGTCTAAGAAGAAGTGGGGCACTTTTGGTTCCTACTCTATGGCTAGTACTTCTTATCTGAAGCCACGGGATGATCATCATTTTCATAATAGTATGGGCCCTAGGGTACAGGGTTACCAGCCTTAGGCTAGTGGGGCTCAGTCAACTCCATCATATCCTTCATATAGATTTTGCGGTCAAATGCATTGTTTTATTTTTGAAGAGGGGAGGAACAAATATTTTAAATACGGAACGATTGGTCATATGCATAAGTATTGTCTTTCTAGGGTTGCTTCTGGAGAAAATAAGATTCCTATTGCTACTTCATCGGCCCCTGCACCAAAGGATGCTCCTTCTTTTTCTATCTCTGACACTGGACGAAACTATCAGTATGCTCTTGCCACTCGCTAGGAATCTAAGGCGTCCCTCGATATTGTTACTGGTATCCTCAAAATTTTCTTTCGTGCTGTATATTTTTACTTGATCCTGGGTCTACCCTCTCTTATGTGACCCCTTATGTAGTTATCCATTTTGGTTTTGACCCTGAGTGTATTCTAGATCCCTTCTCTGTGTCTGCCCTGATGGGTGACTCCATTGTGTCTAGAAGGGTATATAGGGGTTGTGTTATGTCGGTTTATGGTAGAGAGACCTTGGTGGATCTGATTGAGTTAGACATGTTAGACTTTGATGTGATTTTAGGGATGGATTAGTTGGATTCGTGCTATGAACTCTTGATTGTTGGACCTGAAGGGTCAGTTTCCAACTCCCAATTTAGACGGTGATCGAATAGGAAGGTAGTTCCTTAGTGCCTAAGGTAAGGTTTATTTCATATCTTAGAGCTCAAAAATTTATTTCCAAGGGGTGCCTCTATCACTTAGTGCATGTTAAGGATTCTAGATCCAAAGGCCCTTCTTTGCAGACTGTCCCTATGGTGTATGAATTTCCCATGGTGTTCCCTGATGATCTTCCTGGTGTCTTTCCTGATACGAAAATAAATTTTGGAATTGATCTTCTTCCAAACACTCGTCCTATTTCTATCCCTTCAAACAGAATGGCTCTGGTTGAGTTGAAAGATCTTCTAGATAAATATTTTATCCACCCTAGTGTTTATCCTTAGGGTGCTCCAGTTTTATTTGTGCGTAAGAAGGATCATTCCCTGCAAATATGTATTGACTACCTCCAATTGAACAAGGTGACTGTAAATAATAAGTATCTCTTTTTGAGGATTGATGATTTGTTCGATTAGCTTCAAGGTGCTAAGTTTGTTTCTAAGATTGACCTTCGGTCGGGTTTCCATCAGTTAAATATTTGGGAGGTGGATATCCCTAAGACTTCTTTTCAAACCCGGTATGGTCATTTTGAGTTTTTGGTGATGTCTTTTGGTTTGACTAATGCCCTGACAGTATATATGGATCTTATGAACTAGGTTTTCTATCATGTCTTAGATTTTTTCATGATTGTAATTATTTATGATATTCTGGTGTATTCTAAGATTGAGGAAAATCATACCGATCACCTCTGTTTAGTGTTGCAAACCCTTAAGGAGTAGCAGTTGTATGCTAAATTCTATAAGTATGAGTTCTAGTTGAATATTGTGACTTATATATGTCATATTGTTTCTAGTGAAGGGATCATGGTGGTTATGAAGTGCCCTAGACCCATGACTCCAACTGATATTTGGAGCTTTGAGTGTTTAGTTAGTTATTGTAGAAGGATTATGGAGATCTTCTTTTCTATTTAGGCCCCATTGACTAAGTTGACTCAGAAAAAAGTGAAGTTCTTATGGTTTGATACTTATGAGGGTAGTTTTGAGAAGTTGAAAGATAAGTTGACTTTGGCTCTAGTCTTGACTCTACCTGAGGATACTAATGGTTTTGTTGTCTATTATGATGCATCCCAGGTGGGACTGGGTTGTGTGTTGACGCAGCATGGCAAGGTGGTTGCATATGCTTCTAGACAATTAAAGGTTCATAAGAAGAATTGTCTGACTCATGATTTGGAATTGATAGTTGTGGTATTGGCATTGAAGATCTAGCGACATTATCTGTATTAGGTCCATATGGAAATTTATTCTGATCATAAGAGCCTGCAATACGTGTTCACTCAGAATAAGCTAAATCTCAGGCAAAAAAGGTGGCTTGAGTTGCTAAAGGACTATGACATGAGTTTCCACAATCATCCAGGTAAAGCTAACGTGGTTGTTAATGCTCTTATCGAGTTGTCCATGGGTAGTTATTCCCCTGTAAACAAGGATAAATAGATGTTGGACCCTATCTTGATGCAGCTCAAGGAGGATGTAGGTTGGTAGAAAGTGATGGCTTTTGAGATTGGTGGTGATGGTATCTTGAGGTACCGAGGTAGATTATGTGTTCCCGATGTTGATGGGTTGTGAGAAAGAATTTTGGCCAAAGCTCATGAGTCGCGATATACGATTTATCTTGGTTCAATAAAAATGTATCATGATCTTAAGGAAATTTATTGGTGGAATAATATAAAGCGTGATATGGCCAATTTTGTGGCTAAGTGCATGGTATGTCAGCAAGTGAAGGTGGAGCACTTGAGGCCCAGTGGATTGTTCCAAGAAATTGAGTTGTCTGGGTAGAAATGTGAAAAACTTAATATGGATTTTGTTACTAGTCTTCCACGATCTTGCCAACAATTTGATTTGATTTGGATCATCATGGATAGGATGACTAAGTCTGCTCACTTCTTGCCAGTGAAGACTAATTTCTCTTCTGAGAACTATGCCAAGTTATTCATTAAGGAGATCATGAAGTGGCATGGTGCTCTAGTTTACATCATATCTGATCGAGGTACTTAGTTTTCTTCTAACTTTTAGCATTCCTTTTAGAGAGGTTTTGGGACTAAGGTGAGCCTCAGTACCACTTTCCACCCATAATTGGATGGGAAAACAGAGAGAACCATTCAAACATTGGAGGATATACTAAGATCTTGTGTGATTGACTATGGTGATAGTTTGGTTGACCACTTTCCCCTCATCAAATTTGCCTACAACGATAGTTATTACTCAAGCATTGGTATGGCTCCATCTGAGGACTTGTATGGTAGGAGGTGCAAGTATCCTATTGAGATGTTTGAGGTAGGTGAAAGTAGGTTATTTGTCCCTAATTTGGTTCACCAAGCCATAGAGAAAGCGATGGTGATTTGGGATAGGCTTAGGACCGCCCAATGTCACCAAAAGTCCTATGTAGATGTAAGGCGAAGGGAGTTGGAGTTTAATATTGGTGACTGGATGTTCTTGAAGGTGTCTCCCAAGAAGGGCGTGACGTGGCTTGGGAAGAAAAAGAAGCTCAGTCCCCGTTATGTTGGTCCATATTTGGTTTTTAAGAGGGTTGGAAATATTACATATGAATTGGAAATGCATTCTAGCTTGAGCTCTATCCATCCGGCCTTTCATGTCTCGATATTGAGGAAGTGCGTGGGTGATCCTTCATTGGTTATTCCTTTAGAAGGTGTGGGAATTTCGAATTCCTTGTCTTATAAGGAAGTTTCGGTGGAGATCTTAGATCAACAAGTTCATCAGTTGCGAATGAAAGATGTGGCTTTTGTAAAGGTTCTTTGGAGGAACCAAAAGTATGAGAAAGATACTTAGGAAGCCAAGGAGGACATGAAGTCCAAGTTTCCATTCCTATTCCCAATTTTGAAAAATCGTGCTTAAGTTATGTGTGATCTTAACATCTTTATTTTTTGTCTTTCCTAAAGGTAAGTGTGGGTGCGTTTCTATGTTAAATCATGCTAAGGGATGCCTTGACCCATCATTAGAGGAAGAATGATCCTATGGGGGGAGAATGAAATACCCCAGGTGTTGATCTCTGAGAATTTTTAAAATTTAATCCTCACTATCCTGACTATGACTTACCCTACAAGTCGTATGGTGTCTTGACGGGTCATATGACCCTAGTCATAAGGTGTCTAGTGAATAGTGATTGAGTTTCTATCTTGATTACGACTTGGTGTCATGAGTCATAAATACCCATGATGAGTCGTTGGAGTCAAATCATAGACTAAATAGTGTATGTGTCTAAGTTCTATTCTAAGTACAAGTGAGTCATAAGAACTCATTACGAGTCATTTTGTTCAAATCGTAGGATGTCCAGTATTTACCTCAAATGATTTCTACATAGACTACGACTGAACCCCATGAGTAATAGGGTCCCATTATGAGTTGTATTAGTTGAGTCGTAGGGTCAACAACGTATGTTCCCTTGAAATTTTCTTGGCTACGACTCATGGGGATGAGTCGTAACGAATCCCTATGAGTCATATAGTGACCCGTAGACACTGATGACTAAATTTTAGCTTTTAATTTGAGGGAACTTTGGAAAATTCCCTTCTTACTCAAAACTCCATGTCCGTAAAGAAAATAATGGGGGTTATTTCTCATTCATAATGTAATTAAATACTCTCAGAACTCTCTCAAATTCTCTCAAGAAATATACTTAGGGTTTCCAAGAAGTAGGTCATCCAAGGTCTCAACGGTTGAATTCTTTCCGTGAAACTTGCCATCTCAGGCATGTTACTCTTGCCTAATTGCTAATTTGTTAAAAGTATATGTTTTAAAGTGTTTTTCATATGGTATTGATGATGGTTTTGAAACAGGGGTTGAGGGTTTTGAATGTTTGGCTTTGAACAATGTTTCCCATGGTTTACATATGATTGTTCATGCTTTGATTATGGTTTTAAATTGGCATAGTGCAGGGGTATGGTGAATAAACTAGGGGATCGTGATTTCCCCCAACTTGTGACTTTTGAAGTGGTAATGACCTCAACCTTATATTGTGAAATTTGGTTTGATTATGAAAAGTATGCACATTGAACTATTCTTGAACTATTGCATAATGTGAAAAGTTAATGAAGCTTAATGATTTTGAATTGAACCTTATGGGGTTGTGTAAGTCTCCAAGCTAATGCATAATAGAACCAAAGGGCTATGAATTTACCCAAATAATGAAATTGTTTCAGTATGTTGATGCTACCTTACAAGTGTAGTTGATATGATGATAGCAACAATGTATGCTGAAATATGTATCATGGTTCAATGAATGGGAATGAGTGATAAATGATTTAATTGGTATTTAATGAGGGTTGTGTAGCTGATTCATGAAAGTGGAGGTCCCAAGGGACCAATACTGGAAATCGCAGTTGACCGGGTGGTTCGAGTGCCCCTTGTTGTTATCATATGATTGGGAGGTTCGAGTCCCCAATATTATATTACATAATTAGGTGCTTGTGTCACATTGATATGTCGGGAGGTTGGAGTCCCCATAGTGCATATGTATACCCTCTGGTTTGTGCGTACACACGCACTGGGGAGATTTGGGCCCATATATCCCATGGGTGCCTTCTTATATTATGACGTTTGAGCTACACAATCAAGGATAAAGTTTTAAAGTGCATGCTAAGTCTTGTTCTCTACCCCGGCTCGTGATTATATGTATTTGCATTTGATTATGTTTATTGGATTTTGGACTAGTTTTGAATTGTTATCCAGGACATTATTTTATCCCTATCACTGAGTTACATGCTAATGCTCATCCCACTAACCGTGTTTAGACAGTTTATCCCCACGCGATGCAGACACCGGAGATACTTCTACTTTTCTTGCGGACTTAGTCATCATATCCACAATAACCCAAATCGAATCATACTGGTTGTGAGATCGCGGAAGACCCTTAATGAAGTACATATTTATCATCTCCCATTTCCACATACGAAACTCTATCTCTTGAGACATGACACTAAGCCTTAAGTTCTCAACCTTCAGATGTTGACAAACCATACACTTGGCCACAAAATTCACCACATCCTTCGTCATATTGTTCCACCAGTAGATCTCCTTCAAGTTATGGTACATCTGAGTAGAACTCGGATAAATTATATATCAGGACTTATGAGACTCAGTCAAAATCCTTTACCGCAGCCCACCAACATTAGGAACACATAGTCTACCTTGATATCTAAAATACCATCTCCCCGAATCTCAAAAACCATAACCTTTTGTTGACCCATATCATCCTTAATATACACAAGGATAGGATCCAAAGCCTGCTTCCCCTTCACCTCAGCACCAAGAGATGATTTAACCACTTCATGAACAATAACTTCCCCATCCTCAGAGTCCAAAAGACAAACTCCCAAGTTAGCCAATTTGTGGATGTCCTTCACTAATCCTCTTTTCTACTCATCAACATGGGATAAGATCCCCATAGAAAACCTACTAAGAGCATCGGCAACAACATTAGCTTTAACTAGATTGTAGTGAAGACTCATGTTGTAATCCCTGAACAATTCAAGTCACCTCCTTTGATTGAGATTTAACTCCTTTTGAGTAAACACATAATGCAATCTCTTATAATCCAAAAAGATATCCATATGCACTCTATAAAGATAATGGCACAAAATCTTCAAAGAAAATACTACAGCCACGAACTCTAGATCGTGAGTTTGATAATTCCTCTCATGAACCTTAAGTTGCCTTGAAGCATACTCCACAACATTACTATGAAAATTAAGACACAACTCAGTCCCACACGAGATATATCACGAAACACGATAAAACCATCAGTACCCTCAGGTAGGGATAAAATTGGTGCAGAAGTTGGCTTATCCTTTAATTTCTCAAAACTATTTTCACAAGAATCTGACCACATGAACTTAACCTCTTTCTGAGTCAATCTCATCAATTGAGCAGTAATAGATGAGAAACTCTCCACAAACCTCTGATAACGCCCCATCTAAACCCAAGAAGCTCCTAATATTAGTTGAAGTGTGGGTCTATGCCATTTTTTAACTGCCTCAACTTTCTGAGGATCCACATTGATCCCCTCACTATAAATAACATGTCCAAGAAAATTCACAATATTCAACCAAAACTCATACTAAGAAAATTTAGCATACAAATTCTAATATTTAAGGCTCTGCAACACAATTCATAGGTAATTCGCATGATCCTTCTCAGTCTGCTAATACACCAAGATGTCATCTATGAAAACTATCACAAAAAATCTAGAAACTTCCAAAAATCCCAATTCATAAGACCCATGAAAGTTGTCGGAGCATTAGTTAACCCGAATGACATATCCAGAAACTCATAGTGACCATACTGGGTTTAGAAATCAGTCATGGGAATGTCAACCTCCCAAATTTTCAACTGATGATAACCCAAATGAAGATCAATCTTAGAAAATCATCTAGCATCCTAAAGCTGATCAAAAAGGTCATTAATCCTAGGAAGAGGGTACTTATTTTTCACTGTAACCTTATTCAACTAACGATAATCTATACACATTCGAAGAGACCAATCTTTCTTTCACACAAAAAGCACAGGAGTACCCCACGGAGAAATACTAGGATGAATGAACCCTTTATCTCGAAGATCTTTCAACTGCTCCTTTAGATCATTTAATTCGGTCGGAGCCATTCTATAAAGAGGAATAGAAATAGGATGAGTATCCGGTAGAAGTGTAATCCCAAAATCTATTTCCCTATCGGCAGGAATTCCAGAAAGATCATCGAGAAACAATTCAAAAAATTCATTTACCACCGGGACATATTGCAAGGAAGGACTTTCAGAGTCAGAATCCTTAAGCCGAACTGGATGTTATAGAAACCCTTTAGAAATAAATTTCTAAGATTTAAGATAGGAAATAAACCTCTCTTTGGGTACTAAGGAACTCCCCTCCCATTCAAATATTGGATCATTAGGAAAGTGAAAACTAACCCTTTGAGTCCTACAATCTAGAGAAGCAAAGCGCGAATGAAGCCAGTCCATCCCTAAGATAACATCAAAATCCACCATATCCAGCTCTATTAAATCCACCAATGTCTCTCTATGAAACATAGACACCTTAGAACCCATGTAGATCTTTCTAGAAACTATAGAATCACACAGTGGGGTAGACACAGTAAAGGGGTCGGAAATACTTTCAATCCTAAAACCAAAATGCACAGTTATAGAAGGGGTTGTATAAGAAAGGGTAAAACCCAAATCAAGCAAATAATAAGAATCACGATAAAAGACTTGTACTTTTAACATCAGGAGATACCTCGGATTCCTTGTGAGTAACATGTGAATAGAGGCAATTTTGGCCAATGCCTTTACAGTAATAGCGCCCTTTAGCGTAGGAGCTGAAGGTATGGCGACTGGAACTTTATTAGCCCTAGTGGCAACCCTGGCTAAAGGACAATCTTGTTGTATGTGGCTAAGTTGACTACAATTATAACACTGATTCCTCCCCTCCTCACAATTACCATGATAAAGTTTCCTGCAAAACCTACAAAGAGGATAAGGTGGGGCGAACTTAGCTTCACTAGCCTGAGATTGGGCACCCTGTTCCTTAGAACCACTTCTAGTATGAAAATGATGATAACCCAAAGTCTTAAGATAGGGAGCACTAACAGATGAATAAGAATTACCCCGGTTATTCTTCCTAGTCCATTGTTTACCATCTTTCACTATTCTACTGAGCCCCACCCTAGTCTGAATATCTGAAATTCTTATTCTACCTCTCTCTAATATCCACCCATTTCTTCCTTTCATCCTCTACCTACTATATATAAACCAGAAGTTTGGAGATATCCATGTCATTGTTCAACATTGCATCCTTACACTCTAATACAAAGTCGCGGAACAACATAAAAGCAAACTTCCTCATCTTAGATCTCTGGATGGACACCAACTCTAGAGAATAATGAGACAGCTACTGAAATTTCAAGGCATATTCTTTCACACTCATCTTAGATGGCTTCAGATTTACAAACTCCTCGGCCTTAGCATCCTCAGCCCCTGAGGAAAGAAATGATTAAAAAGGCACCCAAAAACTTCTCCCATAATGTCGTCTCTACATCATCACCCCTTAACAGCTCCCACATCTCATACCACTGATAGGCTACATCTATCAGTTGATGTACAGCAAAATCTACACCATTAGAATCAGTAGCATGCATTACTCTAAAAATCTTCTCCATATTATCCATAAACCTCTAAGGATCCTCCTCAACCTTAAAGCCTATAAAGGTTGGGGGATTCAACCTCATGAACTGGCCAACCTTAGTGACCTCAGGCAAATGAGCAACAGAACCAACATGTTTTGACTAATGAGACTAAGATATCACTAACGGAGTAAACAAATGAATAGATTGGCAGAACTTTGCAATAAAGATGTCCCCCTAAGTTAGCTAATCATAAGCATCACCACCCTGAGAAGCTCGATGATTACTAGTGGGGATAGGTAGAACTCCATGTGAAGTAGCATAATCAGGAGAAGCGACCTTAGACTAGGTCTGCACTCCATACATAGGGAAAGTCCCCTCCATATTATTCTCGGGTAGGACAAAGTTACCCAACAGAGTTTCTACGAATTTTAGATTTTCAGGGAGGCATGATCTATAATGCGATGAAGCCAGGAATTAGAAAAGTTTCATAACAATAAACTCTATAGCCTAAAATAGAACACAACAAAGGGAAACATTTCTAAATGCCTTGTAGCCTCCTCTTTATAAGTGTAGTGCACTACATACCCATAAAAAAGACTCTACTCGACATGACATTATGGACACCTAACAACTCTAAACCATGATCTAATGACAAGATTTTCATGAACCAAACCAGAGCCTGGACATGACGGGTATCCCAATTCCACCATGTTTCAGAGACCACCCCATTTACCTAACCCCAAGAGCATAATAATAATAATAAAAATAACAATTCAAAAGCTAATTAAATAGTAATAAAAGATGAATAGATAACTTTATGAAATCTAAGAGTCAAAACATTAACAAACTAACCCACATCTTTCCACAATAGACTCTAAAACCAAAATAGCAACTAAGTCGGGACATGCCTCCAACCATGACAAAAAAAATCCAAAAGAAATGAACAAGTAAAGAAAGAGAAATGAAATGATAAGTACTACCTAAGAATGGTGGCTTACCACTTCACAACAACTTAATGAACATGTTAATCCACCTAACGATGCACAGGAGAAACAGGTGTGTCTTCCGACCCTACATCATAAAATAATTTAGCACCCTAGAACGGTTAGTGAAAAGCACTGGCATGTAACTCAAGGAAAATGATAACATAGTCCCATGTCAAAAAGCATTCAAAACCTCATACATACATTTATATATACATATATAGGATGTCGGTATAGGGTAAGAGTTATGAATATGAGTGTTTTAAAACTATTAACCTAGACTGTGTAGCTCAATTCGTCCTAAAGGCATCCAAGGGCGATATGGGTTTAGATCCCCCTTCTAAAAGGGGCTAGTGCATGTTATCTACCCGAATTGAGGAAATCTAAAGGAAAGAAAAACCCATCATATGTAATAGTCATCCCAAATATAAATATATCAAGTATGGGTTCTGCACACAGTCATATAGACCCTCAACACTGGCAAATGTGGTTTACACTATTCATCCCCTCAAGACTTACACCTTCAAGGTAAGCTATACAATCTCTTTTAAGCCTAAAGTAAAATAATTTGCACATAATTTTCAACTAGTGACCCAGGAGACAATTATTAAGGGATTTACCATGTGGTATCATTCTACCAATATGCTTGTAAGCTAATTTAAACATGCCAAACCATCCATGAAATCCACATTGTTTTCTAATTTCCATTAAAACCAAACCATGGAAAGCAAGACCATCTAAATCTGATTTTATATCCATTTATCCATGATGTCATGCATTGAGTTCAAAAACAAATGTAACCATGAAATTTTTCCATAACTTAAATCATAAAGTGGGTTGAGTTTCATGCAAATCCAAGACAAATTCATCCAATTTGGGGAAAACCATGTCCCCAATTCCAACCATTAAAATAATGTCCTAATTCAGTCTCAAAACATTAATTTAAAGCATGAATAATCAATTCAAAATATGGGACATGTAATTCAATCAGTAACAACTAAAACCCCATAACCCAAGTTCGAACCCCATAATTTAAATAACATGGAAAATCATTCAATTTATGACAAAATGTAAATTAAACTTTAGAGAAGAGAAACATGCCTAAAACATACAAGAATTTAAAATCAATTTGATGTTTGGAGCCTGGATGATGAATGCACAGTGAAACTCTTAAGATTTCTTGGTAAGAGAGTTAAAGATAAATAAAGTAGAGTTTGATCTTGGAAAACTGAAGGAAAAGGGTCCCTTTTATGTTTATAAGTCATGGAAAAGGTGAAAAGACAAAAATCCCCTCACCCCTAAGTATAAAAAACAAAATTGGACAAAAATTACACCTTGGTGTAGTACACCATTATTGTGGAGGGTAACCTCCATGACACCATGATATCATGCCATTATACCTAAACATAATTCAAGACAAAACTTAATATTATGCATGCGAGAAGGTCAAAAATAAAATGATCAAAATTGTAAGGATCTTATAATATCTCAGATTAAACAAAAATAAATTGATGAAGCACGTAAAGATGAAACATAGATTCAAACCACGAAATAAGAACTGTATCAATTTGAAATAAATAAAGTTTGAGCCCTAGTAAAAGGTCTAAAGAATTGCTCAGTTATTAAGACAAGATGGATCTACAGAAACAAAATGAATGAGAAATGTAAGGTTATCAGAAATAAAGTTTTGTTAGTACCTTAAGGTTACTATAAATAAGAAGGTATTGATTATATGAAACCTTAGCTTTCATTGTAAGGTTAGAATCTATTTGTGTTCTTCTATAATTTGCCTCTTTTAAATATTTCAAATTATTCCAAATGGATGTAAAAAGTTCTTCTTAAATGGTTTTATAAATGAAGAAGTTTTTGTTAAACAACCTCCCTGTAATGACCCAGCCCACTAGTGTTATTGTTCACTCTAGGCCTAGACTCACACGACTTTAATACACGTCACTGGGGAGTAAGGGTTGCTTATTTTCATACCCAACATTTTTTGTGTTTTGCTGATGAAGGAATTTTAATCCTAATCTAAGATGTTACATACATCCTCTCTTATAGACTCAACATCATTGATGAGGTTTGCCCCACCACATGGGATTTTCTTAGACTCAAGACTGAAGATTTCCCCACCTTATTGAGATTTTCCTAAGCTTTGTTTGAACTTAGACCCACATCAATAAGGTTGACATAGGAGTTGCCTTAAAACTATTTTTAATAACCCAGGACGCCAATGATATTGCCCGCTCTAGGCATAGACTCCCACTTCTTTAAAATACGTCACTAGGGAGTAAGGCCTTCATACTTATATACCTAGCATCTCTAACGTATTTTTCTAGAGTGGGAATTTTAATCCTAATTTGTTATGTTACATAGATGTCTCCATATGATTCTGTAAAACTCTACTAGACACAACTTTATAGATAACCTAGGACAGTTGAACCATGTGCTTTGATACCAAGTTTTTCACGACTCTAGACTACCCCTAGTAGTAATATGTTGCTTAGAACCACAATTAATCCCAATATAACCCATGGTATTAGCATAATGCATGAGCAACTAAATACAAACTTGAATAAGAAATAAAATGGATAATACATGCATAGTCATGAGATAAGTTGTTTTAATACATTATTGTTAAAATTTTAAAATACTAAAATATAAAAGAAAGAAGAACTAAAACTACATAGAAAACTTTAAATCTCTATCTATAAAGATTCTACTAATATTGATCAGTAATTGGGACATGACCCCCGCTATCCTTAATTAATAAATACAAGTCAAAATAAAATACTAGAACAACAACTGACTTTAGTCCTCAAATAATGAGAACTCATCACTTGCTGGTTGTAAGTTGTGATATGTCTGATAATAATTCTAATAGTAAGAACTTTAATCTAATCACATGAAAAATATATGCAGTAAATGTATGCGATTATTACTTTTGAATGTGCTGAGTATGCAAGATAAGCACCATAAATATCTAAATATAAAAGAAGGAATTGATTATGCAAAACCTTTGCTTTCATTGTAATGTTGGAATCTATTTGTGTTGTATCATATTTTGCCTTTTTTAACTATTTAAAATTATTCCAAATAGATGTAAAAAGTGCTTCATAAATAGTTTTATCAATGAAAAAGTTTTTGTCAAACAACCTCCCTATAACTATCCAGTCCACTAGTGATAACGTTCACTCTTGACCTAGACCGATACGACTTTAATACATATCATTATGGAGTAAGGCATGCTTATTTTCATACCCAACATCTTTTTTGTGTTTTGTTGAGGTAGAACTTTTAATCCTAATCTAGGATGTTACATACATCCCCACTTATAGACTCAATATCTTTGCTGAGATTTGACCCATCACATGGGATTTGCCTAGACTCAAGACTGAGGATCGCTCCACCTTATTGATATTTGCCTAAACTTTGTTTAAACTCTGACCCACATTAATGAGACTGACACGGGAGTGGCCCCAAAACTATTTGTAATAACCCAGGCCACTAGAGATATTGCTCACTCTAGGACTAGACTCGTACGGCTTTAAAATGCGTCACTAGGGGGTAAGGCCTCTTACTTATATACCTATCATCTCTCACGTATTTTTCTAATGTGGAAATTTTAATCCCAATTTTAGGTGTTACATAGATATCTTCATACTATTCTGTAAGACTCTACTAGACATGGCTTCATAGATGCTCTAGGTCTCTTGAACCATATGCTCTGATACCAAGTTTGTCACAACTCGAGACTACCTCTTGTCGTAATAGGGTTCTTATAACCACAACTGATCCCAATATAATCCATGGTATTAGCATAATTCATGAGCAACTAAATACAAACACGAATAAAAAATAAAATGACTAAATAGAATACTAAAATCTAAAACAAAGAAGAACTAAAACTACATAGAAGAACTTTAACTCTCTATCTATGAAGATTATACTAATACTGACGATGGGTAATCGGAACATGACCCTCAGTTATCCTTAACCAATACATATGATTCAAAATAAAATACTAGAACAACAACTGACTTGAGTTCTCAAGTAAAGAGGACTCATCACCTATTGGTTAAAAGTTGTAATCTACCTGACAATAATTTGAATAGTAAGAACTTGAATCTAATCATATGAAAAATATAGGCAATAGATGTATGTAATCATAACTTTTAAATGTACTGAGTATGCAGGATATGCACCATGAATAACTGAATATAAAACTGATATATTATACATAGCCTAGTTATATGCTTGAAATTTTAAGTAATATCATGTGAATCATGCATGGACATAAGAATTATGTGAATGCTATACCATAACCATAAGATATCATAAATAATTGGGAAAACATGATTATGCAGGATGAATATATCATGGAGAACTGAATTTAAGCTTCCAATACTAATTGGGTAAAAATCCTAGTTCATGGGAATCATTGAATTCATGAATGAAAAAACATAATTTGGGCACGAGGATAAAATTACTGAATTACTTTTGTTTTTGAACTAAAGTTTGGAGGATTTGAACTTGGATATGAAGAATCCTAATTCTTATTTGATGAAAAAATGTTACATATTTCTCTAAGTAATTTTGTGAGTTGTCAAGTGAATGAGGGATAGGAGCAGTTTAGGCTTTATATTCAGTCTTAGGATAGCTTAAATAATAATTTTGATGTATAAAAAGTGGGAAAAGATAAAACAACCCCTTATGAAACATCTAAACAGTGTAGAACAGTTTCGTCTGATGATTCAGGTGGTAGACCGTCAATCCCTTGACTAGACGTCACTCAAAATGTCACAAAATGACAATTTTTGTCTTACTGGTTAAGCCTAGCATATTGACTTGATGGATCATCACAGGTGTGATGGTTTGTCACTCGAGCCATCATACGCTGACAAACAGACACTCTAGTAAATTAAGAATAACTATCTACACTGGTATCAAATTAAGTAAAAAATAAATGCATTGCAAAAAAGACTCAAAGTCCTTTCATTTGGTGAGTCTTGAGCCCTAAAACTCTTTATGTTCAAGGATTTATTATCATTTGAAGTTGACTATAGAAAGATACTTCACAAGAACTCAATTGTTAAGGAAGGTATCGACTTGGCTATGAGCTAGGAGTTACTTGTGGTCTTAGTACTTGACTAAATCACTTCTCATACTTTAAAATCAAGATGTTTGGTTATACATGTACTTGAAGCATGAATTGAATCGTAGATCATAATTTTTAAGGTGTTACAACATCTCCCTCTTTGGGTCACTCATCCCTAAATGAAAACTAAGTTAAACGGTACGGAAAAGAATTGAAATCCTAACACAAAATATCTAAGAGCTAAATACTGACATGATAACTAAGTCTCTACCTATAACATGGAATATATTAAATTCACGAATACATACTAAGACATGTTAGAAAGTAGGCAACGTGAGACTAAGAGAAGTAATAAGGAGGAAACTAATACTCTGAATTGACTTTAGGATAGGAATGAGACTCCACTATATTTACACATAGCACAAATGCATACAAGGACTCAATGGACTTAGTAGAGTATGATTGGAAGAATAGAGAAAAAGTCACTAGTATTATCCATTTGATCTTTGAACTAAATGGTTGGCTATAAGGACTGACTCATACTGAGAATTTAGAACTCAACTGAACCATTCCTGGCATGAAGATATATGTAGAAATAGATAATGACATACAATTTCTAAGAGTCAATGTGTAATGACCTTTTAGGTCATTTTCCATATTTCTATTTATTTTTTATGTTAGAGCTTTTTCATAGTTGCCTCCAGTCATTTATGACTTATTGAGAACGATAGTTTGATTACCGAGCATTTTATTTGATTTTTAAATCCAATTCCCTATTTAGAAGTTTTCGTTGGTTCCAAATAGCCATTGGACAAAATTTAGTAAAATGATCTCATACGCAAATTTTGATTGTGCTAGTAGCCCTAGAATGTCAATTTTAGGCTACGTAGACTTTTGGTTTGTGTCCCAAGACACTCAGGCTCATTTCAACATATTATTCAAAAAGTTAAGAAAGTGATATATGGGTGTGGAACACATATTGGGTAAAAACAACCTTGGATTAAAATTCCTAGTGCGCCATTGAATTAGGAATTTTGAATTTTGTATGGTTACATAGTTCATTTGTGTATACAGAATTTTGAATAAATTTTGAGCACCCAATCGAGTCCATTCTTGGACTTAGAACTTTGGTTCACAAGGTATCTGGTGCCACCGCAATTGTGGTCTCTATGTTGCCATCACGATAAGCCTTATCATCTAATGTGTTTTGATTGTGAGTCCCTGGTTGGAATTACGACTCATCTATGCAGGCCTAAGGTATTATGATCGCATGTCAGGGTCCGCGATAGTGTAAGACCCTTAAAAATTTTGATCAATTTATTTTTGACCTTTTCGTGTTTGTGATATTAATTTTTTACTTGAATTATATTTAGGGGTGTTAAAAGGGTGATTTGGGAAAGTTTTGGGATTTTCAAAAAGGGTTTGAGGCTATTTTAGAACTTTGAGGCAGTGAACCTCAACGTTATCGTCGTGTCATGGATTTTACCCTCTGTGATATTGGAGTGGCATGAAGGATAACCTTCGTGATATTGGTATGCCATGCCAAGGTGTAATTTTCATCTAATCTTGTTCTTTCTCTTAAGGGTGAGGGGCTTTTGGTCTTTTCTCATTTTCCATGAATTTTAAACATAAAATAGTCCCATTCCCATTAGTTTTTGAAATATTAAATCCCCCAATTTCACTCTCAAACATAAAACCCAAGAACAATCAAGGGTTTCACTATGCATTCATCATCCGGGCTCCAAATTTCAAACTGATTACAATTTTTTGTATGTTTCAGGCATGTATCTCTTTCTTAAACTAATTTTATACAAAATCATGTGTTAAATAATTATCTATTTGGTTTAATTGTTAGGTTTTGAATATGGGTTGAGGGATTTGGAATGGTTATTTCATGAAGTGAATTCCCATGGTTTTGAATTTGTTATTTATGTTTTATTCTCGTGATTTTGAACTAAATAAATGCATGGATTTAGGAATTGGGATGGGGAACATGGGTTTCCCTAAATTTTATGGTCCAATAATTTTAAATTGGCTTTAACCTCAACCCAACTTGTGAAATTGGCTTTGAAACATGGACACGTATATATATAATCTACTTCACTTTTGAAAATTTTCATTGCATAAAAGGTTAATGGAATATAAATTGATTTTGAAAGGCCTTGGTGGCCATGGATTGATTTTTAAATTGGAAACTTTGGAGTCAAGTAAGTAATTGGTTTTGGTATGGCATAATGTAATTGGCTTTCAAGCTTAACTTTATTTGGTCGGACGATATGAATGATAAATTCCTAATTAAAAGACTCCTTGGTTGATGGATGGGAATATTTGTAAATGGTTTTAATTTAGGCTTTAAAGGGATTATATAGCTTATCGTGGAAGGTGGAAGCCCCAGGGGAACTATTACTGGAAACCACATCTGCCAGCATTGGGATCTTTATGACCGTGTGCATAGTTCACACATTATATTTATATATATATATATATTGAATGGTTGGAGCCTGATGGCTTTGTCCCTTTCTTGGATTTCTTCGATTCATGTAGCTAACATGCACAAGGGCCCTTTCAGTAGGGAGAGCTAAACCCATATAGCCTTTAGGTGCCTTTAGGATGGTTAGAGCTATACAGTTTAGGATAATGGTTTTAAATATCATTCTTAAACCTTTTTCTCTATCATGGTATCTTATATATATGTATAATAATGTGTGCATGTGGCTTACTTTTGTTTTGGACATGGAATTATTTTATCCCTATCCTGAGTACATTCCAATGCTTATCACACTGACCATCCTAGGATGCTACATTGTTTCATAATGTAGGGTCTGAAGACACTTCTGTTACCCTTGTGCAACATTAGATGGATTAGCACGCTCGTTGAGTAGCTGTGAAATGGTGAGCCTCCATCCTTCAGAAGGACTAATCATATCAATATTCTTTTATTTTGACTTAGTACTTTTGGATTCTATTGTTCATGGTCGTGGACATGTCTCGGCCTATTTGGCATACTGGTTTTAAAGGCTATTATGGATAGATGTGGGTTGGTTGGTTATTATTTTGAATCTTTGTTTCATTGAGTCATTCATTCATCTTCTTATTTATATTTAGTTTACTTCTACATTATTATTATTATTATTATTATTATTATTATTCTCTTGAGGTTAGAGTTAAAGGGGTGGTCTCTAGCCCATTGTGGACTTAAGATACCCATCACGACCAAATACTAGTATGGGTCATGACCCTCTTGGTATCAGAGCTAGGTTTAGAGTCGTTGTGTGTCCATAAAGCCATGTAGAGTAGAGTACTTTTTATGGGTGTGTACTATGACACACTTATAAGGAGGAGACTACAAGGCATTTAGAAATGTTTCCCTTTCTTATATTCTATTTTAGGCAGTAGAGTCTAGTGTTATAAAACTCCTCTAACTCCTAGCTTCCTCATATTTTAGATTATAACTCTAAGAAGATCTGATTTTCATAGAAACTCTCTGGGAACTTTTTCCTACCTGAGGCAATATGGAGGTGACTCGCCCTGTATATGGAGTGCAGACCCTGTCTAAGGTCCCAGCTCCTAATTGTGTTGCTCCATATGGATTTCACCCATCCCCAGTAGTTATCCTCGGTCCTCTCAGGGTTGTGATACTTATGACCAGCTGTCTCAGAGGAAAATATATTCTATGGAGTTCCACCGGTCTATTTATTTGCTTACCTAGTTGGTGATATCTCAAACTTATCTGTCAGATCATGTTGGTTTTGTTGCTCCTTTGTTTGAGTTCACATGAATTGGCAAGTTCATGAGCTTGAATCCCTCAACCTTTATAGTCTCTAAGGTTAAGAAGGATTGTAATACCTCAAACTTTCCTTAAGCCTAATTTCATATCTATAAGATTGAGGAATGACTTCCAAAGTGAGTAACATTTAAATGATATATAATTCTCCTAATTTTGACTTTTTATCGTGTGAGAAATTGAAGTATATTTCCAAATATATAAGATTTGCCCAAATCCGATAACTGGGTAAGAAGTTATGGCTAATTGAAGTTCCTATCATAAAGCACACTCATTCAGACACTTAGTGCGTCGCGGAGAGGAGTAATATCCCAATTGTTAGTTTCCAGTAGCCTAGAGCGATTGTGGAGCGTCGCGCTGAAGTTTCAGGTCCCAACTAGTGGGACAACGCGTTGACTCCGCGTCACGGTGACCCTCAGATTCCCATTCATCAATTTCTAGTGAGCCACCGCGTAGTGGCGCATCGCGGTGGCCAATAAAATTTGGCTTCCAATTAAATTTTTTCAGTTTTGTCAAGGGTTAAAAGGGGGGTATTTTGGACAATTATCCTACCCCCAATCCGTCCAAAACATAAAATCTAGCATATTACAAAGCTCTTTATGCACTAAATCCTCTTTCTCTTCAAAACAAAAACTCTAAGCATCCAAATCCTCTTCCAAGAAACTCAAGAGTTCACCATAGTTTTTACAAATTGAGTCAAGATTCAAGACCCTCAAGTCAAAATCTTCAAGAACCCTCATTCAAGAGTTCCAATAACATCTCAAAAGAAAATTGTTCATCCAAGTTTATCAATCTAAGGTATGTGGGGTTTTGAACAAGGGTTGTCCTTTCACCCTTGTGCCCAAAGGCTTATTTAAACTACAATTTTATGTAATTTATGAGATTTTACATGAAATTGAATTGGGGGTTTTCACTCATTGTTATTGGTTGCAAGCTTTTGATGTTACCCATGAATTGAGAGTCTAATGGCATGATTTTTACATGTTTTCTTAAGAAATTGAAGTTGCGTTTATACCCCATGATTTTAATCCTTGAGAAGTTAATAGTTGAAATGTTTGAAATATTGAAGTATATGAGTATGTTGATATTTTGAGACAAATTGCTGTAACTTCTAGATTTCTACATGAATTATGAATCTATATGCTATCTATTATGCATTATGATGAGTTTTAAATTGAGATTCAATTATGGGTCATTAAGACCTACTTGACACATGCAATTTTATGAACTATTGTGCTATAAGCACCCATGGTTTGAGTATTTTGAGATTATTGAGAAATGTTTTGACCTAATGGTCATAGAGTTGAATTCCACTCTACCACATGAGATTACAGATTTGATTGTTGGGTTCTTATGAACCATAAGATTATTTTGAAAGTGGATTTTCATGAGATGAGCGAGATAAACTAAAGGGAGTAGTATTTAGCACCAAGTTGGATAAGTTACTATGGTTTCTTAAACCAAAACTACGTGCCATCGTGGGTTTGACATTTTGAGCTTTAGGCCGAGATGATTGGGCCCGATGCCGAGATAAGTGATCACTGAGTTGAGGTTATACTCCTTGGCAAGAGTATGACTCCTCTCCCCAATGTGAGGCTTCATCCTTAGGAGGACAAGACGTTGGACTCCATGTAGCTCTCATGATTTATGTTGGTGAAGAGAACCTCCCTAAACTAAAGTATTTTACATTGAGATAGAATATTTTTCCTAAAGCTTTGTGATGAGATATTTTCTAAAATGAATGAACTACTTTGAATATTTTCCAAAGAAGGAAGTAGTTTTCTTTACTAATACGAGTTGATCACCGGTTTTCAAACCAAAGTTAAATGATTCCGAGTTCCAAGTGTTTGTGTTCAAAAGAGTTATAAGTTCATGAGCATTAAAGAAGTTTTACTCCCCATGAGCTATATGCATGAGTTGAAAGTATTGCTTAAAGTTTCCTTTAGTCTATGAGTAATAAGAATAATATAAAAGTACAGATTTTAAAGCCAAAGTAGAATGACTCACGAGATTTGTACTATATGCTTCATTATACATGATTTATGAGATTTAGATTTCATCCTTTACTCAAGCTATGTGAGTCATTTATATCAGCATGCAGATTTTCTATAAAGATTGATGATAATGTTTATTTAAATGCATACACCACCATATACTCAGTACATTCCCTAATGCTGATCCACATATATGTCTATGTGCTACATTGTCTCATAATGTAGGTACAAGTTGTAGTATGTGCAGTAAAAATCAAACAGTTGCAGATTCCAGCCAGCAGATGATGAGTCCTCCAATTTTGAGGACTTCAGTTAGATTCACTATTGTTCTTCACTTTCTTATTCTTATGTATTAATTAGTGATAGTTGGGGTAGCGTTCTTTCTATCTATAGTCAGTATTGGTAGAGGTTTCATAGATAGTCAGTAGAGTTAATGTATTCAGTTTTAATTTTAATCATAAAAGCAGTGTTATAATCCTGTGAATTCAGTTTTGTATTGATTAGATTCAGAAAAGAGCTATCTTTTGCTGATATTGTACAAATTTATGTATTTTATTCAGTTGCTTATGAGTTTTCAAGTAGAAGGGTTAGCTTGGGGTCACTTGTGACCCTAAGCACTGTGTAATGTCTCGGGACCCATTTTTGGAGCGTTACAAACTTGGTATCAGAACATAGAGTTAAAGTGTCCTAGGGTGTCTGTGAAGCCATGTTTAGTAGAGTCTGGCGGAACGGTACGGAGACGTCTGTACTTTTCTTCCAGAGGCTACGAGGCATTTAGAAATGTTTTTATTCTTTCAAGTCTCAGATTATGCTATAGAAAGATTCTCTATGAAACTTATAAAGATTTTCATCTTACTCTATTCAGGCCATCTCTGCCCTTTTTTCAAGGTATCAAAAATAGTCAAGCTTAAGTCTTTACTGATAAAGCTTTCTCAGATAGTCTCTACAAATAGTTATGGGATTAAAAGAGAGGTAGAAAGTATCCCACAGTGCTTTTGAGTTTTGAAGATTGAAGTGTTTTATTCATGTTCAATAAAGTCGTGCACTAAGTCCAAGTCAGAGGTGCTTTAAGATTCCTCCTCAAAATCCATAATGTAAATTTATACTTTTCTATCCTTGTATTACTCTTGGGATAGCATGTTCAACAAGTTCTAGTTCCTCCCCTGACAATGCTCTTAGACTTGATAGAAAGAAGTTTTAGAAGTCTCTCAAAGTGGCTTGAGAGAGGCCTTTGGGTGTGTTATAAACCCCTCAAGTTTAAAGTTTTTTTCTCATTCTTATGAGCCATTCAATTAAGACAGAGTAAGATTTGTATTCTTAGATCATTGAATATTAAGTGTCAGGTTTCTATCTCTTGTAATCTTATTATCATTGTGTTGTTGAAAAATCAAAGTCTAGCGAAGCAGTGTGAGGCATATTTTGATTCACTAGCAACTTGTTGCTTACCTTATTATTCTTATGTTGGTTGGAAATGGGGGGTTAGAGGTGTATTGGTAAGAAGGGTGGTAAGTGCAATTTATTGAATATATTAATAGCCGAATCTTTTTACATATGATTGAGTTAGTAATGAAGTGATATGTCCTGGTGTGCTAGTTTATAGAAGGTAGAGAAGGAGTTATTAGTTGAGGTGAATTGTTGTTTGCTTGAAGTATGAAAAGAGTTATTGATAGAGTTTGTTGTTCTAGAAAAGTATAGGTTATTGATGAAAGAAATTGGTGGATGAGCGTTGTTAATTTAGGGTTCCCTGAGATTTCAAGAAGGAGTTTAGTTGAAACTTATAAAGCTTTGAAAGAAATTTAGGTGTATAGATAGGTATATAGTAATGGTGTGAGGACAGAGGATGTGTTAATGGATTATTATTAAGATAGGCTATATGATTATGATCGATTATTATTTTTATGAGGTTTGGGTGGGCTAGTGTTTCTTGATGTTTTGTTTTATAATTTCCAAGTGAGAATTGTGTGTGAGGTGGAGTTGTAAATCATGTTGAGCGCTATACATTAAGTTTGAATGATTAGTGGTCATGAAGGTGGATGTGACATTTTCTTGGTTTAATTTACTAGTTATAAGGAAGTGATCTAGTAGGCTTAAATATTGTATACAAGAGCTTAAGTTTATTTGATTCGTAATCGAGTCTGATGTCGTATGTATGATATAGAAGTATGCCCAAGGTGCTATGGGGCTGCATTAGTTTAGAGGATCATTTCATGTGGTGGAGTTAGTAGTACCGTGGAGATGCTAGTTGGATAAAGACAAGTTAGATAATGAATGATGTTCTTGATAGCTAAGTTAAGGAGATATGATTAAGATTAAAGATGTTGAGACTTTTAAGTATGATTTTAATTCTCATGGTTTAGAAATGTAAATTTACAGGTGTGATGTGGGTAGGCCATGACAGAAGTAGTATGGTCCGTCAAAGGTTTTGAAGTATCCATGTTAAGTATTAAAAATCTAAGTTTGAAAGTTTGAAGATTCAGCCAATAGAAATAAGAGTTGCAGCACTAGATGGTGTGCACTCCGACTATGGGGATGCTCATGCAAATTCAAAGTTTGTAAGTGTTCAAGTATTATATGATGACTATCGGGGAATTATTCGGGCTAAGTTCTATTATTCATGTGTATTGTTAAATCCCAAACTCTAGAGTAAAGTGGTTTCAGTTTAGACTAGAGTGTATATAGTTGTTCACAGACTTAAAGTGATGGCTTAAATCTAAGTGGGAGGATAATAGAACCAGTAACTGAGTCAAGCTTACAGATTCAAGTAGATGTGCATGTAAGTTGTAGAATAGCTGTGAGAAAGATTGATGCTTGACTCAATCTTATTTCAGTATTTTCACTGGTCCCAATACCTACTCATGTTTTACATATTAGTACCATGATCTTAATTCATGTTCATGCATATGATAGAGAATTATGTACCCTCATAGTTCCCAAAAAAGGAGTTCATGTTCTTTCAGCAGTTGGAATCTCATTCCATAAGTTACGAACACTAAATCTGGGTCATGCAGCTCATGACTCATGTACTCAAGCTTTATGGTATGTTCAGATCAAGTTCTCAAGCAATACTTTTGATGAGCAGTGAAATTCAGATTTATATCATGCAAATCTTTGGGTTAGACCTCTTTGATAAGTTCATGACATTAAATGCTCTATTTCTCAGGCCTCGGATGAGTGCCCAAGTTATGCATAGTACCCCTTCATGCTACAGGTCCTCGTGTTCTAACCTTTCAGTGACCTTTTCGTAGGTTAAGAATTGTGATGATGAGCAGTTGCATAGATAGGAGAGAGTAAATGGGTCATGTTGGGGAAGATGGTCGTATGCTTGCTTTATGCAATTCTATGAGTCTAAAGAGGTATTGAGTAAAGTTTTTATATATGACCTAGTTAGTTCAGAAGTGCATGTGTGGTTATAGAAGTAGGCTTGAACATTATGTTTGTATATATCTAGATGAATGCACTGCACGTTAGTAAATGTCTAGTATGAGGTTGAATGTGGTTGTTGGAGTGGTAATGAGAATTTTGCATGAGATGAGAAGTTGTGAAGTGCAGGGTGTGTTGAATTATGGTTCAGACTAGTATTATAGTGTTATGTGGTGTATCCTGTGATGGTGGGTTAAGCTTGAAGATGGTGAGGGAATTTAGTTCAGTAGATGGAAATATCAACGGCCATGTGAGAATTAGGAGATAAATCAATGAGTACGGTCTTTAAGGGAAAGAAATAGTTGAGAGAATATTTAAGAAGTATGTCTAACTTGCTAGTAAGGTGTTCCATTGCCTAAGACCCAAAAATTCTATCCCAGTCTCTGATTTAAAATGGTCTATGTTCCAAGCTATAGAGTCATAGAAATATTGTAATATCTTATTCAAATGCCTTTTTCAGATCATGCCCAAAGTTCTTTGCTCTCTCATATCATTAGAACTCCCTAGGAGGGTGTTGATGAAATCCTCCACTTGAGTATGAGTATCTAATATGACTCAGCTTGGATAGCCAGCAGTCTAGTTTAACAATCAGACGGATAGATTTCTATAGTTTTCTATTTTCCGAACTAGTCTGGTGTTACTACATGAATTTTCATAAGTACGTTCATTCGAGAAAATAGTTGTTCGCACCCATGAAAATTTACGAATTCAGCTCAGTATATGTATCAGGCATCAGTTTTAGAATTTGGATATCTAGTCATGATTCAATGCATAAGTATTCACGGAATGATCTTTGTTTTCCAAGTGTTCCAGCTCAGACAGTGTAATACCCATTGTGTAATTTTAGCCTCATTTTGTCATAATTTATGCCTGCATAAACTGTCACTTCGCAATCTATAAGTACGATCGCACCATGAGCACATCAAGCAAGTTCTAAACTCTCAGCATGAATCAGCTCCTTATGATAAGTAAAGACAAGTTTATTTGAAGGTAATAGTCTTCCTTCATTCAGCTCCTTTCTAATCAAAGATTCAGCTATATAGTTATTTTTATTTTAAGTTCGTGCACTCACAGAAGTACTCAAAGTTTTAGAATGAGGTAGAATCAGTTTAGCAAGTTATTTCAGCTGTGCACCCTTAGTTTTTCTCTGTATTCTTAGCCTAGCTAGCCACATTCGGGAATAAATGTTCCCAAGGGGGAGATATTGTAATACCCCGAACTTTCCTTACCTAATTCATCTCTATAAGATTGATGAATGACTTCCAAAGTGAGTAACGTGTAAATGATATAGAATTCTCCTTATTTTGACTTTTTATCATGTGGGAAATTGAATTATCTTTCCAACGATATAATATTCGCCCAAATCCGATAACCGGACAAGAAGTTATGGCTAATTGAAGTTCCTGTCATAAAGCACTGTCATTCAGACCCTTAGCACATCATGGAGAGGAGTAATATCCCAATTGTCAGTTGCCAGTAGCCTAGCGTGATTGTGGCGCGTCGCACTAAAAATTTAGGTCCCAACCAGTGGGACAACGCGATGACTCCGCATCGAGGTGACCCTCAGATTCCCATTCGATAATTTCCAGTGAGCCACCGCGATAGTGGTGCATCGCGGTGGCCCATAAAACTAGGCTTCCAGTTAAATTTTTTCAGTTTTGTCAAGGTTTAAAAGGGGGGTATTTTAGACAACTATCCTACCTCCAATCCGTCCAAAACATAAAATCTAGCATATTACAAAGCTCTTTATGCCCTAAATCCTCTTTTGTTTCAAAACAAAAACCCTAAGCATCCAAATCCTCTTCCAAGAAACTCAAGAGTTCACTATAGTTTTTACAAATTGAGTCAAGATTCAAGACCCCCAAGTCAAAAGCTTCAAGAACCCTCATTTAAGAGTTTCAATAACATCTCAAAAGCAAGTTGTTCATCCAAGTTTATCAATCTAAGGTATGTGGGGTTTTGAACAAGGGTAATTCTTTTACCCTTGTGCCCAAAGGCTTATTTAAACTATAATTTTCAGCAATTTATGAGATTTTACATGAAATTAAATTGGGGTTTTTCACCCATTGTTATTAGTTCCAAGCTTTTGATGTTACCTATGAATTAAGAGTCTAATGGCATGATTTTTACATGTTTTATTGAGAAATTGAAGTTGGGTTTATACCCCATAATTTTAATCCTTGAGAAGTTAATAGTTGCAATCTTTGAAATATTGAAGTATATGAGTATGTTGATATTTTGAGCCAAATTGCTGTAACTTCCAGATTTCTACATGAATTATGAATCTATATGCTATCTATTATGCATTATGATGAGTTTTAACTTGAGATTCAATTATGGGTCATTAAGCCCTACTTGACACTTGTAATTTTATGAATTATTGTGCTATAAGCACCCATGATTTGAGTATTTTTAGATTATTGAGAAATGTTTTGACCTGATGGTCATAGAGTTTTGAAATCCACTCTACCACATGAGATTACAGATTTGATTATTGGGTTCTTGTGAACCAAAAGATTATTTTGATAGTGGATTTTCATGAGATGAGCGAGATAAACTAAATGGAGTAGTATTTAGCATCGAGTTGGGTAAGTTACTATGGTTTCTTACCTCAAAACTACGTGCCATCGTGGGTTTGAGATTTTGAGATTTAGACTGAGATGATTGGGCCCGATGCCGAGATAAGTGATCACTGAGTTGAGGTTATACTCCTTGGCAAGAGTATGACACCTCTCCCCAATGTGAGGTTTGTTTCTAAGGAGAACAAGACGTTTGACTCCATGAAGCTCTCATGATTTATGTTGGTTAAGAGAACCTCCCAAAACTAAAGTATTTTACATTGAGACAGTGTTCAAAAGTGTTATAAGTTCTAGAGCATTAAAGAAGTTTTACTCCCCATGAGATATATGAATGAGTTGAAGTGTTGCTTAAAGTTTCCTTCAGTCGATGAGTAATGAGAATTATAGAAGAGTACAAATTTTAAAGCCAAAGTAGAATGACTCACGAGATTCATACTATATGTTTCATTATACATGATTTATGAGATTCAGATTTTAGCTTTTACTCAAGCTATGTGAGTCATTTATATCAGCATGCAGATTTTCTATAAAGATTGATGATAATGTTTATTTAAATGCATACACCCCCATATACTCAGTACATTCCCAAGTGTTGATCCACATATATGTCTATGTGCTATATTGTCTCATAATGTAGGTACAACTTATAGTATATGCAGTGAAAATCAAACAGTTGCAGATTCCAGCCAGCAGATGATGAGTCCTCCAATTTTGAGGATTTTAGTTAGATTCACTATTGTTCTTTACTTTTTTATTCTTATGTATTGATTACTGATAGTTGGGGTAGCGTCCTTGCTATCTATAGTTAGTATTGGTAGAGGCTTCATAGATAGTCAGTAGATTTAATGTATTCAATTTCAGATTTTATATTAAAAGCAGAGTTATAATCCTGTGAATTCAGTTTTGTATTGATTAGATTCAGAAAAGAGTTATCTTCCGCTGATATTGTACAAATTTATAAATTTTATTCAGTTGCTTATGAGTTTTACAGTAGAAGGGTTAGCTTGGGGTCACTTGTGACCCTAAGAACTGTGTGACGTCTTGGGACCCATTTTCAGGGCGTTACAAACTTGGTATCAGAGTATAGAGTTCAAGTGTCCTAGGGTGTCTCTTAAGCCGTGTCTAGTAGAGTCTTGTGAAATGGTACAGAGTCGTCTGTACTTTTCTTTGAGAGGCTATGAGGAATTTAGGAAATGTTTCCATTCTTTCAAATCTCAGATCATGCTATAGAAAAATTCTCTAAGAAACTTATACAGATTTTTATATTACTCTATTAAGGCCATCTCTGCCTTATTTTCAAGGTATCAGAAATAGTATTGCTTAAGTCTTTGCAGATAATGCTTTTTCAAATAGTCTCAACAGATAGTTATAGGTTTGTAAGTGAGCAACAAAGTATCCCACAGTGCTTTTGAGTTTCGAAGATTGAAGTGTTTTATTCATATTCAATAAAGTCGTGCACTAAGTCTAAGTCAGAGGTGCTTTAAGATTCCTCCTAGAAATCTATAATATAAATCTATACTTTCCTATCCTTATATTATTCTTGGGATAGCATGATCAACAAGTTCCAGTTCCTCCCCTGACAATGCTCTTAGACCTGCTATCCAGAAGTTTCAGAAGTCTCTCAAAGTGTTTTGAGAGGGGCCTTTGGGTGTGTTATAAACCCCTCAAGTTTAAAGTTATGTACTCATTCTTATGAGTCATTCAGTTAAGATAGAATAAGATTTGTATTCTTAGATCATTGAATATTATGTATCAGGTTTCTATCTCTTGTAATCTTGTTATCATTGTGTTATTGAAAAATCAAAGTCTAGCGAAGCCGTGTGAGGCATATTTTGATTCACTAGCAACTTGTTGTTCACCTTGTTATTCTTGTGTTGGTTGGAACCGGGGGGTTAGAGGTGTATTGGCAAGAAGGGTGGTTAGTGCAATTTATTGAATATATCTATAGCCGAATCTTTTTGCATATGATTGAGTTAGTAATGAAGTGATATGTCCTGGTGTGCTAGTTTATAGAAGGTAGAGAATGAGTTTTTAATTGAGGTGAATTGTTGTTTGCTTGAAGTATGAAAAGAGTTGTTAACGGAGTTTGTTGTTCTAGAAAAGTATAGGTTATTGATGAAAGAAATTGGTGGATGAGTGTTGTTAATTTTGGGTTCCCTCAGATTGCAAGAAGTACTTTAGTTGAAACTTATACAGCTGTGAAAGAGGTTTAGGTGTATAGATAGGCATATAGTAATGATGTGTGGACAGAGGATGTGTTAATGGATTATGATTAAGATAGGCCATATGATTATAATCGATTATTGTTGTTATGAGGATTGAGTGAGCTAGTGTTTCTTGATGTTTTGTTTTATAGTTTCCAAGTGAAAATTGTGTATGAGGTAGGGTTGTAAATCATATTGAGCGCTAGACATTAAGTTTGAACGATAGGTGGTCATGAAGGTGGATGTGACGATTTCTTGGTTTAATTTACTGGTTATAGGGAAGTGATCTTGTAGGCTTAAACAGTATATACAAGATCATAAGTTTATTTGATTCGTAATCGAGTCTGATGTTGTATGTATGATGTAGAAGTACGCCCAAGGTGCTATGAGGATGCATTAGTTTCGAGGATCATTTCATGTGGTGGAGTTAGTAGTACCGTGGAGATGCTAGGTGGATAAAGACTAGTTAAATAATAAATGATGTTCTTGATAGCTAAGTTAAGGAGCTATGATTATGATTAAAGATGTTGAGACTTTTAAGTATGATTTTGATTCTCAAGGTTTAGAAATGTAAGTTTACTGGCGTTATGTGGGTAGGCTATGTCAGAAGTAGTATGGTCCATTAAAGATTTTGAAGTATCCATGTTAAGTATTAGAAATCTAAGTTTGAAAGTTTGAAGATTCAGCCAATAGAAATAAGAGTTGAAGCACTAGATGGTGTGCACTCCGACTATAGGGATGCTCATGCAAATTCAAATTTAATAAGAGTTCAAGTATTATATGATGACTATCGGGGCGTCATTCGGGCTAAGTTCTGTTATTCATGTATATTGTTAAATCCCAGACTCTAGAGTAAAGTGATTTCAGTTTAGACTAGACTGTATATTGTTGTTCACAGACTTAGAGTGATTGCTTAAATCTAAGGGGGGATGATAGAACGAGTAACTGAGTCAGGCTTTCAGATTTTAGTAGATGTACCAGTAAGTCGTAGAATAGCTGTGAGAAAGATTGATGCTGGACCCAATCTTATTTTAGTATTTTCAGTGGTCCCAATACCTACTCATGCTTTATGTGTTAGTTCCATGATCTTAATTCATGTTCATGCATATGATAGAGAACTATGTACTCTCCTAGTTCCCAAAAGAAGGAGTTCAAGTTCTTTCAGCAGTTGGAATCACATTCCATTAGTTACGAACTCCAAATCTGGGTCATGCAGCTCATGACTCATGTACTCAAGCTTTACGGTATGTTCAGCTCAAGTGCTCAAGCAATAATTTTGAAGAGCAGTGAAATTCAGATTTATAACATGCAAATCCTCAGGTTAGACCTCTTTGATAAGTTCATGATGTTTAATGCTCTATTTCAAAGGCCGTAGATGATTGCCCAAGTTACGCATGGTATCCCTTCATTCTATAGGTCCTCGTGTTTTAACCTTTCAGTGACCTTTTCCTTAGGTCAAGAATTGTGATGATGTGCAGTTGCGTAGATAGGAGAGAGTAAATGGGTCATATTGGGGAATATGGTCGTATGCTTGCTTTATGTAATTCTATGAGTGTGAAGAAGTATTGAGTGAAGTTTTTGTATATGACCTGGTTAGTTCAGAATATGTTATGTATGTCTTCTTAAGAGTGGTGCATGGAAGTTATTCTTGGTAGAGGTTTGTAGGTTATTACAATGGCGTTTTATGGGAGTTTGTTTTGAAGTACATGTGTGGTTATAGAAGTAGGCTTGAACATTATATTTGTATTTATCTAGATGAATGCACTGCACATTAGTAAATGTCTAGTATGAGGTTGAATATGGTTGCTGGAGTGGTAATGAGAATTTTGCATGAGATGAGACGTTGTGAAGGGTAGGGTGTGTTGAATTACAGTTCAGACTAGTATTACAGTGTTATGTGGTTAATTCTGTGATGGTGGGTTAGGCTTGAAGATGGTGAGGGAATTTACTTCAGTTTAGACATGAGTAGATGGTAATATCAACGGACATGTGAGAATTAGGAGATGAATCAATGAGTATGGTCTTTAAGGTAAAGAAATAGTTGAGAGAATATTTTAGAAGTATGTCTAAGCTTGCTAGTAAGGAGTTGCATTGCCTAAGACCCAGAAATTCTATCCCTGTCTCTGATTCAAAAGGTTCTATGTTCCAAGCTATAGAGTCGTAGAAATATTGTAATCACTTATTCAAATGCCTTTTTCAGATTATGCCCAAAGTTCTTCGCTCCCTAATATCATTAGAACTCCATAGGAGGGTGCTGATGAAATCCTCCTTTTGAGTATGAGTATCTAATATGATTCAGTTTGGATAGCCAACAGTCCAGTTTAACAATCGGACGGATAGATTTTTATTGATTTCCATTTTCCGAACTAGTTTTGTCTTACTACGTGAAGTTTCATAAGTACTGTCATTCTAGTAAATAGTTGTTCGCACCCGTAAAAATTTGCGAATTCAGCTCAGTATATGTATCAGTCATTAGTTTCAAAATTTGGATATCTAGTCATGATTCAGTGTGTAAGTATTCACGGAACGATCTTCGTTTTCCAAGTGTTCCAGCTCAGACAGTGTTATACCCATTGTATAATCTTAGCCTTATTTTCTCATGATTTATGCCTGTTTAAACTATCACTTTGCAATCTATAAGTACAATCGCACCATGAGAACAACAAGCAAGTTCTAAACTCTCAGCATGAATCAGCTCCTTATGATAAGTATAGACAAGTTTAGTCAAAGGTAATAGTCTTCCTTCATTCAGCTCCTTTCTAATCAAAGATTCTGCAATATAGTTATTCTTATTATAAGTTCGTGCACTCACAGAAGTACTCAAAGTTTTAGAATGAGGTAGAATCAGTTTAGCAAGTTATTTCAGTGGTGCACCCTCAGTTTTCCTCTATATTCTTAGCCTAGCTAGCCACATTCGGGAACAAATGTTCCCAAGGGGGAGATATTGTAATACCCCAAACTTTCCTTAAGTCTAATTTCATCTCTATAAGATTGAGGAATGACTTCCAAAGTGAGTAGCGTTTAAAAGATATAGAATTCTACTAATTTTGATTTTTTATCATGTGGGAAATTGAATTATCTTTCCAATGATATAAGATTCGCCCAAATCTGACAACCGGGAAAGAAGTTATGGCTAATTGAAATTCATGTCATAAAGCACCATCATTCAGACCCTTAGCGCATCGTGGAGATAAGTAATATCCCAATTGTCAGTTTCCAGTAGCCTAGCGCGATTGTGGCGCGTCGCGCTGAAGTTTCATGTCCCAACCAGTGGGACAACGCGATTACTAAGCGTTGCGGTGACCCTCAGATTACCATTCGTCAATTCCAATGAGCCACCACGATAGTGGCGCGTCGCGGTGGGCCATAAAATAGGGCTTCCAGTTAAATTTTTTCAAGGGTTAAAAAGGGGGTATTTTGGACAATTATCCTACCCCCAATCCGTCCAAAACATAAAATCTAGCATATTACAAAGCTCTTTATGCCCTAAATCCTCTTTCGTTTCAAAACAAAAACCCTAAGCATCCAAATCCTCTTCCAAGAAACTCAAGAGTTCACCATATTTTTTACAAATTGAGTCAAGATTCACGACCCCCAAGTCAAAATCTTCAAGAACCTTCATTCAAGAGTTTCAATAACATCTCAAAAGCAAGTTATTCATCCAAGTTTATCAATCTAAGGTATGTGGGGTTTTGAACAAGGGTAATCCTTTCACCCTAGTTCCCAAAGGCCTATTTAAACTATAATTTTTTGCAATTTATGAGATTTTACATGAAATTGAATTGGGGGTTTTCACCCATTGTTATTGGTTGCAAGCTTTTGATGTTACCCATAAATTGAGAGTCTAAAGGCATGATTTTTACATGTTTTCTTGAGAAATTGATGATGGTTTTATACCCCATGATTTTAATCTTTGAGAAGTTAATAGTTGCAATGTTTGAAATATTGAAATATAAGAGTATGTTGATAGTTTGAGACAAATTGCTGTAACTTTCAGATTTCTTCATGAATTATGAATCTATGTGCTATCTATTATGCATTATGATGAGTTTTAACTTGAGATTCAATTATTGGCCACTAAGCCCTACTTGAGACTTGCAATTTTATGAACTATTGTGCTATAAGCACCCATGATTTGAGTATTTTTAGATTATTGAGAAATGTTTTGACCTAATGGTCATAGAGTTTTGAAATCCACTCTACCACATGAGATTATAGATTTGATTGTTGGGTTCTTATGAACCATAAAATTATTTTGAAAGTAGATTTTCATGAGATGAGTGAGATAAACTAAAGGGAGTAATACTTAGCATCGAGTTGGGTATGTTACTATGATTTCTTAGTCTAAAACTACGTGCCACCGTGGGTTTGTGATTTTGGGCTTTAGGCCGAGATGATTGGTCCCGAGGCAGAGATAAGTGATCACTAAGTTGAGGTTATACTCCTTGGCAAGAGTATGACACCTCTTCCCAGTGTGAGGTTTTTTCCTTAGGATGACAAGACATTGGACTCCATGTAGCTCTCATGGTCTATGTTGGTTAAGAGAACCTCCCTAAACTAAAGTATTTTTCATTGAGATAAAATATTTTTCCTAAAGCTTTGGGATGAGATATTTTCTAAAATGAATAAACTGCTTTGAGTATTTTCCAAAGAAGGAAGTATTTTTCTCTACTAATACGAGCTGATCACCGATTTTCAAACCAAAGTTAAATGATTCTGAGTTCCAAGTGTTTGAGTTCAAAAGAGTTATAAGTTTTTGAGCATTAAAGAAGTTTTACTCCCTATGAGATATATGCATGAGTTGAAAGTATTGTTTAAAGTTTCCTTCAGCCTATGAGTAATGAGAATAAGAGAAGAGTATAGATTGTAAAGCCAAAGTAGAATGACTCACGATATTTGTACTATATGCTTCATTATACATGATTTATGAGATTTCGATTTTTGCTTTTACTTAAGCTATGTGAGTCATTTATATCAGCATGCAGATTTTCTATAAAGATTGATGATAATGTTTATTTAAATGCATACACCCCAATATACTCAGTACATTCCCAAGTGTTGATCCACATATATGTCTATTTTCTACATTGTCTCATAATGTAGGTACAAGTTGTAGTATGTGCAGTCAAAATCAGACAGTTGTAGATTCCAGCCAGCAGATGATGAGTCCTCCAATTTCGGGGACTTTAGTTAGATTCACTAATGGTCTTTGCTTTTTTCTTGTGTATTGATTAGTGATAGTTGGGGTAGCATCCTTGCTATCTATAGTCAATATTGGTAGAGGCTTCATAGACAGTTAGTAGAGTTAATGTATTCAGTTTTAGTTTTCATTTTAAAATCAGAGTTATAATCCTATGAATTCAGTTTTGTATTGATTAGATTCAGAAAAGAGTTATCTTCCACTAATATTGTACAAATTTATGCATTTTTTTTACTTGCTTATGAATTTGCCAGTAGAAGGGTTAGCTTGGGGTCACTTGTGACCCAAAGCACCGTGTGACGTCTCAGGACCCATTTTTTAGGCGTTACAAGGATCCTTAGGGTTTTGTGGATGAGATGGAAAATATTTATAGAGTGATGCATGATACGGATTCTAAAGGTGTAGAGTTTATTGTAATCAATTGTAAGATATTGCTTATCAATGGTATGTAGAGTGGGAGACGTTGAAGGGTAATGATGCAGAACGGGCATTATAAGATGGGTTTTTGGGTGCCTTCATTGATTACTTCTTTACTTTTGAGTTGAGTGAAGCTAAGGAGGAGGAGTTTGTTAATCTGAAGCAAGGTAAGATGAGTGTGAAGGAATATGAGTTGAAATTTCAATAGTTTTCTCGTTATGCTCCAGAGTTGGTGTCTAACCATAGGTCCAAGATGAGGAAGTTTGCTTTTGGATAGTCCCGTGACTTGGTATTGGTTGAACAATGATGAACAATGTTGAACAATGATATGGATATCTCCAGACTCGTGGTCTATATGTAGTAGGTTGAGGATGAAAAAAATTAGGTAGAGATTAGGGAGAGGTTGAATAAGAAGTTTAGGAATTCAGAGCAGGGTGGGGGTCAGCAGAATAGTGAGAGATATTATGGTAGACAGTGGACCAAGAAAAAGAACTTGGGCAATTCTTATTCTTTGGCTAGTGCTCCTAATCCTAAGCCATTTAACGATCATCATTTTTAGGCTAGTAGTGGTTCTAGGGCACAGTTTCCCAGTGTTAGGCTAGTGGAGATCAGTTAGCCCTACCTTATACCCTGTGTCATTTTTGTGGGCTGCTTTATCATGGTTATTGTGAGGAGGAAAGGAATTGGTATTATAATTATGGTAAGTTGGATCACATAAAGCAAGATTATCCTTCAGCCAGAGTTTCCACAGGATCAAATAAAGTTTTTGTTGCCACATCTTTAGCTCTTGTGACAAAGGGCGCTACTTCTGGTACCAGCACTGGACGAAATTGCTTCTATTCACCTGCTACTCTCTAGGAATCTTAGGCATCTCTAGATATTTTTTTTGGCATGTTACAACTCTTCTCTTGTGATGTGTATTATTTTCTTGAGCTAGGGTCTACCTCTTCTTATGTGACACCTTATATGGTTGTATATTTTAGTTTTGGTCCTAAAAGTATTTTTGACCCCTTTTTTATGTCTACCCCGATGGGTGAGTCTATTGTGTCTAGAAAAATCTATAGGGGTTGTATGGTGTCTATCTTTCATAAGGAGACATTGGTGGATTTAATAGAGTTGGATATGGTGGATTTTGATATTATCTTGGGGATGGATTTTCTTCATTCGTGCTATGTGTCTTTGGATTGTAGGACCCAAAAAGTTAGTTTCCAATTCCCTAACAAACTAATAATTGAATGAGACGGAAGTTCCTTAGTTCCTAAAAGGAGGTTTATTTCCTATCTTAGAGCTCAAAAGTTGATTTCAAAAGGGTGTCTATATCATCTAGTTTGGGTCATGGATTGTAATTCTAAAAGTCCTTCTTTGCAATATGTCTCTATGGTTAACAAGATTCCTGAAGTGGTTCCTGATGATCTTCCTTGAATTCCTCCCAACAGTGAAACATATTTTGGGGTTGATATTTTATTGAACACTCGTCCTATTTCCATTCCTCCTTATATAATGGCTCCGACTGAATTAAAGGATCTTAAGGAGCAATTAAAAGATCTTCTTGATAAAGGGTTTATTCTTCCTAGTGTTTTTCCATGGGGTGCTCCTGTACTTTTCGTGCAGAAGAAGGATGGGTCTCTTAGGATGGGTATAGACTACCGTCAGTTGAATAAGGTGACAGTGAAGAATAAGTACCCTCTTCTATGGATTGATGATGTTTTTTATCAGCTTTAGGGTGCTAGATGTTTTTCTAAGATTGATCTTTATTTGGCTATCATTAGTTGAAAATTCATGAGGTTGATATTTCTAAGACTGCTTTCTAAACCCGATATGGTCACTATGAGTTTCTAGTTATGTCATTTGGGTTGACTAATGCTCTAGTTGTGTTCATGGATCTTATGAATTGGATTTTCAAGATGTTTTTGTACTTGTTTGTGATAGTTTTCATTCATGACATCTTGGTTTATTCTAAGAGTGAGAAGGATTATGTTGATCACCTCCAAATTATGTTGCAAACCTGTAAGGACTAGAAGTTTTATGCAAAATTTTCAAAGTATGAGTTTTTGTTGAATGTTTTGACTTTTCTTGATTATGTTGTTTCTAGTGAGGGGATCAAGGTAGATACAAAAAAATTTGAGGTGGTGATGAGATGGCTTGGATCCACGACTCCAACAGACATTAGGAGGTTCTTAGGCTTGGATGGGTATTATAGGAGGTTTGTGGAGAGTTTCTCTTCTAATGTTGCTTCGTTGAAAAATTTGACTTAGAAAAATGTTAAGTTTTTGTAGTTAGATACTTGCAAGGGTAGTTTTGTGAAATTGAAGGATAAGTTGACTTTTACGCCTGTTTGACCCTACTCGAGGGTAAAGATGGTTTAGTTGTATATTGTAATGCATCGCGTGTGGGATTGGGATATGATTTGATATGGCATGGTAAGGTTGTAGTCTATGCTTCCTAATAGCTTAAGGTTCATGAGAGGAATTACCCGACTCATGACTTAGAGTTGTTAGCTGTGGTTTTTGCTTTGAAGATTTGTCGGCATTATCTGTATGGGGTGCATGTGGATATATATATGTTTTCATGCAAAAGGAATTGAATATAGGGTAGAGAAGGTGGCTTGAATTTATTAAGGACTACGACATGAGACTTCACTACCAGCCAAGTAAAGCTAATGTCATTCCTGATACTCTTAGTAGGTTGTTTATGGGGAGCTTATCCCATGATGATAAGGAGAAAATAGGATTGGAGAAGTACATTCACAGATTGACTAACTTGGGAGTTCATCTTTTAGACTTTGAGGATAAGGGAGTCATTGTTCAGGAAGTTTTCAAATCATATCTCGGTGATGAGGTAAAGGAGAAGCAGGCTTTGGATCCCAAACTTATATAGATTAAGGATGGTATGGGTCTCCAAAAGGTAATGGGTTTTGAGCTTGGGGGAGATGGTATTTTGAGGTACAAGGTAGATTATGTGTTCCTGATTTAGATGGGCTGCAAGAAAGGATTTTGACTGAGGCTCATGAGTCCAGATATATAGTTCATCCGGGTTCAATTAAAATATACCATGACTTGAAAAAGATCTATTGGTGGAATAATATGAAGAGGGATGTAGCAAAATTTATGGATAAGTGTATGGTTTGTCGACAAGTTAAGGCTAAGCACTTGAGGCTTAGTAGCATGTCTCAAGAGATAGAGTTGCCAAAATGGAAGTGGGAGATGATCAATATGGATTTCATTATAGGTATTCCATGGTCTCGCAATCAGTATGATTCGATTTGGGTCATTGTGAATAGGATGACTAAGTCCACTCACTTCTTTCTTGTGAGGACTAACTACTCAGGAGAGGATTATGCTAGGTTGTTCATTCAAGAGATTGTGAAGTTGTATGGAGTGCCAGTGTCTATTATTTTTGACCGAGGTAAGAAGTTTTCATCTCACTTTTGGCATTCATTTAAGAAAGGTTTGGGTACATAGGTGAACCTTAGCACCATTTTCCACCCTCAAAAAGATAGGCAAGCGGAGCGTACTATTCAGACTTTGGAGGCTTTCCACCCTCAAAAAGATGGGCAAGCGGAGCGTACTATTCTGACTTTGGAGGATATATTAAGGGTATGTGTGATTGATTTCAAAGGAAGTTGGGTTGACCATTTACCTCTTATTGAGTTTGCGTATAATAATAGTTACTATTCAAGTATTTAGATGACTCATTTTAAGTCTCTTTACGGTAAGAGGTGTAGGTCTCCTATTGGGTGGTTTGAAGTTTGTGAGACTAGGTTGTTTGGTCCTGACTTGGTTCACCAAGACAAATAAAATGTTAAAGTGATTAGAGAAAGACTTAATATTACTCAATGACGCCAAAAGTCTTATGAGGATGTGAGGCAAAGAGAATTGGAGTTCGAAATAAATGATTGGGTATTCCTGGAGGTGTATCCTATGAAAGGAGTCGTGAGATTTGGGAAGGGGAAGCTCAGTTCCCATTAAGTTGGTCCATATCAAATTTTGAGGAGAATTAGGAACATTGCTTATGATTTAGACTTGTCTGCGAGTTTTCTATTCATCCCGTGTTTCATGCGTCCATGCTAAAAATGTGTGTCGGTGATCCTTCATTGATAGTGCTTGTTGAGGATGTTGGTGTTACAGATTCCTTGTCTTAAGAGGAAGTCCCGGTTGAGTTATTGTATAGGCAAGTTCTGACACAACCCAACCCAAGGACTTGTCGTAAGAGGCATTTAAAGTCCAACTAGGATCGGAGACCACCCCCGATACTCAACCCAACCAACCTACGTATATCCTAAGTCGGATGAATACCAAATGTATAACAAGATAGCATTATTGAGTAACCCAAGACTCTGGGATAGGTCTATGGTCATGATAGACCCAGATGAGTCCAACCATCTATTACCAACCAATAACCATAATCGAATCAAACCATAACAATAACCAAACCAAGTTCCATAACATAATAAAAGGAAGGAACAGTGAGAAATATAGTCCAACGATATCAACTCTGATACCAATTCCCATACTAAGGCTGACACCACTACCGAACCCACCCATACCAACCCATAATAGTTCCACAAAATTCTTTAATCAAATGAAAACCAATATTCACTAGGGATATGCCCCTAACCATAGCAAAAACCAATATCCATAAATAAATTAAAGTGTGTAAAAACATCCATGACACGAAATAGAGCCTTTCAGAATATGAAAGCTCACTACTTCAATCCAGTAGCTGATCCCGAATCCGAGCACTAAACAGGAGAGTTAAAATGGATGATTCCTGCATTGCATTAGGATACAGCCGCCCAAGGATAGGTTAGCAGGTAAACGCTAGCAAGTACTCAATATAAGGATAAAATAATATCCAGTAAAACCAAGTAAGCCAACCACATGCATTCAAACCATACATATAGTATATATATATAACCATGCCGGGAAAGGGAACCAGGTTTAGCATGCCTTTAAGACTATTAACCTGGGTATGTGAAGCTTAACCATCCTAAAACCACCCACAGGCTATATGGGTCCAGTGTAACCCCTTAAATAGTCCCCAATGCGTGTAGCCGCACGAACCAGAGATACCATAAGAGTAGGGTATTCCCAAGTACCCATCGCTCTCCATAATAAATATATACAATGTACTTAGAGGATTTCCATGTACCTCATAGTATCATATCTAGTCGCTATGACCGATCCCTTATGTCGGAAAACGTGAGTTTCCAGTATCCATCATTGGACTATCACCTTCACGGTTAGCTATCACACCCCGCCATTATTGCCCAATTAAAACTATTTCCAACAAACTAAACCATTATTCCATTATTATTAACCAAGTCTATAAGAAGTAGTATTGTCATACCAACTATAGCTTGGAAGCAATGTCCTACGCAAACTTTTTTATGTAAAGGGATTCCTATGTACCCATAGATTACATTATTAATTTAACTTGGGGGAATCCCGTGTACCCCATAAGTATTCTATTATTATAATTGCTTGGGGGGATCCCATGTACCCCGCAATTTGTTCATTACCATGTTTACTTGGGGGATTCTATTGTACCCCACAAGGAATTCATTTAACCATAACCATAACTACCAAACCATTTAAATCTTCTTTACCATTTAGGGTTCCATTACAAAACCATACCATGCAATAGTACTATAAAAAGTCCAATAATATAGTAAAAGCATTATCATAGGCATTTTATCAAACATAATGGGGGAATAGTATTTCCAAAACCAATTCCAATTACCTATTAACCTTCCCCATGCAACCAATTGTCAAAACCACCAATAAAGCATTTCAAAAACATAATTAAAACATGGGAAAACCATAACCAAGCATTTAATACCAAAACCCCAAAATCGTACAATAATCATGCCATGAAAACATTGTATAAAACATGCCTTTAGTTGGAACTAACAATAAGGGAGAATTATCTTACCTTAAATTGAGAAGATGATGGATGCAAATCACCAACATAAGCCCCAATTTAATCAACTTAGTGAAACCCTAATTTTCCTTTACCCAAAAGCCTTAGAGAGGATTAGAGAGTTTTTTCTAAGTGTTAATGAATAGAATAATAGGCCAAATAACCTCCCAAACATGATATAAGTTATGGGGTCATAATGGATTAAGAGGGGAAATGTCTAGATTACCCCCAACTTAACAGCATAAAACCCCTGCAAGTGCGTACAACTCAACAAGACTGTCGTACCCTCTAATACTAGTGGTACCCGCCACTCATACCCTAGACCCCCTTTAGATCCCCACACTGGCAACATACAAACAACCAATACAAACTGTATCAAAGGGTATGACTAGTACCCTTAACCCATACCCATAACAAACCAAGAGGAGTTGACACTATCCAATATACGAGTTGGATAATATGACTCGTACACTACCTCACAACCCATGGTAAGCCACTCCTACTCAAATCCAAGTTACTTTACTAAGTCTCAGATTAAGTGAAGGAAAACCCAACCATACGACCCATCTACCACCATACGACTCATACCAACCCCAATCGTACCTATTTAAGAAACCAATCCAACCTACCTACCAACACTAGTCAGTGTAAAACCAAATCGTACCAACCATACTCCATCATACAACCTGTACCCCCTAGTCATATCCTAGCCAGAAACTAGGAATCCAGAAAGTTTTCTAAGAGTCCCAAACCCAGGGTGTTTCACTCTTACCCACAGGATCATTCGTCCCTAAATGATGGAAAAGATAGGTTGAACACAAGCATGATTTATTTGCATTATCAAATATAAATCCACTCTAACCAAGTTAGAAAATAACGATGCAAGGATCTATTCTGACCCTTAACTAAGTTAGAAAATAAAGATGTGATCAAGAAAGCATACCTTTCGCACAAATATCCAGAGCAGAAAACAAATGCGGATACTTCATGTCCACCTACGCTTCCCATGTAGACTTTTTCACCTTGTGGTTTCTCCATAAAACCTTAACCAAGGCCACATCCTTGGTTCGTAACTGACAAACCTACCGATCCAATATCTCAAATGGGGCCTCTTCATAAGACAGAGAATCTAAGATATCCAATACTTCCAGAGAAACCACCGAAGAAGGATCACCAATACACTTCCTCAACATAGACATATGAAATACCGGATGAATAGAGCTCAAACTAGAAGGAAACTCCAACTCATAAGAAACATTACCAACCTTTCGCAAAATCGCATAAGGACCAACGTACGGGGGACTGATCTTTCCCTTTTTATCGAACTGCATCAGTCCCTTCATGGGAGATAGCTTTTGGAACACGTTGTCCCCAACCTCGAACTCCAAATTTCTATGCCTTACATTTGCATAGGACTTTTGGTGATTTTGGATAGCCTTAAGCCAATCCCAAATAACCTTTACTTTTTCCCTAGCTTGATAAACCAAATTCGGATCGAACATATCTTCCTCAGCAAGCTCGACCACCCAATAGGAGATCTACAACTCCTATCATACAATGCCTCAAAAGGGTTATTCCAATACTAGAATGATGGTTATTATTGTAAGCAAACTCTACCAAAGGCAGATACTCAACCCAAATACCACCATAATTAATTACACATGCCCAGAGCATATCCTCCAATGTCTGAATAGTCCTCTCTTCTTTCCCATCTATCTGTGAATGAAAAAGCAGTACTCAGACTAACCTTAGTACCCAACCCCTTCTAAAAATACCATTAAATGTGAGATAAAAACTGCATACCATGACCAGAGATAATTGAGATAGGTACCCCATGCATCTTTACAATCTCCTGAAGGCACAACCTTACATAGTCCTCAGCCAAAAATTTAGTTTGCATCAGCAAGAAGTGAGCAGACTTTGTCATCCTATCCATGATTACCAAATCAAATCAAATTGATTCTGAGACCAAGGAAGACCTCTAATGAAATCCATATTGATTACCTCCCATTTCTAATTTGGCAAATCTATTTCCTAATACAACTCACCAGGTCTTATATGATCAATTTTTACATGTTGGTACATGATATTGGGCGTATTTATACGTCTAAGCACCATAATTTACCCATGTTTTAGCTAAGTTTTGAGGATAAAATACATACTTCTTGCAATTTTAGTCCATTTCTAGTTAAGTGAGCTGACCTATGTGATTAGCATGCTTTTCAGGTACTAATGAGGAAGATTTCAGCACTTTGGGGACCTGTGGACAGCAAAGGAAAACTTCACATAAAAATAAAAGCAGCTCTTGGACTGAATGTGATGCATGGGAACTTTTTCCCGGGCAAACTTAGTATTTTTAAATAGTTAAGGATGCAGTAGCAATTTATTAGAGTAGGATGTTATTAAAAGCATTATTGCTGAATTTTTAGGGATTATTATTCACATAATTCAGATTCTGTAATATTGGGAACAGAGAAAAACACAGGGTAGCTTGAGGAGAGAGAGAGAGAAACGTGATTCTCTCTTGATTTCGCTAGTCATCTTCATCACCATAATCATTCGTTGTTTTGGTATGATGACTACTTTTATGTTGATTTCGATTTTATTCATGAGTAGCTAAGCTCATCTGTTAGGGTTATGGAAACCTTGTAGAATACTCTCTATTGCTATGGGATTTTGAATTTATGATGTGTCATGTCATTTATATCATTACTCTCTTCATTTTGATTGAATTCTCGTGGTTGCAAACATAGGGAATACGCCATTATAGCAATAACTTTTTCAATAGAAAAGTTGTTGTTTGGAAAAGAGAGTGTGACAAGAAATTTGGGTTTCCAACCTCTAGTTTACACGTTAATGCCCTAGCAGGATTAACGTCTTGGAGAGTTCGTATAATTTGTTGTACAGTTTGGGTTCGAGAGAACTAAGGTGAATAAATCCTTGATGGTTGAAAAACACTTGGATTAGAATTAGAATACGCCTCTCTATAAGTGCATGCATGTATAAAATTCGTATTACCCATAGTTAATAGAGAAGTAGAAGCTACAAGGTGGACATAACCCTAACTTGTTATTCTCTGTGATCAAATATAACTACGCATATCATCTCATCATTACACTGATAATATTATTATGCACTTAAACCAAACCCCCTTATCTTGGAACCTTCGACCAACAGTCTAATAATAATCGCAATACTTAGTGATCATAGTATTCCCTGTGGGATTCGACACCCAACCCAGTTGGGTTCTATATTTGACAACAACCGCTTACACTTTCTAACGAGAGTTGTAACGAGAGTTGTAATTTGGGCCTTGCAGAGATGTGTTGAATTCAATCTGGTGCTAAATTGGGAGAAGTGCCATTTTATGGTTAAGGAAGGCATTTTTCTAGGGCATAAAGTCTCTGAAAAGGGAATTTAAGTTGATCAAGCCAAGATTGAAGTTATCGAGAGACTACCACCTCCAATTTCTATGAAGTGGGTTTGTAGTTTTCTCGGTCATGCTGGTTTTTATCGGAGGTTTATTAAAGACTTCCCCAAAATTGCAAATCCATTATGCATACTTTTTGAGAAGGAAGAAAATTTTCACTTTGGTGCAGATTGCTTGAAGGCATTTGAATGCCTCAAGGGGAAGCTAGTTGAAGCCCCTATTATTGTAACACCTGATTGGTCTCTACCTTTTGAAGTTATGTGTGATGCAAGTGGTGTAGCTTTAGGTGTTGTACTTAGTCAAAAAAGAGAAAAACTATTTCATCCAATCTTCTACCCGAGCAAGGCCGTGAATGGAGCACAGAAGAACTATACCGTCACTGAACAAGAGCTTCTAGCAGTTGTTTATGCCTTCAAAAAGTTTCGTGCTTACTTGTTGGGAACCAAGGTAGTGGTTCATACAGATCATGCAGCTCTAAGATATCTGATGGAAAAGAAAGATGCTAAGACAAGGCTAATTAAGTGGGTGTTACTGCTTCAAGAATTTGATTTCAAGGTAAAGGATAGAAAAGGTTATGAAAATCAAGTAGCTGATCATCTATCCAGACTTGAGAGTGAGAACACAGTGCAGACCGACCTTAATATTGATGATGCATTCCCAGACGAAGAGATTCTAGCAACTATGGTGGAAAACTTACCGTGGTATGCAGATTATGCCAACTACATGGTGAGCGAAGTGCTTCTTGAGCATCTCTCTTTTCATCAAAATAAAAAGTTCATGCATGATGTGAAACATTACTTCTGGGATGAGCCTTATCTTTTTCGACGATGTGCTGATGGTATTATTAGGCGGTGCATCCCAGATATAGAGGTGCCTAGCATACTGGAAGCAATCCATGCTTCCCAAGTTGGAGGTCACCATGCAGGTGATCAGATGGCCAAGAAAGTACTTCAAAGTGGATACTATTGGCCTTCATTATTTAAAGATGCCTACGATTTTGTAAGAAGATGTGATCAGTGTCAGCGGCAAGGTTCTATTTCAAAGCACCATGAGATGCCCATGTCCAAAATGCTTGAAGTAGAGTTATTCGATGTCTGGGGTATTGATTTCATGGGCCCATTTATGAGCTCATTTGGGATGAAATATATCCTAGTTGTTGTGGATTATGTATCCAAATAGGTCGAAGCAGTCGCGCTAGCTGATAATGAAGGTAAGAGTGTTGTGGCGTTCTTAAAGAGAAATATCTTCTCTCATTTTGGGGTACCTCGTACCATCATAAGCGATGGAGGATCACATTTCTACAACAAGCTGTTCAGAGCCGTATTGGCAAAGTATGGGGTTAAGCAACATAAGGTAGCTACACCGTACCACCCACAAACTAGTGGGCAGGTAGAGGTTTCAAATCGGGAAATCAAGTTGATCCTTGCTAAGACTGTGAATGCCAGCAAGAAAGATTGGTCCAGGAAACTGGACGATGCCTTATGGGCATATAGGACCGCGTTTAAAACACCAATTGGCATGTCACCATACCAACTAGTTTATGGAAAGTCTTGTCACTTTCCAATTGAGTTAGAACATAAATCAATGTGGGAACTGAAGAAGCTTAACTTGAAATGGGATGATGCCATAGATATGAGATTGGGACAGCTGAACGAGATGGATGAATTCCGTCTAAATGCTTACGAAAGAGCAGATCTTTACAAGGAAAGAATGAAAAATTACCATGCTTATGAAGCTTTCAGAAAGGCGATTTAGTACTCCTTTTCAACTCCAGACTGAAGCTATTTCCAGGTAAGTTGAAGTCTAAATGGTCTGGTCCATTCAGAATCAGTCAAATTTACTCATCTGGAGTAGTGGAGTTAGAAAACGATGATGGTAGTGTCTTTAAAGTGAATGGCCAAAGATTGAAGTTATATATCGGTCCAACCGACCCGATAAAATGTATAGCCACCATATATCTTGATGAAGTCTGAGTAATCAAGATAACTATGTCGTGCCGCGACAATAAATCAAGCGCTACATGGGAGGCAACCCATCATTTTTAATCATTTTTGTTTTACTAGGAGTTTGTTTTTGGTAAATAAAAATTCAAAAAAAAGAGTCGAGCCACGACCAAAACTAAGGCACTAGGTAGGAGGCTATGCCATTGCCTATGCTCACTGCCTCACATAGGCGGTAGGCTAGGCGCCGCCTATGCCAACATAGGCGATAGGCTAGGCGCCGCCTATGCCAACATAGGCAATGCTATAGGCTCCGCCTATCAACATAATTTTTGCCCACTAACCCGTTTGTGAATGGACCAACCCGACCCATGGCTCATCCTTTAAATATATCCTCTACCTTTGAACACCACTCAATTGTTTTTTAAACCTAGGCGCGCCACCCAAGCACCCTTTCCCTCTCCAAGCTTTTCTCTTTTCTCATCTAATCCTGCAGGCTCACCTTCCCGATTCGTCACCAAGTAAGTTGTTCTTTCATGTTCCGTATTTGTTTCAGTGCTACGCTTATAATGGTTAACTAGATTTTGTAGTAGTGCTTGGTGATAAGAGTATGGTTAGTTTGTTATGATTCTTGAAAAATGCCTCTCATTGAGTAAAAGGATTCTTGTGGGTATTCTTGATTTACTCCGGCATGTATTGATTCGTATTCACTGTCATAAATTTTTCTTATTATTATGGAGTTGAAATTTTGAAGTTAATGCATAATTTTGAGCGTTGTAAGCTTGACTATGTGAGTGACTCGTTCATCGATGCAATGGTCATAGTTAACCAAAAGTTTAAGATTGTATAATTGTTTAATGCTATAGCATGATAAGATTTCTATGTGGTAGTCTTGCTCAAAGATTGCATTACTCCAATGAAATAAAGTTGGAAATGATAGTCAAGATTACACGACCATTGTGTGCTGCTTCTCTATATCAAACTGAGAAATTATTATGTAAAGTGAAGGGGTGAAAGTGTGACTGCGCTAATAATGTTGTTGGCACATGCCACCTAATTGTATGTCGATGAAGTCTGAGTAATAGACATCACTCACTCAATTAGTTTGTGCAAACAAATTAAGTGTGGGGTGGTGCCATCACTATTTTCTTGCTCGATTATAGCGAATTTTCCAAAATGAAACTAACATGACTCTATTGTGATCTCAGGTAACATGGATCCGAAAGGACGACAGGGAAAAGAGAAAGCATCCACCTCCCAAAAAGGTCAAAAATGGTTAAGAAAGGACCAGGCTGATTCCTCCTCTCATTAAGTGCCTCGATGCACTTTTAGGATCAAATGGGTTCTGGAGGAGGAAGGGAAGGAATGGTATAGAAACAATAAAGTGAAGAAATATGTCCATATGGATTTGATGCAGAAGGAAAGTTTAGCAAAGAACTGCCCTCGCATTTTGTCAAAGATTATGGCACTGAATCTTGACTTTATCTTTCGAGACATGGGCGAATGTAATCTTGATTTGACTAGAGAGTTTTATGCCAACTGGTCCCCAAGGACTACGGTAAATGAAGTAAAGATCCGGGGGCAAGTCTTGCAATTGAACGTTGATTTCTTCAACTCTTTCCTGGGTACTCTAAGTGTGGATCATTCACCACTTAAGGAGCTCTACACCAGACCTCCCTATAGAGCCATCAGACATACATTGTATGGATCAAGGTCCATGACCCGGTGGACTCATCATAAAGATAATGGGCGTCACAATACTTACCCATATGCTTGTCTGAACAGAGAAGCTCGCATATGGTTAAGAATAGTCAATTCCTTCTTGATTCCTGGAACGCAATACACTAAGGTCACGCGTGATTGAGTCTTCTTGGTTTTGATGTCTGGGCATAGATTTTATGGGACCCTTTGTATGTTGTTATGGTCACAAATATATCTTCATTATTATGGATTACGTGTCTATGTGGGTGGAAGTTGTTTTTATGGAATATAATGAAGGCATATAAGTAGTTGCATTCTTGAGAAAGAATATATTTTCATGCTTTGGTGTTCCAAGAACTATCATAAGTGATGGAGGATCATATTTTTGCAACAAGATGTTTCGATTTGCATTGATGAGTTATGGGGTGAAACAACATAAGGTAGCCACAACTTATCACCCGCAAACTAGTGAGAAAGTGTAAGTGTCAAACAGATAGATCAAATCTATCTGGTAGAAGTGATTGGTTAAGAAAACTTGATGATTCCCTTTAGGCATATCGAACAACTTTTAAGACACCCATTGGAATGTCTCCTTACCATCTTGTCTTCGGCAAAGCTTGTCATCTTCCAGTGGAACTTGAACATAAAACATTTGGGCACTGAAGAGTAGCATCCTCATCTAGATCTGAACCTCCACCTCTACCTCCACCTTCGCCTGTAGAAGATGATACTGATGAAAATTTGATTGGTCTAGTTCCTGGAGATACGGATAGGCTTGGTAGAGTGTTCATCGAGCCTGGTGGATCTTCATAATTTTATTTTTTCATTAATAAAATATTCATGCTTACATATTTATTACATTTTTACAAGTGGCATCCTATACCAAAAGAAGTTAATAAGGTTGTAAGAGAGAGCGTTAGGACGCTTTTTTCACAACCTTGGCAAAGCCATGTTTGAAGAGTTTAAGGTATACTAGATTTAATTATTATTTAGTTTACTTTAATAGTAATATATATTTATATGTGTGTGTGTGTATATATATATATAATGCTAGTCAACTTGTTTGATAAAACACAATAAAGCTATTTCCACTATTTTTTAGAGACATGCTGGTGCAAGGCTAGGAAACTGGCTTAAATGTGTTAGGCATATGGGTAATGTTGGACAATGGCTTCTCAAAGATGCATATGATAAGTTGTGTATTTATTGGGCTTCTCCTGAATATAAGGCACTGTGTGAGAAAAATAAGAAAGCCAGAGCCAGTTTAAAAAGAGGCTCATTGCACACCGGAGGTGCAAAGAGTATCAAAATCATAGTTCGAGAAATAGTAAGTAGTAATCTTAGGTTTTAATTTACGTTTTTATATAAAGTTCATTAAATATTACTTGATTATGCTTATTCACCTTTTGTTTGGAGGATAAAGACTTAGGTCAGGAACCAACTCACCTTGAGGTCTTCCGACGAACTCGTCTAAAGTAAAAGGCGAATGAGTCGGACCCGGATGTGCGGGTTGAGCCTAGGAATAAAAATGCTAGTGTAAGACTTATATTTATATTTTACTCTATTTCATTTTTATGTTTGTGAGTTAGAATGCAAAACCAATTGATCTTAATTATAAAATATTCTTTACTTGATTTGGAATTGACTAATCCACTCCCCCTCCCCCTTCAACAACCCTACTATGTGTGTGTAAAAAAAGTTAGTTGTTGCTTCATATTTTGCCACTACTGATTAGTGTAAATTTCGCAAAGCAAGTCTTTTAAACTTCAAATATTTATGTCAAATTTATCTATTATTCAATTTATTTTGTATTGTTTATGTGTTTGAGGCATAATATATATTGTTGAGTTAGTGTTGTAATACGGTAACTCTTTAACTGTTTCTTGTAGTTTTGTTTTTGTTTTAGTTGTTTAAAGATTAAATCTTTATGATCATAGGTGATAAAATTTCAACTGATGTTCTAGTATGGTGGTATTCATTGATAATTGGGCTATGAAGTAGCGAACTAAAAGTTAACTATAAAATAATGTTCAAGAAAAAAGTTGATTTCTTATTTTTGGTATTCAATATGTAAGAAAAAAATATTAAAATTTACATTATGTTCCACCTTAATTAGTAATAGTAAAATTTAATAATGTGTCTTTTTTAATATGTATAATGAATATATATGCTACTTGTCTGAGTTTGGTTCAACCGAGCCTACATAGAAGGAAGTTATTAACATTTGGACCAAAAAAGTGGCGGGATAAAGATGAAACTATGGGTTTAGTTCTTGAAATGAATTACGATGTCTTCATGTTGTATGGGATGGTATTGGTTTCTCATGCAAGGCTGAGGTAATTGATGGTATTCAGTTCGCTGCTATGTAGCGGCAGATTGCAGAGCTTACACGTGCCTTGGCATAATGTGTTGCTCAAAATAAAGTCATGTGAAAGACTGCCAAGGAAGTCAAGAAAAAAATATTTAGCATGATTCGTCATCATCATCACCGTTCTCCATCTCCCTATTCAAGTAGCAAAGAAGAAACAGAAAGTGACGAGGAATTCGTTAGGGCTACTCCTTAGTGTTGTTGGATTTGACTTCTAGACATTTTTTAGACATTAATTCTTGAACTTAACTTTTAACTTTTAAAGAACCTTTAGACTTAAGTGTTTTAGATGTTCTTGGATTAATTGATAAGCGTTTTTGAATGTTGTTGGATTGATTGTTAAATATTTTGGATGTTATTGATTGATTGTTTAAGTTTTGATAATTTGAATTACTTAAATGTTTTGATGATGTAGTGTGTTGTATGATTATTTTAGTAGCGTGTATTACATGGAATTGTATATAATGAACTATATTTTATTTGGTAGGTGGGATACAGAAAATGCAGATTTTTGCATCTAAAAAAATGCAGAAAAGAGACGGACAGGGTCTCTTTTGTCCGTCATTTTTTTGAAAAAATTTAAAATGCTTTTTCAGAAATGCAACGCTTTCTGTCGCTTTTAAAAAAATTTAAATTTTTTTCAAGAAAATCGACGATGGTCATCACTTTTTCTTCATTATGAAAAAACAAAAAAGGATGAACAACATCGCTTTTTCTAAAAAAAGATTATAGTTTTTCAGAAAACGACGGACAGTGTTGATTTTTTTTGGAAAAAAATTATTTTCTTCTACAAAAAATGACGATGTCCATCATTTTTTGTTCATCATTTTTCGTTCACATGAAGAACAAAAAACAACGTAAAACGTCGCTTTTTCTAATATATATATATATGTGTGTAAATATAAAAAATAATGTTGGCCATCATAAAAAAAAAGCGACGCAGGACGTAGTTTTCAAAAATCAACGGCCCTTTTTATGATGCAAGTGACAGTGTCGCTTTTTCATCGATTTTGTTCAAAAAATGATACTTGACGTCATTCATTGGGAGTTTCTTCTAAATTCTATTCAGGTTCCATCCCATCCCCAATTTCAAAAGCATCATTGACCTTTTAATGAATCCTATCATCATGTTTTACCCTATCATGTTGCAGCCTATGTTGAACTCTAACATGTTGAATACTAGCATGTTGACCATGTACAAGCATGTTATATTCGTTCACGGGCAATGAATTATAAAATATACCATTCAAACCATCTCTCTCTGTGATCGATCCATACAAAGTGTCTTGGCTTAAATCCATTACAATAGAGATGAGTTATAACTATATCTAGTTAAAAGAAATTCAAGTACCTACATGAACTACAAGGACACCTAACCACTCTATTTCTTTGAAATAGATCTAGTGACATTGCATGATCGATAAAACCTCTAACGCCCTTAATATTTTGGGGTTTTAAACCACTAGTATTTTCATAATCCATATCATACATCCACAAACGATGATCCATCTACAAAAATATAGATATTCAATAAGAAATTAATTAACACTAGTACACAATTTCAATGATAAATTTCAAAACACTAGTTAACACTTTCAAGTCACTAGTACATATTTCAAGTCACTGCATTTAACCATTTTTTAATCACTAGTTCACATTCTCAATTGTAATATAAGTCAAATAATTCAAGAAAAATTGATAAAGCAAATAAGTAGAGGCGTAGCATGTCCCTCTCATGCCGTATAATCATCACAAAACCTATAGCTTTTGAAGCATTCCATGGAAAATAATACCACCATAACACTACATTTAAATACTTCACTATTAGAAAACCAAGTCACAGGTTCACAATTTCAAGTAACTAAACTTAATCATTTTCAAGTCAATAGTTCACATTTCAAATCACTACACTTAATCATTTTCAACTCACAAGTTCACAATTACAAAGTAACTACACTTAACAATTTTTAAATCACAAGTTTATAATTTCAAGTCACTAGATTTAACTATTTTCTAATCACTAGTTCACATTCTCAATTGTAATATAGGTTGATTCAATAAATTTAATAAAGCAAATAAATAGAGGGGTCGCATGTCCCTCTAACACCATATAATCATCACCAAATCTATGGCTTTCAAAGCCTTCTACAGTAAATAATTCCACCATCATACTACATTTAAAGACTTCACTGTAAAAAAAATAGTGAGAAATAAACTTACCTTTGCTTAGCCTAAACTAAAGAGAAAGAGGCGAGCGATCGTCAAAAAATAGTAAACCACCTGTTTTCGAGAAATAGCAAACCAACATGTTCGTAAGACATGATGGTGGAAATATTATATCACCAACCCCTTTCAAAGTGAGCATTTTTTAAAAGTTTCCAATGACTTTCCTTCTCAAAAGTGAAAAAATAACAAAAATATAATTTATGTTTCAAGTATTTTTTTGAGTTTTCCAAATTGATTCCAAAAACACCAAAAAAAATATTCAAGTCACTATACTTAACCATTTTCAAGTAACTAATTCACATTTCAAGTAATTATATTTAACCATTTTCACGTCGCTAGTACATATTTCAAGTCACTGCACTTAACCATTTTCTAGTCATAAGTTCACAATTTCAAGTAAGTACACTTAACAATTTTCAAGTCATTAGTTCACATTTCAAGTGACTACACTTTGCCATTTTCAAGTCATTAATTCAAGTTACTACACTTAACCATTTTCAATTAACTAATTCTGATTTCAAGTAACTACACTTAACCATTTTTAAGTCATTAGTTCACATTTCAAGTGACTACACTTAACTATTTTTAAGTCATTAGTTCACAACATCAAGTAACTACACTTAACCATTTTCAAGTCATTAGTTCACATTCAAGTGACTACACTTTGTCATTTTCAATTCATTAGTTCAAGTTACAACACTTAACCATTTTCAAATAACTAATTTACATTTCAAGTAACTACACAACCATTTTCAAGTCATTAGTTCACAATTTCTAGTTTCTACACTAACCCACTTTCACGTCACTAGTAGACATTTCAAATCATTACACTTAACCATTTTCAAGTCATTAGTTCACAATTTCTAGCGACTACACTTAACCATTTTTAAGTCATTAGTTCACAATATCAAGTAACAACACTTATTTATTTTCAAGTCATTAGTTCACATTTCAAGTGACTACGGTTTACCATTTTCAAGTCATTAGTTCAAGTGACTACACTTAACCATTTTCAAATAACTAATTCACATTTATAGTCACTACACTTAACCAATTTGCAGTCATTAGTTCAAGTCTATAAAGCAAAGAAACAAAACCAACGATAAAATAGTGCAATAGTTGAAGCATAATAAACAACATAGTATGAACTTTAGTATATGTGCACATATTAAAATTGTATTGGAAAAATGCTACAAACCAAATCTCTATTTTTTTACACCCCTATTTTATAAAGTACTATACAGATTTAAAGAGAAAAAGTCATGAGATAGTAAATTCAACACCCCCTTTTGGCTTCAAGTCATTAAAACTCAAATAGTCAACTAGCTTTGTGCATCACACATTACACGGTATGGACAATATTTGATATGTGGCACCGTTCCTCTTCACACCTTATTTTCTCTCTAAACATTTTCTTTATGTTGCTTCCTCATTTGACAAACCAGACGAAAACTCAATTACCATGCTTCTTTAAAGTGGTGATGTCTTGAAACAAGTAGACGTTTAACTACAAACTAGTTTAAATATAACTAATTTTATTAAAAATAACAAAACTTCAACATATTTGATACATAAATTTGGGAGTAAATGAAACTCAAATATATCCATTTCATCCCATAAGGATACATAAGACAAACTTAAGACATTCATCACTTGTTTAACTTTGACAAAAGAGACCATATTTGAGTCCATAAAATATACCCATTTTCATTTGCGTTGAACCTGTAAAATGAGATGCACATTTACACAAGTAAAAAGAAATGGTAGCTAATTAAATTCAACTTCCTACTTACCCTGATTCAACAATCGATAGAGATGAGGAAGGACGGGCAGAAATGGGTTGATTTTTTGGCCTTCCGCAAGTAACTCAGAGAGATACTTGTTAAAATACATCACAAATTAAAGACTTCCAACAATTTATGGTAAAGGTACACATAAAAATAAAACCATCGGTATCTCTAACAAATAACAATTGTTCCATGTTTGATAGTCTAATACATTTTTTTGTGCTATTGTAAGTTTTCTGAAGATCAAATGAAAAATAATGTAGATCTACTTATTAGGTCTATGACATAAATTTTCCCTAGAATAAGCAAAAAAAAATTGTTGGTTTCAGTGAGATAGAACTAAAATGTAAATCCAACGGGTTATCAACGCCTAAGCAGTTCAAGCAAGGAAGTGTTTTATCTTAATTTCTTAGAAGATTGTTCATTTCTGAAGGAAGGGAAAATAATAATAACAATCAACATCCGATAGGAGCAAAGAATCCAAATTTCTTGAAGCAACAGACCGATTAAAAGTATTTGGTTTGAAAAATATTCTAATTATTTAGAGGAAATAGCAATAATCAAAATCCGCCACAACAATCAAAATACCTTAAGTAATAGTGACCTAGTTCTTATCAATAACTATAACTACATTAATCTAGTTGAAATGGGAGCTACTCAATCATTGCTACTTGGTTCAAACTCAACATTGATCCCAAACCTACAAGAGAAATTGCTACAAGGTTTTATCAACAATAGCTAAAACTAAAACTAGTGGAGCATACCCTTCATCGGAGCAGTGGCAGTGGTTGCCCTAAGTAGCGTCGGACTAAGTTGTGGTGAGAATTTCTTTGCCATAATAGCTATAGAGAGAGAGACGAGAAATAGCTAGAGAAAAGAGAAGTGGAAAGAAAAGAAAATTGGGGTTGTACGCTAATAGATGGTTGACTAAAAATTTGACTGAAAAAACGATGGACAAAATCGATTTTGTCCATTGTTTTTTTAAAAATCAATATATAAATTAATTTTTTAAAATATAAAAATAATTTAATTATTAATAAATTAAAAATATCAAATATCGACAGACAATGTCATTTTTGTTAAGTTAATTTTTATTTATTTTTAATAAAAGCGACATTGTCCGTCACTTTTAGTAAAGAATACAGAAAAACAAAGATTTGCGACGGACAGTGTTATTTTTGTAAAATTAATATTTTAAATAATAAAAAAATTAGAACAACGTTGTCCATCGATTTTAATAAAAAAATAAAAATAAAATTAAAAAGTAAATGGACGACGTCGCTTTTTAAAAAATTAATTTTATTTTCTTAAAGAAAATAACAACGGTGTCCGTCGCATTTATTAAAAAAATTATATCTTATTTATTAATTGATTAGCACAATAATCTACAAAAAAAAATGACGGACATTAAGATATTGGCCGTCAATTTAAATACAAAATAAATAAAAATAAAAAATAAATTTTAAAAATGACGTACAGTGTCATTTTTTTCGTCGTTTTTTGTGTCCTTTTTAGCCTTTTTTAGTAGCCTAGACATCATGAAATGCCAACGAACTAAGATGCTGAGGTGGAGCTGTTTGATGTCTGGGGCATAGATTTCATGGGACCCTTTGTAAGCTCTTATGGTCACAAATATATCATAGTTATTGTGGAAGACCTGTCCAAGTGGATGGAAGTTGTTGCTTTGCAGATAATGAAGGCAAAAGAGTAGTTGCATTCTTGAGAAAAAATATCGTTTCACACTTTGGTGTTCCAAGAACTATTATAAGTGATAGAAGATCACTTTTCTACATCAAGATGTTCCAAGATGAATTGATGAAATATCGGGTGAAACAGCACAAGGTAGCCACAGCTTATCACCCAACAACTAGTGGGCAAGTAGAAATGTCAAACAGGGAGATCAAATCTATCTTCGCCAAGACTGTAAATGCAAATAGAAGTGATTGGTCAATAAAACTTAATGATGCCCTTTGGGCATATCGAATAGTTTTCAAGACACCCATTGGAATGTCTTCTTACCAACTTGTCTTCAACAAAGTTTTTCATCTTCCAGTGGAACTCAAACATAAAGCATTGTGGGCACTGAAGAGAAAGAACTTGACTTATTTTGAAAGGTCCCGATCACTTTGACTTAAGCTTCCTAGGAAAAATCTTTAATCGTAAGTTAAAGAGAAGTGCCCAGTCACCCACTTGAAAATCTCTCTTTGTGATCATTTTATCATGGTATCGCTTCATCTTTTCCATGTAAAGATCAGCCCTTTCATAAGATCCTAAATGGAACTCATCCATCTCATTTAATATCATCAAGCCTTAACACAGTTGCCTCTTTCTAACTCAAGTTTAACCTCTTTAGTAATTCTTTATGTTCGAGCTCTACTAGTAGATAACAAGCTTTGGCGAAGACAAGATGGTAAGGAGATATTCCAATGGGTGTGTTGAAAGTTGTTCGATATTCCCAAAGGGCATCATCAATTTTTCTTGAACAATCACTTTTATTTACATGTATGGTCATGGCCAAGATAAATTTGATCTCTTTGTTCGACACTTCCACTTGCTGACTAGTTTGCAAGTGATAAGGTGTGGCTACCTTGTGTTGTTTCACCCCATATTTCCCCAATGCAGCTCGGAATATCTTGTTGCAAAAATGTGATCCTCCATGGCTTATGATAGTTCTTGGAACACCAAAGTGTGAAAATATATTCTTTCTCCACAATGCAACTACTTTTTTGCCTTTATTATCTTCCAAAGAAAGAATTTCCATCCACTTGGATATTTAGTCCACAGCAACCAAGATATATTTCTGAATATAAGATCTTATAAAGGGTCCCATGAAATCTACCCCCCAGACATCAAACATCTCCATCTCTAATACCTTAGTCATTAGAAATTTTGATTTCTAAAGATAGATCCCTATCGTTGACATTGAACACAAGCCCTCACAAACTCATAAGCATCTTTGTGAATTGAGGGCCAATAGTAACCGCTTTGTAAAATCTTTCTTTTAGTCCGATCACCTGCATGGTGTCCCTCAATTAAGGATAAATGGAATGCCTCTAAATTTCTCAATATTTCCACTTATGGTATACATCTTCTGATAATATTATCAGGACAATGTCTAAACAAATAAGGCTCGTCCAAAAACTTCCTGGCCGTATCATGTAGAAACTTTTTTTGTTGATAAAATGAGAGGTTTTCTGGGATGATGTCACTGACAACAAAATTAGCAAAATTGACATACCATGGCACCAAATAAAGAGTAGCAACAAGGACCTACTCATCCAAAAAAGAATCATCAATTTTTGACTCCTCCATGCTTGCTTTTTCATTCTCTAACCTAGACAAGTGGTCTGCTACTTAATTTTCATACCCTTTCCAATATTTGACTTTGAAGTCAAACTCTTGAAGTAACAACACCCATCTTATAAGCCTCGATTTGGCATCTTTCTTTTCCATAAGATATCTCAGTGCTTCATGATCAGTGTGAACTACTACTTTAGTTCCCAATAAATACACCCAAAATTTCTCGAATAAATAAACCACAGCTACGAGATTTTGTTCCGTCATAGTGTAATTTTGTTGTGCTCCTTTTAAAGCCCTAATAGCATAATAAATGGGGTGAAATAGTTCTCTTTCTTTTTTCCAAGAAAAGCTCTAAGTGCAACCCTACTTGTATCACACATCACTTCAAATGGCCTAGACCAATCTAGAATGATGATGATAGACACAACAACTAACTTTTCTTTAAGGCATTGGAATACCTTTATACAGTCATCATCAAACATAAAAGTTCTCTATTTTTTCCATCAACTTGCAAAGTAGGTTTGCAATTTTGGAAAAACTTTTGATAAATCTTTGGTAGAAACCTGCATGGCCAAGAAAACTACGTACTCCTTTAACTGAAATAGAAGGAGATATTTTTTCAATGACTTTGATCTTAGATCTATCAATTTCAATTCCTTTTGTCAAAATTTTATGTCCCAACACTATGCCCTCTTTCATAATAAAGTGGCCTTTTTCCTAATTTAGGACAAGGTTTAACTCTTCACACCGTTGTAGTGCTTTGCCTAGGTTCACCAAGCAATATTAGAATGAATTGCCTACCATAGAAAAATCATTCATGAACACATCCAAAGTATTCTCTACCATGTCTGAAAAGATAGACATCATACAACTTTGGAAAGTGGTCAGTGCATTGCACAAGCCAAACGACATTCTCTTGAATGCAAAGATTCCATAGGGACAAGTGAAGGTTATTTTCTCTTGATCCTCAGGTGCAATAGATATTTGATTATAGCCTGAGTATCTACTGAGAAATTAATACCAACCCCTTCCTGCCAATCGGTCAAGCATTTAGTCCATGATGGGCATTGGAAAATGATCTTTCAATGTCCATGAATTCAATTTCCTATAATCCATACACACCCACAAACCAGTCACCGGCCTGAGTGGAATTATCTTATTCTTCTCATTCGCCACTACTGTTATGCCTCCTTTCTTGGGAACACACTGTACAGGGCTTACCCACGTACTGTTAGAGATCTGGTTAAACACTCCAGCATCCAACCACTTTATTATCTCCTTGTTTACTACTTCTTGTATTGGTGGATTCAGCCTGCGTTGATGCTCAATAGTGGAGTGAATTCCTATTCCAACTGAACATGTGAGTACAAATGCCATGTAGAATACTGACGCGACTCGATCGAGAGACTTGTCGTAATGGGCGTCCCAAGTCCGACGAGGACCAGAGACCACCCCCGTTACCCAACCCAACCTCCAGCCACCTGTCCTGAGTTGGCTGAATTTCAAGCATGTAGCAAGATAGTGCAATAGCTCAGATGAAGACTCTGGGATAAGATCACAACCTTGACCAACCCAGCTGAGTCCAACCATCCAATACCAATAATCTAACCATACCAAACCGATACCGAAACAACGGCCATAAACCAGACCATAACCAAAGATATTCCAAAACATAATATAATTAATCCCAAAATAAAATATGATGGAACAACCAACAATATCGTCCAATGATGTCATCCCTCCAGCTTATTCCAATGCCAAGGTTGACGCCAATACCAATTCTGCTCATTCCAAGACATAGCAGTACCACAAAGCCTCTAACCAAAAGAGTAATAAAATATGGTTGGGATATGCCCCCAACCATGGATAAAACCAATATCAAAAATAAAATTAAAGTGTCTAGAAATATCCATAACATAAAATAAAGCATTTCAAATGGATGGAAGCTCACCACTTCAGTCCAAATATTGATCCCCAAGTCAATCACTATGTAGGATGAGTAGAACAGTCGGTTCCTACATAGCGTGGCATGATCTCAGGATAAGGATAAAATAATTTCATTTATAAAACCAAGTAAAACCCTCCATATACGCACAACATTACATATATATATAACCACGCCGGGAAAAGGGATCGGGTTTGGAATGACTTTAACACCTTTACCTGGGTTGTGTAGCCTTGCCATCCTAAACCACCCACGGGCTATATGGGTTCAGCTCCCCCTGCTGAAAGGGGCCCAGTTTGTGTAGTCACACGACTAGGAAAGAAAACCTGGGATGACTAGTACATCCCCCAAAATATAGTGTGAGTCATGCACACGGTCACCAATACCAACCTTACATCGGTAAATATGAGTTTCCAGTTTTGGCCCCCCGGGACCACCATCTTCTACGGCTTTGCTACACATCCCGCCATTATTGTCCAATTAAAACAATTTTCTAAATAACCAAACCATTAACCAATTATTAACCAAGGCCATTATTATTGGTATCGTCATACCAATCCTTACTTGCAAGTATTATCCATAGCCAACCATATGTAGGTTTAAGGGGACTTCCAAGTGCCCTTCCATTTACCATATTAAACCACTTAGGGGATTCTATATACCCCACAAGCATAACCATTTAGCCATTTACCTTTCCAAGCCATTTAAAACATGCATAATTCCTTTACCAAGTTTTAAATTAAGCAAGAGTTCCATTAAAATATTCAATGCAATGAAAACATTATTATAGGCATTTTGTCATACACATTGGAGGCATAATATAACCAAAATCAATTCCAATTACCATTAAACCATTATCATGCAATCCAATTATCCAAAGCCACCATTAATGCTTATAAAGTACAATTAAAACCATGGAAAACCATAGTAAAACATTTAATATCAAAACCCCCAATTCACATTTGATAACCAAAATCATACAATCAATGAAGTTATGAAAATATTTATAAAAATCATGCTTTTAGATAGAATTAACATTGAGGGAAGATCATGCGTTAATCCAAGATGGTGAGGGAAAGAAATCACCAAGATAAGCCCCAAATCAATCCTCTAGTCGAAACCCTAGCTTCCCTTGCCCAAAATCTTTTGAGAGAATTATAGTTTTTGACAGCACATACACAAGTGTACATGGTCTACCAAGTAATATAGTGGACTTTAAGAAAGCCGAATATCTATCCCACGGGGACTTGTTCTAATAACTATTCCTTTTTAGTTTACAATTCATATTCTATTGATGTAAGAGTAACCAAATGAGAGTTTTAAATTTATAAACTAATTGTAAGGTAAACAGTGCGTAAAGTATAAGACTTGAGACAATCAATAGAGTAAAGCCTAGGGTTGAAGCACTTCGAACAATCATATTATGTTATTGAACTTCATTCGTTAACTCTCTTATCTTGGTTGTTGATTCATAGGGTTAATCACATGATCATGTTCTCCTGACCTCTAACCGTTTACCTAATTCAAACATTACAACTACATCATTGAGCGGGGATGTAATAATCTAATTAAGTTCGTTAATCTATCATCTTAGTGTGAATCAAGTAAGGCTTCTAGTTACATCCCTGTCCTAGACACTAATTAAAATTCCTTATTTCATAACAGAATACGAACCCTATATTATTCATCCCCACGCTCTATCTCTATATTCCCTCCCCCGAGATCACAAGGTTCACAATATATGTATTCTAACGGTGATGAATCCTTAAAATAATTAAAAGAAGGATAAACAAGCAACCAAATATTATAAGAAAATTAAACGAAATTAATTCAAAACAATAGTCTTTATGTTCTTGTCTTTAACCCCAGAAAAGGAGTGCTTAGCCACTAATCGACATAACCATAATCAAACTAGTTGAATACATGTTATGATCTATTGAAAAGCTAAATAAAGAACAATAAAACCTAAAAGATAAGTTGTATCAGCCTCCTTAATCTCCAAAGATGTTCAAAAGTCATTAGAAACGTGCACAAGGTCCTATTTATACTAATATACCAAGTCTTAGCCGTGTAAGAGAAGGATTTGCAACTTAACCATGTAGTAAATAGGGTTGCGCCGCGTTACATTCTCAACTTGACTAAGGGACGTGGTGCGGTGCTGGTTTGAGTCAACTAGAGGTTGAGGCACACTGCTTTATTGAGTCAAGTAATGGTCGTATCACGGATCCATTGTGATACCTCACTAGAAATTGCATTTTTATGTCCAAGCTTTTCCTTACACTTTGTCCTCCATCCCAAGCCTTTATGGTGTGTTTCCACTCATTTTCCAGCCTTGTATACATCCATATACCACCATAATCAACTCACAAAACATCATAGATCATAATACACCAAGGACTAGAGATCAACACAACACAACATCAAGAACGACGAACTCAAAACACGAGCTAAGACTAGGCTTGCTCATGTTGAACATTAAGTTATTGTTTTGACTCTAAACTTGATATTTTTTAATTTTGAACATTATAAACAAGTTGCTACACATTTAAATACATAATTAAACCATTTGGAACTCATTTAACACACTAGAATCCATCGATATAGACTAGACAAGCACCTAGCTCAAGCTAGTAATACTAGTTTCCTCGATTGAACTCTAAGTTTCCTATTTAAGTACAGAATTGTTTGAAAACACCTTTACACATTGTAATCACATCCTTGAACATTATAAGCTTGTTTATATAATCATCACACATAAGGCACATAAATTTTCCTCATAATAAGGCTAAATAAACTAGAATAACAACACTAGAGTGCATAAATACACCCAACATTAGTATTTTAGAAGAGTTTCTAAGTGTTAATGAATAGAATAATAGATTAAATAACCTCCTAAGTAGGTTAGAAGACATGGGACCTTATTACGATAAGTGGGGAAATGTCAAGAATACCCAAACTTAAGTTGTAAAAAATCCCATCCCAGGGTTACGACTGACCCTCATGAGTCATACACTATAATACGAGTGGTACCCTCCACTAGTATCCTAAGCCTCAACCTTTGGATACAACACTATCTAGTATATGACTCATCCAACCAAGTCATATCCAAAGCATACTATCGGTACCCTTCATTCGTACCCCTGGAAGATTTAACCTAAGGAAGATTTAGACACTGTCCACCATACTAGTCCTTAGTATAACTCGTACCCTGGCTTACGACTCATGGATAGACACTCGTACTCGGATCCAACCTAAGTAACCAAGTCTAAGATTAAGTTAAGGAACCAAACAATCTGTACCTACCAATATGATTCGTACCCTTAAGTTGAATCGATTTCAGTAACCAAACACATCCCACCAACCAATACAAATTAGCATACGATTGGACCAAACTATTTGTACCTCAAATACGGCTCATACCCATGAGCCATATTGGGTCTAGAGATCTGAATTCCAGGAAATTTTCTAAGGTCCAAAAACTAGGGTGTTTCAAATGCCTATGATGTTGGCAATTGTCAATCTAATATCCCTCTCATAGAACCTTAATACAAAAATGAGAGCCTCTACTTGATGCTCCAAAAAATCCATTGTAATAATCACTGGTAAGTATTTCTATCACCTAGAAACACATACCACAGATGACCCAACAACTCTTTTAATTTCAACACTGGTGGATCTTCAATAGAAGTCTTGGTAGGAACTGTTGGACGATTAATTAGAGCCAAGTCTAGATTTTGGGGGCATATGAATACGACCCATTCTGATCAAAGCACATAGAGTCTCATAATACTCATCAATTCCTTTACTATCAAAATTCATCAAGACTGCAGCTAAAGTTTCCACAGCAAACCTTTCCTTAATTGGCACCTCTAGATCATCTTTATAACAACATCAATGACTAAAACTACACTCATTTCCTTCGGTTACTTTATAGATTGACACATATCAAAACTAACCTCTTTATCATTGAGCCTAAATTTCAAGTCATTTAGCTCCAAATCAACTAATACTCTACATGTCACCAAAAATAGCCTACCCAAGATTATGGGTACTTCAAAGTCCACTTCACAATCAAGAATTATGAAATCTACTGGAAATATGAAGCTAGCCACCTTTACAAGTACATCATATAAAATTCCCATCAATTTTTTTACCGACCTATCTGCCATCAAAAGTCGCATAGTAGTAGACTTAGGATCCCCTAAACCCAACTATTTGAAAATGCTAATGGTATAAGGTTGATGCTTGCTCCAAGATCATAAAGAGATTTCGCAAAGCTAAACAATCTGATAGTACAAGGGACAGTGAATACTCCAGGGTCAACATTCTTCTCCACTAGTGATCTGGTAGTAATAGCGCTACAATGATGAAGGCTATCCACAGGCTCGTAGCTTACGGTCCTTTTCTTTATCATAAGGTCTTTCATAAATTTAGTGTATCCTGTCATCTACTCTAGTGCCTCATCTAAGGGCATATTCAATATTAACTGCTTCAACATAGCCATGAATTTACTAAACTTACCCTCATATGCTTTCTTCTTTAATCTACGTGGAAATAGAGATGGTGGCTTTGGTATTCCTGGTGGAGTAGCCTCAACCTCATTTCCTTTATTTTTCTCCACATCATTAACCTTATTTTTCTTAGATGATTTCTCCATATTTTCCAGCTTCTCAGACACTACAGGATATTCATTATTAATCTCCTCTTCTAGTTTCACTACATCACCATGAATAGGTGCATCTAAACATGGACCAGGTAGCATCTTAACACTCCTAGTAGTAACACCCATACAGGAACTATCATTTCTCAGGTTTAGTACTGTGTCACTTGGTAAAGTCCCACTCTTCTTTTGGTTAAATGTTGTAGATAATTGACTCTTCTGCTGCTCTAATTATTTAGTAGATATAGAGTGTGAGTCAACTAATTGGCTCATGGTCGACAAGTTAATCTTTATTTCCCTCACTCCAGCACTTGCTGACTTTACTCTTTTCAGCAATTTTGCCATCATATCTTCCATTGAGATTTTCCCAGAATTATTTACAGCATTTTCACAGCTTTCTAGTGGTATATATAGTACACCCCTATCATTTTTATTCTTCCATCTTCCTTGGTCGTGATCTCTATAACCATATTTGTCATAATAAGTATGACCTTGATTTCCTTGGCCACTGGCCCAAAAAACCCCTAGTTAGTCAAATAGTTTGCCTCCTCCTCAAAATCAAATTTAGCTTCCCTACTATGTAACCCCATAACTTTAACCTTTTCCTCCTTCCTTGATAGTAAATGTTTTATAAGTAAATCTTTCTGGGTCTTTATATAAGCTATATCTTGATCACTCTCCTCTTCTCTCCAATACTGCTCTGCCAATATCCCACTAGAATAAGTTTTACTTGCTACCTTAAAATCCCTGGTATGCCAATATCTACTTATTTTAGTCATTTTCTCCAACATCTCTAAAGCTTTAGTAAATCTAAGATCCATAAAAGCTCATCCTACTGTGTTATCCATAGTTGGTTTTGTAATAGAATTCAAAGCTCTATAAAATGTCTCCATCAGATGTTCTTCAGTTAACTTGTGATCGGACACTGTGTTAGCCTCTTTTTTAATCTTATGCATGTTTTATAAAGGTCTTCATTTGGAAGTTGCCTAAAGTTGTTGATCTCATCTCTCAACTGTAATATCCTTGAAAATAGAAATAACCTTTCTAGGAAAGCTCCTTTTAGTTGCCTCCAGTTTGTTATAGAATTAGGTGTCAACTCATTTAACCACGAGGTTTCCTCCCCAGCTAGAGACAAAGGAAATAACCTTAGATAGATGGAACTTTTCCCCACTCCAAGATTATCAAAGGATTTGCAAATATTGATAAAGTTCAGCAGATGCATATTAGGATCATCCCCAGATAGTCTACCAAATAGTTTCTTTGAATTTAACAGTTGAATTATTGTGCTCGTGATATTAAACTTCACTCCCGAAGATAATGGTGGTGGAATAATCACTCCAGTAGCATAATCTTCATCCAAATTAATCTCATCATCATCATCTGGATCAAACTGTACAATGGGCTGGTAGTTCACTATACTTCTAGCTTGTCAATTTTGATTTGCTAGTACAACCATAATTTCTGCACGTTGCCTATTCATAGGGTCAAACAACTCATCATCACCTAAGTCATCATTGTTCATATTAGTCATACGACCAGGGTTGTCTACATTTGGTTGATTAGTTTGTGCATTGACCAAAGCGGCTAGTCTTGAAGCCTCTTGTTGTTCTTCTAGACTCTAAATACTTTTAGGTTCTGGGTTGAAAGGTAATAATCGTCTTACTAACCTTCAAGTTTATTTCATACACAAAAGAGAGCATGCAAGTATCAAAAACAACAAATAAAAGTAAAATTAGGAAACTTGACTAAGAGTTAATTAATGCACATATACTTAATTGACAACTGTATTCCTAGGCAACGGCGCTAAAATTTGATATGCCAAAATTACAACTCTCCTAAAAGAGTGTAAGCGGTCATGGTCAAATATATAACCCAAATAGGTTTGTGTCGAATCCCACAAGGAATATGGTGCTAACTAAGTCTTATGATTATTAATGGACTGTCAGTCATAAGCTTCAAAAAATAAAGGAGTTTGTGCTTTTAAAACTATTGGTTTGAGTATTTAAACAATATTAAGAACTAGTGTTTAAATTGCAATGTATAACAAATGAGAATTACTAAACTAGGATTATGATCACCATGGTGTTTCAATACTAAGGGTTGTGGGTTATTACAAATCTGTACTTAACAATTTCAATTGCAAGGTTAATTGTTTAATTAATTCCATCTAATTGTTTCTCAACCTTCAAAGGTGGATTCACTTTAATTCTTTCAAACTTAAAAGGATAAATTGGTTCAACAACTAAATCCTCAAGAGATTGATCCAATTAAGGCACTAATCATAAAATTAAAGGGTAATTACTCCAATTACCTTGTAACTCCTCTCTTTTCCCAACACCGACTTCTCTGCTCAAGCAAGTTGTGTTCATGGGCACATCCCTCAAGTTTGAATCCAAGAAGAATCATTAAATTAAAGAGAGAGTTATGCAATTGAATTTATTTGTAGGATTTTATATACCCCACAACTCTAGCAATGGATTACGCCAAGCCTCGCATAACCCTAGATATGGGAGCTTTATCCACACATAATTAAGGAAAAGAAATTCAACATATATATCATAAACAATTCAGAAATACTTACAAAATACAAGATGTTTTCCAAATCTCCAATTACTAGTGACAAATGGTGATATCCCTAAGCTTTCAGTTTGTTTCCCAGTAAATTATATGTTACAACTTTTGACAATAGCCAAAGATACCTAATCTAACCCTAACTTGGGTATTTATAGGCTCCTAGAAGGTGGAGATTTAAAATTCAAATACAGGTTGTTGCGTCATTAGCTGACGGTCCATTTTATAAGTGACGGTCCATCAGTCATCTCATTGATGTTATACAGATTTGAGTTGATTCTATTTTGAAAAATTGATGGTAACAACGATAGTCAATTTGAGGTATGATGGTCTATCAATCCGTCCATCACTGAACTCTTGAATTTTGTTACGTCTGCTTAAGTGTGATGACTATGGTGATGGTTTGTCACAATTCTGATGGTTCATCACTCTGACTATTACCGGACTCTAGTAGATGCTGGTTTCTACCTGATAATTGACAATCATGCAAATGGTCCCTCGTAGAGGTGGTGGCCCATCAGTTTACCCATCGAGTGCATCCCAGTGTTCATTATTCTAAATTATTCTTTCACTTGAGTTAATTTCCTAAGAACAAACAAACCCAGCAGCAAATACTTCAATAGTTTCTATAAAATAAACAATTATCACACGGATAAAATAAAATATGTCCATCAAATACCAAAATATCAACAACTTATTGTGTGAAGTATGTCACCATGGGCATTTTATTGCCTGTGTTCTTTTCCCTCGTGTGATATCTAGGAGAACCGGTATGTCTAGGATTTTTCTCTTATGATGATTTGTGTGAGTATAAATATGTACTATTTTTTTGAAGTTTGTATTTTAATATGACATTTGATATTTAAAGTGTTGTTTCTTTATGTATATACCATGGGTGTTGAACAAAAATAGTGCGGTAGAAAGTTGTTGTAATACCCCGCATGTTTCTAAGCTAGGAGATGAACCATTTTTCCTACATATGAAATCTCCTATCCTGTGATTCATACTTGATTACATGACTTACAATGAGTATCCTAGCGATAAGATAGGTTATGATGCATTAAACATGTTCGTATAAGACACTTAAGGTAATACAAGCTAAGAGTTTTTGAATCCATCAAGTTATAGTGTTTGATTTCATAAGGGTCATATTTAAATGAATATAAATAGATGTTAATGTGGTATTTCTTCATATTTCTTCCCACCAAATTATAGAGAATCAAATTATCTTTCCAACTATACCAATTTCGCCTTAATCCAATACCCGAGCGAAAAGTTATGCCCATTTTCGTGAGAGACAGTAAAGGTATGCGATTGGTTAGGCCCCGCCCAACCAAACTTAGGTGATTGGTTAGGCACCGCCCAACCTGGCTTGTACGATTACTTGGGCGCCGCCTTAGTCAGTTCTAAGTGCCAAAAACACTTCGTTTTGAGTTATTTTGAGGGTAATTAAGTCTTTTAACACTCCTTACACGTCCCTAAACTTAACCCTATGAAATATATAGATCCTAATTACATTACAGCCCTACTAACATCTTAAGTTCATCATCCAAGATCACTAAAAGAGAAAAACAACTAGGGTTGCATAATTAAGCTTGAAGATCAAATTTCAAGAAAATTCCTCCGTCAATCATCAAGAATCTTCCTTATAAGGTATGCATGATTTGATTCATGGACTACTTTCATCCATGAAGCTTAAGAAACATCTTCTAAATTATGTATTATGATTTTTATGTTGTTGGTGGTTGATGTTCATGTGGTTGGAGTTTGATGATGCCTAAGATGGGATCTTTGCATGTTTTGTGTAAGGATATGGTGGTATTTAATGTATAAATATGTGAAATTGGTGGTTGAATATTTGTAATCTTGATGAATCCACCTATGCCTAAGATGTTCATGTAAGGTGTTTGTGAAAATACCTAAGGGAATAGAAATCATGCTTTTATGACATAATAAGTCCTAAATGACTATTCCATGTTCTAAGTTTATGTTCAACATGATCCCCATGCTATTGTCTTGAATTGAAGATGTTGTATGAGATGCTCATGATATTGTTGTGATATGGAATGACCTTGTTATTGAAGCCATGCAAGTATATACATGTTGTGTGCATTCCCGATCATGTGATAGTTTGTTGAGAATCATTCTTATTATGAAATCCTTACTTATGATATTGTGAATTGTGGACTCTACTCTTATGATCAAGTCAATTTCCTTCCATCGAGTCCTGGGGGTACTTGTACCCAAAAACTATAGCTGTGTGCCTAGAGATAGTGTCATGTTTCAAGACATCCTCATTCAAACTATGCTCCATAGATTTCAGTTAGTCACGTAACTCAGAAAAACTCAGAAATCTCAGTAGTTCAGTAGTCCCAGTAGTTTCAGTACTCTCAGTCAGACCTCAGATCTCAAGTAGCTTTTCCGTCAGTCAATGAAACTTAGTGAATTTAGCTTAGTTCAGCTAAGAAAATATTATCAGCTCAGTTAATCAGTTTATAAATCAGTTCAGTTCAGTTAGTCAGTTCCGCGCAATTAATCTTTTCAGAGTCTTTTAGTTGGGAGTAGGGATTAGCACCGAGCGAGTGCAGGGATGGCAATTTTTCTCGTTATAAAGGCAGAGTTGTTATCAGCAAATCCCTGTACTCCAGAACTGCGTAGCCAGCGTAAGACAGGAATCACCCGTCAGATTAAGGCTATACTTGACTATTATATTGCCTTAGGCTTGATTTCCTATTTAGGGTCACCCGTCAGAGAGGCTTGACCATAGTAGAAGTCTCTACCAATGGCACGGTATTGACACCCTTCCAATCAGGGTAACGATTGGACCCTACCAATATAGTATCGGGGCATGGTGGTTAGGTTACTACCTCTCGCAGTCACAGTTACAGTTACAATTTCAGTATCAGTCTTTAGAGTAGAAATTAGGAATCAGGACTATCAGATACAGTCATCGATCTCAGAAAGGAACTTAGATAGTTCCATTGATTCTTGGACCATCCCATCAGATAGTCTTGGTCCCATATTCAGATGCTTATTATTATATCTAGAGATCACCTGGCAGATAGGCTTGATCTCAATCTCAGATTCAGTCGAGTATTCTCATTATCAGTTTCAGAGATCACTCGTTAGCTAGGACTGATCTCAGACTTAGATGTGCAGATACAGTTTGGAACTCAGATAGTTTTCTTAGAATTAGGACTATTAGATACAGTCATCCATGTTATCAGTCATTCAGTATCTCAGTATGACGAAACTCATGTTGTCAGAGTTCAAACTCAAGTAGTCAGTATCTCTTCGAGTTCAATAGCAGTTACGTATGTATGAATGTATGTATTCTCATATTCATATTGTTCAGCATGTTCATATATATAAACCCCATGCATTTAGCCTATCCCCACGTATACTTAGTACTTTAGTTGTACTGACGCATTTGTGTTATGGTGCTTTCTTTTTATGTTACACCATAGGATTCTGAGGTGCAGATTCCAGATCAGCGGTAGCAGTTCAGTAAGCAGTGAGTCCTCATCTTTTGAGGACATGATCGTTATATTTATTATTCCAGTATTTTAGTTTATTTTCAATTTAGGGAGTTAGTTAGAGACATGTTCTTTCAACTCCTTATTCAGACATTATAGAGGCTTTCAGACGATTATAGAGTTTTTGATTTAGACTTTAGTATTTTCAATTTTGTTTTGGTACTGTGATACCACCTTATTTCAGATATTTTATTATTCAAGATTGAACCTTACTTCCTCTTTGTTCATGTTTCCGCATATTATATGTATATTATGCAGTTACAGGTACAGATATCAGTCATTGGTTAGCTTGTGGTCCTTCGGGGTCATGAGCACCGTGTAGCATTTCGATTCAAAAAATTGGGGCGTTACAAACTTGGTATCAGAGACTAAGGATCAATAGAGTCCTAGGAAGTCTGAAAGCCACATCTAGTAGAGTCTTGTACATGCGTGTGTTGAGCACCACACCTATGTGCAGGAGGCTATGAGATGTTTTAGGAATAGTTTACCTTCTTTCAGTATTCATGTCGTGCCAGTGATCAGTCAGATTTGTATAGCTTGTTTTCTCATCCTTGCATTTATTCATGCTATCCAAAATCTCAGAGAATGTAACTATTTCAAGGTAGAACCTCCTAGTAGTTTCAAGTTCAGTTTATCTCATGCATCATGCATTAGTTTCAGACTCCCAAATTTTAGTTATAATCTAGTTCGTAGATGCCCTGTGCATCACCCCAGTATCTCAGCAAGGTAAACATTCCTAGAGGGACATAGTGTCCTAAGGGGGGAGATACCCCACCTTTACTTGATTCTTTCATGTTCCCGTTATAAATTAGTTATCAAGTGCCATGGCATAATTATTCAAGCTTTCAAGAGTCAGCTCGGTTAGATATTCAGGCATTAGATATACGTGTTCAGTAGAGAAAGTACTATTTATCAGTATCTTCACTCATACATTTACATATCATGTCAGTCATGTAATCATGCATCAGATATGCATGGATTCAGCCTTTCAGTTGTGCATCAGATATGCATTCTCATTTTGAGAAACCTCACTTTATTAGAATCCTCAGTCTTATATTCATGAATAAGTTTCCCATGCATCAGATATGCCTGCTGAGTATGTTGTGCACAGCTTTCAGTCATGTCAGTCAAGAAACCATGTTTTAGTAGTGTATGTCTTGTACCTACTTCATCTTATCATCTCTCCTTCCTTAGTTAATTTCCATTCAAGGACGAATGTTCCCAAGGGAGAGATATTGTAATACCCCGCATGTTTCTAAGCTAGGAGAGGAACTATTTTTCCTACATATGAAATCTCATATCCTGTGATTCATACTTGAGTACATGACTTACAATGAGTATCCTAGTGATAAGATAGCTTATGATGAGTTAAGCATGTTCATATGAGTCACTTAAGGCAATACAAGCTAAGATTTTTTGAATCCATTAAGTTTTAGTGTTGGATTTTGTAAGGGTCATATTTGAAAGAGTATAACTCGATGTTAATATGGTATTTTTTTCATATTTCTACACACCAAATTATAGAGAATCAAATTATCTTTCCAACGATACCAATCCCGACTTAATCCAATACCCGAGCGAAAAGTTATGCCCATTTTCGTGAGAAACAGTAAGGGTATGCGATTGGTTAGGCGCCACCCAACCAAACTTAGGTGATTGGTTGGGCGCCGCCCAACCTGTCTTGTGCGATTACTTGGGCGCCGCCTAAGTCAGTTCCAAGTGCCAAAAACACTCTGTTTTGAGTTATTTTGAGGGTAATTAAGTCTTTTAACACTCCTCCGTCAATCATCAAGAATCTTCCTTCTAAGGTATGCGTGAGGTGATTCATGGACTCCTTTCATCCATAAAGCTTAAGAACCATTTTCTAAATTATGTATTATGATGTTTATGTTGTTGGTGGTTGATATTCATGTGGTTGGAGTTTGATGATGCCTAAGATGGGATCTTTGCATGTTTTGTGTGAGAATATGGTGGTATTTAATGTATAAATATGTGAAATTGGTGGTTGAGTATTTGTAATCTTAATGAATCCACCTATGCCTAAGATGTGCATGTAAGGTATTTGTGAAAATACCTAAGGGAATAGAAATCATGCTTTTATGACATAATAAGTCCTAAATGACTATTCCATGTTCTAAGTTTATGTTCAACGTGATCCCCATGCTATTGTCTTGAATTGAAGATATTGTATGAGATTCTCATGATATTGTTGTGATATGGAATAACCATGTTATTGAAGCCATGCAAGTATATACATATTGTGTGCATTCCTGATCATGTGATAGTTTGTTGAGAATCATTCTTATTATGAAATCCTTACTTATGATATTGTGAATTGTGGACTCTACTCTTATGATCAAGTCAGTCATGTGTGTCAGTTTCCTTCCATCGAGTCCTGGGGGTACTTGTACCTGAACACTATAGTTGTGTGCCTAGAGCTAGTGTCATGTTTCAAGACATCCTCAGTCAAACTATGCTCCATAGATTTCAGTTAGTCACGTGACTCAGAAAAACTCAAAAATCTCAATAGTTCAGTAGTCCCAGTAGTTTCAGTACTCTCAGTCAGACCTCAGATCTCAAGTAGCTTTTCCGTCAGTCAATGGAACTCAGTGAATTCAGATTAGTTTAGCCAATAAAATATTATCAACTCAGTTAATCAGTTTATAAATTAGTTTAGCTCAGTTAGTTAGTTCAGCACAGTTAATCTTTTTAGAGTCTTTCAGTTGGGAGTAGGGACAAGCACCGATCGAATGCAGGGATGGCAGTTTTTCCAGTTATAAAGGCAGAGCCGCTAGCAGCAAATCCCTGTACTCCAGAACTACGTAGCCAGCGCAAAACAGGAGTCACCCGTCATATTAAGGCTATACTTGACTATTATATTGCCTTAGGATTGATTTCCTGTTCAGGGTCACCCGTCAGAGAGGCTTGACCATAGTAGAGGTCTCTACCCATGGCACGGTATGGAAACCCTTCCAATCAGGGTAAATATTGGACCCGACTAGTACAGTATCGGGGTATGTTGGTTAGGTTACTACCTCCTACAGTCACAGTTACATTTTTAGTTTCAATATCAGTCTTCAGAGTGGAAATTAGGAATCAGGACTGGCAGATACAGTCATCAATCTCAGTAAGGAACTTAGATGGTTCCATTGATTCCTGGACTATCCCTTCATATAGGCTTGGTCCCATATTCAGATACTTATTATTAGATCTATAGGTAACCCGATAGACAGGCTTGATCTCAATCTCAGATTCAGTGGAGTATTCTCATTATCAGTTTCAAAGATCACTTGTTAGCTAGGACTGATCTTAGACTTTGATGTGCAGATATAGTTTGGAACTCAGATAGTTTTCCCAGAATTAGGACTGTTAGATACAGTAATCCATGTTATCAGTCATTCAGTATCGCAGTATCACGAAACTCATGTTGTCAGAGTTCAAACTCAAGTAGTCAGTATCTCCATGAGTTCAGTAGCAGTTATGTATGTATGAATATATGTATTCTTACGTTCATATCGGTAAGTATGTTCATGTATATAACCCCATGCATTTAGCCTATCCCCACGTATACTCAATACTTTAGTTGTACTGACGCATTTGCGCTATGGTGCTTTCTTTTAATGTTAAACCATAGGATTCTGAGGTGCAGATTCTAGATCAGCGGTAGCAGTTCAGTAAGAAGTGAGTCCTCTGCTTTCGAGGACATGATCGTTACATTTATTATTCTAGTATTTTAGTTTATTTTCAGTTTAGGGAGTTAGTTGGAGACATGTTCCTTTAACTCCTTATTCAGACAGTTTAGAGGCTTTCAGACGATTATAGAGTATTCATATTTAGACTTTAGTATTATCAATTTTGTTTTGGTATTGTGATACCACCTTATTTCAGATATTTTATTATTAAAGATTGAACCTCACGCCCTCTTTGTTCATGTTTCCGCATATTATATGTAGATTATGCAGTTACAGATGCAGATATCAGTCATGGGTTAGCTTGTCGTCCTTTGGGGTCATGAGTACCGTGTAGCATTTCAGTTCAGAAAATTGGGGCGTTACAAACTTGGTATCAGAGTCTAAGGTTCAATAGAGTCCTAGGAAGTTTGAAAGCCACATCTAGTAGAGTCTTGTACATGCGTGTGTTATGCACCACACCTATGTGCAGGAGGCTATGAGATGTTTTAGGAATAGTTTCCCTTCTTTCTGGATTCATGTCGTGCGAGTGATCAGTCAGATTTGTATAGCTTGCTTTCTCATCCTTGCATTTATTCATGCTATCCAGAATCTCAGAGAATGTAACTATTTCAAGGTAGAACTTCCTAGTAGTTTGAAGTTCAGTTCATCTCATGCATCATGCATTAGTTTAAGACTCCCAAAGTTTAGTTATAATATAGTTCGTAGATGCGCTGTGCATCACCCCAGTATCTCAAAAAGGTAAACATTCCTAGAGGGACATAGTGTCCCAAGGGGGGAGATACCCTACCTTTTCTTGATGCTTTCATGTTCCCATTATAAATTAGTTATCAAGTGCCATGGCATAATTAGTCAAGCTTTCAAGAGTCAGCTCAGTCAGATATTCAGGCATTAGATATATGTGTTCAGTAGAGAAAGTACTATTCATTAGTATCTTCACTCATACCTTTACATATCATGTTAGTCATGTAATCATGCATCAGATATGCATGGATTCAGCCTTTCAGTTGTGCATCAGATATGTATTCTCATTTTGAGAAAACTCACTTTATTAGAATCCTCAATCTTATATTCATGAATAAGCTTCCCATGCATCAGATATACATGTTCAGTATGTTGTGCTCAACTTTCAGTCATGTCAGTCATGAAACCATGTTTTAGTAGTGTATGTCTTGTACGTACTTCATCTTATCATCTCTCCCGTCTCAGTTAATAACCATTCGAGGACGAATGTTCCCAAGGGGGAGATATTGCAATACCCCACATATTTCTAAGCTAGGAGACGAACCATTTCTCCTACATATGAAATCTCCTATCCTGTGATTCATACTTAAGTACATGACTTACAATGAGTATCCTAGCAATAAGATAGCTTATGATGCGTTAATTATGTTCATATGAGTCACTTATGGTAATACAAGCTAAGAGTTTTTTAATCCATTAAATTTTAGTGTTTGATTTCATAAGGGTCATATTTGAACGAGTATAACTCGATGTTAATGTGGTATTTTTTTCATATTTCATCCCAAAAAATTATAGAGAATCAAATTAGCTTTCCAACGATACCAATTTCACTTTAATCCAATTATCGAACAAAAAGTTATGCCCATTTTCGTGAGAGACAGTTAGGGTATGTGATTGTTTAGGCGCCGCCCAACCAAACTTAGGTGATTAGTTAGGCGCCGCCCAACCTGGCTTGTGCAATTACTTGGGCGTCTCCTAAGTCAGTTCCAAGTGCTAAAAACACTCTGTTGAGTTATTTTGAGGGTAATTAAGTCTTTTAATACTCCTTACACGTCCCTAAACTTAACCCTATGAAATATATAGCTCCTAATTACATTACATCCCTACTAACCTATTAAGTTCATCATCCAAGAGCACTAAAAGAGAAAAACAACTAGGGTTGCATAATTAAGCTAGAAGATCCAATTTCAAGGAAATTCCTCCATCAATCATACAGAATCTTCATTCTAAGGTATGCGTGAGTTGATTCATGGACTCCTTTCGTCCATGAAGCTCAAAAACCATCTTCTAAATTATGTGTTATGATTTTTATGTTGTTGGTGGTTGATGTTCATGTGGTTGGAGTTTGATGATGCCTAAGATAGGATCTTTGCATGTTTTGTGTGAGGATATGGTGGTATTTAATGTATAAATATGTGAAATTGGTGATTGAATATTTTTTATCTTGGTGAATCCACCTATGCCTAAGATGTGCATGTAAGGTGTTTGTGAAAATAACTAAGTGAATAGAAATCATGTTTTTATGACATAATAAGTCCTAAATGACTATTCCATGTTCTAAGTTTATGTTCAACGTGATCCCCATGCTATTATCTTGAATTGAAGATGTTGTATGAGATGCTTATGATATTGTTGTGATATGGAATGACCATGTTATTGAAGCCATGCAAGTATATACATGTTGTGTGCATTCCCGATCATGTGATAGTTTGTTGAGAATCATTCTTATTATGAAATCCTTACTCATGATATTATGAATTGTGGACTCTACTCTTATGATCAAGTCAGTCATGTGTGTCAGTTTCCTTCTATCGAGTCCTGGGGGTACTTGTACCCGAAAACTATAGCTGTGTGCCTAGAGCTAGTGTCATGTTTCAAGACATCCTCAGTCAAACTATGCTCCGTAGATTTCAGTTAGTCACGTGACTCAGAAAAACTAAGAAATCTCAATAGTTCAGTAGTCCCAGTAGTTTCAGTACTCTCAGTCAGACCTCAGATCTCAAGTATCTTTTCCGTCAGTCAATGGAACTTAGTGAATTCATCTTAGTTTAGCCAATAAAATATTATCAGCTTAGTTAATCAGTTTATAAATTAGTTTAGCTCAGTTAGTCAGTTCAGCACAGTTAATCTTTTTAGAGTCTTTCAGTTGGGAGTAGGGACAAGCACCGATCGAATGCAGGGATGGCAGTTTTTCCAGTTATAAAGGCAGAGCCGTTAGCAGCAAATCCCTGTACTCCAGAACTGCGTAGCCAGCGCAAGACAGGAGTCACCCGTCAGATTAAGGCTATACTTGACTATTATATTGCCTTAGGATTGATTTTCTGTTCAGGGTCACCCGTCAGAGAGGCTTGACCATAGTAGAGGTCTCTACCTATGGCACGATATGGATACCCTTCCAATCAGGGTAAAGATTGGACCCCACTAGTACAGTATCGGGGCATGTTGGTTAGGTTACTACCTCCTACAGTCACGTTACATTTTTAGTTTCAGTATCAGTCTTCAAAGTTCAGTAGTAGTTACATATGTATGAATGTATGTATTATCACGTTCATATTGGTCGGCATGTTCATTTATATAAACCCCATACATTTAGCCTACCCCCACGTATACTCAGTACTTTATTTGTACTGACGTATTTGCGCTATGGTGCTTTCTTTTTATGTTACACAATAGGATTCTTAGGTGCAAATTCTAGATCAGCGGTAGCAGTTCAGTAAGCAATGAGTCCTCAGCTTTCGAGGACATGATCGTTATATTTATTATTCCAGTATTTCAGTTTATTTTTAGTTTGGGAGTTAGTTGGAGACATGTTCCTTCAACTCCTTAATCAGACAGTTTAGAGGCTTTCAGACAATTATAGAGTTTTCAGATTTAGACTTTAGTATTTTCAGTTTTGTTTTGGTATTGTGATACCATTTTATTTCAGATATTTTATTATTTAAGATTGAACCTTACGCCCTCTTTGTTCATATTTCCGCATATTATATGTATATTATGCAGTTACAGGTACAGTTATCCGTCATGGGTTAGCTTGTGGTCCTTCGGGGTCATGAGCACCGTGTTGCGTTCTGTTTCAGAAAATCGAGGTGATACTGTTGTGGAACTGTGGATTGTTAAATTTTTAAAAATTTCCTTAATATGTTTTTTTAGGTTATTTAATGTACATACCTTGTCATGATTGACCACCGTGAATGTATGCTTGGTATTAGAGCGTTGGGCTGGAGAAAACATGATCATGATAACATAAGTCTAAAAGTAAGTAGTATGAGTACTAGTTCATTGCCAGTGTCTGTGAGGATTTGATGCATTTCTTACATTATGTATACCGCTAGAACTTGCCAGTTCATTTGTGTAATGTGGTAGTTTATTAAATAAGATAGGATAATAGGCCATTTTTTAATCTTAGTCCACTCAGCCTTAAAATCCCTACCAAAAAAATGTATATTATTTCTTTGAACCCTTTTTCAGCCTATAGCCTTTTATTTAACCCCTACAACCCTTATTTAGTTTTATTGTTAACACCTTATTTTGGCCCTGGACCCTGACCCTCTTTGGACATTGTGTACGTCAACTTAGGAAAAAGGCCTACGTTGAGGGTGGCTACTGTTAAGACGTTAATGATTAGAATAAAGTGGTTTGGTTTATCTAAGTTTGTCTCATTTGGCCCTAATCCTTTTGGATACTGTGTACCTCTACTGATAGCATTAGCATAAGTTAAGGATGGTTGATATAGATAACATGATTTTAAGATAAGGGTTCCCTAAATATATATAAAAAGGGGAGCTTTGAGACATTAAAAATGAATCAGGAAGTGGAAAGAGTAGTATAGAAGAAGAAATAAAATGGAAAAAAAGTAAAGATTGTGAGTAGCATTAATGACATGGAGGGTGAAGTGACTACTCCAAAAACATTCCTCACCTATAACCAAAACCTTATTAAAAGTTATACAATGTCTTGCTTTGATCTTTACTAATCATCTATAGGAAGTACAGGATGATAAGGGCAAGCTTATGGGTGTGTATGCTTTGTTTGAAATTTTGTTGTAAGAGTGAGAGTTATGATTGTTAGTTTGTAATATAAATGAGTAAGTGTGCATTGGATTTCTTTGAATGTGAGGGAAATTGAACTATATTTGTCATTATTGATTCTTTTAGATGTTTTGTCTCATGAGTATACATGTTAAGCTAAGCTATAAGGTAATACCAAGCATGAATTCCTTTGTGTTAAGAGTGCAAGAGTAGAGTACAAATTAAATCGTTACTTAATGTGAATTTCAACAACTACTTTTGCATGTCATTTTTTTATTACACATGTGGTGTGGTGTGGTGTTGGGTTGCTTGAGGAAAAGCAATGATCATAAGTTGAGGGTGTTAATATTTTGGCATTTGACATAATATTTTTCATCTTTTTCATGGGATAATTTTTTGTTATCTAGAAACTATTGAAGTATTTGATGTTGGGTTTGTTTGTTCTCAGTGAATTAACTCAAGAGCAAGAACAACTTGGAAAAGTGAACACTTGATGCACTCGTTGGGTTAATTGATAGGTTTTCACCTCTGTGATGGACCATCAGCATGATCATCAATCATCAAGAAAAAAGCAGCATCTACTAGAGTCCAGCGATAGTTAGAGCGATGGACCATCTAACTTGTGAGGGACCGTTGCCATGGTCGTCATATTCAGTAGAAGCAACAAAATTTAATTGTTCAGTGATAGTCGAGTTGACGGACCATCAGATCTTAAGCTGACCATCGCTATTACCATCAAGTTTTTAAAATAGAATCATTTCAAATCTGGATAATGTTGACGACATGAACGATAGATCGTCACTTGTGCAACGGACCATTAGGTCAACCATCAGCTAATGACACGACAACCTGTATTTGAATTTTAAATCCCCACCTTCTAAGAGCCTATAAATACCCAACTTTGGGTTACATTAGGTATCTTTGGATATTGTCAAAAGTTATAATGTATAATTCACCGAGAAACAAGATGTAAGCTTAAAGATTTCACCATTTGTCACTTGTAATTAGAGATTTGGAAAACATCTTGTATTTTGTAAGTATTTCTAAATTATTTATGAAATATATGTTGAATTTCTTCTCCTTAATATTGTGTGGCTAAAGCACTCATAACTAGGGTTATGGTAGACTTGGTGTAATCCATTGCTAGGATTATGGGGTTGATAAAATCCTAAAAATAAATTTAATTGAATAACTCTCTCTTAAATTTAATGATTCTTCTTGGTTGCAAACTTGAGGGATGTTCCCATGAACACAACTTTCTTGAGCAGAGAAGTTAATGTTGGGAAAAGAGAGGAATTACAAGATAATTGGAGTATTACCCTTTGAATTTATGATTGATGCCTTAATCAGATCAATCTCTTTAGGATTTAGTTGTTGAACCAATTTATCTCATTAAGTTTGAAAGAATTAAAGTGAATCCACCTTTGAAGGTTGAGAAATAATTAGATGGAATTATTTAAACAATTAACCTTGCATTTGAAATTTTTAGAGCCCTTTCGACAGAGAAATCTGAACCCATATAGCCCGTGGGTGCCCTTAGGATAGTTAGAGCTACACAGTTTAGGATAATGGTTTTTAATCTCATGCTTAAACCATGTTCTTTTCCCGGCATCTTATATATAAGTATATACTATGTGTGCATATGGTTTAGTTTATTTAGACATAGCATTATTTTATTCCTATCCTGAGTTACATGTCAGTGCTTATCCCACTAACCATCCTAGGACTCTATAATATTTCATAATGTAGGGTCTGAAGACACTTCTCTTACCCCTGTTAAGCATTAGGTCGATTAGCACTTTTGTCAAGTAGTTGTGAAGTAGTGAGCGTCCATCCTTCATAAGGCTTTATCATTTCCATATTCTTTTATTTTAACTCGATAGTTTTAGATTTTTTTGTTCATGGTAGGGACCATGTCCCAATATTTTTGGTATTCTTGTTTTAGAGGCTATAGTGGATAGATGTAGGTTGGTTGGTTATTGTTTTGACTCTTAGTTTCATTGAGTCATTCATTCATCTTTTTATTTCTATTTAGTTGGCTTCTGCATTATTTTTTTTTAGTATTATGCTCTTGAGGTTGAGTAAAAGGGGTGGTTTCTGGTCCATAGTGGACTTGAGATACCTGTCATGGCTAAGCCTGGTATGGGTCGTGACAAGTGGCGAGACCTGAAGACCTAGTATGGGTATAAATAGACTCCAAAGTCACAAATTCAGCCATTTTCTCACTCATTCTTGCGAGCATAAACCCTAAATATAGAGTCTAAGTTAAGTTGAAGGTTGTTGGTGATTGGGAAGCTTGACTGACATTTATTTCAACAATTATCTTTCACTTTGAGGTAAGAATTCACCCTTTTCTTGGTGGATTTTCTTGATTTCTTTCTCAAAACCTCTAAACCTCAAAACTATTCAGGCTTTATTTTATCCCCAATTTAGCTTGGTTTTAACCTATTTTTTAGGGTAATGACTCCTTGATCTGGTATGAATGTTGGGTTGGTCTCAAAAACTCAATTTCCATAAGTAGGACCCACATAGGGTTTTTGAGGAAATTTTTGAACCCGAAGCACAATGGTGTAATATAGGTATCTATATTCTCATATTGATAATTAGAATGTGTTTTTATAGCATGGCATCTTAAGGAGGCTTCTTGGAAGGAACAAGTAGTGGTTTAGCAGCTTATGAGCTTTCTTTAGCGTCGAGGTAGGCTAGATTTATCCCTTGTTAGATGAGCTATCTCATTGGATTTGGGATGTGTTTTAGGTTTTGGATTTGGGATGGGTTTTAGGTGGAAAAGTAGTAGTTTAGCTGTTCATGAGCTTTTTTCAGCGCTGAGGTAGGCTAGATTTATGCCTTGTTAAAGTGAGATAGCTCACAGTATTCTTATGATAATGTGTTGGATTTGGGATAGGTTTTGGGTATTGGATTGATGAAATGTAAGACTTGGGTTTGTTGGACTTTTTAGGTTGAATTGAAATAGTAAAGCTAAAATGCTTATCTTGTTGCCTTATCCCATAGGAGAATTAGAATTCATTACTCATGTTTAGCATGAGAATGCCTTAGATTACTCAAGATTAAGTAAAATACTTTAGACACCCATTCTAAGGGTAAGATTGCCCTTAGTTCCTTTACTAAGGAAAGTTTCCTTAGTTTTTGTGTTGAGAAGAACCTTTACCTTAGGACTAATTATAGCTTTTTATACATCTAAGAGTGGATTTAGATACCTTATCCTAATTCGTAGTAGTATTTGACTTAGAATGTATTTTGGGAATTTAGAAGTGGGCTCTTTGACCCACCTTAAGTCAAGATTGATCATTACTTCCCTTTAAACTCTTATATGATTGTTGAATGCCTAGATAATGCCTTTTTGAGAGAATATTGAGGAACCTTGGTACTTATTGGATATGATGAATGACGTTAAAACTAATACCTAAATGACTAGGCCATATGGATGATTCATTTGTTAAGCTTATGAGGAGCTATTGATTATGCTATTGTTTTTGCTATTTATTGGGCTATTGAATATACCATTGAATAAGCCCTTGCCTATGATATTTCCTAAGCCATAAAATATGTTATTGACCATGCTATGAATAAGCTATAGATTAAGATATTGATTAGTTATTGCTCAAACTATCAATAAACTATCTTTTATGCTAATGATATGCCATTGAATATACTATTGATAATTCATTGCTCTTGATATTGCATATGATTAGGATCATGCTAAACATTTATCCTAGTAATCATGTTGAAAATCCTCCTTATTGATGATGTTAGAAATTGTGTTATTATTTGTGCTAGAAGATATGATTATTGATTATATGGGAATTTATGCAATTAATTATGCTAGAAATCTTGATGCTTGACTAAATTGGCACTTATGGCATTGGTAATGTACCCGGTTAAATTTCGAAAGATATTATTCATATTGAAGATACGCGATAAGGCCGTAGGGTGATTGTGATGATATATTTATAACCGATAAGGCAAGAGGATATTATGATGATATTGATGCCCCACAAGGATGGAGAATGATTATGATGACATATTGATACCCATCAAGGCCAAGGGATATTATGATGACATATTGATGCCCGACAAAGAAAGAGGATGATTATATTAATGTGCCTATGTGTAGATATACCAGTTCGTGTCTGGCTATGCCCTATGTCTGGCAGTTATATGTACGTATATATGTAAACTTATATGTAGTTTAGGTATGATGTTAATATTATGGATATTAGTTATATCCCGTAAGTGTTAAATATTTATAAAGTGGTATAGTTGATGATTAGGGCTAAATAAGGACTAGTGGTGAATATTGTTTAAATGACAAATAAGTGATGCTAGTTGATAAGCAAGGATTAGTTGGTAAATGATGATTAGTTAATAAATGATGTTAATTGATAATTGATGATTATCAAATAAATTATGATTAGTGGATATGTGGTGAGTAGCTCCTTGAGTGATGACTAGAGTTCATATGATGACTAGTAGTCAAATAGATTAGTTAATAGAGAAGGCTAGCTAATAAATAGTGACTAGTAAGTATCGATGATAATTTTTTTTAATGATGGTAACATTATGGAATGTGGGTACCTTGTCAAATATTGGTAAATTGTGAAATGTTGGTAAATGACCAATTGATGATAATTGTGGAATGATGGTTAAATGATGATGAAAGATAGCTATAATATCGGTTGACTACCTCATTCTTCTCTTGAGTGTACTCTCCAGTTGTATGGGAGGCTGTGATGAGTTATTTATTTTTCTAGAACAATTGGTGCATGGGAGCTAATTTTATAGTTTGTGGTTGTTTGTGTTTATGCTTTATGATATGTTATTATTCTGAATCATTTACTTATTATGCATGGTGATATTGGCATGTGTTGATACCTTATGTTATACTATTATTACAGTTTAATTACTTATTATGTACAACAATAATGGATGTGATTCAGGGTTGTTTTGGTACCTTGATTTAGTTATGTTATCTTGCATTTTATCATACTTATATCATGATTTAGCTCAGTTGACTGATGAAGCCTACTAAGTACCTATTGTTTTGGTACTCATACTATATTTCTGTACCTTTTTGGTAAAGATTTGAGTACTAGTTGTTGTTGTTAATTGATGTTTGTGTAGTGATTGATTACTGAAGATAGGGTGAGCTCTTGGAATCTGAGTCACCCATTTACCTCGCTTATTTCCCTCTATATTTTATATTTAGTCCTTTGAGTCAAGATAGATGTACTGACTATGTCAAACTTTTGGAGTTGTATTATTATTATTAGATACTCTTACACTGGCTCTAATAGGTCGTGGGATGGTATCTTGTATTGACCGTTTCATCTATTTAGAACACCTTGCTTTTTTATATGTTGTGTTCTTAAATTTTGCCTATGTTGGGAATTTTTAACTGAATTAACCCATTGTCCTAGCTCTGGGTTATGGTTTGGCTTACCTACTGGCAGGATTTAGTAGGTGCCATCATGACTCATAAATTTGGTTATGACACTATTAGAAAGGAATATTTGTTACCTTCAACGCTCCTTGTTAGAGGTTCAAAAGACATTAAGAAGGTAATAATTTTGAGCATGATCTGAGTGAGATATCTGAATCCTAATATGATGTGAGTATTTTGTCTACTGATATGAGCTCATAGAATAGGAACGACTCATAGTTGAACATGAGACATCTTTGGTATGAAACTACCTATTTTGAAACAATATTACCTTAGTCCTAAAGTAAGGGTATGGCTAATATTCATTAAGAAATATGATAGATAACCTCCAACTTGGCAACATTTCAACCATGCTCCTTCTTACGGGTATACCACACTTTAACTGACTAAAACTTCTAATGCTCTTAGGGGTACACCACATATGGATCCTAAAGCCAATGTATAGTCTAGATGAATGCTCTCATTCTATTTAATCTTCTCCCAAATATACAAATCTTTACCACTGAAAGGACTATATTAGTCTTAACTATGAGAATCTATATTCTATAATCACTATAGCCTATCATTTAAAAATATACCTCTCCTTGTTGCCTTAAACAATCAACCTTAAGTTCTAATCTAAGAGTTATTAACCACCATAAGTCATTATACATAGGTATATCAACAAGTCATTCAAGTCTATATCTCAACTTCCATCAACATCACCATCAAAACATGAGAATGGTCACTAAAGAATTAGAACATAAGTATCTAGAATAAAAGGAATACTGAGAAATATTAATCTAAGGAGTTTCATAATTTTGATTCTTAACTGAAGTCAGAGGAGTAAAATATAATAAGAACAAACATGTTTAAGAGATTTGATCTAAGAGCATATGTGACATAGTATGATCTCGCTAGTCATTAAGGAGGTATCATGAGTAACTAGAGTTGAGCGTACAGAAAAACATAAGTGTATGATTTATGAGTTGTATGACATGAGACTTGAATTCATAGATTCATGGATTATGATTTGTACTACTAAGTGAGGTATTACTTTTTATTCTAGGAATTGAGAGTAGACAATGATTCTAGTTGAGTTGTATGAATATGAGTTATGATCATGTCACTGACATGCATGGAATGAGTAGGAATGTCATAATGACTGAAGTAGAATAAATATATTGAGGTAAGAATGGGTTGAGTATCTACCTCCCTTGACTATATTCTATAACTTCCCAGGTGCTGATCTTTGAGGATTTCTTTAATTTTATCCTCACTGACCTGATTACGACTTACCCTATGAGTCATACGGAGTCTTAACGAGTCACCGAACTTAAATTGTAGCCTAAATAGTGTGTGTGTGTGTAGCTAAGTTCTATTCTGAGTACGAGTGGCTAGTAGGAGTCGTAAGGACTCATTATGAGTCATTTTGTGCACATCATAGGATGTCCAGTGTTTACGCCAAATAGCTTCTGTGTTGACTACGACTAGACCCTACGAGTTGTAGTGTCCCATTAAGAGTCTTATTAGTGGATTCTTAGGGTCAATAGTGTGTGTTCCCTTAGAAACTGTCTTGGCTATGGATTATGGTGACTCATCATAAAGAAACCCTATGCATTGTATAGTAACCCGTAAATACTAATGACTAAAGTTCAGCTTAATTTGAAGGCATTTTGAACAATTCCCTTCTTACCCAATTAAAATCTGACATTCATAAAGCACTTAAGGGGATTATTTCTCATTCATAACGCAATTAAATACTCTCAGAACTCTCTCAAATCCTCTCAAGTAAGATACTTAGGATTTCTAAGAAGTAGGTTATCCAAGGGCTCAAGGGTCAAATTCCTTTTGTGAAACTTGGTATTTCAAGCATTTAATCTTCCATAATTGCTATTTTTTTTAAAATCATATGTTTTAAAGTATTATTCATATGGTTTTGGTTTTATTTTTGAAACATGGTTTGAGGGTTTTGAATGTTTGTTGTTGAACAATGTTCCCATGGTTTACCTATTATTATTTATGGTTTTGAACTGGTGTGGTGCATGGGTATGGTAAATAAATGAGGGAATTATGATTTTCCCCAACTTGTGACTTTTGAGGTGCTAATTACCCCAACCCTATATTGTGAAATTGGTTTTGAATATGAAAAGTATGCATATGGAATGAATTTTGAACTACTGGATAATGTGATAAGTCAATAAAGTATAATGATTTTGAATTGAACCTTATGGGGCTGCGTAATTCCCCAGGCTAATACCAACAATGTATGCCTAATTGTGCATCATAGTTCAATTATTGGGAATGTGTGATAAATGATTTTATTAGTCATTAATGAGGGTCGTGTAGTTGATTCATGAAAGTAGAGGTTCCAAGGGACCAATACTAGAAACTACAGTTGCTGACGTGGGGGACTACATGATCGGGTGGTTTGAGTCCACCTTATTATTATCATATGATTAGGAGTTTTAAGTCCCCCATATTACATTACATGATTAGATTTTTGTGTCACATTGGTATACCGGGAGGTTCGATTCCCCTATGGTGCATAGACACATCCTCTGGTTCATGCGACCACACTCACTGGGGCCCTTCCAGCTAGGGGAAAGTTGGGGCCATATAGCCTGCGGGTGCCTTCTTATGTTATGAAGATTGAGCTATAAAATCCAAGCTAAAGTTTTAAAGTGCATGTTTATTCTTGTTCCCTATCCCGATACATATTTTTATATATGTACTATGATGTGATTCATATGGTATTTGAATTGATTGGACTTGACATTATTTTGTCCCCTATTCCTAAGTTTTATGCTAGTACTCACCCTACTAACCGTCTATGGATGATGTATCCCCATGTGACGCAGGCACCTGAGATACCTCTACTTTTTATGCACAGTGTTAGGCAAGTAGAATGGTTCATCAATTCATTATGGTGAAGTTTTGAGCTTCCATTCTCCAAAAGATTTAGACATTTCATTAGTTCTTATCATAGATTAAAACTAAGAGTTTTCCTTATCATTAACATTATCATTTTCATTGTCAGAGTCGGGTACATGTCCCAACCAAGACTGGTTTTTTGTTCTTTTTGCATAGAGGCTTTATTGGATTACTGTGGACTTGGGTGATATTAGTGTGATATGTTTGGTCAGTTGTCGGTTATCAATTATAGACATATCTTTTATTCATTGAAGATATCTTGTGTTATTTTGTTATATGTTTGTAATTCTGCCATTTTAGGCAGTGTGTGGTGTTTAGCTATGTTCAGGGGGTGTGTTCTCCAGTCCACAGTGGATTGGAGATGCCCGTCACGGCCAGGACCTAGTTTGGATCATTGAAAAGTTGGTATCAGAGCCTAGGGTTGGTGTCATTTGGTGTCCACAAAGCTATTTCAAGTAAAGTCTCTTTTATGGGCATGTAGCGTGCCACATATATAATGGGGAGACTACGAGGTATTTAGGAATTGTTTTCCTTTATTGTTGTTCTATTTTGGGCTATAGAGTCTAAGATCATGAAATCTCCTTTAATCCCTGTATATTTGCTTTTCAGGCCATGCCTCCCAGAAGATCTGATGTTTGTGGAAACTTTTATGTCCCGCCTGAGGATAATGTGGATGGAGCTCGTCCTACTCAAAAAGGTCAAGCCCGGTCTAGCGTTGTTGCTTTTGATTGCTTTAATGGAGTTCCACTGGTTCCCCCATCCCTCTTTGGACTCCTCAAGTTGATATGTCTAATGCTGAGTTTTGCTAGTTGATCTATTTGCATACCCTATTGGTGGCCTCTCAGACTGAGTGTGTTACTTTTGTTGTGCTATCCACTGAGGTCACTAGAGTTTGCCAATTTATGAGGTTGGGCCCTCCAACTTTCACTGGTTCTAAAGTTGAGAAAGATCCTCAAAAATTTTATTAATGAGATGGAAAAGATTTTTCATGTGATACATGATACTAATGTGGATGGTGTGAAGTTCACTGCTTAATATTTAAAGGATGTAGCATATCAATGGTATGAGGAATGGGATCAGTCTAGGGGTGATGATGTTGAATCAACTTCATGGGATGACTTCACTAGTACTTTTCTTTGATCATTTTTTTCTCAGGAGTTGAGAAAGGCAAAGGCTGAGGAATTCATGAATTTGAAGCAAGGTAGGCTGATAGTAAAGGAGTATGCCTTGATGTTTTTGGTAATGTTCTTTGGTTTAACTAATGCCCCAACAACATTTATGGATCTTATGAACTGAGTTTTCCATCGATTTCTAGAATTGTTTGTCATTATGTTCATTGATGATATTTTGGTATATTCAAATAGTGAGGTAAATCATGTTGATCACCTCCATTTAGTGTTGCAAACCCTTAAGGAGCAACTGTTGTATGCCAAATTCTCTAAGTGTGAGTTATGATTTAATGCTATGATTTATCTGGGTCATGTTGTATCTAATGAAGGGATCATGGTGAATCCACAGAAAGTTGTGGTGGTTAAGGAGTGGCGTAGACCCATGACTCAAATCGACATTCGGAGCTTCTTGGGTTTAGCCGGTGATTATAGAAGGTTTGTGGAAAGTTTCTCTTCTATTGTTGCCCCATTGAGTAAGTTGACTCAGAAGAAAGTAAAGTTCTTATGGTTTGATGCTTGCGAAGGTAGTTTTGAGAAGCTGAAGGATAAGTTGACTTTGGCTTTGGTCTTGACTCTACCTGAGGGTACTGATGGATTTTTTTATATTGGGATCCATCCCGAGTAGGACTGAGTTGTGTATTGATGCAGCATGGCAAGGTTGTTGCATATGCTTCTAGATAGTTGAAGGTCTATAAAAGAACTATACAACTCATGATTTGGAATAGTTAGATGTGGTGTTTGCATTAAAGATTTGGTGACATTATTTATATGGGGTCCATGTTGATATTTATTCTGATCAGGTGAAGGAGGTGGCTTCAGTTGCTAAAGAATTATGACATGAGTCTCTACTATAACCTAGGTAAAGCTAATGTGGTTGTTGATGCTCTTAGTAGGTTGTCTATGGGGAGCTTATCTCATATGGACGAGGAGAAAAAGGAATTGGTGAAGGATATTCACCGTTTGGCTAATCTTGAAGTCTATCTCTCAGATTCCTAAGATGGTGGTGTGATTGTTAAAGAGATGGAGAAGATATCTCTTGGTACTGAAGTAAAGGAGAAGCAAGTACTGGACCCTATCTTGATGTAACTCAAGAAGGATATAGGTAGGAAGAAGGTGATAGCTTTCAAGATTAGTGGTGATGGTATCTTGAGGTACCAAGGTAAATTATGTGTTCCCGATATTAATGGTTGTAAGAAAGAATTTTGATTGAAGATCATGAGTCACGATATACTATTTATCCTGGATCGATGAAGATGTATCATGATCTTAAGGAAATTTATTGGTGGAATAATATAAAGTGGGATGTGGCCAATTTTATGGCTAAGTGCATGGTGTGTTAGCAAATGAAGGTGCAGCATTTGAGTCCTGGTGGATTGTTCCAAGAAATTGAGTTGCATGTGTGGAAATGAGAAATAATTAATATGGATTTGGTTATTAGTCTTCCGCAGTCTCACTATCAGTTTGATTCAATTTGTCTCATCGTGGATAGGGTGACTAAGTTTGCTCACTTCTTTCCAATGAGGACTAATTTCTCTTCTGGGATTATGCCAAGTTTTTCATTGAGGAGATTGTGAAGTTGCATAGTTCTCCAGTTTCCATCATATTAGATCGAGGTACTTAGTTCTTTTTCACTTTTGGTGTTCCTTTCAGAAAGGTTTGGGGACTGAAGTGAGCCTTAGTACCGTTTTCCACCCGAAGGCAGATGGGAAAGCAGATAGAACCATTCAGATATTGAAGGATATGCTCAGAACTTGTGTGATTGACTATTGTGGCAGTTGGGTTAACCACTTTCCTCATATAGAATTTGCCTACAGCAACAGTTTTCACTCTAGCATTAGTATGACTCCATTTGAGGCCTTGTATGGTAGGAGGTGCAGGTCTCCTATTGAGTGGTTTGAGGTTGGTGAAAATAAGTTATTTTTCCCTGATTTGGTTCACCATGCCATGGAGAAGGTGAAGGTGATTTGGGATATACTTAAGACCATCCAAAGTCGCCAAAAGTCCTACGCAGATGTAAGGCAGAGAAAGTTGGAGTTTAATGTTGGTGACTGGGTGTTCTTAAAGGTGTCTCCCATGAAGAGCGTGATACAGTTTGAGAAGATGAGTAAGCTCCATCTATATTTGGTTTTGAAGAGGGTGGGTAATGTTGCATATGAATTGGAGTTACCTTCTAACTTAAGCTCTATTCACCTGGTCTTCCATGTCTCGATGTTGAGAAAGTGTGTAGGTGATCCTTCATTGGTTGTTCCTTTGGAAGGTGTAGGCATTTCGAATTCCTTGACTTATGAGGAAGTTCCAGTAGAGATCAGGGATAGGCAAGTCTGTCGGTTGTGGATGAAGGACATGTCTTCGGTAAAGGTTTTTTGGAGAAACCAATATTATGAGGAAGCTACTTGGGAAGCCGAGGAGGACAGGAAGTCCAAGCATCCGTTACTATTCCCTATTCTAAAAAATGGTGCTTAAGGTATGTGTGATCTTAACATCTTTGTTTTTTGTCTTTATTAAAGGTAAGTGTGGGTGCGTTTCTATGTTAAATCATGATAAAGGATGCCTTAACCCATCATTCGAGGATGAATGATCCTAAGAGAGGGAGAATAAAACACCCCAGGTGTTGATCTCATAGAATTTCTAAAATTTTGTCCTCACTGCCCTGATTGTGACTTATCCTACGAGTCGTAGGGAGTCTTGACAAGTTATTGGACTCAAATCATAGCCTAAACAGTATGTGCGTGGCTAAGTTCTATTCTGAGTACGAATGTCTCACTATGAGTCGTAAGGACTCATTATGATTTGTTTTGTTCAAATCATAGGATGTCTAGTATTTACCCCAAATGGTTTCTGTGTTGACTACGACTAGACCCTATGATTTGTTGGGTCCTATTACTGATCATATTAGTAGAGTCGTAGGTTCAACAGTGTGTGTGCCCTTGGAAACTATCTCAGCTATGACTCATGGTGACAAGTAGTAACGAAACCCTACAAATCGTATAGTGACCCATAAACACTGACGACTAAATTTCAGCTTTTAATTTGAGGGCACATTGGATAAGTCCCTTCTTACTCAATTAGAACCCCACATTCATAAAGCACTTAAGGGGGTTATTTCTTATTCATAACGCTATTAAATACTCTCAGAACTCTCTCAAATTCTCTCAAGCAAGATACTTAGGGTTTCTAAGAAGTTGGTCATCCAAGGTCTCAAGGGTCAAATTCTTTATGTGAAACATGGTATTTCAGGCTTGGTACTCTTCCCTAATTGCTATTTATTTAAAAGCATGTGTTATAAAGTCTTATTCATGTGATTTTGGTTTTGGTTTTGAAACATGGGTTGAGGGTTTTGAATATTTGTTGTTGAACAATGTTTCCCATGGTTTACCTATGATTATTCATTCTTTGATTATGGTTTTGAACTGGTGGGTGGTATGGGTATAGTGAATAAATGGGTGGATTTTGATTCCCCCTAACTTGTGACTTTTGAAGTGCTAATGACCCCAATTACATATACTGAAATTGGTTTTGAATATGAGAAGTATGCATATTGAACTACTCTTGAACTATTGCATAATGTGAAAAGTCAATGAAGTACAATAATTTTGATTTTAATCTCGTGGAGTTGTGTAATTTCCCAAGCTAATGCATAATTGAACCAAGGGGGTTGTGAATTTCCCTAAATAATGAACTTGTTTCGGCATGTTAACATTACCTTACAAGTGTAGTTGGTACGACGATACCAAAAATGTATGCCTAATTATGTATCATGTTTCAATGATTGGCAATGTGTGATAAATGATTTAATTAGGCTGTAATGAGGGTTGTGTAGCTGATTTGTGAAAGTGGAGTTCCCGAGGGACTAATACTTGAAACCACGGTTGCCTACATAGGGATCTACATGACCAGGGGGTTTGAGTCCCCTTTATTATTATCATTTGATTGTGAGGCTTGTGTCCCCACATTATATTACATGATTGGGTACTTGTGTCACCTTGGTATGATAGGATGTTCGAGTCCCCTATAATGCATATACACATCCTCTGGTTCGTGCGGCCATACGCACTAGGCCATTTCCAGCTAGGCCATATAGCCCGTGGGTGCCTTCTTATGTTATGACAGTTGAGCTACACAATTCAGGCTAATGTTTTAAAGTGCATGTAAAATCTTTTTCCCTATCCTGGCATATCATTTATATATATTTACTATGATATGATTCATATGGTATTAGAATTAACTATACTTGACATTATTTTGTCCCCTATCCTTGAGTTTCATTCTAGTGTTCACCCCACTAATTATCTACGGACATTGTATCCCCATGAAATACAGGCACCGGAGATACCTCTACTTTCCATGCACAAAGTTAGGTGGGTAGGCACAGTTTTCTAGTTTGTTGTGGTGAAGTGATAATCTTTCATTCTTCGAAAGACTTAGACATTCATCAGTTCTTATCATAGATTAGAATTGAGAATTTTCATTATCATTTTCATTGTCAGAGTCGAGGACATGCCCAGACAAAGATTGGTTTTTGGTTCCTCTTGCATAAAGGCTTTGTTGAATTACTGTGGACTTGGGTGATGTTAGTTGGATGTGTTTCGTAGGTTGTCGGTTATCAGTTATAGACATATCTTTTGATCTTTGAACTTATCTTGTCATATGTTTGGAATTTAGCTATTTTTGGGTAGTGCGTGGTGTTTGGTTAGGTTCAGGGGTGGTCTCCGGCCATGGTGGATTGGAGATGCCCATCACAGTCAGGACCTGTTTGGGTGGTGACAAATGAGCTCCTCCAAAGCTATTTTGCAATCTTATAAATGTCTGTAGACTCTGTCTGAAAAATCTTTGTTAGCAGAAGTTTAAACTTGATAGTTTTTATTAACTCAAAATGAGGCATAGTCAGTGACAATGAAGCAATGCTCGAATTTGCATTAATTTCTTCGGGAACATATCTACTACATGATCCGGAATATGAAAAAAGGGAAATATTTTCTAAATGCCTTTTAGCCTCTAGAAGAAAAGTATAGATATTTTTGTACTATTCTACAAGACTCTACTAGACATGACTTCATAGACACTCTAAGACACTTGAACTATGTTCTCTGATACCAAATTTGTCATGACCCAAGACTACACCTAGTCCTAAGATGATGCTAAGAACCACAAGTTATCCCAAGCTAACCCATGGTACTAGCATAACGCAAGAGTAGTTGAAAATGAATATGAATAAAAAATTAAATGACCGAGCGGAAGCATAATCATAAGGTAAGTTATTTCAATAGATTATTGTTTAAAGTTTACAACACTGAAATCCAAAATAAAGAAGAACAGAAACTATATACAATAACTTTGACTCATTGTCTATAAGTCTCTACTAATACTGACAGTAGGTAGCCTAGATATGACCCTCAACTATTACTAATCAATACATAAGAATCAAAATAAAATACTAGAAAAACAATTGACTTGAGTCTTCAAATAAATAGAACTCATCACCTGCTAGTTAGAAGTTGTGATCTACTCACAATGATCCTGATATTAAGCACCTGAATCTAATAACATGATAAATATAGCCAAAATAGGTATGAGATCTGTACTTTTAAATGTACAGATAATGTTGGTTATGCACTACGAATAACTAGATATAAAATTGATATGAATGACAATATGCAATGACTCACTGACAGATAAGCATGAGCGTAGGACAATAGGATATTCTAAAACAATAAAGTGTAAGACCCCTTAAAATTTCAACAATTTTATTTTTGACTCTCCCGCGTGTGTAATGACAACTTTTTACTTGAATTATGTTTAGAGATGTTAAAAGGGTAATTTGGGGAAGTTTCTAAATTTTTGGAAGGGAATTTGGGTCATTTTTGGACCCCGAGTCAGTGAGGGTCCGTGATATTGATGTGCCAAAGAGATTAGCCTCTGCGATAAGGGCATGGCACGGAGTCTACCCTCAGTGATAACGGCATGCCGCGCTGATGTTTTAATTTTGTCCATTTTTGTTTTATTCACTTGGGTTGAGGGGTTTTTGGTTTTTTTTACCCCTTACACAACCTTATAACATAAAATAACCCCATTCCCTACAATTTTCAAATATCAAATCATTCTCTTTTTCTCTCAAACTCAAAATCCATGAACATTCAAGGGTTTTACAGTGAATCGTCATTTGGGCTTCAAACTTTGAATTGTTTTCAATTTCTAGTGTAATTCAGGTATGTATCTCTTTTTCTAACTTTAATTTTACATTATGGCATTAATTGATTAGATATCCATGTGATTTTTACTTGTGTGTTTAAAATTGGGTTAAGGGGTTTTTGATTGGTATCACTTGAATTATTTTTCCCAAGTTTTAAATTGATGATTTATGCTTTAAATTATGGTTTTTGGACTGAATGGGTGCATTGTTATGGGAATTGGAATAGGGGACATGGGTTTCCCCAAATTGATGACATTTTGTCTTGGTAGGTGCATTAACCCCAACCCACTTTTTAAATTTGGTTTTGGAACATGGATAATTGCATAATTTAACTTATTTATGAACCCATTGTATTGCATTAATGCATAATTGGCTAAGACATATTTGAAGGGCCCTTGGTGGCTAGGGTTTGGATTTTACATGGATTGGTTTGGCATGATTATATGATCTTGTAAATATAATTAGTATGACAAAACCAAGCAGTAAATGTCTTAATATTTAACTCCTGGGTTAATGGATGGGTTTATGTAAAAATTATTTTAATTTAGGCTTAAATGGAATTGTGTAGCTCACCGTGAAGGTATAGTCGCTGGGGGACAAACACTGGAAATTACATTTGTTGGTATGAGGGTCTATATGACCGTGTGCTTGGTTCATACATTATATTTTGGAATGGCTAGAGCCTTGGTGTCTTTAGCCCTTTTTTCGAATTATTTGGTTTGTGCAACTAACATGCATTGGGGCCCTTTTAGTAGGGAGAGATGAACCCATATAGCCCATGGTGCCTTTAGGATGAAGCGAGATACATAGTTCAGGTTAATGGTTTAAACTCTCATGTTCATAACTCTTGTCCTTATCTCAGCATCCTATATATATGTATTATAATTGTTGTGCATATGGTTTTGATTGGCATATGGAATTGGCATTATTTTATCACTTTCTATGAATTATATGCTAGTGCTTATCCAAATGATCATACCTCAGTGCTAAATCATTTCAAGATGTAGGGTCTGAAGGATTTTTTGTTGTTCTTGTGAAGCATTAGGTGACTCGATATTCTTGTGGATTTGTTGTGAAGCAATGAGCCTCCATTATTTCAGAAGGCCCTGGCATTTCTCTGGGTTGTTTATTCACTTAGTAATTTTTTGGATATTTTTTTCATAATCAGGGGCATTTCCTTACTTAGTTTGGTATTCTAGTTTTAGAGGCTTTTGTGGATAAGTGTGGGTTGGATGTTTGTTTTTGAATCTTAGTTTTTATTGGGTTTATCTATTCATCTTATCATCATGTTTGGTTGGATTCCATTGTACTCTTCTATTGTGTTCTAGATGTTAAGCTAAGGAGGTGGTCTATGTCTTATGGTGGGCTTGAGATACGCATCATAACTAAGCCTTGGTTCATGTCGTGAGATAAAGTGATATAACTGGGCATGCTGATGATAAAGTACTTAAATCAAAAGTAATGTTGAGGTATATTAAGATGCAACGAAACATCTAGATAAGCATAAATACTAATGCATGAATATTCTGAGATAACTGAAGTACTATGAACTAAACTGATTTGAGGGTCATGCAAGTACTTATGTCTGAAATTGTGGAAGATACTATTAACCGACATACAACTATATGAGCTAAACATGGAGTTTGATGTATAATCCCCATCAAAAAGGGCCCAATATACCTTGCCAAGGTATAAAGGTTGAGCTAATCTGATATGGTACAAGTAAACCTATAGTGGTAGGTAGTTTTGTGACTAAGGAACTGCTACTAAAGGTCTCAACCTAATGAGTGGGTGAGCCTTCATCCCCTCATCCGCTCGGTGCTAATACCCCCAACTAAACAAAATTTATAGCTCGATGACATGACATATCAAGATGTCAACCTGAGATGGCATATCTGAATGTCAATCTGACCATAATCATCAATGTCATACCTAACTGTCTTACTACTAGTGAAACTTGCTTTTATAAGAAAATTGATCCATGATCATTGATGGCATTTTGGATACCATACTATCGAGAATCTTAATTTTGAGAAAAATGTTCAATAGAATTGATGGCATATCTAGGTATCATATTTGTCATGTATATTACTATTATGAGTTAAATCTTCAAATCATGATATGAGAATTCATATATACATATATAAATTAGGTATTTCTGAATCATAAGACTTTTACATTTATGGGGGACAGGAGATGGTTGGAGTAAAGACATAAAAGGAGTGCATGAGGATTAAGCTTTAATGATTCAATAAGGCCGAACCCAAAGTCTAATTCTTGACTCATGATGATATTGAGGTTCACTGATACTGATGTCTGAGACTGAGTGAGAGACACTTTATTTGAAATCATCCTAAAGAAAATAAAATTTAAGGATAGAATATTCAATTATCAATGCATGAAAGCTTAAGTCATCGAGTCTTTATAACTCTTCATCTCTGAAAAATGCAACTACCATGATAAATTCTATAATCTTAAGGGAATGTGAAATTTCATAACATAGTTCCAAAATATTGAATATCAATATGCTGAGAGGACATAAAATTACAAGTCTTTAAAGATAAGGAATTCAATAGGGAAAATGTCTTGTCAAACTAGTACAGATTAAATCCATCAAATTATGATAAACCTAACTATATGCTTGAAATCTTAAATGTCATATGAATCATGAATGTACATGAGAACAATGTGATGTTATACCATATCCATAAGAAATCATAAATATTTGTGAAAACATGCTCATGAATAAACAATATACCATGGAGAACTGAATTTAAGCTTAGAATCCTAATTGAGGAAAAACCCTAGTCTATGGGAATCATTGAATTCATAAATGAAAAATCATAATTTGGTCATGAGGATGAAAGGAGATCCTCATTGAATACCCACATACCTAATTACTTTTGATTCTTGAACTAAAGTTTGGAGGATTTGAACTTGGAGTTGAAGAACCATATTTTCTTGTTTGATGAAGAAATGCCACATGTTTCTCTGAGTGATTTCATGTGTTGTGAAGTGAATGAGGTACTAGGAGTAGTTTATCTTTATATTCAGCCTTAGTATATCTTAAATGACATTGTTATGGTGTTTAAAGAGTGTGAAAAGATCAAACAATCCCTTAAAGATGTCTTAACAGTGTAGAATAGTCTCGTCTGAAAGTTTGGGTGATGGACTATCAATACCTTGACTAGCCATCATTCAAACCGTTACAAAATGACAAAATTTTGGTCTTACTAGTTAAGCTCAATGGCTTGCCTTAACGGGTCATCACTGGTGTGATGGTTCATCATTCGATCTATCATACTCTGACTGACAGACACCCTCTAAGAAATTGACAATAACTTTTTACTCGGGTATCGAATTAAGGAAAAACTAGATGCGTTAGAAAGAAGACTCAAAGAACTTTCATTTGTAGAGTCTTAAGCCGTAAAACTTTTTATGTTCTAGGAGTTATGATTGTTTGAATTTAACTGTAGAAATATTCTTCTCAAAAACTCAATCAGTAAGTAAGGTTTCAACTTAGCTATGAGATAGGAGTTACTTGTGAACATAATAATTTCCTATATCACGTCTCATACTATCAAAACATGGGTTCTACAAGTACTTGAAGCATGGCTTTAATCTTAGCTCGGATATTTTTTGGGGTGTTACAATTATGTAAAATCCCAGATTAGGATTAAAGTTCCCACACTGCCAAAACACAGGAGAAATACTAGGTATATAAGTAAGTAGGACTTACTCCCTAGTGACACATTTTAAATCCTTGTTGGTCTAGGCCTAGAGCAAACAGTATCACTAATATGTTGGGTCGTTATAGTAGCAGTCTTTACTTGTATAACACCTAGTTTCTTCTCTTTTTTATGTTCACTATAACATATTACAATGAATTGTATAAGGCTAATGAAGTAACTAGAATATTTATCAAGTGAAGATGAACAAAATAAACTCAAGCTATTAGGTTCTATTTATGTGAGAGTTTGAATATTGTGACCGATGTATCTTCTAATCCTCAGAATCTTGAATGGTCTTTTTCTTGTCATTGTAAAAGGTTTCATCTTGATTTAAGAGAATTAAAATTTCCTTTCTTCTAATTCTATGCTCTATTAGTTTGGCAACCTAAGGAATTTGTAGGGTCATCTAGGTTGAAAATTGAATACGCAGATGACATAAATATGTCTATATTATATACGTCCATATTTTATTCCTTATATTTATGAGGTGAATATATTCCTTTCTTTTCTGATGCAGCTTCCAAAAGTCTTGAGATTTTATTTGAAAAATAGGACTGATTTCTTTACTACCGAGACTGACTTTTTCTTTTTGAATATTGCTTCCTTTATCATCCTGCACATAATTAGGGAATAGCATTGTCATCATTAAAACTATATTAGAGTCTAACAATATTCTCCTTTTGATGATGACAAAAAAGTGATAAACTTCTGTATTAGTTTTCTTCGAAGTTGAGTTGGCTCCCCTTCAAATTGTGCATCTCTTTTTTACATGTAGAACCTATACTTTCTCCTCCTTAAATTGTACATCTACTTGTGACCTATAGAACCTGTACTTTTTCTCCCTTTGACATAACCAAAAAGGAAATATACGGATAGTATAGAGTAGATAAACATGCCGAAAATAAAAAACTAGCATAGTTCAAACAAAGATAACCCCTATGAAGGGGAGGAGTCGGAGAGAGAGTAGTGCAAAAATAGTACAATAAAAAAGTTACCTGATAAGAACATGACCCTATTGAATCAAAGACTGAAAGATTTACTGATTTTTCAAGAAGTGGGTCAAGGTAATGATCACATTCTTGTAGAAGGAACCATAATACTTTTCCTTGTTCTTTAAGAAGGTTGAATAGGAAGTCTTGAAGGTGGTGACAAGTTCGTTTTGAGAGGAGTTGACTCCAAACTGATAAAGTCTCATAGTTTGAACTCCTTCAACCTTTAGGATGTCTACTACAAACCTCAATTTACCTACATTTGTTCCTGTCTCCTTGGTGACTTGATTAATATTTCCAATAGTTTCCTATAGAGAGATCATTCCTTCTTTCAGAGTCATCAATTGTTTCTTTATATGACACAACCCGAATCGGGGCCTTGTCGTAATGGGCATCCCAAGTCAACCTAGGACCGGGTACCACCCCCTTAACCCAACCCAACTACCTTATACATCCTTAGATAAGCTGAATTTTGAACATATAACAAGATTGCGCAATGCTCTCATGAATACTTTGGGATAGGGTCACAACCAATACCTACCCAACTAAGTTCGTCCATACCCAACCAACTATCCATACTATACCAAACTAAAGAGAATATCTAAACATAATATGAAAGTCAAACCTAAATGTAATACGACGGAACAGTGAGAAATTATGTCTGGTGATGTCAGCCTCCCAACGTATTTCAATGCCAAGGCTGACACCAATACCGATCCTGCCCATTCCAACCCCCAGAATTACCATGAAGCCTCCATCCAAAACAATACAAATATCCACTTGGGACATGCCCCCAACCATGGACAAAACCAATGTCCGAAAAGAAAAGAAAAAGTCTAAGAATGTCCAACATAAAATGATGTCTTCCAAAAGGATGGAATCTTGCCACTTCAGTCCAATAATCTGTCCCCAAATCAAGTACTATGAAGAAGGAGTCGAACGTCTGGTTCCTACATAGAGTGCGTATACAGCCTCCAGTAGATGGGTTAGTGGATGAACACTAGCATAAATCTCGGAATAAAGATAAAGTAAGTAGATGGGTTAGTGGATGAACACTAGCATAAATCTCGGGATAAGGATAAAGTAATGCCAGTTATCAAACCAAGTGAAAACCATCCAATGCAAAAAACAATACATATATATAAGTTCTATGAAAAGAGATCGGGTTTAGCATGCCATTTAAAACCTTAACCTGGGTCACGTAGCTTAGTCATCCTACCACTCATGAGCCATATGGGTTCAGCTCCCCCTGCTGAAAGGGCCTTGGTACGTGTAGCTACATGACCAGGAAATAACCTTGGGATGACTAGTACATCCCTCCAATATAACTATGACACTCGTACATGGCCATCGAAGACCCCTAATATCGGCAAAAATATCAGTTTTAGGTTTTGATCCCCCTGGGATCGCCCCTTCCATGACTTAGCTTACACTCCCCGCCATTAAAGCCCAATTGAAACTAAGTCCAAACAATCCATTTATCCACTTATTAACCAAGCCTATATGATAAACCAGTGGTATCGTCATACAACCATACTTGCAAGCATTGTCCATAGCCAAACCGCTTTGATTAAGGGGACTCTCGGTACCCTTTATGTTTACCATATTAACCTCTTGGAAGACTACAACGCTCTCCATAAGCATTACCAATTAGACATTAACCTTTGTAAACTATTGAAAAACATTTAAGGTTTCATATATAAGCTGAAAACAAGCAAGAATTCTATTAACATAAGTCAATGCAATGAACATATCTTTATAATCATTTTATCAAAAAACTTAGGGGCATAGTACAACCAAAACAACATTCCATTACCAGTAAACCATTACCATGCAATTCCATAATCCAAAACCACCAACAATGGATAAAAAGCATAATTAAAACCATAAGAAATCATAACCAAGCCTAACATCAAAACCCCCAAATCAATGATTGAAAACCAAAACCATGCAAAAGTAAAAACCATGAAATCAACCATATAACCATGCTTTTAATTGAAATTACAAGTATGGAAGAGAATTATACCTTAAACCAAGAAGATTGATGGAAAGAATCATCAAGATAAGCCCCAAAGTAATCCCTTAGTTGAAACCCTAGCTCTTTGCCCCAAAAGCTCTTGAGAAAATTATGATATGTTTTGGAAGAGATTCTAAGTATTTTAGAATATAATAATAGGGTAAATAACCTCCTAAGTGTATTAGAAGTCGTGGGTCCTTATTAGGGTAAGTAGGGAAATGTCCAGAATACCCCCTCTTAAATTCCATAAATACCCAACACAGGGTTACGATTGACTTCCTTGCGAGTCGTAACCTAACTTTCGGTCGATACCCACCCAGTCGTAACTAATCCTCAACTATGGATTAGACACTGCGCAGTATATGATTCATCCAACCAAGTAGTAACCTCAGCATACGATCCATACCCATGATCTGTATCCCTAGCAGAATGTAACACCAGGAGGATCAAACACTGACCACCTTAGGAGTCACCTATATGACTCGTACCCATGCCTATGACTCATACCCTTAAGTCATACCCATTTTAATGTCCAAGACCATACCATCAACTTACATTGGTCAGCTTACGATAGTTCTTCACTACTCGTACCCCAGCTTACGGTTCGTACCATGAGTCATAATGGGTCCGAAGAACGAGATTCCTAGAAATTTTCTAAGGGTCCAAACTTAGGATGCTTCAGTCTCCCCCACTAGGAACATTCATCCCCGAATGACAGATAAGGTAGGGTTAACTACACACAGAGTCATTTACATTATCAAAGATGTTAATCTTTCCTTTAACAAACTCAGAAAATAAGGATATGTTCAAGAACACATACCTTCCGCACGAATATCAGGAGCAGAAAACAAAAGCGAATACTTGGACTTCATGTCCTCTTCCGCTTCCCACGTGGCCTCTTCCACCTTGTGGTTCCTCCATAGAACCTTAACCAAAGCCACATCCTTGGTCTGCAACTGACGAACCTACCTATCCAATATCTCAATCGGGACCTCTTCATTAGATAGAAAATCCGAGATATCCAACCCTTCCAAAGGCACAATCGAGGACGAATCACCAATGCACTTCCTTAACATAGAAGCATAAAATACCGGATGAGCCAAACTCAAACTAGCTGGCAAATCTAATGCATATGCAACATTGTCCGCTCTATATAAAATCTTATAATGACCAATGTATCGAGGACTGAGCATTCCTTTTTTTCCAAACCGCACTACTTCCTTCATAGGAGATACCTTAAAGAAAACCTTATCCCCAACTGCAAACTCTAAATCTCTACGCCTAACATCCGTATATGACTTTTGATGACTCTGGGCTGCCTTGAGCCTATCCCGAATTACCTTCACCTTTTCCATAGCTTGACAAAAAAAATCCAAACCAAATAAATCAGCCTTGTCGAGCTCAAACCACCTAATAGGACATCTATACCTCTTACCATACAATGCCTCAAAAGGAGCCATACCAATACTCTTACGATAGTTATTGTTGTAAGCAAACTCTACCAAAGGTAGATGCTCCACCCACCTTCCACCATAATCAATCACACAGTCTTAAAGCATATCTTCCAATGTCTGAATAGTTTTTTCTGCCTGCCCATCCGACTGCGGGTGGAAATCTGTACTCAGACTCACCTTAGTCTCCAACCCTTTCTAGAAAGAATGCTAGAAGTGGGACGTAAACTACATACCATGATCAAAAATAATAGAAACAGGCACCTCATACAGTTTCACAATCACTTAAAGATAAAGCTTAGCATAATCCTTCACCGAAAAACTTTTCCGCACAGGCAAGAAATGCACAGACTTCTTCATCCTACCCATAATGACCCAAATCAAATAAAATTAGTTCCGAGATCGAGGAAGACCGGTAACAAATCCATATTGATCTCCTTCTACTTCCATTCAGGAAACTTAATCTCTTGCTACAACCTGCTAGGCCTTATGTGCTCAACCTTAACTTGTTGACACACCAAGCACTTGGACACAAAATCAACCATATCTCACTACATGCCACTCCACCAATAGATCCCCTTGATATCATGGTACATCTTAGTAGAACCAGGGTGGACAACATAGCATGACTCATGTGCCTCAGCCAAGATCCTATGTCGCAAACCGTCTACATCAGGAACACACAACCTCTCTTGGTACTGCAAAGTACCATAATTGTTAATCTCAAAATCTGCCACCTTTTTGCTCACTAACGCTACCTTTGATTTTAATCAAGGCAGAATCCAAGACTTGTTTCTCTTTAATCTCTGAACCAAGAGATTATCTAACCACTTATTGCACCATCACACCACCATCCTTGGAGTCCAAGAGATGAACCTCAAGATTTTCCAAATGGTGAATATCCTTTACCGATTTCTGTTTTCCTTCTTCCACATAAGCCAAACTACCCATGGACAACCTGTTAAAAGCATCAGCAACCACATTAGCTTTACATGGATCATAGTAAAGACTATATCATAGTCCTTGAGAAGCTCAAGCCATCTCTTCTGCCTGAGATTAAGCTTTTTCTGCGAGAAAACATACTGTAAACTCCTATCATTTGAAAAGATATCCACGTGGACCCCATACAAATAATGTTTCCATATCTTCAAAGCAAACACATGGCCAACAGCTCCAAATCATTTGTAGGATAGTTCCTCTCATGCACCTTCAACTGCTTGGAAGCATATCCTTCCCATGCTGCATCAACACATAACTAAGACCAACCCAAGATGCATCACAATAAACCATAAACCCATTATTGTCTTTTGGAAAAGTCAAAATAGGAGCCGAAGTCAACTTATACTTCAACTTCTCAGAACTTCCCTCACACGCATCTGACCAAGAAAACTTAACCTTTTTCTGAGTCAACTTAGTCAAAAGAGTAGCTATCGACAAGAAGCTCTCCACAAACCACCTATAATACTCGACTAAACCCAAAAAGCTCTGAATACTAGATGGAGTCGTAGGTCTAGGCCACTTTTTCATCACAGATCCACCATGATCCCTTCACTAAAAATGATATGACCTAAGAAAGTCACAGCATTCAACAAAAACTCGCACTTAGAGAACTCAACAAACAACGGTTATTCCCTTAAGGTCTGCAACACTGCATGGAGGTAATTAGCATAATCTACCTCACTCTTCGAATACACCAGAATATCATTAATAAACACAATAATGAAGAGATCTAAATACTGTTGAAACACCCTATTCATCAGATCCATAAATATTGTTGGGGAATTTGTCAATCCAAATGACATCACCAAAAACTCATAATGCCCATACTTAGTGCAAAAAGTCATCTTAGGGATATCCACCTCCCTAATCTTTAACTGATGGTACCCAGACTGAAGATTTATCTTAGAGAAGAACTTTGCACCTTACAACTGGTCAAATAAATCATCTATCCGAGGTAAAGGATATTTGTTCTTGATTATTACCTTAATTAACTACCTGTATTCGATGTACAACGAAGAGAACTATTATTCTTGAGCACGAACAACACCGGTGCACCCTATGGGGAAACACTAGGATGAATAAACCCTTTGTCTAGAAGATTCTTAATTTGTTCCTTGAGTTCCCTTAACTCAGTCGGAGCCTTTCTATATGGAGGAATAGAAATAGGATGAGTGTCTGCAAGTAGATCAATACCAAACTCTATTTCCCTACCTGAAGGAACACCTGGAAGATCATCCGGAAAGACCTCAGGAAACACATTAACCATAGGGTTAGAAGACAAATGAGGACCTTCCAAAATAGAATCTTTAACCTAGACCAAGTAATAAAGACAACCTTTAGAGATTAACCTTTGAGATCTAAGATAAGAAATAAAGTTCCCCCTAGGTTCTAAGGAACAACCTTCCCATTCTATTTTCATCTCACCAGGGAACCTAAAGAAGACCCTACGAGTTCGACAATCCAAATTTGCATAAAAAGAATACAACCAATCCATGCCCAAGATTACATCAAAATCTACCATACCCAACTCAAACAGATCCGCCAAAGTCTGCCTACCACTCACTGATACCACACACCCCTTATAAACCCATTCAGTAATGACTAGATCTCCTATCGAGGTAGAAATAGAAAATCAATCCAAAATAACTTTCAGATCGTAACCAAAAGGCACAGCTACATAAAGAGTCATATAGGAATGGGTAGAACCTGGATCAATCAAGCAATACACGTCACGAGAGAAAAGCTATAACGTACCAGTAACAATATCAGGAGATGCCTCAGAGTCCTAATAGGACACCGAAGCATACAACCTAATCCAACCAGAACCAGAACTAGGAGAAGTAATAGAAGCAGATGCCATACCACCGGGTGTAGGAATAGAAGATGAAGCCACTGGAATCTTATTCACCCCCATAACAACCTTGTTAGATGGAAAATCCCAGAGACGATAGCCTACTTTCCACACATAAAGCACTTGTCCCTACCTTTCACACAGAATCCCCTATGAGGACAACCGCAAAACCGATAAAGAGAACATGAAAAAATAGACTAACCTCTACTTATTTAAGACTAGGATCCCTATGCCCAAGAATTGTCACCACCATGATGATGCATGTCGCCCGACTACTAGGGGTAAGGAGCACTGGCAGTAGAGAAGGAACCAAAACGCCCCTACTTTTTTTTTGCTAATTTTCACTATCTTTACCACCTTGAGACGAGGCACCTCCCTGATCAGAATACTTACCCCACTTACCTAATATGTCTACATATTTTGTCTGCCTTCTCTTCTCATCCTCAACCTACTACATATGAACAATCAGCCTCCACATATCCATATCCTTCATAAGAAAAATAGCCTTGCTCTCCAGAATCAGATCTCTATTCATCCTAGAAGCGAACGTCCTCATTCTTGACCTTATATCAGCTACCAAATCAGGAGCATACCTTAACAACTGATGGAACTTCAAAGCGTACTCCTTCACAAATATTCTGTAATACCCCAAAAGTTTCTAAGTTAAAATTTATCCCTAAAAGTATCAAGCATGGGCTTATAGAGTGAATTATACTCAACTACCTATGGAATTCTTTAAATTTTAACTTTTTCATTACGTAGGTGACTGAATAAGGTTTTTGTTGATAGAAGATTCGTCCAAAATGGACACCCGGTGAGGGAGTTATGGCTATTTTATGTGCTAGTCATATAACATCGTCATTCAGGTGTTTAGCACGTCGCGGAGGATCCCAATTTCGTATTCGTCAATTTCCAATGAGACTCCGCGATTGTGGCGCATCACAGAGTGAGACAATTTCCCAATTGGAAATTTCCAGTGAGCCACCGCGATTTTGGCGCGTCGCTGTGGCCCATAAAATTGGGCACCAATTATATTTTAAATCCGTCTCATTAAAGGTAAAAATGGTACTTCTCCAGCCACTTATCATCTCTAACACGGGGTTTAATCCCAAGAACACCAAAGTAAGTTTATTTTCATCAAAATCTCTCAAGAAAATCCATTAGGGTTTCAGACTAAAAATCCTCATAGCTCAAGATTTAACCGTGGGTTTTAGAAGATAATGGGAGATTTGGAATCCTCGCATCGTAGTCTCCAAGAATCATCAAATTACTTTCTGAAATAGAGGTACGTGGGGTTGTCTCAAATTTCATGGGCATGATTTTTTAAAAGAATTTACACAAGACCTTACTATTTATACGTATACATATGTTTTTACAAGTGGGGTTTTTTTTTAATATCAATTACATGTTTTGTGATATGGTTTTGAAAGAAATATTGAAATATCATAAGGTTGTTGGCTTGCATATATTTCAATTGTTGAATTGTGAACATGTGATCTGATTTTTGAAAAGGTGCGATGTATATGGATTGTGAATTCTTTAAATCCCCCATGATAATGTTTTATACCCCACACTATACTTGTTTTAAACCATCAAGAGCATGAGTTTTTTCAATTGATATAATATTACTCATAAATGATAAAGTTTCTTGAAACTATTACATGTTGAGAACTATGGTGCATGTGTTTGATGTGTGTGAAAGTTTTATATATGTGCATGTTGTAAATGGCATAAAAAGTTGGAGAATTGATGTGGTACTATGACTTGCAAGTCAATGGTATGATGATACTATATAAATGTATGTCATGACAGAGTTAGAGTTTGATTTAAGAGAGTTAGATGGTTACCCGAAGAAAGTACGAGTTGAAAGACTCTATGCTAGAAATCATGATTTACCGACACGGGATTATGGTACCATGATTTGTGATCTTGTGTAACTTGATTCAAGTCATCCCAAATTGGGACTATGGTTAGGTGCCCTGCTTTATGATTTTGTGCACTACCATGACATGTTGACTTGATTAGGGATTTTGGCACCTTGCTTTGTGATCTTGCGTGTCCCCCTTATAGATACTCCAATTCTTGCGGCAAACTTAGATTGGGGGTTAGCCGCCGAGTCAAGGGTGGATTCCATATAGCCCATGGAATTAAAGATTGTAGGGTGTACCATATATCTAAAAAGTAAGACAAAGAGTGAGTCATGGTTTCAAAGAAATGTTTCAAAGTCTTTAAAATGCCCATATGATTTCTTACTATATAATATGTTTATGAACTGTTTTAAATTGCTCTCGTATATGTTGATTATAAATGACTATTTTGGATTAGCTCTACATACCATTACATCTGTATTGACCCCTTCCCCCTCCCCCTCCAACCTCTCAGGTTCTGAGGCACAGTCTAGGGGTCAAGATAAGCAGTAAATAATTCAGACAGCAGAAGAGATTGTGCAGTGGTGAGCCTTCTATATTCCGAAAGGCCTAATGTCTTATAGATATTCATCATTCTACAGTTTTGGTCTACTGGGGACCTTGTCCCAGACTTCAGATAGTACTGTTTTGAGATTTAGTAGAGATTTCGCAGACTGAGTCAGATGTTATTTAGATATTGTTGGAGTTTTCTTTCTATGTTAAACTAATTTCAGAGTATGACCATGTTTCCATATTCGATTTATAATTCTACATTTTTCTTTTATTATATGAATGTCGTGCAAGATTACCAGATAGAGTGGGGCATCCAGGCCTTCATGGGTTAGATGTCCATCATGGCCAGGCCCTAGTTCGGGTCATGACACATTCTCCCTTTCCTGAGGTTCACAAACTCCTCCATCTTAGCTTTCCTCACTCTTGAGGAATGAACCAATCCATGAAGGAATCAGAAAAGGCCTCCCACAAACCATCCTCTTCTACATTACCCTTATCTTTGTCCCACTCTTCATACCATAGGTAAGTAGCATCTTTGACCTGATAAGCTGTAAAGTTTACTTCTTCCACATTAGTAGTCATCATTACCTGAAAGATCTTCTCAATATCATCAAGAAAGCCCTGTGGGTCTTCCTCCACCTTCACTCCCATAAAAGTCAGAGGACCCATCTTCATAAACTTTCCAAGCCTAGCGGCCTCAGCAGATACAGTGTTGGTCGTACCCCACTCGACCTGAGCAGCAACCAGTTAGGCATAGCATGCATATACTGACGAAACTCTGTATTCATAACATTGGCCTGAGGGACCCAAGGATTAGGAGGAGGAATAGGAAGAAATTTGATACAATCAGGAATAGGACCATGAGACCGAAGATGTACTCCATAAGTAGGAGGTACTCATTCAGTATTATCCTTGGATAGGACGGAAGAATTTCCTTGTGTTCCAGATCTAGGAGTCATAATCTGAAAGAAGAACAAACAAGGATTAGAGGATATCCAAAGAATGAGAAATCAAGCATGAAGAAAGAATACCAAGAAAGTAAAACATTCCTAGATGTCTTGCAGCCTCTCCCTTATGAGTGTGGCGCACTACACACCCCTAAAAGAGACTTACTAAACACAGCTTTGTGGACTACCAATTGACCGTGAACCTAGGCTCTGATACCAACTTGATGCATCCCGGATTGGGAACATTTCATGATGGTAATCCCAAGTCCACCTAGGACCGGGTACCACCCTCTTAAGCCAACCCAACCACCTTATACAGCCTTAGAAGAGCTGAACTTCGAGCATATAGCAAGATTGCACAATGCTCTCATGAAGACTTTGGCATAGGGTCAAAACCATAACTAACCCAACCAAGTCTGTCCATACCCAACTAACCATCCAACCATACAAAACCAAAGAGAATATCAAAACATAATATGAAAGTCAAACCCAAAATGTAATACGATGGAATAGCAAGAAATTATGTCCGATGATGCCAGCTTCCCAGCTTATTCCAATGCCAAAGCTGACACCAATACTGATCCCGCCTATTCCAACCCCCAGAATTACCATGAAGCCTCTATCCAAAAGAATACAAATATTCAGTTGGGACATGCCCCCAACCATGGCCAAAATCAATGTCCAAAAACAAAATAAAAAGTCTAAGAATGTCCAACATGAAATGATGCCTTCCAAAAGGATGGAAGCTCACCACTTCAGTCTAATAAGCTATTCCTAAATCAAGTAATATGAAGGAGGAGTTGAACATCCGATTCCTGCATAGCGTGGGTACACAGCCGCCAGTAGACAGGTTAGTGGGTAAACACTAGCATGAATCATGGGATAAGGATAAAGTAATGACAGTTATCAAACCAAGTAAGAACCATCACATGCAAACAACCATATATATATAAGTGTTGGGAAAAGGGACCGGGTTTAGCATGCCATTTAAAACCTTAACCTGGGTCGTGTAGCTTAGTCGTCCTACCACCCACGGACCATATGGGTTCAGCTTCCCCTGCTGAAAGGGTCTCGGTGTGTTTATCTGCACGACCAGGCAATAACCCTAGGATGACTAGTACATCCCTACAATATAAATGTGACAATCGCATATGGCCATCAAAGACCCCTCAAATCGAAAAATATGAGTTTTCGGTTTTGATCCTCCCGGGATCGCCACCTTCCACGGTTTAGCTTACACTCCCCACCATTAAATCCCAATTAAAACCAAGTCCAAACAATCCAATTATCTATTTATTAACCAAGGATTTTTAATAAACCAGTGGTATCGTCATACCACTATACTTGCAAGCATTGTCCATAGCCAAAACGTTTAGATTAAGGGGACTCTCGGTGCCCTTTTCGTTTACCATATTAACCTCTTGGGAGAATACCATGTTCTCCAGAAGCATTACCAATTAGCCATTAACCTTTGTAAACCATTGAAAAACATTTAAGGTTTCATATATAAACTGAAAACAAGCAAGAGTTCCATTAACATAAGTCAATGCAATGAACATATCTTTATAAGCATTTTATCAAACACTTTAGTCCATAGTACAACCAAAACCAAATTCCATTACCATTAAACCATTACCATGCAATTCCATTATCCAAAACTACCAATATGCATAGAAAGCATAATTAAACCCATAAGAAATTATAACCAAGCCTTTAACATCGAAACCCCCCAAATCAATGATTGAAAACCAAAACCATGCAAAAGTAAAAAATATGAAATCAACCATATAACCATGCTTTTAATTGAAATTACAAGTAGGAAAGAGAATTATGCCTTAAACCAAGAAGATTGATTGAAAGAATTCACCAAGACAAACCCCAAAGTAATCCCTTAGTTGAAATCCTAGTTTTTTGCCCCAAAAGCTCTTAAGAGAAGTATAATATGTTTTGGAAAAGATTCTAAGTGTTTAAGAATTAAATAATAGGGTAAATAACCTCCTAAGTGTATTAGAAGTCATGGGTCCTTATTAGGATAAGTAGGAAAATGTCCAGAATACTCACTCTTAAATCCCATAAAAAACATGACACAAGGTTACGACTGACCTCCTTATGAGTCGTAACCCAACTTTCGATTGATACCTACCCAGTCATAACTAATACTCAACTTTGGATTTGGATCAGACATTGCGCAGTATATGACTCATCCAACAAAGTCGTAACCTCAGCATACGATCCATACCCATGATCTGTATCCCTAGTAGAATATAACACCAGAAGGATCAAATACTGACCACCTTATGAGTTACCTATTTTACTCGTACCCATGCCTTATGAATCATACCCTCAAGTCGTACCCATTTCAGTGTCCAAAACCATCCCATCAACTAAAATTCATCAGATTATGATAGGTCTTCACCACTTGTACCCCAGCTTACGGCTCGTACCATGAGTCGTAATAGGTATGAAGAATGAGTTTCCTAGAAATTTTCTATGGGTCCAAACCTGGGATGCTTCATTATACTTTTCGCTTTTTTTGAGCAACAATATGGCAGATTCGTCCGGGGCCTTTCCAGAGTTTGTTTTCACAGAACGAGCTTTGGTTAAGTCTTTCTTACACAACTAAAAGTTATTTTAAAAGCTCAGGTGTCATGGGTACTAGTAATATCCACAACCGAAAAAGTAGATAAGTAAATCATTGAGTTAAGAAAAGTACAAGAGATTAGTGCACCATAGGGCAACCTAGCAGAGGAGTCAGCATCTTGAACACTTTCCAGCATATATTCTCAAAATCAAGCACTCTGATTCAAATTATACTTCTTAATTAGACAATAAAACACAAATAAATCCCTAGTGGAAATGCTTCTAAGGGAACTTTTGCAGGGAACCATGGTGCTAGAAATGATATGGGCTAAAATTTTGTTTCCAAATCCTAGAGACAGGGGTCTAACATAAACGAAGGTCAATTCAAGATTCAATAAATGCCTTTTTTACTCTTTCAAATAATACCTCAAAATCATTAGGACAAATACCACTCCATATAATAGAAACCTCCAGAAGTCTCAATTTCAAATACTTTTTCAAACAGAAAGTCATTTAATACAAATTTAGTTCCAAGCACTAGGGTGTCAAGTTCTCCAGTTTCTCAAAATATATGAAGGTTAGAATAAAAATAAAATACTCATAAACTTCTATAACACATACCTTGAAGAATAATTTAAGTTTCTAACCCTTGAAAATATCACTTACCAAACAATAAGACTCCTTGAGTTTCTTCAAGTTTATCACCCAACCTGAAACCATAGACCAATTTTGAAAGAGCTCAAATTTCTCCTTTTGCTCGACATCCCAAAACCTATGCATGTCCTCCTGAGTAAAAGATCCATGAGAGTTTACCCGGGGTTTTTTGCATGAAGATCCTCTGTGACAAGTGGATCTCTTCTTAAATACCTTTCATGGACATGGGATTCTCCTTTAGAAAAGTTTTGAGAGATATTTAGAATATTTATGGAGGAGCTTTTTAATGAGTCAGCCTAGGGAGGAGGAAGAGATGTCATAAATTTAATTTTGGTCATTGTGAAGGAAGATGAATAAAGACAAAGTAGGAAGATAGGAATTATAAAGAAAGAAGAGAAAGGGAGGCAAAGAGGTGATTCACTAAAATGATTGAAGAGACACTGACAAGCAAAAATATCATGACCTGAACTAAGGCCAAGTCGTGATGGGTATCTCAAGCCCACCATGGACCGGAAACCACCCCTTATTCTAACCTCAAGGTCACAATAATAAAAATAAAGCGAAATCCAATCAAACAATAATAAGAAGGTGAATAGATAACTCAAAAGAAGACTAAAAGTCAAAACAACAACCAACCCACACTTTTCCACGAAAGCCTCTAAAACTAGAATAATATCTAAGTCAGGACATGCCCTAGACTATGACCAAAAAGAATCCAAAATTTCTAAAATAACAAAGAAATAATGAAATAATAAGTCCTTTCGAAAGATTAAGGCTCACTACTTCATGGAAACTGAATAGACTTGCTCAACCACCTAACGCTGCAAAGGAGAAACAGAAAAGTCTTCAAACCCTACATCATAAAATGATATAGCGTCCAAGGATGGTCAATGGGATAAACATTGCATGTAACTCGGGGAAAGATAATATATATATAGGATGCCGGAATAGGGAAAAGGGTCAGGAACATGAGAGTTTAAATATTTTACCTGAATTGTGTTGCTCGATCCATTCTAAAGGCACCCATGGGCTATATGGGTTCAGATCCCCTAGCTAAAAAGACCCTAGTGTGTGTTATCCGCACAAACCGAGGAAAAACCAAGGGGAAGCCAAAGCCACCAAGGAAACGGCTATCCCAAAATATATATATCAAGTGTGCACCAAGAACATGGTCATATAGACCCCCAATGTCGAAAAATATGGTTTTCAGTGTTTGTCCCCCCGGGACTTACACCTTCATGGTGAGCTGCACAATTCCCTTTAAACCCAAATTAAAATAATTTGCACATAAAACCAACCAGTAACCCATGAGTCATTTATTAAGGCATTTACCACTTGGTATCGTCATACAATTATACTTGTCATCTGAGGTAATTTTATACACTTCTGTATCATTATTCTAGCTTATTTTGCCTTGTTTTGAGAGCAATTCGTGTGCTTAACATATCCATATTAATATAAATAAGCATTTAAGTGTCCAAGTGTGCATTTATAATGGCTGAAGTATTTTTCAAATAAGTTTGTATTTAATTGAGTAATTTATAGTTCAACCCAGAAAACTAGTTTTACTAGCTTGAGTTAGGTGTGTGTCTAGTTGGTCTCGGTAGATTCTAATGTGTTGAATTTGTTCCAAATATTTTAATGGTGTAATTTTGAGTGGAATAACTTGTTTGTAATGTGCAAAGTTTAATTTTATTAAATCAAGAGTCAGTATAATAAGTGGAAGATCATTGTGAATTTGCCTTATTTTAGCTTGTGTTTTGATTTGATGTTGAAAAAATTGTGTTGTTTTAATTTTTAATATGGAAAAGTCTTTTTGGCCATAATTTGGCCACAATAGAAAAACATTATGTTCACATTATAAGCTAGTTTACTTTTGAATTTTTTTACCCTTTTACTTTAAAAATTAAATAACTTTGTCTACTTGAAAGAAAAGGGTAATATAGACTTTTTTATTATTGTGGCCAAATTTGGGCTAAATTTTTGTGGTCATTTAGCACTATCTTTTTAATATGTGGTGTGTGATATTGTAGGAGGCTTTTAAAATTAAATACGGTGATATATTGATGATTTAAAGGCCAAAAATTCGGCGAATACAAGTCCCTATGAGATCGATACTTGGGATTCCTTGAAGCCACTTTACTACTTAATAAAACCACGTACATTTGCGTGTGCGCTTTGGAACTGTCAGCTTACAAGCTAATATAGTTAATCCAAACCAATCCATATAACCAAATTGCACTCCTAAGCTCTACTTAAAATCCAAAAGCAAGGCCATCCAAAATCATACTCATATCCATTTATGCTTTAATGCAATGCAATGGGTTCAAAACAAGTTAAACCATGCAATTCACTATATTTAAAACCAAGATTATAAAGTGGGTTGAGGTTAATGCCACTATCAAGCCAAAATTCCATTAATTTAAGGAAACCCATGTTCCCGATTCCAACCATTTATACTATGAACCAGTTCAGTCCCAAAAACATCAATTTAAAGCATGAATAATTAATTTAAAACATGGGACGAGTAATTTAATCAGTAATAACCAAAACCCCTCAACCCAATTTCAAAACTCAAAAATAAATCACATGAAAATCCATTCAATTAATGCAACAATGTAAAATTAATGTTAGGGAAAGAGGAACATGCCTGAACTACACAAGAAATTGAAGTCAGGGAAAGAGAAACATGTCTAAAATACACAATAAATTGGAGTCAATTTGAAGTTTGGAGCCCAAATGATGGATTCTCTGTACCTTGAATGTTCTTGGATTTTGAGTTTAAGAGAGAAAGAGGATGATTGGATCTTTAAAACTGAAGGGAATGGGTTTTTTTTTATTTAAAGATCATATAAAGGGTAAAAATACCAAAAGCCCCTTACCTCAAGTGAAAAGATCAAAAATTGGATGAAATTAAAATAGCAATATGACACTCTAATATCGCAAAGGTTAGCCTTCGTGCCACGCAAATATCGCGGAGGTTAACCTACATAATACGGCCTTATCATAAAGGCTCATTGCCTCGAAGTTCCAAAATGACCCCGAACCCCTTCCAAAAAATCCAAAACTCTTCCATAATACCCTTTTAACATCCCTAAACATAATTCATGTCAAAAATTGACATTACGCATACAAAAGGGTCAAAAATAAAATGATCAAAATTTTAAAGGGTCTTACATTATCCACCCCTTAGGATCATTCGTCCTCAAATAATGAGTTAGGACACTTTTAGAATGAGAATAGAAAGAATACACCAGAATCAAATGACAAACTTGAAAAGCGAAAAGAGGAAAATGAAACTCATACCTTAAGCACTTTCATCCAACCCGGGGAACAAGAACAGGTACTTGGCCTTCATATCTTCCTCAGCGTCCCATGTAGCCTCTTCTACCTTTTGATTTCTCCAAACAACCTTCACCGAGGATACATCCTTGGTCTTCAATCTACGAACTTGCCTATCCAATATTTAAACTTGGACTTACTCATAAGACATCAAATTCAAAACACCAACATCCTCAACAGGCACTATCAAAGAAGGATCACCTACACACTTTTTTCATATAGACACGTGGAAAATAAGATGAATCGAATCTAAACTTGTAGGCAAATCTAAATCATACACGATATTTCCAATCCTCCACAAAATATGATATGGACCAACATAATAGGGATTGAGCTTCCCCCACTTCCCAAACCTCATGAATCCATTCATAGGAGGCACCTTCAAGAATACCTAATCATTAACTTCAAATTCCAAATCCCTTCACCTCACATCCGAATAATAATTTTGGCGACTCTGAGCAGTGTTAAATCTTTCTCTAATTACTTTTACTTTTTTCATGGCTTGATGAACCAAGTTAGGACCAAACAACCTAGTATCACCAACCACAAACCACCCAATTGGAGACCTACACCTCCTACCATAAAAAACCTCAAAATGAGTCATTTGAATGCTAGAATGGTAACATTTGTTGTAAGCAAACTCAATAAGAGGTAAATGGTCAACCCGACTACCCTTAAAATGAATAACACAGGACGTTAGCATATCCTCCAAAATTTGAATAGTAGGCTCTGCTTGCCCATCTATTTGAGGGTGGAAAGTGGTGCTAAGGTTCACCTGAGTACCCAAACATATCTGGAACGAATGCCAAAAGTGAGATGAAAATTGTATACCTCAATCTGAAATGATGGACAATGGAGCACCATGCAACTTCATAATCTCTTGAATAAACAACTTGGCATAATTTTCTCCTGAGTGTTAGTCCTCACAGGCAAAAAGTGAGCAGACTTAGTCATCTTATCCACAATGACCCAAATCGACACATATTGGTTTCGAGACAGCGGAAGACCCATAATGAAATCCATATTGATAATTTCCCACTTTTACATAGGCAATTTTATGTCTTGAAACATGCCACCAGTCCTCAGATGCTCAATCGTAACTTGTTAATTAACCATACACTTAGCAATGAAATTCGCCATATTTCTCTTCATATTGTTCCACCAGTAGATTTCGTTCAAGTCACAATACATCTTAGTTGAACCCAAAAGAACTATATATCAAAACTCATGAGCCTAGGTCAAAATCCTTCAATACATCCCATCAAAATCAGGAACACACAACCTCCATTGATACCTTAAGATGCCATCTCCCCATATATCAAAAGCCATAACCTTTTGCTGACCCACATCATCCTTAATCTGCATTAGTATAGGATCTAAAGACTTTTGTCCTTCAACTCAACACCAAGAGATGATTTGACCACTTCCTAAAGAAATATTCCCCCATCTGCAGAGTCCAAAAGATGAACTCCCAAGTTAGCCAACTTGTGAATATCCTTTACCAATCTTTTTTTCTCTTTATCAACATGAGACAAGCTTCTCATAGACAACCTACTAAGAGCATCAGCAACAACATTAGCTTTTCCTAAATGGTAGTAAAGACTCATATCATAATCCTTAAGTCGCTCAAGCCACTATGCCTATCTGAGATTCAATTCTTTCTGCGAAAATAAATACTTCAAGCTCTTATGATCTGAATAGATGTATACATGCACTTCATATAGATAATGGTGCTAGATCTTTAAGTCTAAGACCACAACCGCAATGACCTTACCATGCTGCATCAAAATACAAGTAAAATCCCACATGGGACACATAACAATACATAACAAACCCATCAGTACCCTCGAGTAGGTTCAAAACTGGCGTACAAAAAGTCAACTTATCCTTCAATTTATCAAAACTACCCTCACAAGTATCGAACCACAAAAAATTAACATTTTTCTATGTTAACTTTATCAACAAAGCAGCAATAAAAGAAAATCTCTCCACAGACCTCCTATAAAACCCAGCTAAACCCAAAATGCTCCTAATGTTGATTGGAGTCGTGAGTCTAGGCCACCTTTTAACTACCTCAACTTTTTGTGGATCCACCTTGATCCCCTCACTAGAAACAACATACCCAAGAAAGGTCAACCACTTAGCCAAAATTCACACTTTGAAAATTTCACGTATGACTTCTAGTCCTTAAGAGTTTGCAATACAATTCGAAGGTGATTAGCATGATACTCCTCGCTCTTATAGTACACCAAGATGTCATCAATGAAGACTATAAGAAAGAAATCCAAAAACTACCTGAACACCCAACTCATAAAATCCATAAAAGAAGCCGGAGCATTAGTCAACCCAAAATACATAACCAAAACTCGTAGTGACCATATCATGTTCGGAAAGTAGTCTTGGGAATATTAACCTCCCAAATTTTGAACTGATGGTAGCTCGAACAAAGATCAATCATAGAGAAATATCTAGCACCTTGAAGCTAATCAAAAAGGTCATCAATCCTAGAAAGAGGATACTTATTCTTCATTATAACCTTATTTTGCTGACGATAGTCTATACACTTCCATAGAGGCATAGAGGCCTATCTTTCTTTTGCAAGATAAGTACAAGAGCACCCCACAAAGAAACACTAAAATGAATAAAGCCCCTATCATGAAGATCCATTAATTATTCCTTTCGCTTCTTTAGTTCAGCCAGAGTCATTCTATAAGGAGGAATGGAAATAGGATGAGTATCTGGCAGATGATTAATCCCAAAATCTATTTCCCTATTGGGAGGAATTCCAAGAAGGTCACCGGGGAACACTTCAGGAAATTCACTAACCACGGGGACAGAATTTAAAGAAGGACCTTCAGAGTCAAAATCCTTAACCCAAACTAAATGGCATAAACACTCCTTTGAAATCAATTTTTAAGCTCTAAGATAGGAAATAAACCTCCCTTTGGGTACTATGGAAGTCCCCTCCCATTTTAATACCAATTCATTAAGGAATTCGAAACTGAACTTTTGGGTCCTACAATCTAAAGAAGTATAACATGAATGGAGCTAATCCATCCCCATGATAACATTAAAATCCACCATGTCAAGCTCTATCAAATCCACCAATGTCTCCTATGAAATATGGACACCATACAACCCCTATAGATTTTTCTAGAAACTATAGAGTTACCCACTAGAGTAAAAATAGAAAAGGGGTCAGAAATATTTTCCGAACCAAAACCAAAATGTACATCCCTATAAGGGGTCACATAAGATAAGGTAGAACCCGCATCAAGAAAATAATAAGCATCACGAGAAAAGAGTTGTAACATACCAGTAATAACATCAGGGGATGCCTCAGATTCCTAATGAATAGAAAGTGCATAAAGATAATTCCAGGAAGTGTCGATACCAGAAGTAGTGACCTTAGGGGCAAGAGCTAAAGAAGTGGCAACCAAAGCATTATTAGCCCTAGTGTCAACCCTGGTGAAGGACAATCTCATTGCATATGACAAAGCTGACCACAATTAAAGCACCAATTTCTTCCCTTCTCATAATATTCATGGTGAAGCTACTCATAAAAATGGTAAGACGAGTAAGGTAGGGCTGACTGAGCTCTACTAGCCTGAGATTGGGCACCCTGTACCTTAGGACCACTGCTAGCCTGAAATAGACTATCACCCAAAGGCTTAGGATAAGGAGTGCTAGCTATCGAATAAAAATTTCCTCTATTCCTCTTTTTAGTCCACTACCTACCATTTTTCCCATTATTCTGTTGACTTGCACCATGCTCTGAATATCTAAACTTCTTATTCTGTCTCTCTCCCATCTTTGTCTATTTTATTTTTTCATTATCTACCTGTTGTATATAAACCACTAGCCTAGAGATGTTCATATCATTATTCAACATAGCAATCTTACATTCCAACACCAAATTATGGAACAAACTAGAAGCAAACTTTCTTATTTGAGACCTCATATTAACTACCAACTCTGGAGCATAACGAGTCAACTGCTGAAACTTCAGAGCAAACTCCATAATAGTTATTTTACCTTGCTTCAAATTAACAAACTCTGCTACCATAGCTTCTCTCAACTTCTAAGGAAAGACGTAATCAAAAAAATACCTGAAAAGTCATCCCACGTTTTTTGTTCATCATTATCATCCCTCATCGCCCCATTCCTCATACCACTAGTAAGCAATATTTTTTAACTAATAGGCGGCAAACTCTAAACCCTCCAAATCAGTAGTATGCATCACCCTAAAGATTTTCTCAATTTCATCAATGAACCCTTGAGGATCCTCCTCAACCTCAAAGTCTGTAAAGGTTAAGGGATTCAACCTCATAAATTGGACAATCCAAGTGACCTCAGATGAATGAACAACAGAACCAACATGGTAAAATTGATGAGACTACGATGCCACCAATTGAGTAAGCATATGAATAAATTGGCAAAACTCTACATTATTGATATCTCCTTGAGGTAGTTGATCATAAGTATCATCAATACGAAAATCTCAAGGAGAACTACTAGGGACCGGTGGAAATCTATGTGGGGTGGCATAGTTAGGAGTAGGGACCCTAGAATGGGTCTGTACTCCATAAATAGGGCGAGTCCCCCCACATTCTCCTTAGGTGGAACAGAGGTTCCAGGAGAGTTTCTACGAACATCAGATCTTTGGGAAGGCATGATCTAAAATGTGAGGAAGCTAAGAGTTAGAGAATTTTGATAACACTAGACTATATATCTTGAAATAGAACACAATAAAAGGAAACATTCCAAAATGCCTTGTAGCCTCCCCTTTATAAATTTGGTGTGCTACATATCCGTAAAAAGAACTCTACTCGACATGGCTTTGTCGACACCCAACAACACTGAACCTGGCTCTAATACCAAGCTTTTTACAACCTACACCAAGGCTTAGTCATGACGGGTATCTCAAGACCACCATGGACCGGAGATCACCTTCTTAGCCTAACCTCAAGAGCATAATAATAACAATAAGCTAAAGCCAATCAAACAATAATAAAAATATGAATAAATAACTCAAAAGAATACTAAGAGTCAAAATAGCAACCAACCCACACTTGTCGACAAAAGCCTCTAAAACCAGAATAAGGTCTAAGTCGGAATATGCCCTCTATGTGACAAAAAAGAATCCAAAAGTACTATAACAATAAAGAAATAATAATAAAATAACAAGTCCTTCCAAAGGATGGAGGCTCACCACTTAACAGAAACTCATCAGACGTGCTCAACCACTTAACGCTGCACAAGAGCAACAGAAAAGTCTATAGACCCTATATCATGAAATGATGTAGAGTCCTAAGACGATCAGTGATATAAGCATTAGCATGTAACTCAGGGAAAGAGATAAAATAATTCCATTTCCAAAATCAATCAAAATGGCTATATATATAGGATGCGAGGATAGGGAAAAGAGTCATGAACATAAGAGTTTAAAGAATTATCCAAAACTATGTGTGTGTATGTGTGTGTGTGTGTATATATATATAGGATTCCAAGATAGGGAAAAGGGTCATGAACATGAAAGTTCAAAGAATTATCCTAAACTGTGTAGTTCTATCCGTCCTAAAGGCACCTATAGGCTATATGGGTTCAATTCTTCTTCTGAAAGAGCTCAATGCATGTTAGCTGCACAAATCGAGGAAAACCCGAGGGAAAACCAAATCCACCAAGGTAATAGTTGTCTAATATATATATATATCAAGTGTGTACCAAGCAACAGTCATATAGATCCCTCCAATGCCGGAAAACATGGTCTTCAGTATTCACCCCCTGGGACTTACACTTTCACGGTAAGCTACACAATTTTATTTAAGCCAAAAGTAATAGAATTTACAAATAAAACCAACCAGTAACCTGGGAGTCATTCATTAAGGCATTTACCACTTGCTATAATTATACCATTATGCTTTCAAGCAAATATATTTATGTAAATCCAATCCATATAACCAAATTGGACTCCCAAGTTTTATTTAAAATCCAAAACCAAGGATATCCAAAACCATATTCATATTCATTTATCCTTTAATGCAATGCAATGGATTCGAAATAAGGTAAACCATGGAATTATTCATATTTAAAACTAAGATTATAAAGTGGATTGAGGTTAAAGCAATTATCAAGCCAAAATTTCATTAATTTAGGGAAACTCATGTTCCCCATTCCAACCGTTTATATCATGCACCATTTTAGACCCAAAAATATCAATTTAAAGCATGAATAATCAATTTAAAATATGGTACAAGTAATTCAATCAGTAATAACCAAAATCCATTATCCCAATTTCAAAATTCATAATTAAATCACTTGAAAATCCATTCAATTAATTCCATGATGTAAAATTAAAGTTAGAAAAAGAGAAACATGCCTTAAATACACTAAAAATTGAAGTCAATTTGAAGTTTGGAGCCCATATAATGGATTCTCTATAAAATCCTTGAATGTTCTTGGGTTTTGATTTTAAGAGAGAAAAAGGGTGATTTAATCTTTTAAAAGTGAAGGGAATGGGGTTATTTTATATTTAAAATTATACAAGGGGTAAAAAGACTAAAATCCCCTCACCCCAAGTGAAAAATCAAAAACCGAATGAAATTAAAATAGTAGCGTGGTACGCCAATATCGTGGAGGTTAGCCTTCGTGCCATGCCAATATCACAGAGTTTAACATTCGTGACACAGCCTTATCTTGGAGGCTCACTGCCTTGAAGTTCCATAATGACCTTGAACCCCTTCAAAAAAATTTAAAACTCTCCCAAAAATCACTTTTAACATCCCTAAACATAATTCAAGTCAAAAAATGACATTACGCATACGAAAAGGTCAAAAATAAAATGATCAAAATTTTAAGGGGTCTTATAGGAAAGAATGATGAGAAGTAAAGCAGTTTATTTATGAAAAAGGAAAAAACATTTATGAGAGTTTGCGGGAAACAAAGGATTTGATTAGAAGGGATACACTAAATAATAAATGACCATAGATTAATAAGTAGGAAAAGTAAGAAAGCAAGGAAATCTGAAAGCTAACCAAAAATAAGTATTAAAAATTTATTTGTTTTGATTTTAAAAACACGGCAAATAGAAATCAAATATTTCTAATACCCAAACTTGTTTGTAAAAATAAAACCTTCCCTCTAAGGTTTTGTAAAAATGTGATCAATCTTATTTTCAGAATCAACAAATTTAGAACAAATTCTCTATTTTCAACATGATCTCTAATAAAATGATGCTTGATATTAATATGCTTAGCTTTAGAATGGTGAACAGTATACATAGAAATACTAATAATACTAGTATTATCACATATAATAGAAACAAATTCATATAAAAGATCATAGTCAAGCAGTTGATGCATAATCCATAAGAGTTGAATATCGCAACTACCAACAACCATATATTCAAAGTCCGTGGTGGATAATGTAGCGGAAGTTTATTTTTTATGAGGCCAAGTTACTAGTGTATCACCAAGTAGTTGACATGTCCAACTTGTACTTTTTTTAACATTTATGTCACTTGCAAAGTCAACATTTAAAGAACTAATTAAATTAAAGTTTGAGCTATGAGGATACCATTATTCAAGATCTTGAGTTCTGATGAGGTATCAAATCATGTTTTTCACAACTGTGGGGTAGGATTTTCTAGGAGTTGACTTAAACCTCGTGCATTTCCACACACTATACATAATATCTAGACAACTTCAGTTAGGTATAGAAGTGAACCAATTATACCTCAATAAATCTTTTCATCCATACTTTTTCCTTGAGCATTAGTTTCAAGATAAGTTGAAAACTCATTGGTGTTCCAAATACCTTTTACCTGTCCATGCCAAATATTTTGATCAGCTCTCTTGTATATTTACTTAGGGTTATGAAGGTTTCTAAAGCCAACTACTTAATTTGCAGTCCTAAGAAGAAACTTAACTCTCCCATAAGGCTCATCTAAAATTCTCCTTTCATAAGATTCGCAAAATTCTCACACAACACGGTGTTAGGACTTTCAAAAATAATATCACCCACATCAATTTGCACAATCAGGATGCTAGAATCTAATTTTTAAATCAAAAGGGTGGTGTCAATTTTTCCTCTTTAAAAATTATTGTTTAATAAAAAAGTACTCATTCTTTCATATCAAGCTTTTGAAACTTTCTTAAGACCATAACATGCCTTTAAATGTTTGAAAACATAGTTTGGATAAGGGGGATTTTCTAATTCTAGGGTTTATGATCAGCCCACTAGTGATATTGTTCGTTGTGTCCTGGATCCGCAAGAAAAAAAGAGTCACTAGGAAGTAAGACATACTTACTTATATACCTAGCATCTCCCATGTGTTTTATCAAAATGAAACTTTTAATCCTAATGTGTGGTGTTACATATACCCCTTTTTATGGACTCAGCGTCCTCCCTGACGTGTTACAGCTACCTTTCTCGGAGAAGCTAATCTATAAAGCTCATGAAGGAACATTCTGTAATCATTCAAATTGCTCTAGAGGTAACCTCTTGTAAACCAAGGGAAATGAAAGTAGGTACAACAGAGGTGTTCTGAACTAGGATAAATCCTACCGTGTCTTTTACTTTAATTTCTAATTTTATATTCTATTATCAATAATTTTGAAACTAATATCTTTGTGCAATAAAGTCGACTTACCAGTAGTTTTAATCAATTGGAAGTCTTGAAATTTCAATCTCCCCCATCTTGATTATCAACTATAAAATTTAGGATGGTTTTACAATGAAGAATGGTCATCCTTTTATAGATGACAAAAGCTTTCTCTCAAAGTTTACTTTCTAGTTAAGTAAATTGGCACATGGAGTTTTCTTCCACATGGAGTAGACACCATAAAAAATCAAACCAACTATTTATATATGATTCAATACTCACTTCGTACGTGTACCCCTATCAATGAGTATACAACTTGACAATCATAAAACTATTACTTAAAACTATGTTGGCAAGATTCAAAGAAAATATAAACTCCTAAAAATGATGAATGTTGACCCAATTAGATGATTTAATAAAGGAAGAAACCATATATATATATATATATATATATATATTACCCTTATTTATAAGTGAACAAGTTGAGGACCAACACAGCATCTCCTACTTGTACTAAAAGTAGTATAAGTTGTACATTGTATTTGGCATTGTTTTATTGGTGCATGAACATGTGTTTAATTTTTGCTTCAGTTGATTCACCACTTTTGCAATATCACCACCATTCTCATGTCCTTTAGAATTCCTTCAAATTTCCTTCTCCTCTCTGCTAAGTTTCATAAATCTTTTCTCTTAGTTGAGTAATTCTATTGTCTTTGTGCTTTTGTTGATTCATTCTGGTGGTTGAACTCTGCACATTCTTTGCCACCTTCAAAAGTTACGTTTGATCAAGCAATTGATGCTCCTAACTTGGTAATGAGGAGATGATGGACTATTGAATCTAATCAAAAATCGATGAACATAAAAGTTCTATGGTGAGGCTCTAGAATTTCCTCTTTGTCTGTTGATTTTATTTTTTATTTCAGTTAGTGCTTTGGGTAGTTTAATTTATTCACATCTCAATTTTTCTCTCTGTTCATGTTTTATTTATTGATCTTGTACATGCACTTAGTTATTTATTCAAATACTTTTATGAAATATTTCTGCTCTTTTGCGCAAGCTGTTATATTTGCACAAGTTGTTATATCACTTAACACACTAATTTTTAAAGTGAAGACAAATTAGTAATGAAAAGGGAAGAAATTCTATGTTATTATTCTTTTGTAGTTCTTCTTATAGGAATTTTTCCCATCAGACAACCTCCATCTTTTAATCCAATCATAGTGGATTTTTTGAACGTTGAGGATTCGTCGTCTCTTTTTGACAGAGAAAAAGATAGTTTCATCTGTGTAAAAAAATTTTAAGGAGTCATTCTTACATTCACAATACATGTGGTACAACAAAAATAAAGTTTTTATAAATAGATATTGCTAATAACAGACATACCTGGGATGAAAAGTATGAGTTTTTAGTAAAGGATGATCAAATATTGGTTGTTGATAGAAATCTACACTCCATATTTGATCTACAAAATAAATATATATAGTTTGTTATCAATTTATTAGAAATTAGAAATATCAACAATAATAAATAATCCTTTTCTATATAAAAACTAAAAAGGATATAGTTGGGGAGAAAAAAAGGTACTAACCTAAATAATTTTAACTATTGGCTTATTTAAAAGTTGTAATTGTCTGTCCAATGCTTCATTTCTTTACCTGTGATGTAAATAATATGGCAGAATCCTTTGTTTCTTCTTTGTTTCATATGACAGCATGGTTGTATTAATTAGTAAGAATACAAAAAGTTCATATATTTCAAGACTTCCGCAACATGACACAGGAAGAACGTGTTGATCTGTTGACTCGTGACATCGTTACCATACATGTTTGGGTCACTATTAAGCATAGTAATGCCTTGATACATGCATTTTCACATTGTTCATATTTTTCTTTCGACAATGAGGACTCCTTGATTATTCACAATTATTATTTTTTCTCTTATAATTATGTTGGAATTCTGTGCAGCCCATCTCCATTAACTCCTCCAATTTTTATGACACATGAACATGGAAGATGCAGTCACAAGTTGATGGATTGAAGAGGGCGTAGTTCATTGATCAAATTCTTCCTGCTAAAGCTCTCATACTCAATAACTTTGGCTACAGGGTGAAAGATCAAGACACATTAACCAAACTCCGTATATTTGATAAAGATACGCATTTGAAGCTTATTCTTTTTCTTTGCATCTTGGGTTGTATACCTCGCCCCTACACTGGTTAAGGACTGTTGTGTTTTATGAGATTTTTAATTTCACACAAGGTTTCTCCAGACAATCTATTTGTGGTAATCTTCTTCTTCAGGATTGTTAATATACTTGATGCCAATTTGAGGATTAAAATGATCACTCTTTTATGTTGAAATGGTAGAGGCTCGACACTTTCATCTATTTGTTCGGCACTAGGAGTTTGTACTTAATTGATTGATTATGTGTTGTTTATAGTTGTGTAAAAGATTCCAATATAATATGGGGCTTAAGACATATTGATGACACTCACTGAGGATTTTTTGCATTTTTACCTCCAGCAATATTGCAATTTGCCTATAATCTTCTCTTCTCCAAAGATGTGAAATATTTGGTTAACTAACACCCCTTCTCACTATATCATGTGAATGTTATTGCTATTTGGTGCAGGTAGCTTAACTTCCTTACCCATTATTAAAACACAAACTGGGGATATATCAGCCTATATTCCCACCGATCTAATCCCTATTACTGATGGCCAAAATTATTTGCAAACAGAGCTCTTTTGGAAAAGCTCTTAACCATAAATTACTCTCTCAGGTAATTTTATAATACATGGCTAAATTTTTCTTCTGCATTTTATCCTACAAGTATTTCATATTTCATTGGCTCATGATCCTTGTAGAAAGATGTAAAACTATTAAAGGTAAGTATAATCGAGGAAGTTTCTAAAACTAAGATTGAAATTCCTTAGAGGGAAGGTTGTAGACTGTGAATAGATGACTATAAACTTGGATCAAATTTTATCTTGCTTTCCAATATTTTATATTTGGAGAAGTATGAATTGGGAAACCAATGTTAAAAAAAGATTTACAACACCTCTTTATGTGAGAAGGTGTGTATATCAGTCATATTCCATTTTAATTTTCCTTTTCTATGTGAAAGTACTAAGCAACAAGTCGAGAACTATATATCAAGATCACAATGTTTCATATAATAAATATGGCATAGGTTTCATTCGACGTATCAATCTAAGTTGGTGTATAACATCTATTCTATTTTTATGCCCCTTCCGTTACACCATTTTTTGTGTCCAAAAGCGCAGTTAAAAATTGGTGTTATGCATATGGCAGTGTTGTGTTTGTACCCACTCTAGCCAAAAGTTGGCTGCATGCTTGCCAAAATTGAAGGCTTCTTAACTTGAGAGTGACAAAGATGGTCTAATAAGACATTACAATATTCTCTATCACTAGAATTCTTTGAGATATGCTATGAATTGCAAGCTTCAAGTGATGCACTAATATATATATATATATATATATTTGGAGCAAACTTTTGCTCAAGTATGTCTAAGCTATGTATAAACTACAGACATGTAAAAAGTAATTGATAACCAGATGTAACGCCTCAATTTTCTGAACCGGAATGTTATACAGTGTTCATGACCCCGAAGGACCACAAGCTAACCCATGACTGATATTTGTATCTATATACTACATAAAAGACAAAAAAATGCAGAAACATGAACTAAAAGGCCATAAGGTTCAAATTGGATAAACATCTGGTAAGAGCACTGTCTGAAAATGGTATAACAATGCCAAAACAACTGAGATAACTGTCTGAACATACTATATTCTGAAAGCCTCTAAACTATCCGAATAAGGAGCTGATGGGACATGTCCCCAACTAACTCCGACTATTGAAAATAAACTAAAAACTGAAATAGTAATATGATCATCATGTCCTCGAAGGATAAGGACTCACTGCTAACTCTGATCGCTGAACTGGGATTCTATTGGTTCTCTGGAGCTCATTCTTCTAAACCTATGGTATAATACACCATAGCATAAATACGTTAGTACTTTGAATGTACTGGTATACAAGTGAGGTAGGCTGAATGCAAATGATTCATATGCATGAACAATACTAACTAACTGACTAACATGAACGTGAGAATACATACATGACTACGTAATTGTAACTGAGATCGTGATAGGACTGAATACTGAGTTCTAACTACTGAATTTACTGATATAAACATCTGAGTCACTGATGAGTAAGAAAGACTGATACTGTATTACTGAATATTGAGGGAATGATACTATGTTACTAATACATGAATAATTGTGTATGACAGTTCTGATTATGAAGAAATAGTCTGGTTGACTGTATCTAACAGTTCTGAAGCTGAATACTGATAATATGAGTTCTGAGAACTGATATAATAGATAACATGAGTGACTGTATCTAACAGTCCTGAGTCTGATGGAACTATCTGAGTTCTTTTACTTAGACTGAGACTGAGACCGTGGGAGGTAATCATCTAACCGACATGCCCCAAAATTGAATAGGTGGGGTCTAACCTGTAACCCCAGCTGGAAGGGTGTCAATACCGTGCCACGGGTAAATACCTATTGTGAGTATACCCTCGCTGACAGGGAGCTTTTCCGTCAACCCCTCCTAGTAGGTAACCCAAATGAGATGTATATATATATATTCCCTAAACGCATAGGGTGTATCTCAACATACGCTGGCCACATAGTTCTGGAACACAAGGATTGCTTCTAAGGATCACACCCTCCACTGAATAATAGGTGAGTCCCCATCCTTGGGTTCACTCGATGCTGAATCCTACTCCCAACTAAATAGACACTGAACTGATTAACTAAACTAAACTGATTAACTGATAGTATCATTTAGCGAAGCTAAAACTGAATTTATTGAGTTTCGTTGACTGACGGAATGTACTGAGTTCTGAGGAATGACTGAGAATACTGAAGTTACTGAGATTGACTAGGAATACTGAGGTTACTGAGATTACTGAGCTACTGAAATTACTGATATTTCTGAGATTTCCTGAGTGATATGACTAACTGAGTTCTATGGATCATAGCTTGACTGAGGAGATCGTGAAAACATGACATAGCTCTAGGCACACAGCTAAATGTTTTGGGTATAAGTACCCCCAGGACTCGATGAGAAGAAACTGATATAACATGACTTACATGAATACATAACCAACAACACAATTCATAATTCATATATTGAAGCATTTTGTCAATCATGTGATATGCATAAACTTGTACATGATTGGGGATTTCATGATATCATACTAGTTGGGCATGTTTCCTTCATCTAGGCATTTAATCATACACATAATAGGCATAGAATGTGTAAACAACATTATATGACAATCAAACATCATGATTCATCTCTAATTTCATCATCCAAGGGAGTTAATCCTAGGTTTACATGAATCTACATCATTACAAATCGATTACATATGCAATTTATCACCAAATATGGATTAGAATGCAATTATTCATTATCAACATGAACAAGAGCAATCCAATCATGAAATTCATAAAGAAAATCCATAACTTGAATTTAGATAAAGATTCTTGGACTTCATGGACGAAAGGAGTCCATGAATGAACATTACGCATACCTTAGTTCATGATTTTACGAAGATTGACGGAGATATTCTTGAAATTTAATGGTGAATTCCCTTGGAATTGAACCTTCTATGAAAATCCTAGGGCTTGTTCTTGAGAGTTTTTTATAGTAATTGAGTATAAGCTGCTGAATTATGGCCAAATCTCGTGTTATAAGGCTTATAGAGAGTGGGAAATTAACCATTTTAACCCTAAAACACATATTTAATTTCTGAGAAAATTTCTCAATTTTCATCTTTGGTGCGATGTGCCACTATCACGCTATGTCACTGGAACTGGACAATTGGGAATCTGCATGGTGGCGCGATACAGAGCTATCGCGTTGCCACCTTATTTGAGACCTGGAAGTTTGGCGCGACATGCCACTATCGTCAAGAAACACTAAAAATTGACAATTTCCATTTGAGCTATCTCTGCGATGCGCTGAAGGCTCGGGTGATACACTATCTCACTAAAAAGGCTCTAACTCTTCACCCGGGTGTCAGATTTGGGTAAATTTGGTATCGATGGAAAGTTTATTCAATTTCCCTCATGATAAAAAGTGATAATATTGAAAATATCACATCTATAAAAGTGTATTCATCTTTCAAATAAAGATTCTAAAAATCTTGGTGGGAAATTTCAAGCTAGAAAAAGTGCGGGTATACAATATCTACCCCTTGAGAACACTCATCCTCGAATGAGATTGAGTAAGAAAGAAAGAATAAAAACTGATGTAAATACTAAACATGACTGGATGGAACATGATTTCATGACTGACATGACTGATGGATGAATATAACATACTGAACATGCATATCTGATGCTTGACTAGTAAGCTGAATTCATGCATATCTGATGCATGACTGATAATTGACTTATGATCACATGACTGACTATTCTGATGAACTAAATTTCTCGCAGTGAGAATGCATGTCTGATGTATGATTAGATAACTGAACTGGTATATGAATGCATGACTGAATATGCAAGAGTACTTAGTACCAAGTTTGTAATGGGGATCTGAGCATGAACTGAATTCCAAGTTTGTAATGGTAGTTTGAACATGGAACTGAGTAAGTTTAAGAAAACTGTTATGAAAACTGAGAAGTATTGATGAACCCATGATTATGCTATAAATATGCATGAACGGAAACATAAGAACATAACTAAGTCTAGTCTGATACGTGACATACGAACTGAATATCATGAACGGAACTGAGCCTCTGAATACTTGGCCCAAAGCTGAAGTTGGGACTTTGAGGGTCAACTTATGATTACCCTCTACTCTAAACTGGATTCTTTTCAATAAGAACAAATGATATGTTCTTGTCATGAAAGTTTTGGGGTTTATAGTGTATCTCCTCCTTCGGACACTAGGTTTCTTGGGGAATACTGGCTCGGATGAGTTGCTAAGGAAAACTGAGGCGATGCACAAGGCACCTAGGAACTGAGTTGTAACTAATTATCTGAGATCTAATACTGAGGCATTATATATGAACTGAGTTGAGCTTGCACCTATCTAATTGGTTCATCTTAGAATGATTACATCTTTTCATAAGATTTTGGCTAGAGCACATAGCTGGGGACATGGAAACCAAACTATATGAATTTGTCTGTATAAGACAGCTGAGTAAGAATATCATAACTTGATTAAGATTCGGTAAGATATGTTGAGGCCTACTAACACCATTTAAGATGAAATGACTTAGCCTCTTGCACTGCAACTAAGACTACTGAAAAAATTCAAGAGGTGCTGAGCACGAATGTGTAAACATACTAACTTATCTGATTTACTGGATAACTGATAGCTAAATACTGGGTATGAAAGAATGTTTTGTACTTAGTCCAAATAACTGGACTAAGTTTGTAAAACATTATGCATAGGAGATAATAATTGACTGGATAACATGAGGTAACTAGGCATGGATTTATGAAAACTGTATTACCTCAAGAATGCAAGGCTAGATGTATATCATTATTTGTAAACATTATGTAGTCTGAGGTATGAAAACACTACTAACTGAGTGACTGATAGCTGTAGCATTGGTCAAGCAACTTTAGAACTGAACTGGGTTTCTGATCTGGTTACTGAACTGAAGTTGGTATTATAACTAAAACTGTAACTGAGATTCTTACTGGAACTGAATGCTAGGTTCTACTAATTGAGGTTTAGACTGATATTGAAGTATTGAGACTAGATACTGATAACTAATTGGGGAAATATTGGTATAGGCAAGGATCCGATGCTCAAATAAATACTATATCAACCTGAACAATCGACTAAGCCCTGAGGAATAGAGTACCAACATTATGGATTTATCAAGAGATTTAAACTGGAGGTATACATGACGTAATCTGAGCTTGATGATCACTAGGAGTAGAGCATGAGTCATGTGGACTGAACATATGGTAAAACATGACATGAGTGCCTGAGTCATGAGCTGCATGACTTAAGTCTAAAATTTTTGTGTTCATGAAACATGGATCATACTACTAAGGGTGTTGGAACCCGTCCTGCTAGGAATTCGACACGCACACAATCCTATGAGAAGTGTGTGAAACATGCATAGGTAAGGTGTTGACTGTGGTAAAAACAATTGCACTGATATAAGAGTAGGTTAGGAATCAACTTCCCTTAGTGATTACCTACACATAATGGAACTATAACTAGAATCTGAAGGCTTGACTTTCTGACCCCATGGTTTAACTGTTATGCAGGTTTTCAAAAGAAAAAAGAAAATCATGAATATAAAGAAGCGTGAATATGTAAATGAGATATCTATAACATACCCGTGACTACATCAGGAGGATTTTCCTGATTCTACCGGGACCGAAGTGCATAGAGTCTGCTTGGGCGTTGCCCACTGATAGAGCTGGGATTGGCAACCTGCTGATTCGGGAGACCGGACTGAAATAATGAGCGGAGATGACTCTGATAACCTGACTGAGGGCATTCTATGACCTTGTGTCCTAACTCACCACATACAAAACACATTCCAACTCTACACACACCCTTATGATGCTTACCACACTCTACGCAAAATGGATGATGAGTAAGAATCCTGCTCTCACTATTCTGAGCCTTGGAGCCTGATGCCCTATTTCTACAGTCATTTTTGAACTTTGGAACTGAGGCACTAGATGAAGAGTGAACTAGGGCTGAACATTTCTGACACAACTGAGAACGGTTACCACCTTGTGACCCATGCTATGCAAAACTATAACTACCTATTCTGGCTCACTTATTTTCTCTCTCTTTCTTCTTAAGCTTCTGCTCCTCCATCTGTTGGGAATATATCATAAACCTAGATATGTCCATGTCACCAATCAACATCGCAGTCCTACACTCCTTAACCACTCTACCTGATACCCCTGACACAAACTTACTCATTCTGGATCTGCTATCTGCTACTACATGGAGAGCGTACCTAGCTAACTGAATAAACTTGAGGGAGTATTATTTTATGCTCATTTTACCTTGTCTGATATTGATAAACTCTAACACTTTAGTCTCTTTCTGCTCTATAGGAAAGAACCTATCTAAGAAAGCTGTAGCGAACTCTTCCCACTCTATGGGCTCTGTATCTATGCCCCTGTCTTCCTTCCACTGTTTATACCATGTATGGGATACATCTTGTAGATGATAGGTGGCTAACTCTACGCTCTCACTGGAAGTCACTCCTATGATGTCTGTGACTTTTTGAACCTGATCGAAGAACTCCAGTGGATCCTCTTCAGACTTGGAACCGGTGAATAAAGGAGGATTCATTCGGGTGAAGACTCGAATCCTAGATGTAACAGAATTTATCACTGGGTTGGATGGAACAGTAGTTGGCCGTTCATTCTGGGTTGCGACTGAACTGGCTAGAGTAGTGAATGCAGTCCTGAATTCTACATGAGAAACATGCTCATCTAGAGGATCTGGATGGACGGGCTGAGGTGTTGAGTGATTTCCATTCCCTACTTTGTTAGCCTTTTTGGTAGGCATGATCTATAAATGAAGAGAAGAAGCGGATTAGATTGAGAGTTTAAATTTGAGCCTATGATCACTGGCACGACATGAATACTGAAAGAAGGAAAACTGTTCCTAAAACATCTCATAGCCTCTTGTACATAAGTGTGGTGTATGACACACATATGAATAAGACTCTACTAGATGCGGCTTTTCAGACTCTCTAGGAAACTATTGAACCTTAGGCTCTGATACCAAGATTGTAACGCCCCAATTTTCTGAACTGTAATTCTACATGGTGCTCATGACCCTGAAGGACCACAAGATAACCCATGACTGATATTTGTACCTGTATACTGCATAAAAGACTGAAAAATATGGAAATATAAACTAAAAGGCCATAAGGTTCAAACTGGATAAACATCTGATAAGAGAAATTTCTGAAAATGGTATAACAATACCAAAACAACTGAGATAACTGTCTTAACATACTATAGTCTGAAAGCCTCTAAACTGTCTGAATAAAAAGTTAATGGGACATGTCCCCAACTAACTCCGACTACTAAAAATAAACTGAAAACTAAAATAGTAATGTGATCATCATGTCCTCGAATGATGAGGACTCACTACTAACTTTGATCACTGAACTGGGACGCTACTGGTTCTCTGGAGCTCGTGCTTCTAAACCTATTCTATAAGACACCATAGCGCAAATACATCAGTACTTTGAATGTACTAGAATGCAAGTGAGGTAGGCTGAATGCAAATGGTTCATATGCATGAACAATACTAACTAACTGACTAACATAAACGTGAGAATACATACATGACTACGTAACTGTAACTGAGATCGTGATAGGACTGAATACTGAGTTCTGACTACTAAGTTTACTGATATAGACATCTGAGTCACTAATGAGTAAGAAAGATTGATATTGTATTACTGAATATTGAGGGACTGATACTATGTTACTGATACATAAATAACTGTGTCAGACAGGTCTGATTATGAAGAAATGATCTGGTTGACTGTATCTAACAGTCCTAAAGCTGAATACTGATAACATGAGTTCTGAGAATTGATATAACAGATAACATGAGTAACTGTATCTGACAGTCCTGAGTCTGATGGAACTAAATGAGTTTTTTTACTAAGACTGAGACTGAGACTGAGACCGTGTGAGGTAATCATCTAACCGACATGCCCCAGAACTAAATAGGTGGGGTCCAACCTGTAACCCCAGCTGGAAGGGTGTCAATACCATGCCATGGGTAAAGACCTGCTGTGAGTATACCCCCACTGATAGGGAGCTCTTCCGTCAACCCATCCTAGTAGGTAACCCAAATGAGATGTGTATATATATATATCCCTAAACACGTAGGGTGTATATCAACATACACTGGACACGTAGTTCGGGAATACAAGGATTGTTTCTAAGGATCACACCATCCACTGAATAATAGGTGAGTCCCCATTCTTGGGTTCACTCGATGCTGAATCCTACTCCCAACTGAATAGACACTGAACTGATTAACTAAACTAAACTGATTAACTGATGGTATCATTTAGCGAAGCTAAAACTGAATTTATTGAGTTTCTTTGACTGACGGAATGTACTGAGTTCTAAGGAATGACTGAGAATACTAAAGTTACTGAGATTGACTAGGAATACTGAGGTTACTGAGATTACTGAGCTACTGAAATTACTGATATTTCTGAGATTTCCTGAGTGATATGACTAACTGAGTTCTATGGATCATAGCTTGACTGAGGAGATCGTGAAAACATGACATAGCTCTAGGCACACAGCTAAATGTTTTGGGTATAAGTACCCCCAGGACTCGATGAGAAGAAACTGATATAACATGACTTATGTGAATACATAACCAACAACACAATTCATAATTCATATATTGAAGCATTTTGCCAATCATGTGATATGCATAAACTTGTAGATGATTGGAGATTTCATGATATCATACTAGTTGGGCATGTTTCCTTCATCTAGGCATTTAATCATATACATAATAGGCATAGAATGTGTAAACAACATTATACAACAATCAAACATCATGATTCTTCTCTAATTTCATTATCCAAGGGTTTTAATCCTAGGTTTACAGGAATTTACATCATTACTAATCGATTACATATGTAATTTATCACCAAACATGGATTAGAATGCAATTAGTTATTATCAACATGAACAAGAGTAATCCAATCATGAAATTCATAAAGAAAATCCATAAATTGAATTTAGAAAAGAGATTCTTGGACTTCATGGATGAAAGGAGTCCATGAATGAACACTACGCATACCTTAGTTCGTGATTTTACGAAGATTGAAGGAGAGATTCTTGAAATTTAACGGTGAATTCCCTTGAAATTGAACCTTCTATGAAAATCCTAGGGCTTGTTCTTGAGAGTTTTTTATAGTAATTGAGTATAAGCTGCTGAATTATGGACAAATCTCATGTTATAAGGCTTATATAAGGTGGGAAATTAACCATTTTAACCTAGGACACGTATTTAATTTCTGAGAAAATTTCCCAATTTTCATCCTTGGCGCGACGCGCCACTATCGCGCCAAGTCACTGGAACTGGACAATTGGGAATCTGCGATGTGGAGCTATCATGTTACCACCTTGTTTGAGACCTGGAAGTTTGGCGCGACGCGCCACTATCATGGAGCAACACTGGAAATTGACAATTGTCATTTGAGTTATATCCGCGACGCCCTGAAGGCTCAGGTGATACATTGTCTCACTAAAAAGGCTCTAACTTTTCACCCGAGTGTCGGATTTGGGTGAATTTGGTATCGATGGAAAGCTTATTCGATTCCCCACATGATAAAAAGTGAAAATCTTGAAAATTACACATCTATAAAAGTGGATTCAACTTTCAAATAAAGTTTATAACATTCTTGGGGGGGAATTTCAAGCTAAAAAAAGTACGGGTATTACACCAAAGTCCGCTTTAGAGTTTCAGATGTATTACACTATCTTAAATGTTGGAGGACCGTTACTCTTTAGTGCAACACATGAAAAGGCATTGAAATCATTTATTAGTAAGAGTTATTATTTTATTTTCTTGTTAGAATAGTTTTAGGTTGATAGCATATGGAGATAGATCTATTCACATGTTCTTACTTATCAAGGTTGACATTAAAATATTTTTTAGGAAAATTACATAAGAATATTAATTAGGTGATTTTACTTTCCGGTAGACCCAACCACCAAAAAGTCTACCGGCAACAGCTATAGAGTTAAACAATGTGTTAATATTCACATTTGGTGCAAGTATGATGAGAAGCATAGCAACACCTATACATGACCCTTAAGGTTGGTTTCTTTTTTTTGTCTTTGCCGGATCTCCATATTTCAGTTGATTGATTCAAAAGGTTTACATCATAAGTTTTTTGTACTGCACGTTCATATTATTAAATCGGTAGAAAATATGCTTGTTTTCTCCTTAATGTGCTCACTCATTTTCATTTTTGTAATTGCAGATAAAATTCTTAAAAAGATTGGTGAAGGTTAGTCTAAATTTTCTTTTCCTGATTTACTATTTAATAACACTTTTGGTTGGCCATGAATCTTTTTCTTCAATGTTTTATAATTCACCAGGTACATTTGGTCAAGTTCTAGAATGTTGGGACAGAGAGCAGAAGGAATATTTTTCCATCAAAATTATCTGAAGCATTAAGAAGTATCTTGAAGTAGCAATGGTAGAAGTCGATGTGCTTCAGTTACTTGGGAGATATGATAGGAATGAAAACCAGTATGTCTTCTCTATATTGAATATTCTGGCTCTTCATATAAATGCAAGTTTGAATGTGATGGTTAAAGAAGTTCCCTCTTTGCAGTTATGTACAATTACAAAACTGATTTTACTATCGTAACCATATTTGCTTAGTAAGTACATTACTGATTTGTGGTAACCTGATATCCCCAACTTTGCGAATTCTATGGGGACTTAAAGCTTGCAATAAATCTAGTGGTTTTAACAGGTATTTGAGAAGTTGTGAACATCACAAATGAGTTACAACTTACGAGTGTATACTGAATTTCACTGAAGTGCTAATTTCTTGGTTGTGCTATAATACTTTTGTTTAGTTTCCCTTATTTTAAGCTATGAAAGGTAGCGGTCATTTTACTCATGTAATATGTGTAAAATAGAATTTCATGAAACGTTCTAGAGTAAAACTAGTTCTTTCTATCATAACATTCGGTACTGAGGTTGCTTTTACTCCAGTTGTGCAATCAACAACTCTTAAATTTTATTTTTATTTGGTCATCTTTTTCGAGGTAGTGGTAAGGTTTGGGTACACTTTATTCTCCCCAAGTCTCACCTATGGAATTCTACTCGGTATATTGTTGTATCTTCACACTGATTTCTAAACTTACTGCTATTAAATTATACATTTTGGTGCATCTGTTTCTTCCATTAACTTCTTTTTTACTTGCATGTGAGAATTCGTGACAGGTATTAACCTTAAGTTATCTAATTCCTGCACATTTTTAAGGTTTCATGGATATACATATTTACCTTCTTTTTTCTGTTTTCCTCTGTATTTTATGAACTAATAATAGTTTGATAAAATGCAGACAATGAGACAATATTTTCCTCACATATCAATTGTACCATAATTGTGTATGGGATCTTTTGAGTCTATCAGCCGCAACAAAGACTTTAGAACGAGTGTTGGCTTCAAGAAGAAAAAGAGATGTTGAAACTCTTCTCGAGACATATCTTTGTATCCAATATATCTGTGAATGTATCTTGTAGCATCTTTAGCAAGTATGTTAGTTCTGAACATTCCCTTCTTACCTGGTCTATGATGGAAGATTAACTTTGATTTGACAATGTTAGCCAAAAATACATATGTAAGCAAGATATACCCAATGCAATATTTATGTTATTCTATACAATTTATTATCATCTTTTTCATGTAGTACTTTTCTGTTTTTTATGTTCTTTACTACTATCCTTCTTGACCAAATAACTATGCAAAACATCCAAACACTGATTATCGCTAGAAATACAAATGTTGGGGCCGTACTCAAGTACGGACCATGCCCACTTAGTATATATATATATATATATATATATAATAAAATAAAACTCCTTGAATGTTTTATCATAGTTTTGTTATATAAGATTTGTATTTACTCTAACGTCCAAATAGAGAAGGATAATATGTTGATTTCTAAATAGCATGCCCATCTGCAAGAGCACATTATTAGTTAGTTGTTTCCAGATACATTATTAGTTAGTTGTTTAAGGGTCAAGTTACTTTAATCAAATTAGACAAACCCCTACTTCTCGATCCAATTTGCTTCAAAGTTTAATAAATAAGTCAATGTCAGAGATAGAAGTAATCCATGGGTCATATTGGATCTTTTTCTTCCACTGCATCCTATCTCTAGCTAAGCTTGTATTGATACAAAGGATTTGTAGCCTTTAAAGACGACTTCCTTCGATCTAATCTTATATCTACATTTTTCCTTTTAACACATTTATTTATCTTAGTTTCATCCTTTCACACGTATGGACTAGCACATCTATAGTTCGATGTAGTACATGTTCAAACCATCTCAAGCAGCCTTCTTAATCTTTATCATTAATGCATGTTGTTTGCACCCTCTAGCTATTGTGGTCATTTATATACATCAATCTTGCAAATTATATTTACCCTATCAAATTAGCCAAAATATTTATAGGCAGTAGCTCTCGAGAAATTTTATTTTGCGAGTCACATAATCAACACTATTTATGTGAGGCTTGTTTCTTGACAAGTGGACACTTACTTATTTTAAGCATAAAACAAAAAAGGTAAAATTAAATTCAATATTTTCCTTCCCTAATTAAAATGCTTATCAAGAAAAATAAATTTAAAATATATTCAAATTAATTTTCTTTTGAATGTTTCTTAAAGAAAACTTTTCTTTCACTATTTTTTAATCAAAGATCAAAATTGACTATTTATCTAAAATTTTAATTATCAGATTAGATATGCAACTTCCAAATATTAACAATCATTATAGACAATTAAATTTATCTATATATTTATAAATCAATGTTAATTTGTGGTCATGTAAGTGTTCTTATTTATAATTTTATTCAATTAAAATAATATAAACTTTTAACATGTATCAAAAGAAGAAAAAATGCTTAAGCAATTAAAGCATAATTTAATTATATCTCTTGGGCAATTTATGTCTTTTATTTGTTGACACTGATGTGTCTGGATTGGGTTGATTTATATGGTTGATGTACTACTTGATTGTATACTAATGTACTTGTCTTATCGTCTTGATTCATGATGTACTACTTGATTGTATACTAATGTACTTGTCTTATCGTCTTGATTCATGAGATATACTTGCTACTATTTTGAATCGACTTATGATGCCTGTCAGTACACAGTGTTTATACAGATACTACTCCTACATTTTTTTAGTGCAAACTATGCTCTAGAGACTACAATGTGATCTCGCATCTAGCATGTTTAGTTAATCGATTCAAAGGTTAGCTACTCTCAATTAGGCTGTCACGGATTTTCTTAGCTACATATGTCTTTTCTTCGGACAATATTTTATTTATTAGGAATTTTTAGACTATTCTTAGGCATTGTATATTAGTGACCTCTGTACGATGATTCTCGAATCTTGGGGATGTAATTACTAAATTTCTGCACTTTCTTTATTTAAGGTTGAAATTTCATTATTATGTTTTGCAAATTTCATTATTTTACTATATGTAAAGCCCCGAGACTACCCCTGAATATAACACATTTCTTAGAACCATAAGTGATCCCAAGCTAACCCATGATACTGGAATAATTCATGAGCAACTGAATAAAAATATATAAAAATAGAAATAATAAGTGGAAGAAATGTAATTAGCTGAACTTGCTCAATATGATACTGTTTAAAACATTTGCAACACTGAATTTTGCAAAAAGAAACTGAAACTGAAACTGAATACATCAACTCCGACTGACTATCTATGAAGACACTACTAATACTAACTATAGGTAGCCGGGACATGACCCTTATCTATCCTTAATCAATACAAATAAATAAAATAAATACCAAATCTACAAACATCACATACTGGCTGGAAGCTGTGAATTGTCTGATCTTGATGTTGTGGGCTACAACTAATACCTATATTATGAAATAATGTAGTCATATAGACGTATATGTTGTTAGTACTTTTGAAATGTACTGAGTATGTGGGGGAGAATACAATAAGAAGATCTAATACATATATATATATATATATCATAAGTATAAAAACATGCATGCTAAGTGTAAATAGACTCATCTTGATTATTAATAAAACTAAAAGTTGAGATAACATAAGCATAAATCATAAAACAACATATGGATAGAGCTTGTGAGTCATTACACTTAGTTTCTAAAATCTTTACTTCTATGGGAGATTCTCATAACCGACATAAATCATGCGAGCAATATGGAGTCTGATATCTAAAATCCTTATCGAAAGGGTCCAATATACCATGTCAGTATATAAAGGATAACTTGGGTGATCACCTAAATATGTCAATTTGGACAAGATGAATAATATATGACATGTCCGTTAGGACAAACTACATGCCCATTTGGACAAACTAAATAATAACTTACGGTGGCATGTAGTTTCTAGGAAATAGAATGCGCTGAATCCATATTTCCTCTCGGTGCTAGGTACTACTCCAAAAATAATACTATTGTTTATAATGTATCTATGAAGTTCACCTTAAAATAAGCATATGAGCTAATAAGTCTGAAAACACAATATGCTTTTGTTTCTATCTCAAAATCTTAATTTCTTATGTGAACGTTATAGCTTGCCTGAAATCATTTATCAAAACCAAAACTATTACTATGTTGCATTGTATTTGTATCTCAAACCAGTAAACTTAAACTTCTTATAACGTGAGTATGTTTGCTCAAATTATAATGATTTAACATCTCATGAAAACTTTATATCAAAATATCAAAACTCAATGCTTGATATCACTTAAGTGGATATAACTTAAATAAGCATGAAATCATATGCAAAACAATATGCAACTACTGAAGAAACATCATAAACTCAAGCATAAGAAAAGTGGGTATAAATCCTAGTTATAAATTTCTTAAATTCAAGGAAAAACTAAATTTTTTGTCACAAGGATGAAAGGTTATTCTTGTTCAAACATCACATAGCTAAACTTGATGAATTCCCTTTGAAGGGAGCTTGAATATGAGCCGTGTAATCTTGAATCTTGGAGAAAAAACATTATTTGGATGCTCTTGAGAGTATGGGAGAAGAGGAATCGCATTTTTGGATTATGAGATGAGGAAAAATGCGTTAGATTAGTTAGAGGATCATTTAGGACATAAACGACTTGTTTGCCCTTTAAAAACTGATAAAAATGTGAGTTTTAGCATCTCTGGGACCACGATTGTAGCACTCCCTTATTTTGGAGCATACAGGACGTGTCACACTCTTATCGTAGATCCTCACTGGTTTGCTCGTAACCATGCTCATAACTTTTTGAACGGGTATCAAATTAAGAAGAAGTCAGATTGTTGGGAAAGGGACTCAATTACCTTTAATTTGGTGGGTATTGAGCTCCAAAATTCAATATATTCCAAAATTTATATATGTTTAAAGCTGACTCTTGTAGGATCTAATACCAAAACTCAATCGATAACAATCGTTCTTAGCTCAACTTTTCTTTAAGTGTTTACTATGAACATTATTCACATCAAAAGCACTTTACACACTAGGAAAAGGATGATTACACTTATCTAGGATTAAAATAATTATTTTTGGATGTATAAACATTGACGAACAGATAGAAGCTTAGTTATCTTTTTTGAGGTATTACAATATCTCCCCCTTGGGATCATTCATCTTCAAATGAAGACTGATATTGAGATGAAAAGAATGTAGCTAGTAACATGAAAATGAATTTCTAAAATTGATCATGTTTCATAATTGGAATCACCTATTTAAAAAGTACTGACTCAACTGATACATATAGAACTATATCACAAACTAAGAAATCGTATGAAATAATGTAGACATGAAATTAGAAGAGCGCAATTCTAGGAGGGAAATCTCTTAATCCTATTTAATCGTTGTGAGAAGTGAAAATATAAAGGAACTTAGCCATCATGTTTGCAAATGAAGGATATAGATGAGTTGAAAATATAAATCCCCTAACATGAAATTGATTTCTGAATTGATTTGATTGACTATAAGGAACTAATTCACGTAGAGAGTTAAGAATGCAATTGAAACATTTGTGACATGATCGTACATATATAACTACAAAGTGATAGATAATTCAATAAAACATTCTAGAGTTATTAAGAAGGAAATCTGAGTTTCCTCAAACTCTCTGTATCATAACTTCTAATAATAATAGAGGAGAAAAAATTTGGGCATGATCTGAATATGAAACTCGAATAAGGAATCGTAACATGTCTAAAACTATATAACAAGGAATATAGGCATATAGAACAAAAGCTAGAATAGGATTATTATGTCTTAGGTGATGCAACTGTTAACTTTGAATCTTATCAACACTTCTCAAATGCTCTTCTCAACTATAGTTTTCCAGATAAATACTATAATTCATTTGATGCACTTATAATATTCACATAGGTATAGGTGAATACTCCTACCAAAGTCTAAGTTGAACTACATATTCTCATCATGTTCAAGCCTAGCTTAAAGTTACAAGGTACTACACATAACATAATAGTATTAGTCTAAATCATGGGATTCAATATCCTATGTCTTTTCAAAGATCCCATCTCATGAATAATACTCCTTACTACTTCAACAACTAACTCTGAGCTCTTATTAGGAATTTACTAGCACACATTCATCCACTTATATATCAACATGACATTCAATCCTATCATTATAATAACGTATGAACTTCTAGGAGATCAACCCACTTAGGAAGTTTTTCTCCTTATTTTCTAATACCTCTATAATATTTATTTCATGAATTGTCTCCAAAAAGTCACACTGAGAATTCTCAACTAATTATGACAATTCTCAACTAATTATGATATTTACCAAAAGTTTTGCCTCGATCTTCCTTTACACCGGTAGCCTTAGATAAAGCAAGCACACAATACTTTTCACTAACAAGTAACATCTATTCTATCCCATCTCATTGTTTATCCATTTTCTTCAACACTATTTTAACATAAGGAGGGTCACTGAAAAGATAGAACATGAGGACCTAAAGTATGATAAAACATCATACATATCTTTGTCACTTGATTGGGGCCTGAAGAATAGAGTATCATAGACATGGAATCATTAAAGAGGTCTAAATTGAGGACATACATGACATAACAGTATTTCACTTAGTCATTAAGGATATACCATGAGTTCAGGAAACTGAGCATACCATAAAACATGGGTTCATATTTATCATAAGTTACTTAACATAAGGCTGGAATTCATATATTCATGGAGGATGACTAGGATCATAGAGTGAAGCTATTACTTCTCTTACTAGGATCTGAGAATGAACATGAATATGCATGAAGTGTTTAAGAATTGGTCAAAGGCGAGTATTTATCACGCTAGATATGGGTAGGGTTCCATAAAGACAGAAAATCAAGGGATACGCTAGAGTAGGAATGAATCGCTATCTCATCATAACTATTATTGACATGCATCATAATATAATTCACAAAACTTAATTTGGTTCTTCACCCTATCATCTCCCCCTTATAACAAAGACAACACTCTAAGCCTATGAGCCTATTCCACATCCTCAAGACTAAGCCATAATTTCTTTACTGTAATGGTCTACACTAGAATGCTCAACTCACTTAGATAAACTATATTTGGAAAATAATAAATTCACTCTTAGACACTCATTTCATATATACCACCCTTGTCTATATCTATCTTCAATAATCATAGTCATATACTTACACTTTTCTTGGCAAACAAACCTACCTCCCTAAGTACACAATCTGGCCTTCTCTTCGTAGTCTGCTAATATCACACCTCCAAACTTATATTCTTTTCTAAATTATGAGAATTATTACTACACCAAAAGACCCAATATCATCAACCTATAACTCCTAACTTAACTATTAAAAAGAATACCATATACTATATAACTAGCCTCCTTCACACGTAGCAATTTAAGGGTACTATCTAAAAAAAATAAGACACTTAATAATCTTAGAAAATCATGAATCCACATATTACCTTGGGTACACCTCTACATCATACCTACACCATCATACTTAATTGCTAAAGAATGAACTTACATTCTTGCATACATTATTTCAAGCCTACTAGCTCACCTTTCATATAACTAGCATCACTATCCCAACCAATTGTTATTTTCACCTTGATGATCATTCATTGTTCGAACGTAGTGTCTAGTACTATACATGATTAACAACACAACTTCACATACTATTCTTTCTTGGCATCTATATAAAAAAATATCAAGAAACACTAACCCACTAGAACCTCATAATAATAATAATTGGTCATAATCTTATGGTCCATCTTATTATAATCCATTAGAATGTCCTTTTTTTACATATCACTACTACTTATCCATCCATACGTCTAAATTATATTCATGGATCTATAAGTATCCATCAATTTCCTTTTCATAATCACAAACGGAAGTCTAGATTATCAATCCTTAACAACCTAATACTTTTATAAATGACTTATACTTTTCTAAATCTAGAAAATACCATTAAGAACTCTTTTCCTAGTTCCAGCATATACTTTTCCAAAATCAAGAAATACCATTTAGAACTTCTTTCCTAGTTCAAGCATACTCCAAGTCACCTTAAATAATACCTCATTCCATACCTTCCCCCACAAAATCTATACCACATACACTACCTTTTAGTTAACACCCGAAGACATATTACCTCAGTCATAAGTTAATAGCATACATAGATCCATCAATATACTTTTAACCAATCACTATTCCTACCTTTCTTGTTGCTAACACTAAGTATGTTCTACCACCTATGGATCATAAAACCCTAATTTATAATACCCTTCAATTAAAAATCTATTCAATAATCTAGGTACATACTCTTTCTTCTCATGAGTGCTATCTATAATGAAGGGCTAAAGAGAAATCTGAAAATATATCATATTTTGTATTAACTGCATGATCCATACAGATGAGGACATAAGCTTTTAAATTGAATGACTTAAAACATGTTAACGGGCTCATCTCAGGACCTCTTTGCAACTTCTAAAGTTACTGATAGTAACTAAAAGCATTATATCAGAGGAAGTGGAATTAACTACTTATGTAATGTCAAGGATGAGCCATAGTTGGAATATTTTGGAGTAACACTTGAATCAATATAAGTTACTAAGAGGAAAATTTTATTACATGATCTAGAGTATGTGTAAGACCCTTAAGATTTCCATTATTTTATTTTTGACTTTCTCATGCTCGAAATATGTAATACCCCGAGACTTTAACCAATAGTGCAACTATGAATCAAGCTCATGAGAAGTAAATTATAGTTCTTTGGTTGTTTTCTGATCAAGGGTGATGTGTATTAAGGCCTCAAAGATGTCCTAGCGATTAGGTGAATCAAAACATTCCTTACCGATTGAATTCTTGGGAAGGATATTGCCATATTCAACTTCAAATAAGCATATCTCTCTTTATAATACGAATTATTGAGCTCGTGACCTAAAACCAGATAGATAATTGAATTATCTTTCCAACGGTACCAATTTCACCCAAATCCGGTATCGGAGCAAAGAGTTACGCCCATTTTACTCCAGCATGTCAGCCTGGAAATTTTGTGACGACATTTTGTGACGACTTGTCACAAGACTGATGGCTTGTCACAAAATGTCGTCACCATAAGCAGAAAGTCACAAAATCCAACATTTTGTGATGACATTTTGTGACGACTTGTCACAAGTTTGACGGCTTGTCATGAATGTCGTCAGCTATTTTTTTCAGCAATTAAGGGACATTTTTGCAAGGGTATTTTGGTATTTTCCCATCTTTTGGAGGCCTATATAAATATGAGAATCCCCATCCAAACCCTAATTTCTTCATTCTCTTATCCAATTTTCTTAACAATATATATTAGGGTTTCAATCAAGAAAATTTAATCTTTCAAAAATCATCCATAAATCTTCAAGATTTCTTCAAGAATCAAGTTTCTCATAGTGTGGGCTTTGAGAATCATTTATTACAAGTGTGGATAGAGTCTCAGACACGAGAATTCATCCAATTTCAAAGATTAAGGTATGTGGGGTTTTGAACAAGAGCAATTCTTTCGTTGTTGTGCCCAAAGCTTTGATTTTTATCATGGATTTATATGATTTTGCAAGTGGGTTTATACCCAAATTACTTCATCATGAGTTTATGAGAATATAAATTGTTCAAGCTTTGTTATACATGATTATTTTGCTATTCCCAAGTTATGACTTGATATTTAATATTGTGAATTTCATATTTCTACCATGAGTTGATATTTCAAGATATGTGTCAAGCTTTATGATTTCTTATGATAAATTGGATTATTGAGTATATTGATTCATGAGATTGAGTTGTTACAATGAGTCTTGATATTTTTTCAAAGTTATTGATGTTGCCATGATTTAATGAATTGATACATTTTGATATTGAGAAAGATTGATTTGATTTGAGTCGAGTTAGGAATCCACAAATTGATTATGATTTGATAAATGAGAAAGAGATTTGATTTGGTCTTCATAATAGACCCTTGTGATGTTTGTGGTGGATTTCCTAACGCGTTCTGAGCTTGTGTCTGGGAGTAGTATTTAGCACCGAGCGGGAAATGTGGTATTTCCCCGAAACTATGTTCCATTGTAAGATTGGTATTGATAATTATGGGCCAGAGGCCGAGTATGAGATTGTGATCACTAAATTTAGGTTGTACTCCCTGGCAAGAGTACGACGCTCCCGCCAATGTGGGGTTGTCTCCTTAGGAGGGTAAAACGTTGGACTCCATGTAGCTTACATAATTTATGTCGGTTATAAGAACCTCCCATGTCCATAAGAGTTGAGTTTCTTGAATTACCAAGTCACTCCGAGTCTTGAGTTGAAGAGTTGAGTTATTTATAATGATTTATGAGGTTTTTATCATATGATTTATTTACTATGAGATCATGAAAAGTATGTTTCAATCTAACTCAAGCCAAGTGAGCCATCATTGTATATATGCATATTTTTATGAAATTGATGATGAGATTTGCATTATTGCATGCACCCCCACATAATCAGTACATTCCAAAATGCTGACCCACATATTTTCCTATGGGCTATATTTTCTCGTAATGTAGGTTCAGGTACTCAGCCGCAGCCACATTAGAGATATTCGAGTGCCTCAACTATGTTCCCTCAGTGGTGAGTCCTTATGGTTCGAGGACCGTGTCTATATTTTTTGTGATATCGTTCAATTGTTATGGCTTTCAGTACTGTTTGAGTCAGTTGGGGGTTTGTCCCAATGGCTCCTTGATTTTGATGTATAAAGGCTTTGTCAGACTAGAGGGTTGGTATGTATATACATTCAATATATTTTGGTTGTACAATCTAGTATTCTCCAGTATTCTCTTGAACCCGATATGGTATATCTCTTTATTGTGCATGACTATTGTTCAATTGAATTCCTTTAGGTAGTGTCTGGCTTCGAGGGTTATCTTGGGGCTACGTATAGCCCTAAGCACCGTGTGCCGTCTCGAGATAAAATTTTGGGGCATTACAAAATATCAAATTTTCACTTGAATTGTGTTTAAGGGTGTTCGGGGAAGGTTTCAAAATTTTCAGAAAGGGTTCGGGAAAATTTTAGAACATCGAGGAAGTAAGCCTCTGCATTATTTCTGTGTCATGGAGGTTACCCTCTGTGATATTGGTGTGGTATGGAGGATAACCTCTTCGATATTGGTATGCCACACCAAGGCAAAAATTTTGTGCAATTTTATTTTTATTCACTTGGGGTGAGGGTTTTTTGTATATTTTCACCCTTGTATGACCCTTAAACATAAAATAAGCTTATTTCCCATCAGTTTCAAAGATCAACTCCTCCTATTTCACTCTCAAACTCAAAACCCAAGAAAACTCAAGGGTTTCATAGAGAATTCATTATCTAGGCTCCAAGCTTTAAATTGACTTTGAATTCTTATATGTTTAAGGCATGTATCTCTTCCTCAAACTTAAATTTTATATTGTGGCATTTATTTGATGTATTTCTATGTGATTTAAATAGTGGATTTCAAATTGGGTTGAGGGGATTTGATTTTTATTGATTTAATTACTTGTCCCATGACTTGAATTGATTATCCATGATTTAACTTAGTGTTTTTGCGATTTAATAGGTACTTTAATTAAAAAGTTGAAATGGGAACATGGGTTTGCCCAAATTGGATGAATTTTGGCTTGAAATTGCATGAACATCAACCCACTTTATGAATTTGATTTAAATTATGGAAAATTACATGGTTTAATTTGTTTTTAAACTTAATGCATTCAATTAAATGATAAATGGTTATTTAAATAGGTTTTAAAAGACCTTGGTGGCCATGGATGGGATTTTAATGAAACTTGGAGAGTTAATGTGGTTGTGTGAATTGATTTGGCATGTGTAATTTAGCTTGCAAGCATATTGGTATGACGATACCAAGTGGTTAATGCCTTAATTAATTACTCTCGGGTTAATGGTTAGAATTAGTATGTAAATAATTTTAATTTAGGCTTAAAGGGGGTTGTGTAGCTTGTCGTGGAAGGTGGAGGTCCTGGGAAGACCGATATTGGAAACCACGTTTGCCGACGTGGGGGTCTTAATGACCGTGTGCATAGTTCACATATTATATATATATATATATAGAAATAGTTGGAGCCTCGGTGGCTTTGGCCCTTCCTCAAATTTCTCTAGTTCATGCAGCTAACACGCACTGGGCCCTTTCAGCAGGGGGAGCTAAACCCATATATCCTATAGGTGCCCTTAGGACGGTTAGAGCTACACAATCTAGGATAATACTTTTGAATCTCATGTTTAAACCTTGTTCCCTATCTCAGCATGTTATATGTATATATGAATGTGCGCATATGGTTTTTGAATGGTCTTAGACTAATTTGATTATGCCCTTATTTTATCCCTTCCCTGATTTATATGTTATCACTCACCATGCTAACCATACCATAATGCTACATTATTTCATAATGTAAGGTTCGAAGACACTTCTTTTACCCTTATGCAGGATTAGGTTGATTAGCACGTTCATCGAGTAGCTGTGAAGTGGTGATCCTCCATTCTTTAAAAGGCCTTATCAATACCATATTCTTTATTTTGACTTAGTACTTTTGGATTATTTTGGTCATGGTCGGAGGCAAGTCTCGACCTCTTTGGTATTCTAGTTTAGATGCTATTATGGACAAATGTGGGTTGGTTGGCGATTGTTTTGACTCTTGTTATCATTGAGTTATTCATCCATCTTCTTATTTCTTTTTAGTTGTCTTCAATATTATTATTATTAGGACTATCATTATTATTATGCTCTTGAGGTTGGGTTAAGGGGATGGTCTACGTTCTATGGTGGACTTGATATGCCCGTCACGGTCAGGCCCTAGTTTGGGTTACGACAAGCTTAGTATCAGAGCATAGGTTTAGAGTTGTTGGATGTCCATAAAGCCATGTCGTATAGGATCTTTTTTATAGGTGTGTAGCATGCCACACTTATATAATAGAGGCTACAAGGCATTTAGAAATGTTTTCCTTTCTTGTGTTCTATATTCGAGCTATAGACTCTAGTGTTATTAAACTTCTTTAATTACTAACTTCACTGTATTTCAGATTATGCCTCCCTAAAGATCTGATATTTAAAGAAACTCTGCAGGGAACTCTGTCCTTCCTAAGGATAATGTGTAGGGGACTCGCTCTGTGTATGGAGTGCAGACTAGGTCTAGGGTCTCTGATCCTAATTGTGCTGCACTATATGGAGTTCCACCTATCTCTACTAGTCCTTCTCGGGCTTCTAAGGCTGGAGATACTTATGATCAACCGCCTCAGAGACACCTTTAATTTGGAGTTCCTTCGGTCTATTCATTTACTTACTCAGTTGGTGACATCTCAGTCTTGTTAGTCAGACTGTGTTGGTCCTGTTACTCTCTCTACTGAGGTCACTAAGGTTGGCCAGTTCATAAGGTTGAATCCCACGAGCTTTACAGTTTCTAAGGTTGAGAAGGATCCTCAAGGGTTTATTGATAAAATGGATAAGATATTTAGGGTAATCCATGCTACTGATTCTAAGAGTGTGGAGTTTATTGCATATCAATTGAAGGATATAGGCTATCAGTGGTATGAGGAGTAAGAGCATTTGAGAGGTGATAATGTTGAGCCAATCGGGTTGGATGAGTTCTCAGGGGCCTTTCTTGATCATTTCTTTCCTTAAGAGCTGAGGGAAGCTAAGGCTGAGGATTTTATGAATTTAAAATAGGTCAAGATGAGTTTGAAGGAGTATGCCCTGATATTTCAGTAGTTGTCACGTTATACTCCATAATTAGTATCTAGCCAGAGATTTAAGATGAGGAAATTTTCTTCTAGGTTGTCCCATGACTTAGTATTAAAGTGTAAAGCTGAGATGTTGAACAATGATATGGACATTTTCAGAATTATAGTTTATATGCAGTAAGTTAAAGATGGGAAAAAGAGACAGGCAGAGATGGGGGAGAGGCAAAATAAGAAGTTCGGGTATTCAGAGCAAGATGAAGGTCAGCAAACAAGTGGGAAAGATGGTAGATAGTGGAGTGAGAAAAAGACTTGGGGAAGTTTTGGTTCATATTCTTTGTCTAGTGCTCCTTATCCCAAGCCATCTATTGATTATCTCTTTCAGGCTAGTAGTGGAGCTAAGGCACAGGGTGCCTAGTCTCTGGCTAATGGATCTCAGTCAGCCCTACCTTATCCTCCTTATAGATTTTGCGGTCAGCTTTACCATGGAAATTATGATGAGGGTAGAAATTGGTGCTTTAATTGTGGTCAGCTTGGTCATATATAGCAAGACTATCCCACAGTTAAGGTAGCCAGTAGGTAAATAACGTTCTGATCACTACTTCTTCAACTTCTGCACCAAAAGGTGCAACTTTTAGCACCGGCACTGGCCAGAATTATGCCTATGCTCTTGCCACCCATCATAAATCTGAGGCATCTCCAAACATTATTACCGATATGTTACAGCTTTTCTCTCGAGATATGTACTTTTTTCTTGATCAGGGATCTACCCTTTCTTATATGGCTTCTTAAGTGGCTGTGTATTTTGGTTTTGATTCTGAAACTATTTTTGACCTTTTCTCTATGTCCACCTCAGTAGATGATTCTATTATGGCGAAAAGGATCTGTAGGGTTTGTGTGTTATCTATTTTTCATAGGGAGACATTGGTGGATTTGATAGAATTGGAATAATGAATTTTGAGCTAATCATAGGAATAGATTAGCTCCATTCATGCTATGCTTGTCTGGACTGTAGAACCCAAAGGGTCAGTTTACATTTTCCAAAAGAGTCGGTATTAGAATGGGAGGTAAGTTCATTAGTGCCTAAAGGGAGGTTTATTTCCTATCTTAGAGCTCAGAAATTAATTTTAAAGGGGTGTTTATATCATCTAGTTCAGGTTAAGGATTCGAACTCTAAAAGTCCTTCTTTGCATTCTATCCCCGTGGTTAATGAATTTCCTGAAGTATTTTTAGATGATCTTTCTTGGATTCCTCCCGACATAGAGATAGATTTTGGGATTTATCTTCTACTGGATACTCGTCCTATTTTTATTCCTCTCTATAAAATGGCTTCGATTGAATTAAAGGATCTAAATGAGTAATTGAAAGATCTTTTTGAATAAAAGGGTTTATTTATCCTAGTGTTTCTCTATGGGGTGCTCCTATGCTTTTCGTACAGAAAAAAAGTTGGGTTTTTTTAGATTTGTATAGACTATCGTCAGCTGAATAAGGTAACAGTGAAGAATAAGTACCCTCTTCCTAAGATTGATGATCTTTTCGACCAGCTTCAGAGTGCTAGATGTTTCTCTAAGATTGATCTTCATTTGATCTATAATTAGTTAAAAATTCAGTAGGTTAATATTCCTAAACTGCTTTTTGAACCCGATATGATCACTATGATTTTTTGGTTATATCTTTTGGGTTGACTAATGCTCCAAATGCATTCATGGATCTTATGAATTGGGTTCTTAGACATTGGATCTTTTTGAATAGTGTTTATTGATGATATCTTAGTATATTCTAAGAGTGGGGTGGATCATTCCAATCACCTGTGAATTATGTTGCAGAACCTTAAGGATCAGAAGTTGTATGCTAAGTTTTCTAAGTACAAGTTTTGGTTGGATTTTGTGACTTTTCTTGGTCATGTTGTTTCTAGTGAGGAGATCAAGGTGGATCTAGAAAAAGTTGAGGTGGTGAAAAAGTGGCCTTGACCCAGGACACCGACCGATATTAGGAGCTTCTTAGGCTTGGATGGGTATTATAGGAGGTTTGTGGAGAGTTTTTCCTCTATTGTTGTTCCATTGACTATATCTGAAGGTTAAATTTTTTCTGGTAAGATGCTTGTAAAGGTAGTTTTAAGAAGTTGAAGGATAAGATGATTTCTGCGCCAGTTTTGACCCTTCCCGGGGGTATTAATGGTTTCGTTGTGTTTTGTAATGTGTCCTGTATGGGACTGGGATGTGTGTTGATGCAGCATGGTAAGGTTGTGTCCTACGCTTTTAGACAACATAAGGTTCATGAAAGGAACTATCCAACTCATGATCTAGAGTTGGCGGTTGTGGTTTTTTCTTTAAACATTTGGTGCCATTATTTGTATGGAGTGCATGTTAATATATATATATATATTCGGATCATAAGAGCTTATAGTATGTGTTTACGCAAAAAGAGTTGAACCTTAGGCAGAGGCAGTGGCTTGAATTGCTTAAGGATTACGACATAAGCCTTCACTAACATCCAGGTAAAGCTAATGTTGTTGTTGATGCTCTTAGTAGGCTATCTATGAAAAGCTTATCCCATGTTGATAAGGACAATAGAGGATTAGTGAAGGGCATTCATAGGTTGACTAATCTTGGAGTTTGTCTTTTGGACTCAAAGTATGGATGAGTGATTGTTCAAGAAGTGGTTAAATCATCTCTTCGTGCTGAGATGAAGGAGAAGCAATCTTTGGATCCCATTCTTATGCAGATTAATGATGATGTGGGACAGCAAAAGGTTATGGCATTTGAGATTTATGGTGCTGGTATTTTAAGGCATCAAGGAAGGTTGTGTGTTCCTGATATTGATGGACTGCGGAATAGGATTTTGACTGAGGCACATGAGTCTGGGTATATGTGCTATAGAAATATAGCACTTTCAATGCTTAAAACAAGGAAAATATGCAAGTTTTTGAGGCCTTTTTGCTATATGTGATCTAATTTGGGGTATGTTTTTTAGGAAACCATATTTTGGATGCTAAGTTTGTGAAAAGGTGAAAAAAGGTGTCTTTGGCTACTTTTGGAGCATTATGGATGATCAAGATATTTTCCGAATTGATCGTGATCAAAACATGCTCGATAATCGAAGAAGAGATGAAAATTTGACTCCTTAAACTTACTAAGTTAACCCACGGACCGCAGGTAGATAAAGTAGGTGCCAGAAGTACAAAATCCCGAGATCAGACTTACAGGATTTTTTCCCGTACAGTACCTGCGATCCATAACTGGGCCCGAAGCTAGACTGTAGGTACAACCTGTGCCCATGACCAAACCGCAAGTGCAGACCACATGTGGCCACCGATCTTGTTTTCTCCTATTTTGTTTGGGCTTTGTTTTTAGGGTTTTCTCATTTACTATAAATAACTTTTATGTACTTTTTAGTAGGAGTTACACACTTTTGATACTCAAAAATATATTTTGATTCCATGATCCGTCTTTGATCTTTGGATTGCCTTGTATTAACTGTAGTTGATTAATCAAGTTGCGGTTTTGGGTTTTGTTTCATCTTATCATTGTGATTTCATCTAAGCTTTCAATTATGGATGTCATTGATTTCTTCACAAGCATGAGCGGCTAAAACTCATAGCTAGGGTTGTGCAAACCCTGGCTGATTGACGAAGAAGAAAAAGTGTGATTGTTGAATGAAACCAATACCTATGGCATGCATTGCATTATCATAAGTATAATAGTTCTCTTAGCAGTTACAAATGTTAGAATCCCACCTAGATATTTCTACTTACTCCAAAAGAAAAATAGTGACTAGGAAAAGATAATGACAATAGTAATTTGAGGTTTAACTGTTGATCCACGCTACTAGATAATATCTAAGTAAGACCTTAGCTTTTATCTAATAACTTGAGACTCAAAAGGTAATAGTTAACTGGGATCAAGATAAGGGTTAGTAATGCAAAGTCCTGAGACTCAAAAGGTAAAGAGTGAAATCCTTTTACTCATCTAAAAGATTAGAGAAGGTACATAACTTATCGATTCTGCATGCAAAGTTAGCACAATAAAAATATGGAGTTGAGAAGCCAGGGGGAACACAATCCTAGTGTTCACCTACACCTTATTACAACCAAAGTTAATATTGTTACTTTCTCGAGATTACTACAAACAAATCCGCCCATTTACTTTCCAGTACTACCCGTAGACTACAAATATTGATAACTATAATTCCACGTATTTCCTTGGGATTCGACCCCAACCTTAGTTGGGTTACTATATCTTGACAGCGATCGTTCCATCATCTAAAAGGAGGTGTTGCTTGGACGTCATCAAGAAATTAGCATAGTTGTCGGGGAATAAGGTGTTGACTTATGGATAGAAGTCATTGCAGTTTTTGGGTTTGTTGCAGTTTTTGGATTTTTCTTTTTTATTCTTAGTTGGTCATATGCCGGTGTATGTCTAGCACATGGAGTGAAGGCAACTCCTTACACTTACTAATTTCTGAGAAGATCCTACAATCACATAGTATATATGTATAAATTTTATGGATCTTGTTATGGCACTATGATTAGGGACATGATAATCACTTTAGCAATTTCATGAACTGGATAGATAGTAGTTGGTGATATTGACTCTGTTCTATGTGTGAGTGATATTGAGAACTTGCTTCTCAAAGAGCATATTTTTAAATTATGTATTCTATTCATGAGTAGATGTATACTCTATGTTCATGCCATGTTATGGGTTCTCTCAAGTCAGCAATAAAGTTGAGTATCGATCACGTTCAGAGTATAGACTCAAAAAGGACAAATTAGGACCAAAAATAATATAAGTATTAGTAAAAGTGCAAAGTTCAAGGGATTCTCGAACTATTAAGCTTATTTGATAAGTGTAAAATTTCATACACCATTGTGAAATTTTAGTTATATTCTTATCTATATAATTATAGTAAAAGATAGAATTCCTAAGCTAAAAATTAAATTTGTCAAATACCCTTTTAAAACCTAAACACCCTACTTATTTTATTCTGATAGGTGGAAACTATTCGGGATAGAAAATGTTAATTGAAAAAGAAAATAAATGAGGTTCGTTGGTCCAAAAGAACAAGTTTGGGCCAAAACAAGAAGGATAGATCCAAGATCAACTTCTAATGGAGGTTAAAATAGTCTAAATTCGTATAACTCACGTTTAATTTGATCCCTTTTTGAAGTTGACTTAGGATGACAAGTGAAAAATCAAATATTTGCAAAAGAAGACAAGTACCTAAATCAATTTTTGTCTCCCTTCCTTCTTTTGATATCTCCAATTTTGTATTCAGTTCTAGAAAGATAGAGATGATAACGATAATTAAATTAAATTTTGGTGCAAGAAACAAAATAAAAGAACAAATAAAAAGACGTCATAGAAATAAATGATCACATTAACTAAATAAATCATGGATTTTTAGAAATAATCGAATATATGTTTAAGAATGTTCAAATAAAAATAAAAATTGTACACAATTACGATGTGGCCTAATAGTTAATAACGCAAGTGGAGCACCATCAAATCTCATGTTAACATCTCATACCAGTTGCCTAAGTCTTGACAGGAAAATAAGTATTTACCAAAAATTTCACATACTCTAGCAAGATTATATTATAGGTTTCGGTGATGACTAGTTTCTTAAATTTTTCTAAAAACCTTAAGAAGTATGTAAAATAAACTAAAAAATTATACATGAATAAACTGGCCTCAATGACCATAAATTCAATCTACCAGCCACAAGGTGTTGTATTAGTACAGTGAGATATCTAAGGAGATTAAAAGTAATTCAGAGCTCTAAATGGCACAATCAAAGTGTATGTATGAGCTATAAATTATTGAATCATAAATTTATTTAATGTCAGGTGAACAACACAACTTTTGATTGTTTTTTATCATTAATGTTTCATCCCTCCATTTTTACTTATTCAGTATTTATTGACTTACACTCTTAAGGATCAATAAATAAAGTATAAATAACATAAATCTCACTTTTTGAAATTTAATTACCTTCTCTTCCTTTTTTTTCAATTAAAATTTTTCTCTCCCGAATCTTGTACATAAGCAGCCGATCATATACATAACTAACTATGTTATGTATATTGACTAAATATGACAGCCTTAGAAAAGAAAAAAAGATAGTTGTTTCTTTATTATGGGACGTAATTAATGTAATATTTTTTAATATTGAATTACTGAATCCCCTAATTTCAGTAACAACTTTTTAATTTCAAAAATTGAAAACACTTAATGAAATCTTAGAATAAAAAATTATCAGTTTGGATCTTCTAATCTCTGTTTTTCTAAAAAAAAATTAAAATTTCAGAAGCTCTATTTTGTAGCAAATTTATTCAAAAAGATGAACATTACAATTCTTTGGAGGCATTCAAGTGTCTGACAATCCGAAATACAATAAGAACGATATAAAAGTGATGAAATTATTGTTGCAGAAAATATTTCGTATTTGAAGTAGATATCTGCAATTGCGGTCATGCTTATACATAACTATGTTATGATATGTGCTGAACTAAAACAATTAAGAAATATGAATTTTAAAACATATACACAACTATTTTATGTATATGTTGTGAACTAAAAATCTATGCAATTTGTAAGTCATGCATATCTGAAAATTGTGATGGTAATCAACATTATACACAAAAAATAAATGTATAAGAACAATATTTTATGTACAAAAAAAAAAAGCAACTTACTAATCAACAATCTATGATGTGTTAAATACATAATCAGACAAACATATACATAACAAAGTTATGAGTTTTCAAATACACATTTCAAGCAACACATATGTATAACAGTGCTATGTATAATCCACCCATATACATAACTTAGTATATGTCAGGCACATCAAAGTATAACATGCATCGCTGAATGTGATAAAACAAAAAAAAAAGTTAATATGTTATGACCACTTTGTACAACACAAGACACAAAGTCTTTAAGTTTTTAGTTTTAAAATTAAACACACCATCATCAATATTTTGCAAAAAATATTTGCACAAAAGGATTGTTCTTGAACGAAGGATCTTTAACTCTATTCTATGCTAACTATTGTTGATTCATCAAGTGATGGATCATAATTTGATCTTGATCGTGAAGGATCTTCATTGTTTATAAGAGTGAAGCGTATCTCAATTGATGAGATTCTGATTCAAACTTATTTGAAGACACTGCAATTTCTTTAGTCAAATACTCTGTATATTCAGCTACGAACACTCCACGGTTCTTGAATAATAAAGTAACTTGAGTTAACAAAAATTGTTCAACAATAATATAAGAATATACATGTTGTCCGTTCATGATTAAAATAAAAAAGATACTTACATGATTATAATAAAAAAATACATAGCAAAATTATGTATATGAGTTTGCAAAATACATATCCCAAACAACACATATAAATAACAATAAGAAATAAAACTTGAAAATATAAAGATAACACGTCATATACATGTCTAACATTCTTTCATATACAAAATATTTTTATGTATATGGACTGAAATACACACAACTCATCTTATCTAACAGAGTCATATATATAATTCTTCTATGTATAACAAAGTTGATACATAACATATACATAACTTTGTAGTGTATATGTCCTGAAATTAAACAGGTATGTTTCAATATATATACACAACAAATTTATATATATGGGTTGAAATAAAACATCCAACAAAATAGTCTTATATAACAATATATGGTTGAAATAACAACAAAATAATTTTATATAAGAATGTGTAAATCAACTAAAAAATACATAGACAACAACAAAATCACTTAACATATGTTATGTATAGAATACCATATGCATAACCAGTGTTATGTATATAGTCTGAAATACCAACAATTCTCGAATGAAAAACTCTCAATCTTATAAATATTGACGCTATGTATATGGGTTAAATTAACAACAACCGCAACTATATAGATATGTATATTAATATGAAATTTGAAAAATACAATCAGATTCGAAACACAAAGCACATTACCCTGGATCCTCGTTATCAAAATTTTCAGGGACAAACTCAAAAAAACCCGATTTATTTGTTGAATATGATCTATTTGAGTTAATTCTAAATTAAACGACGACGAATCATCCATTACTAAGTCAGATTTAAAGAATCAATCACATGCAAGAACTTATTTCGGCAATCTTTGATTTAGTAAAGTTAAAATAGTAAAATTTACTAACCTTCAGAAAAAATTAACGAAGATTGGTAATGGAGTTTCAGTAAGTTGGAAAATGATGATAACGAGTTTGATACAATCAAGATTGAAAAATTTAAAAATTCCTTGATTGTAGGCACTTCTTAAGGCAATAAAAGCGTATAAATTGAGAAGTATAGTTATGTATATGACTTATAGAGAGAGAAATTGAAAAAGGGGATATTTGTAATTAGTTTAGTGAATTGGGATTTTATATAATTATATAAAGTAAAGTTGCAATTTTATGTAATTTTTAGATAAATAAAATCATAATCTTACTATCACACTTTGAATATAATGAAGTCAATTTTTAGGGCAACAGAAAAGGGTCTAAAATGCCCTTCAACAATGTGAAATGGTGCAAAAATATTTGTCGTCTATCTATTGTGCCTAAAATACCCTTCTTATCTATCTATTGGACCTAAAACACCCTTTCCATCTACCTATTGGGGATATTTTATCCTTTTATTTAAGAAAAAATTACATAATACCACAACTTATCTTTATTAAACTACATAAAATTTCTATCATTTTTATTAATATTAACCAAATAAATCCTGCACAATATCAATTTTTCATCATTCTAAATTGATCTGATAAATAAAAAGAAAAACAACAGAATTAGCTATTTTAAAAAAAAATATTACATATATATAGCCGTATTAGTTACTAGTCAGATATAGCATATAAAATATTTACTTTTATAACAGATTCTAATATATAGAAAAATAATTATATATTAAATTTTCATATTTCTTATTTATTGTCTATTTTTATGAAAGCCTTTGTTCATTCATTTTTTATATACTATATCAAAATTTTATGTTTTTTCATTTTTATTGTCTGCTTTCACGGTGCCTCCATAAAAATATATGATATGTTTATACCATAAAAATGCATGGTATATTTATATATCATACAAATTATATTTATCTCATAAAAACACATGGTACCATATAAATTATATTTATACCATAAACATACATGGTATATTTTAGATATAAAAAGTTTACACCATGTAATACTGAAAATATATATTTATATTTAATAAATAATTTTTTGACAAGAAAAGTACTTCCGACATAATGAGATATACCATAAAGATTTATCCCATAAATTATATAAAAAAATATAATAATAATCTGACTTTGATATAAATTATATTTATACAACAAAAATACATGATATATCTGTACTTCCAACATAATGATTTTTATTCCATAAATATTTATCCATAAAAAATTATGGTTAACCCATTACATTAGAATTAAAAATACATGATAATGAAATAATACTAGATGGTTAACATACATGAAAACAAAACGAAACATACATGAGCATGTAATGAAATACTTAGTTTATTTAAAAATATTTGAATTTTTAATATAAGAGAGAGAAAGATTTGAAAACAAGGATTATCTTTTCCACTTTTAATTTGAAGATGAAAATATATCCCTTAAAATAAGGTGAACTGATAAGTTATAACATTAAATTAAGAATTATAATTATCGTTTTTTATTTTTTTTTTAAATGGCTATATATGTAAAAAAAAAATATTTTTGTAATATTGAAAAAGTACTACTATTATTTACGCAATTAAGTTTTAAGGATGATCTTTCCATGTAATTTGCCTAAATAAAAGGATAAAATAGGCCCTATAGGTAGACGAGAATGACATTTTAGGCCTAATAGGTAAGTGAAAAGGTCATTTTAGGCTCAATAAGTAGACAGAAAGGGCATTTTAGGCCCAATAAATAGACGGAGAGCATTTTTACACCATTTTACATAGTTAAAGGACATTTTAGGCCATTATCCGTTGGGCAATGTCTACTATTAATAATAAGGGTAACTAAAAGCAAATGATAATTTATTTATTTTATTTTTTCAACTGAACAAATAAAAATAAATATCTATTTTATTACGGTGCATAAGTAAAGTGAATGGAGGGGATAGTTGTTACCGTTTCATTCTTACGGGTTGATAATCGGAGTTTTGAATTATTTATAGTGGTAGGTAAACACTAAACAATACTACAAGTGTAAAGACCAAATAAAAGGAGTTCTCAGACTATTAAGCCTATTTAATTGGCGTAAACTCTCTTACACCATTGTGGATATTGTTAAACTCTTATATTAAAAGCGGAAACGCTAAAATTTAGCGGTTAAATTTACAAACTACCCTTCAATAACCTAAACACCCTGACCTATTTAATTAGGATAGATAGAAAAACATTTGGGACAAAAATGTTAATATACAAGATAGATTTGAAACACCACCAAAGAATGTGGTGCAGTGAATGAGGCTGCTCCTCCATTAATCAGAGGTCTCGAGTTTGAGCCCTGGGTATGGAAAAATCCTTGGCAGGAAGCGTTACCCCCGAATGGGGCCTTATCCGGCGCGAACCCGGATTAGTCGGACTCCAATGTAGGTATCGGACACGGATGGAAAACCAAAAAACATAAAAAGATAGATTTGAAACAAATTAATGGAGGTTAAAATTGTCCAAATGCGCATAGTTTAGGTGTAATTTGACCCTTTTTCAAAGTTGACTTGGGGATAACAAATGAAAATTTTAAAATTTGCAAAAGAAGAAATGTACCTAAACCATCTTTTCTGTCTCCTTTCTCCTCCTTGTTATCTCCAATTTCATATTCAATCCTAGAATGAAAGAGATGATAACTATCATTAAAATTCAATTCAATCTCCACCAAAGAAAAGTTAAAAAGATTTAAGAGCAAGATTAAACAAAAGTCGCATAAATTGATCAGAACAACAAAATAAATCATGAAACTTAGATCTTCAAAATTAATAAAATATATATTCAAGTATTTTCAAATATAACGCTGCACCCAACTAGCGTGTGACCTCGCAGAAGTAGGTTGAGAACCATGAAATCTCATATTTACATCTCAGTTGGCTAAGTCTTGGTCGGCGAACAAGTACTTACCCAAGATATTTATTAGGTTTCAGGTGGATGAATAATTTCTTAAAAAAAAAAAAAAAAAAAAACCTTAGGAAATATGTAAATAGAAAAAATTATGGATGAATTAACTGACCTCAATGACCATGATTAATTTGCCAGCCACAAGGTATTGTAATAGTACAGAGAGATATCTGAGGAAATCAAAATATAATCTGGAGTTTCAAATGGAACAATCAGTGTGTATGTATGAGCTCTGATTATTGCATAAATAAGATATTTAATGGTAGATAAACAACAATTATTGCTTTATTATAGCTCATAGTTGTTATCATTTACCTATTTATAATGTAATGTAAACACTAAACAACAATTATTGGCTTATTAATTGTCCCATGTAATGTAAAATGAAATGATTCTGTCATTGTCCTTATTAGACGACTTTAGCTTCTTAACAATTTGGTCATATTTTATAATTTTGATTTTATCTATTGGGAAATGATAAATAAAGCATAAACTTGCCTGATAGTGACTCATACAAGGGTAGCCACATCATTGTCATCAAATATATTATGTAAACTGCGTCATAGACATTGTCTTTACAAAGTCAAATAGCTAACCATTAACTTGATGATTTTAGTTGCACTTAAATTTACTAGTTATCTCTGTGCACTGATATTTAATTTACAGATATATAGAGATTCTCAATATGTTCTTTTTGGCAAATAATGCCACATAAAGTGTCTTTTCCTCAAATCCCTTTATGCTGGGTGTGTTTCCTCTGATTTTCTTATCATAATCAGTTTTCATTTTTCTAAAAGAAAACACAGTTTTTCATATTCTATGAACTTTATAAATTGAGGATCATTCCTTCTCACAATAATACATTTCTAAAGGGTTTAAGAGCCAAGCTTAGAGGGAGAATTTTGTGAAGCATGTGTTACCTTAACATTTGAGTCACCCTTTTCTTATTAAGTAAATTTTGTGAGGTTATTTCTCTAAATATTTCGTACGCTCTTTTATACAATGAATTGCTCATCTAGTTGTGAGGATGTAATGCAATCGAACAAACCTCGTTAAATTACTGTCTCTTTTGATATATTTATCTTTTATTGTCGAATTTATGGTCTTTCGAGATTTGTTAGTTTCAGCATTACAACAGATTACTTCGGTCCTCACACTTTCAGCTATGGTTAAACTCCCTGTCCTTTAATTCACTAACGGTTATAAAATCACTCTCAACATACAATGACTGAATATTCCTGTAGACTAGTCAAGTTTGATGTTCAGATTGCAACGTAAATGAACACAGAAAGCTCTAGCGTGACGGAGATTATTCTAACAGTTGCAAGGAAAATAACAATACTAGCTGTATAGATGCGTCTGAATTGGAATATTACTAGTATGATTACGTTGTCTGTTTGTGAAATCTCCAACAGAAGCGCCACAGGTTTCCTCCATGGAATAGTTCCACTGATGAGTTGAAAATGAAAGAGGGAAACGGAGTACTAAGCAACATTAATGACGGTAAAATGATAGAACATGAGAAACAAGACAACACAAAGCACGACTTTTTCTTGCAATACCCAACAATAAAAAAAGGGCAGTCTGGTGCACTAAAGCTCCCGCCATGCGCAAGGTCCAAGGGAAGGGCCCACCACAAGGGTGTATTGTACGCAGCCTTACCTTGCATTTTTGCCAGAACTTTACTCGTTTATCTTAGCAATGAATGAGCAACCATTGATCATTTTCCACTAATTCAGACAAATTTTGAGCTGGAAGACTTGGTAAATGTTTTGAAATACAGTAGATAAACTCCCAATAGATTTTACATTTCAATGTTGTTATGGCTATACTTGAGGATGTACAGTCCTCATAGGAAGGTCATAGTACAGTTGTCTAGGATGATGTTGTCATAGCCTCAGGATAAACTTCAGTCCTGTCAAAGAGTGGAACAACTAACTCAGCATATGCTTTCACCATTATATGCTGATATAGTGATGATTTCTTTGATAATCATATGCTGATATAGAATGATGTTGATTCAACATGAAAGAATGTCCATTCTAACAAACATACTTCTTCACAAGAGACAAAAACTGCACAGATAGAAGGATCTACGTTGCTAAAACATGTATATATATATCCACACACAGATTCATATCCTCGAATCTTAAAAAACTGAATCTGACCTCTAGATCTGCACCCTTTACCCTTCCAAGTAACAAAGATAAGGATATTTGGCTCAAGCAGGAGCTAAGATGACTTTTGACTCAAAATGAGGGACCAGTTATGACACCAATGCATATTTTTTGAAGGCTTTTATAATTCATAAGATACATTTTTTCGTAAAATCAATAGGCAACGAAAAAGATTTGTACTGGTCACTAAACAAAGATGGAAGACGCCAGTGTTAAGGAGTAATGAGGATGGCAAACAAAGAGGAAAAAGACAGTACAGCAGAAAAGACAATTAGATCAAAGAGTGAGCAAGCCTTGTTGACTCAAATTTTGCAGGTTTTCAGAGTGATATTTTGACCTTCTCTGGAGTATCATTACGAATCATAGTATTTGTGTGATTCGGTAAGGAAAGCTACCCAACAAGATTAAGCACAAAGTTCTCACTTCTATGACAATCCACTAAACATGCAGAATCAAGTGCATGTAAATCTTGACAAAGCACATCAAGGATATATATATATATATATAGTGACCTTTTCCTTCCCCAAAGCCACTTCTTGCTGCGACATTGTTATGTTATTAATTCTTTTTGAGTAATTCATTCATCAATGAGAATGCAATAATATCTGGCATTCATATTATCCTACATTTGCTTGATGCCCAGAATGTTAAAAAAAAATCTATGACAACCTGATGTGTGTTCCCGACGTTTAAAATGTTCTACACAATATTTATTAAATGTAAATGTGAATGAATTTTGAGCCGGGGGTCTATCGGAAACAGCCTCTCTACTTCTTCGGAGGTAGCGGTATGGACTGCGTACATTCTATCCCCAGACCCCACTTGGTGGGAATACATTGGGTTTGTTGTTGTTGTTGTTGTAAATGTGAATGAAGGCCATGAATCTTAAAAAAAGATGACTAACCTTGAGCGCAAAGAGTTTAATACCATCCTGGACCGATTGGCCCACTTTGACTTCAAGCCCACTAACATAACCATTAGCTGGCGCTTTCACGACATGCTACTCATAGACAATGTATAGGACAGCGAAAGCAACAAATTAAAATCAGCCAAAACAATTAAACCACTCAAGAGATGAGATTTTGAGTTGCGGTTGTAATATACAAACCTCCATCTTCATTGCTTCTAATACTAACACAGGTTGTCCCTCCTGAACTTTCTCCCCATCCTTCACCAATACTTTAACCACCAGACCAGCCATGGGTGCAATCACGGTGCCAGAAGGATAAGATGTCGCCACCCTAGCAGGTTTGTCTATTGTTTCATCATCATCATAGATTTCAAGGCCCATCCTTTGTTTAAAGTGATGTTGAGAGTCGCCATGCCAGATGTGAATATGCTCAATTTGATCCTGCAAAAATGGAAGTTTGGCTAGCTTAATTTTTAATCGAGTTTTTCCATTGAAACCACTGCATTTTTTATCAAGTGGTATCAAATTCTTAAGAACCAATACAAAATGTGCTAAAGATATGCAAAACCTTGACCCTTGGTCCAAAGTGTATTTAGTGGACTAAGTTGCACCGTTCCACCTTTCACTGGTAATACAGATATGTATACCTAGGATCACTAGAAAGTTAATCTTTCTCTCTTCTTTTTCCTTTTTCATTGGTTAGACTAGATTGGAAGTGGCATTAAAAAGCAAGTGTTCTTAAAAGTGACATGCACAAAAAAGAAAAAAGAAAAAAAGTTCATTGGGCCTGAAGTGAAAAGTGAGAAGACAAGTTCATGCTTCAAACCTTGAAGAATACCTAATATAGATAAATGCAGAACCCATCGGCAGACACCTAAAATTGACACGACCTTTCACCTAGACACCTCAAGTAAGCATTGTACATTTCAAAAACCTATAGTACACCTTCGCTGTGTCATTTTGACACTTTTGCTATTATGGCTGTTAAGAATGAAAATAATCCCAAATTAGTGGTTAATGAGATGGGTGATCTCTTTATTAGACTTGGACAATTCTCCTCCCCTTGAGCTAGCTTTTGGGGTATGAGTTAGGCTCAAGATCTAATTACATGGCATCAAAGTAGGACCCATCTCACCCAAATTACATGGCATCAAAGTAGGACCCATCTCAACCAATGTTGGGTCCCTAAAGAATTAAAAATTGCCCACGCACCAAGGCGAGAGGTGGGGTGTAATGAATAAAAAAAGTCTCACATTGGTGGTTAATGAGATGAGTAGTCTCTTTTTAAGGCTTGGGCAATCCTCTTTCCTTTGAGCTAGCTTTTGGGATGTTAGGCCCAAGATCTAATTACAATGGCAAATGAGTGTATCACACTCACTAAAAGCGCATGAGAAGCTTACATAAACAATTTATATTTTATTTTTCTCTTCTTCCCAATTTCTCCTACCACTGTCTCCCACCATTTCCCAAGCTTAAAACTCAAATCATGTTCTTCAATGGCCTCTCAATTGGTAGCCAAATTGGAAGAAAATAAATTTCCTTGACTGAAATTAATATGCAACTATATTTTCAGCACACAAAGAGGAGCAATTTACTCAAAATCGTATCTTAGATAATCTGACAGTCAAAGAATGAGGAGATATACAAAATTCTCAAAAAAGAAACACATTATTTTGTCCAAAAACTGCCAATTTCTCTACTACACTCTTTTTCACACCCATGTTTTACTTTTTAAAAAAGAAACCTCTCTACCAGTGCTTTCCAAGCTTCTTCATGTGTTATGGGTTGAAAAAGTACTGAAAAAAGATGGATTCTCCAAATCTTCAATTTTTTAGTTGTCATAGATTTTATTTTTAACTCTTTTGGGTTATTGGGTGTGTTTGGTATAATGGAAAATATTTTCTGGAAAATGTTTTCCGATTTTTCCTTGTTTGGTTATAGTAAAATATTGGGAAAACATTTTCCAAGATAACTCATTTTCCTCTATTTGAGGGAAAATGACTTCTCTCATGGACCAAGGGAAGTCATTTTCCGGAAAATGACAAATGTAACTTATGCCCTCACCCCCACCCCAACAACACTCATATTCACATGACTCAAAAAATTTACATTTCCCAAAAATTTACATTACTCGAAAATATTTTTCACTGTGCTTTATTTTATTTTTTCACTGCTTGAAATAAAAATAGTGAAGCCCAAATTTTTCCCTTTTCCAATATTTGTTGAATGTATTGTTATTTTCATATGCATAGAGGAAGACTTACCTATATTACTTTTGTTAATTGCATATTCATTTTGTCATCGATGTAACTTTTTTCACAAAGTTGAATAAGCTTGTCGTTCCGTTATATTTCTATTGCTTGTAGTATCTTGAGATTGTCCTGACAAAATGTTGAAAAGTGTCTCCTATATTTGCTAATTAATAGTTTCTTAAATTTAGTGATTGTAATATTTTAGTATTCGATATTAATATTATTTGCTATGCTTAAATTAGTTCTTACAAATTGTTGAGTTTCTAGAGACACTGATATACTAGTTAAAAGTTAGTAGTATTTTCTAAAAAATATTTTTTCACTCACCAATCAAACACTAGAAAATATTTTTCTAAAAAATATTTTCCACTCACCAACCTAACACCATAAAATATTTTTCAAAAAATATTTTCCACTCACCAACCAAACATTAAAAAATAAGTAGAAAACCAACTTATTTTCCAAGAAAACATTTTCCATGGAAAATATACCAAACACACCCATTGTTAGAAATGATTTGGGAAAAAACTTTAAATTAGTCGTTTGGAGGTATCACAGAGCAGACGATGCCGGGCCAGGCTTTGTGGGGGTGGGGGGCGCTTTTGCAAAATTGAATTGTTTTTGAAGTCGTCTTGTAATGATGTGGAAAAAAATGCCATGTGTTATCAATTCAATGGTCACTTTTCATGTGTTTTGACTTTTAGTTTTTCTCTTTAATTGTTTGAGTATGTGTATAATGATGTGAGAAAATTAATATGAGTTGGCTCAATTCAATTAGTCAATTAATCCACGTAACAAACATTTGTTACACGTGCATGTGAGATTTTTATAAGTTGGTGCAATGAGTGTCAAAATGACACAGCAGAGGACTACTACAGCTGCTTAAAATGTACAAGGCGTACTTGAGGTGCTTATGTGAAACGTCATGCCAACTCTAGGTGTCTGTCGATGATTCCGCCATATATAAACTTAGTACTATAATGATCACAGTTTGTGTCACGGTTTGAAGTGCACATCTCTATGAAGCATATGGCTTCACCACGAAGCAACCACCCTCGCTTCACTGCTTTAAGCGACGACATGGTGGCTTTAAAATACACTGGTTAAAACGTCTACAATGTTGAGCATACATATGAATGTTTTTCTACTCCATCAATATGATATAAACAATAACAGCCATTTTGTTGGTTTTTTCATTAGTGCTATTCCTATTAATATTACAAATATAATGCATTTTAGTGGAAATCTGAACATTTTGAGATAACCGGAAATAGAAAGCATTCCATATGAGTTAGGAATACAAATTAATTCTTGGAAAGCCTAAGAATTGAAAAAATTGAGGCAGTTCCACAGAGCAATGTGCTATAATCTTGAACCTTAAAACTTTAGAGTTGATATCTATTGCGGTCATGCAAGTTTAACAGATCTAGTCAAACTTGGCCAACTGGCATTTGTTCGTCAAATTAAGACTTGCTTTTCAGTCTTTATCTCAATACTGTAGCAAGTATGTATTTCTACCATGTAAATGATATGCATATACACGTATCAACATACATATGAGTGTGTGCATGAGTGTGTATTTATGCATATATGTATTTGCATTAGAGGGGAAAAGGCAATATTAGGAATTTCAATAACTCCAATGTTGTAAGAACATCCGTCTGATAAGCTCCTTTTTTTTTATTTTTGATGGGTAGACTGTTAGCTTGAGATGGAACTAAATGGAGAAACATGATCAGTGAGGATATAGATGTAGTGTTTGTTGTTGTATGATGAGCTTCTTTTTGAAGGTGTAGGAAGCTATCATGCATTGCCGGTGATTATTTCTAGGCATCATAATATTTCAGGATCCCCTTGAACTAACACTTTTTATTCAGAGACCGCCTGAACTACTGTTGGTTCTAATTACCCACCTATACTTAACTATTTGGTAGCTTTCATCCCCCTCAGCACAATGACAATACAGAGAGTAGATACACTCTCTTTTGGGCGATTGAGGTTGATGAGAATTTGACAAAATCATCTTCCAAGTAGACCATTTGCAATCGTTAATTATCACGTAATCATATACAATGTCTTATTTGTTCAAACTGTATATTTCTTCTTAGTTCTTCTTAATATACCAGGCATATTTTACCTCAACATTGTATTTTTCTTATTTATCTTTCGATGCAACGATTAATTATTCCAGTTGTTCACTTTTCTAGCGAATTCTGAAAAAAGACTCTAGAACTCCATTATTTTAACACAAATAATCGGCAGCGAGTGCATCACACCTCCTTGGACTGAGGTCACCAGGGGGTGAGAGCTTCCAAATAGCCAAATATAGGGGTAATTAGGACCAAAGATAGGTTGGGTGTACACTGACGGGGTCGCAATATATTACGCCATATTTTCTATTTGTTGTAAAGGGAAAAGATCTGGTCAGCCTCAGCCTAAACATAGTTGTGCACTTGTCAGTTAATATGCATAGGATAGGATAGCTTGACGATAAGGACCTGAAATATAAGGTGTTACCTTGAAGTAAGCTGCCAAGCAGACCTTCAAGCTTAAACCATCGACTTCAACTCTATAGTCATTGTTGCTTAGTTGTGTCACTTGGATCTCCAAACCAGGGGAATTGCTTTCTCCTGTCTAAAGATATGGATCATTTTGCTGCAAATGGAAAAACTTAAAAGGCAAAAACAAATTCGACTATAGTCATTCTGTTATATCAAACAGAAAAATTATCAGTACCTCAACTAGGTATTTCCCATCTGGCAAATAGGAGATAGAGACTGTTAAAAGATTTGAACCACTATTACTGTATTGATTTTCCCATTCAAGATCCATTGTTCGCTTAGCAAAATGATGGACTCTAAATGGAGGATTACCATACCACAAATGGAGGCTTCCTGCTTAAGAGAACAGATCAATAAACTATGCATCAGCTGTCAGGACTAAAGCATGCCTTTGCTAAACACCACAGGATATATGTATTCACCAGGAGCCTTATCCTTCAATTTTGCAAGTTCCGTTTGGCAAATGCATGCAGCTACAATGGATGCAGCATGTTTGGCAGAACTATCAGCTTCTTGCGCTGATATTGGATTGGCACCATCTACGAACAGATCATCCTTGTACTGCTCAATAAAATGAGTTTCTACTTCACCATTTTGAAAAGCCCTATGACTGGCAAGCTTAATGATAAAGTCTATATTGGTGGGTAAACCAGCAACCTTCATTAAATGGCCAGTGGTTAGATCTCAATTACTAGAGTGCTCTTCATTATAAACTATTTATTTTGAATCAATACCTGCAAAACAAGCAAAGAACAAAATAAAAAACAATACCTGAAACTTTGACAGGCAATCCTTCATTTTTATCAATGCTGAAAGGCGGTCCTGTCCCCATACTACTAGCTTTGCAATCATGGGATCATAATGCATGCTTACTGTGTCTCCTTCCTCAACTCCAGTCTCAACTCTAACTGCAATATGGTATTGAAGTCATGTGAGTGCAAAATATACAGTTTAACAATAATTAGCAATTTGCATAGTCAGAAAGGCAAATAAGCTGATGATCACCAGCAGAGAATCCTCCATGGGCTAGTCTCAGAAAGTCATTTAACTATAGCAGCTAGCTTTATTAAATATGCTATAAATATGTTATAGCATGTCAGAAAATTGTGGAATCAGCCAATGATGGCTGCGTATCGGGTAAGCGGCGGTGCAGCCCTTCCCCAGACCCTGGGATCTCCGGACAATGGGCTGCCCCTTTTTTAATCAGTCAGCAAATTGAGCAACCTGGCTCAATATCTCAAAGGTCTTGAGTAATTGATACAAGCTCAAGTTGAAGAGCTCTTGGCAAGGCAGTGTAAAAGGAAATCCAGCTGGGGAGAGAGACACAAATTTAGTTCTGAGTCAAATGATTGCATATAACAATATTTGACATAAAAATGCTGATAGATCTCCCAGAAAGCCATTCATACATTTTTTCTGAGTGGATGGGATTTTAAGATAGAAATTCATTTTTATATATAGCAGCAACCCGTGGAGATGAAGATCTTCAGAAATGAGAATGGGTAGTAAGTCCTGTTATTCTTATTCATCACCAAGGAAGCAGTTATGCAGCTGCTCGTACATTTTGCAGCTGGGTCATGCTTTTTACATGGAAACTTGATTCACATTTAAAATTTGTGCTACTATGGTTAGAAAAACAATCTACGCAAATCAAGGAACAAAGTGAGGTTGATATGATAAGAAGTTAAAAGAACTGCTCAAATATCTTGCTTCCCTCTAGAGAAACTTAGGGCTCTATCATGTTTCCTCAGTGGCAACCCACTTAAGGACACCTAACGTAACATTTCATAAATAAGGTGATCATAGTATGGATCCGCACCTGCTGATGTAACTGTAACAGGACAATAACGATGAAGAACACCAGTTGCTGGAAGAAACCCTTTTGGAACATTTTCGGCATAAATTCGGGCTTCAAACGCATGACCTGTCATCAAACTGACAAAAATTAATATCTATGAATTCTCCCATATGCTTTAGGGTTAACATCAACTCAAAACTCCTATATTTGTTTCTAGTAATAAGAGTGTTTCCTGCAGCAGTTTACTTCAGAGAAGATTTTTCACAAAGGAATTCCATTGATAAATAATTAACTTTATATCATGCTCATATTGTGCTAGTCCAAGTTCCAAATGGGAAACTTCCCCTGAACCATTCCATGCATCGACTACATTAACAAGAAGAACAACTCTTTGTTATAAGGAAACATATTTCCATCCATGGGTTAAGGGGTCGTTTGGGTGCTGGTTAGATCTACACCTCTATTGGTAATGCAGAAATTAGTTACGAGGAAACTTATGTATATTTTATGCAGAGTTAAGTTATGAAGGGTTTCTCTTTACCCCTCCCCAGGAGCTCGTTTTTATGCAATTACTCATATATTAGTAATTCTATCTTTAATCCTACTTAAAATAAACATAGATTCCCTCCTAATTTATACGTGTATCAGTTTTGAGGGTTTGTAAACTGGTAACCAAACAACGTACTTGGTGTGCTGAATTTTATACATAGCATCTAAAATGTTACCTAGCATGGTCCTTGTTATGTTGTTTCTAACACATGTATAATTCATTTCCTAAAACCAATAACCAAACGAAGTACTCTATTCAGATTGTGTTGTTAAAGACTATAGAAATGTCAATAACACCAAAAGTTATGATTTTCAGCAAGCATTACCGGATCTAGTTATGCTACAAAGATGATATTATATTGATCAAGGCATCACTTCCAGCAAACGGTTCTCAATTTCAGATAAGCATTTGAGTTGCTGTCGATACTACGACACAACAAGTTTCGGTTATATTATTTGTAAAGAACACAGACATATCAGTTAAACTTATGTGCAAGTGATTGTTCTACCTATCCAAGTATTTATCCCTTTTTTAAAGTTGAGAAATTTCACAAAAAGCCCCAATTTGGTGCAAAAAGAAAAAAAGTACAAGATGTGCATGTGACTCTGATCAAGTCATCCATCAGTTTCCACCAAGTTTGACCAACTATTCATACAACATGATATCATCTCTTTACACCAATATAAGTGAAATAGAAAAGATCTACAAAATATTATCTACACCATTCTTTCTATTATGTAAGACAATCTCCAATTTGAGCTTTAATGAACGTAACTTTTGAGCCACACTATTTATGGAACTAAATTGCTTTGAGTCCAAGCAATTTCAAATTTATCATCCAGAGACCAAAAATCCTAAGCAACTTTTTACATTCCAGGGAAGTAAAAGAAGCATTATATATATATATATATATATATATATATATATATATATATATATACAAATATATATACACACATATATATACATATCAACAACAACAACAACAACAGACCCAGTATATTCCTACAAAGTGAGGTCTGGGGAGGGTAAAATGTACGCAGTCCATACCACTACCTCCAAGGAAGTAGAGAGGCTGTTTCCGATAGACCCTTGGCTCAAGATAGAGAATAATATACCAAGGTCGTAATGAGACATGAAAGAGGATGTATAGCATAATAGAGATAAAAGATAAGAAATAATAACCCTAAGTATCAGAGAAATAGGAAATAAGAGGAATACGAACAATACGGAATAGGGGAACAGAAAATGGATACCCATGTAATAGTAACATGCACTCACAGACCTAATACACCCACCACACCCAAACTCTCCTAACACCTAGCCACAACCTACACACTCACACTAGCCGTCTACCCTAATCCGCGCCCTCCACACCTTCCTGTCTAGGGTTATGTCCTCAGTAATCTGAAGCAGCTCCATGTCATGTCTAATCACCTCCCTCTAATATTTCTTTGGTCTACCTCTGCTCCTCCTGAAGCCATCCAAAGCTAGCCTCTCACACCTCCGAACTGGGGCATTCATGCCCCTCCTCATCACATGCCCAAACCATCTCAACCTTCTTTCTCGCATCTTGTCCTCCACCAAGGCCACTCCCACCTAGTAAGGTCACACATCCAACACAACATTCTCATTTCCACCACCTTCACTCTTGGAATATGAGAGTTCTTGACTGGCCAACACTTCGCTCCATACAGCATGGCCGGCCGGACTGCCACTCTGTAGAATTTGCTTTTAAGCTTAAGGGGCACCTTCTTATCACACAGCACTCCCGAGGCGAGCCTCTACTTCATCCAACCTGCTACAATACGTTTAGACACATCCTCATCAATCTTGTCATTTCCCTGAATCATAGACCTCAAATACTTAAAACTATCCTTCTTACAAACATCCTGAGAATCCAACCTCACCACCACTCCGTCCTCCTGACTCGAGTCACTAAACTTGTATTCCAAATACTCCGTCTTGGACCTACTCAACCTAAATCCCTTAGATTCCAGGGTTTGCCTCCAAACCTCCAATTTCTCATTCACACACAACCCCCCCCCCCCCGCGTCTCATCAATCAGCACTACATTATCCGCAAATAACATACACCACGGCACCTCACCTTGAATACTCTGCGTCAACACATCTATCACCAGCGCAAAAAGGAACGGGCTAAGAGTTGATCCCTGATGCAAACCTGTCTCGACCGAAAAATGCACTGAGTCTCCTCCCGCCATCCTCACCCGAGTCTTTCCTCCATCGTACATGTCCTTAATAGCTCTGATGTACGCCACCGGAACTCCTCTCACCTCTAAGCATCTCCAAAGGACCTCCTTAGGGACTTTGTCGTACGCCTTCTTCAGATCGATGAACACCATGTGCAAATCCCTCTTCATTTCCCTATACTGCTCCACCAATCTTCTCACCAGGTGGATTGCCTCTGTCGTCGAGCGACCAGGCATAAAACCAAACTGATTCTCCGAAATGGACACTACCCTCCTCAATCTCCGCCCAACCACCCTCTCCCAAATCTTCATAGTGTGACTCAACATCTTAATACCCCTATAGTTGTTGCAACTCTAAACGTCACCCTTGTTTTTATATAATGAAATCATCGTACTCCATCTCCAAGTCTCAGGCATTCTCGCAGTCTTGAAAATGGCGTTGAACAAATCAGTCAACCACCTTAAGCCTGCCCCACCAACATACTTCCAAAAATCCATCGGAATCTCGTCAGGCCCCGTCGCCCTACCTCTCCGCATCCTACAAATAGCCTCTCTGACCTCCTCTACCTTAAAACGTCTACAGTAACCGAAATCATGGCTCTCCTCCGAGCGCTCCAACTCCCCTAACACAATGCCTCTGTTCCCCTCCTCATTTAAAAGTCAATGAAAATACTCCGGCCATCTCTTTTTAATGTGACCATCTTCCACCAAAACTCTGTCGTCCTCCCCCTTAATGCACTTCACTTGATCGAGGTCACGCCCTTCCTCTCCTTAGCCTTAGCAAGCCTATACAACCTATTTCCCCCACCCCTTCTCCTCTAACCCCGCATATAAGCTCTCAAACGCTGCGGTCTTAGCAGCTGCAACCGCTAACTTAGCCTCTTTCCTTGCAACTTTGCACATCTCTCTATTCACCCGCTTCTCCTCTTCGTCTTTACTCTCAATCAACTTAACATACGCCCCCTTCTTAATCTCCACTTTCTTCTTAACTTCTTCATTCCACCACCAGTCCCCCTTATGTCGTCCTGCCCGACCCTTCGAAACACCCAACATCTCTTTAGCCGTCTCCCGGATGCAGCTGGCCGCCTTATCCCACATAACATTCACGTCCCCCTACACTCCCACACCCCCATTCCCGCCACCTTCTCACCTAACGCCAGCGCACTAACTGGCGTTAAGCCACCCCACTTAATTCTAGGTCGCCCCTCTCCAGCCATACTCTTCTTGCTCTTCTTGATAAATAAGTTCATCACCAGAAGCCTGTGCTGAGTCAAAAGATGTTCACTCGGAATGACTTTACAATCCTTACAAAGAACCCTATCCCCCTTCCTAAGCAGCAGAAAGTCAATCTGAGTCTTGGCTGATGCGCTTCGGAAAGTAATAAGGTGATCCTCCTTCTTCGGGAAGCTCGAATTCACAACCACCAACCCAAGAGCCCTCGCAAAATCCAACAGAGCAACCCCCTCACCATTTCTGTCGCCGAAACCAAACCCTTCATGCACCTCATCATAACCTCCCGAAAAAACCCCAATGTGCCCATTGAAGTCCCCCGCTATGACAATCTTCTCCGAGCAAGGCACGCGTTTCTCACCACCTCATCCAAAGCCTCCCAAAAACTCGCTTTCACCTCCTCTCCCAAGCCCACCTGCGGCGCATACACACTACACACATGCAGCGTAAACCCCTCAATGATCAACTTAATCGTCATCAGCCTATCACTGACCCTCTTAACCTCCACCACCTGCCCTCTCAGCTCCACATCCACTAAGATGCCCACTCCATTACGACGCCTCTCACTACCTGAGTACCACAACTTGTACCCATCCACATCCCTGGCCTTAGAACCTACCGACTTAGTCTCCTGAACACACGCAATATTAATCCTCCTCTTCTTAAGAATCTTCACCAACTCTACGAACTTACCCTGAAGGGTACCTATGTTCCAAGACCCTACCCTCAGCCTATCTCCTCTCGCCTCTCGCCTCTCGCCTCTCGCCTCTCGCCTCTCGCCTCTCGCCTCTCGCCTACCTTTTCCACCCCTCCCCGGACCATCCTGCCTCTCGCCTACCTTTTCCACCCCTCCCCGGACCATCCTGAACACCCAGCCTATGCCCCCCACCCACCCCTGCCTTCCCCTCTACCCCCCTCCCAAAACCGCCCCAAACCCCAACTCCCTCGACTCCCTCGACTCCCTCGGACATGACCCTACTTCATCATCAACCCCTATAGCCACTACTCAATAATCGTAACAAAGCCACGACAGACCAGTAGACAACCTGAAAATAAAGACAGCAACAGTACGAAAACAGTAGGCGAACAACAGATATGCACAAGAATACACTGTCCCACTAATAAGCTAGCCGGGCACAACTATAGTCACAGAAACCGGTAGCAGACAGACACAAAAACAATAACGAAAAACAGTAAAACAACACAATACACGGGAACTAAAACTGTAAGGCGTAACTAGAGAAATAGGTTCAGATGTCACCGGATTACTGCTTTTGCTGGTTACGGCAGTGTTGATGTCGAAAATGGGTTGCCGGAATATAGTTGCTGGAAAGAGGTCGCCGGGCATCGCCGGAAATATCGCCGGAGCGTCTTCTTTGTTGTTGCCGGAATCTGGTCACCGGTCGTCGTTAGGCCACCTGTTTTAACCTGCTCCGGTCGGTGCTGCACCCTACGCCGTCGCTGGCGGAAAACCTAGATCCGCTGGCGATAGCAGTTGCGATGTGGAAAAGAAGACTCGGGGTAGAGAGAGAGTCGGGGAGAGAGAAAAATTTGGGGGAAGAGAAAGGAAGAGAGAATGGTCCCTTACCTGCTCCGGCGCATCAGCTCCGTCGCCGGTGTCGAAGTCGCTGGTCAGTGGAAAATGACCGTTTGTCAAGAACGTTAGGGGTTAGCAAGGAGAGAGAAGAGGACCAAATTTTACTCTGTACGCTTCGTCAAATTCACATATATATGTATATGTATATATTTGATAAAGGTAAAGTTGTATTCTTCAGCATTAAGGATATGCTAGCCACCTCCAAAAAGTTACAAGCTATTTCCATAATTACATAGATCCTAGGAAATCTACTAGTTGTTGTACTTCTTCTATACCTTCTTCTTTACACCAAAATACAAATTATTATGGCAATTTTCTTTAACCTTCTGAATAGAGTTAGTAATATTCTCAAAACACATAAGGTTAAAAGGAACATTATATACTAAGAGTCATGCTATTGAGTCCTAACCAGTCTTGGTATATCTAGGTCAATAACCCTAGGCGCATCCAGGAGGTCATACCAAGAAAGCACTTTGCCCCCCCTCCCCCCCAAAAAAAAAAAGAGAGAACTGTACAGCAAGCTAACCAGTGCGAACTCTAACCTGAAAATGGCACATCGGACTGAGTCAAGGGAAGAGGCTCCCCATTTGCAACACGTATTTGCCATTCTACAAGATCTTGACCAACAATCATCTCTGTTACTGGATGTTCAACCTGATAAAGAGTACTTATATCCTCTGCTCTACAGAACTACAAGGGAAGGGCATAGCCTGATCAAAAGTACCTGAAGACGGGTGTTCATCTCCATAAAATGAAATTGTCCAGATAGTGTATCAACAATAAACTCAACAGTTCCTGCACTGTGGTAATTGACTGCCTTCAAACATAATGGATGGGCTTGTCAGGTCAGGAGAAACAATTGAGAACAATACCGAAAAAGGATTTGAACAGACAGCACTAAGGAACAGACCATAATATCAGAGGTTTTTCCACGGAACATCTCTTCCAGATAAAGGATAGTGATACTAATTGATCAAGAATTAACTTTATCATTAAAAGAAATCAGAATAGGAACTCAATACAACAATCACACGAGTGAGAGTGAGAGAGAGGGGCGGAGGGAATATAAGATAGAGAGAGAAAATGGAGAAATCCGTTTTATTGGTCATCTAATGGCAATATAGCAGAATTTTTCAAACTCAAAATCTCCTTACAAAAATAAAGAATACGAAAATAGAAAATAATTACTAATAAAAGATGCAGGTTAACCTCTGCAGTCAAATATAGCTCTTAATTGACTACTATCTATATCAAGCTTCATCTTGTTTTAGACAAGGACTGCAACTATCATATAACACGATGCTGAGCCTTTTTCCGTTCGATCCCACACCTTATTTGTGCTTTGTGCTTAAAGCCTCAACTGACCTTAGAGCTTTTTTGCGCTTTTAGCTTTTGATACCAATACTTGACCTCTAATTACATTGTTTATCTAGGCACAACGCCTATTCCTAGTGTTCTAGTAAGTCACATAGTTTATCCAGGCACAACACCTATTCCTAGTGTTCTAGTAAGCCACCTACAATCTCTTACTCCTCCACTGAGGTTGAGTATTGTGCAGTTGCTTCTGCCTTGTCTTAAATAAACTAGATCACTCACTTGCTCAAGGATCTTCATGAGCGACTCTCTGCTCCTATAGTACTTTCTGATAACCCTTGGGCTCACGGACATTCCAAAAAAATTGGTACATCAAACCAAAATGGAGTACCTTGAGGTTAATCTTCACTTTGTTCGCAACCAAGTACACAATGGCCTAATCTGAGTATCCCTCATCCACTCCACTGATCAATTTGCAGATCTTCTCACCAAACCATTGTCCAAGCCCGTTTTCCTGCGCATGATTCCTTAGTTAGGCGGTGTCTTTTCACACCTAACTTGCAGGGGCATAGTAGTGCATGTACTACTTATCACTTGTAAATCTGGATGAGTCCTACTACTCAGCACTTGTTGTGCATTAGTATGAGTCCTCTTTAGTTAGTTTAAACTTTAATTTTGTATTAACAATATTTTATCATTCAGTTAGTTTGTTTCCAGATTGTTTATCTGCTCCTAGATTCTAGGAGGTAACAACAACAACGTACCCAGTGAAATCCCAGAGGCTGTTTCCGACTAGCTTCTAGGAGTTAGCTTAGCATAATTTTTTTCGTCTCCTTTGTATATAAACTCCGTTAGACATTAACTATACACATATTTTCATTCTACTTCTCTACAATGATAATTGTTTGTCTCCTTATGGCCGTGGGAAATCCTCACCTCATGAACAAACTTTTGGGTGGAATCAGACCAAAGGTTCGTTTCTTCACTGTCATGTTCTAACTTCTAAGTAATTGCTGAGACTCATGTACACGTGTTAATGCACAATAAATATTTATGATAGTTAAAAGATAAGCTCACATATATTCTGGATTTCAGATTTATCTGTTTCCGCCAATAAAAAGTAAAGGTATTTTAAAACGAACAACCAATAAGCTTGACAACTTCGAGAAGACTACCTAATCTGCACAGAGAAAACAGACAAATTCATCTGACCTTAGCTGCAGATACAGCTGCTTGACCCAGATGGGAGCGGAAGTCAGAGCTCACATTAGGCTGCAGATAACAAAGTTTTGTCAAACCTTTTAGGCTACTTCAAAAGAAATAAAGAAAATAACAAAAAAGTCTTACAGCTGGAGCTTCCTCTATTATCTTCTGGTGCCTTCGCTGTACACTACAATCTCTCTCATAGAGATGTATTATATTACCCTGTTTATCCCCAAATATCTAACAAACAAATGAAAGCAAACTGGAGTTATATTTATAAAGTATGAAAAAGGGCAACAACGGAAAATACAACTACAACTAATATGCCTCAATCTCAAGCTAGTGGGAGGTTTTTCTAAAAAATGTTCTATTTTTCCCCAACTAGTTGAGGTTAGCTATTAATCCAACTAACAAGAAAACAAAAAATGGAAGGACCAAACAGTTGATCAAGCATAACAAGAGCTACCTGGACTTCTATATGTCTTGGTTTAGTGATATATTTCTCCAGTAGGATTGTACTTGTACCAAATGATGCAGCTGCCTCACGTTGGGCTCCCAGGAATGCGTCTGTAAATTCATTCGGACTCTGAACAATCCTCATACCCTGAAATTAACCAGGTCAGTAGACAGTAATTTTCTACTATAGAACAAGATAAAGAAGAGCACTTCTTCAGATATAGTACTTTAGCTATCCTGTTCGTATTATAAAATTTCTTCTTATAGTGAAATCTTTAAAAGTAATGGCCATACACAATAAGATTAAAGTGCACAACTCAAAATCTAGAAGTTAAGTTTGTTTTCCTTCAGCAAAATAAGTAGAATGTTAACAGAAGGCAGACCTTCCCTCCACCTCCATGGGTTGGCTTAATTAAAATAGGATACCCAATCTTGTCTGCTTCCGACTTCATAAAGTCAATATCTTGCTCATCACCATGATATCCTGGCACAAGTGGAACCCCAGCTGCACCCATTATTCTCTTTGAAGCACTGATTGGAAATATCCAGAGAAAGAAAGGAAGTAAGCATGGCTTGTCAACAGCCAAATGGAGCTGCATACTGCTAATTTACAATCTTATTGAAAGTCTAGCACTTGACAGAACCCCACAGGAAAGAAACTTATGGCAGATCATTTCATATAACTGCATGCCAAAAAAGCTAGCAGGTCGATGAAATGTGATTTAACATTTGCCTATATACACTCTCTAAGCCATTGCTTAATCAATAGGAGAGAAGCTGAAATAATAATTCACAGACAGGTGTCATAAGACTAACATTTTACTCATAAGTCTGATAGGATTATTGTCATGTTCCATGTTAGTTGCACATCAGACCTTTGAAAATGTGGTGTTTATCCCCCATGAAACACACTTGAGGCTAAAGTCAACTTTAAAAATCAATTGCTATGCATAGACAACCACTAAGCTTGCTGCTACGCATGAATCGACATCCCCGTCTAGCACAAACACTATCAGCAATCATATTAATCCCAATGTCCCAGTCAGCAGTTTTTAAATAGCCAAAATGCATGCAGTAGATGCAAATTTCTGTCTGGTGCATAGAGTTAATACCTATCTATGCAGTAGACTTTTAACCTAATTCCTTCTCCTGCTGAAATCGAACAAGGGCATGAGCAACTTCCTGAGATGATTCATAATCCTAATTCAAAGTTAGGTCTTTTAATCTCCCTTGCAAATTAGAACTAGCCATTTGAATGAGTCAACTGTTGTAGCATGAATTAATTTGATAAAAACAAGTGGAATACATAAGCATAACATGATAGCAAGTGGAATGGAAATGATATCTACCTTTTATCACCCATGTTGCGGATTGCAGAGGCAGGAGGTCCAATAAACAAGAGATTCTCATCCTCACAAAGTTGAGCAAATTCGGCACTTTCAGATAAGAAACCGTAACCTGGGTGGATAGCCTAATTATAAAATAAACAAAAATATAAACAAGAGATCCTAACCGCCAAAAGTTTAATTTAAAAGTACGGCAACTTTAAATACGTGAATCACAGTGAATTTGGAATTATCATGAGTCCAACAAGGAAAAGAAAAGGCCTACAAAATATAGAAACAAGTATGTTTATTGTATTAACTATTTCTTACTTGGAATTCTTTCCAAGTGGCAAGAACGGCCATGTTTTCTACTTAGGAAATAAGATAACTGACGATGAACCATAGAATCACAAACTCTAGCATCTAGTCCCATTGGACTTATCATTAAGACATAGCTGGATCTGATGCACTTACTGAGTAGAGTGCAATGTAGTGCACCGTCATATATTTTCATAAGGTGGATAGCTAGGTAAAAGAAAATCATGGGATTGTCTCTTATATCTCCTTTAAAGAAAAGGTAAAGTCAGTTATTTCTAGAGATGTGCATTGATTTTTTTAATAACCGGGGTGTCCGGATCAACTTGTGCCCACCTTAACTAATTCCATAGATACCTGTCACCTCCCACAATTGTTTTTTTCTTTAAATAACCGTGGCATTCGGATCAATTTGTGCCCACCTCGACTAATTCCAGAGATACTTGTCACCTCCCGCCAGCAACACATATATGTACATTGATATATACAACAATAAATTGAAATGCATAATTCCACAATTAAAGGTAAACAAAAGATAAAACAATAAGCATTGCTTTCACATCCAATTTTAAACCATTAGCAGTCCCCAAAACTGGAAAAAAAAAAAAAAGTATGCATCTATATCCAATATGAACAATAATATAATTAATGTATCAAAGTTCTTGCTTGAAGAATATGTTTCTGGGACAACCGAAATGAACATATTGTTTATGATGAAAAACAAAGTCATTGATGAGGCTCATATTCAGTGGTTTTTAAAGTCTGGTACCTGCAGTTTTTGGTGGGATGATTGGTTAGGAGTGGGGCCTCTAGCTTATCACAGAAATCTCCCTCCTAGGCTCAAAAGCGTGACTGTTTCTCAGTTTTTAAAATGGAAATTGGGATGAGGACATGGTGAGACAGCATACCCCTCCATCTTTCCTTGGTTTTGGGGTGGACCTTTTCAATCTATTTTATTATACACGCTTAGTGAAAAGAATGTGTTTTGATACACCTAGGACATGGATTCTATATGAACCAATGGATCGTCACAAGTCGTTACTACTAGCAATGACTTCCTCTTTCATTACTTCATTCTTTCCATATCCCTGTCCTTTGTTCCCAGTTACTAAGCCTCTCCAGACCATACAAGTGCGCGCCGAGCCATGCGAAGTCTTTGGTTAAGATATGCCAGATTCCACCAAGTATACAAATGGAACCAAACCATACATGTCCTCCGATTATATCTTCTAAATCGTCCACACTTACAATCTATCCTTCCCAAAATGTTTTTATATCCCCTAACAACATTAAAATGTCTATTTTCTTAATGAGATGATTATAGTCACGTGTTAGCATTTGTCCTGAATTTCGTAGTTTACTTGAATTTTATCATAATTATGTTTTACTTCAAAAAGGTTTCTTCGGTGGAAAAGATTTCCTTGTTGGAAAAGATCTCTCCCATAATTAGTTAATTCTTTCTTGGAGAAAAGTTTTGGACGTTTATAAATAGAAGATTTTCCCTCTAAAACCAAAACACAATAGCATCCACAATGTAGTCCTTCTTCTCCCAAATATTTTTTATGTTTTTTGATTAATTTTCATAATATGTTGGTCGTTTGACCAAACATATCAAGAATATGCTTTTTCAGTATAGTTTGATGTGTCATTTGATTTATCGCCACCATGGTTTGCAACTAATAGCTTCCGCATGACGCCCTATCAATTTCAAAACCAACAAGTGGTATCAGAGTCTACAATTCAATGGTTCGATAGTTCAGATGAGGAAATTTTGCGATCAAAGTTGCAACCACCTCGACGATAAAGAAGTTTTTGTCAAAAAAAAAGGGTCAAGATACTACATGTGGACAAAAAAATTCAAACAAATTTTTCAACAATCCTACTGCTAATCCATCTTTAAAACCAAAATCAATTTTCAACCCATACTTGCTTAAATGCATGGGCTCCACCTTTCAACCCTTGCTAATTTTAATGTTTGGGCTCCTTTCAACTCATGCATATATACTTTTAATGCACGAGCTTCACTTTAAACCTTTGATCACTTTCGATACACAAGACTCCACTTTCAACCATGTTCACTTATAAAACAAGGCTCAAATTTTCAATTCAAATCATTTTTTAATCATGGTAAGCAGCAGTGATATATGAAGAAGAGGATGAAGATCAATTTTGGTAGAAAATTCAAACCAAGTGGAGATTTGTTAGGATTTGTCGTGAATTTTCTAGTTTACTTAAATTTTACTATAATTATATTTTACCTCAGAAAGGTTTCCTCAGTGGAAAAGATTTCTTCCATAATTAGTTAGTTCTTTGTTGAAGGAAAAATTTTGGACTTCTATAAATAGAAATCCTTTTCTTAAATCACAATACGATATCATCCACAATGTAGTCGTTTTCTCTAAAATAATTTGTATGTTTTTTGATTTGTTTTCATAATATGTAGGTTGTTTGACCAAACATATATATGCCTTTTTAATATAGTTTTATGTGTTATTTGATTTATCTTCATCATGGTTTGACGTCAATCAATTTCGAACCCAGCAACACAAACATCTATAACTTATTTTGGACCTTAAATTTTAAGTTTTTTTTTTAAAAAAAATCGTGTCTAAGTCAAACAACATCACATAAATTAGGATGAAGGGAGTGACACTATATAGTTAAATTGGAAGTCAACCACAGTTACATAATCGAGGAGGAGAATTGAATATATATATATATAGAGAGAGAGAGAGAGAGTGAGTGAGAGAGAGACAGACATACCTGAGCGCCAGATTTATTAGCAACATCAATAATAGCAGACGAATTCAGATAACTGAAACGAGCAGGCGGAGGACCAATTCGAAAAGCTTCATCAGCGGATTTGACATGTAAGCTATCTCTATCAGCATCACTATAAACAGCAACAGTACGAATCCCTAATCTCTTAGCTGTTCTAATTATTCTACAAGCAATTTCCCCTCTATTTGCTATCACTATTTTCTCTATTCTTTGGCTATTATTATGCCAACTTGTGGAATAAAGTGACGTTTGTTGGAAAATGTGGTTTTTTGTATGTAATTTTCGCCGGAGTATCAAAGCCATCAACGACATTGTTAGGATTAGCAGTGGTGAGCTTGTGCTAAAGAAATGACAATTTAAAGATGGAATTTTTTTTATTTTTTTTTTGGTAATTGGTAATTTTTTGATATTATAAGAAGGAAGGTTTGATCCAATATGACGTGGAAATGTTGTGGCGAAGCAAGCCGTGCTTATGACGTGGAAATGTTGTGGCGAAACAAGCCGTGCTCATTTTAAATTCGGTGTACTGGCGATAAGATCATCTTTATATTATTTAGATTTAATTTGATTTGATTTTAGGTAAGTTTTATAAGATCAAAGCTGTTAAGTAAAAAAAAAGGCATTTGATTAGATTTTAGGCAAGTTTTATAGCTTGGCAAGCTTATTATTATTTGAAAAAAAAAAAAGAGTTATTGAATTAGGATATAAGGAAAAATGAGTAAAGGAAGGTAAATTGTTTTTTTCTCTACAGTAAAGGAAGGTGAATTTAAACAGTCAAATAAGTGAACGTATTAAAATTCCCCACCTTGACAAGTTAATGTTTGACAATAGTATTTCTTCTGCTTCTATAAAAGAAATATAATTACTTTTCAAAAAGACAGTGTTTATCATCTTTTTGATACAATTGAATTTATTTATGCATCAAAAGGATGTCTTACGGTCTCAACTTCAATTTAGAAGTATAAGTTTACAAAAAGATAAATAATGTAAATAAAAAAATCAAATAAATTGAACAAATAGAGATTAAGAACAAATCTTTAGCGTAGGCCAAGTATGAGATCCTTCGACTTAAGTCCGAATGTGGCCGAGCTCGAGTATTACAGCAAAGGAAGTAATAAACAACTAAAGAAAAACAATCAAAGCTTAAGAAACAAGTTAAGTTAAGTTATTTTATTGCTTGTAGATTAAGGATGAATCAGAAATCAAATCCTTAATAATGGGGGAGGGGTGCCAATTAGGGTACAGAGAGCCTTTGAGCCAATAGGATAATGCTATTTGCTAAGCTCATGGTACTGTGTCCAATATCCATAGGTCACTTGTCCTCAAACCATTAGGGGTTGCCAGCTCAATACGTGTATCTCACGCGGTACAATCGAGAGCTACCCAAGCACTCGTATCGTCTGATACGTTGTCCTCTTTATCAATCCTTAGTTTACAGTCATCATCCCTAGCTAGTCTCGAGCGCCTTCGTTCTTTGCGTGAGGACGCGTCTTACCGTGTTGATGTTGCCCTCAAAATGATTTTATGATGGTCGACTTCACTCATATTTTGCCCAATCGACCCAAACCTATACCGAGCCTTTTTTCCCCATACAGATAGTTTCTTCGTCTTTCGGGCGCAACATTCAAAGTGGCCAAAAAAGGAAAAAAAAACATTTCACCACGATGCAATCGCTTTTTATCTTTACTTTTTCATGTGTGCCTACTACCGATTGGTGCTTCCTTCATCTGTAGAGTCTTTCTCTACGCATCCATCCTTTGTGAGAACTCTCTTCCCCAAGTCGTTGCTTTGTCTGATCTTGCTTATTTACGTGTTTCTCCCTTTAGATATGTACTCTGATTCTGTCGCCGTCTTTTTTTAAAAGAAATTGATTTTTCCTCCTCTCGATCTATTCCTTTTGTCTCATAGCATAAAGGAAAAATAGACCTCGCAGATCTGGTTCACTTAAGAGTAAGAGAAAGAAAAACGCTTCCCAATATGAAACTTGCATTGAGGATATCGTGCCTATTAATTTCAACTACCCGAAAGATTTCACAGAGCAAGCGGTTGATAAGCTTCCGATTCCAATTTACAAACTGGGTTCCTTTGTGAAAGATAACATCATCCCCAACGTTATCAAAGACTGTGACTGGATTGGAAAAAAGTTATTGATGTGTTTGTAAACAAATGTTGTTAGATACTTTATTATCATAATGTTTGAAATACTCTTAAAGTTGTTAACGTTATAAAAAGTTGATTATTATAAGATTCTTATTTCTAAATTCCAAATCGAAATTTGTTTTGATTTAATTTCAATTTCAATAGTATAAACTAATTACTTAAGTTAATTACAATATTATATATATATATATATATATATATTTCTTTAAATATCCCCATAAATGAATATTTAAATTTGAGAGTTTAGGAACTTACAGGAGGTTTGTTGTGAGTGATGTGACAATCCTCATGGGCGATTTTTAGCATTTTCGATGTTTTGATCATTTTTTCCTTCCTTCTATTTCCTTTTTGTCATTTATGAGTTATGGGGGTGGTTGGCACAGTCTCTGAAGTGTTCAGGAGTGATTTATGTGAGTTTGAAGTTTTGAGTAGCCTTTGAAGTGATATAGTTACTTTGGTCAACATTTTGTGATTCTAGCATTGGATGATAATTCTATTAGTTTCATTAGTTTTGGAACATCAAAACTAGGTTCAACGCATAGTTGCTTTGGGTTCCAAGGCTTTCGGTGTGATTTTGAGTGTTTGGATGTGAAGTTGAAATTTTATGTTTAATGTTGATTTTGGTCAACATTCATCGATAACGACCTACGTTGGAAATTTTGACTGCAGTGGTTGAGTTTGTAGTGTCATTTTCAAGTTATTAGCATATTTTGTTTGTATTCGGGAGGTTCCAAATGAGTTTTGGGTGAGTTGTTAAATATTTTGGGTATTTGTCGTTATTTAAGTAAAATTTGTCGACAAAAAAGTTTGTTATTAATTTTAAAAAGCAAAAATTATTTCGAGACTTCTGAAATGTCATGCATGAATTATAGGGTTAATTGGAAAATTTTGGTATAATCTTGAACAGTGGATTCAAATTCCAGACTGTGTTTATTTGATATTTTGAGCATATTGAGAGCTTTAGAGCTCAGAATTAAGTGATTCTCGCGGCATTCTTCCTGATTTATCAAGGAAAAATTATCTAATGCTTAGATCGATATTTTTCTATTTCTTCAGGTGATTTTTCTTTCTTTTTTTTCGTGAATTTGTTGGCGAAACTTAAGGTTTTGTGAATCTAGATTGAGTTTTTGATGAAATTTCATATTTAGATCCTTATATTATGGGTAACTAAATTTTGACAAAAGTTTAGTGATTCATCAATTGTTTTCTCATTTTAAATCGCTTTTGAACATGAAAATCTGGGGGGTTTCTGGTAAAGTCAATTATTAATATTTTGATGATTTCTAACTTGATTTCAACTCCATTTTTAATGTTAGATTATCGGTAAAGTGATTTTCTACTAAGATTTCAGTTTTACCCTTTTATTTTTGGGATTGATTTTTGAGGTGATGTTGGACACGAAATCAAAGTATGTCAATGTGGGTAATTTTTTTATCTCGTATTTATGTGTAGATCTCATATTTGAATAGATTAAACTCGTTTGGAGGTATTTCTAGAGAGTGGAGCTTTCCTTTGATTTTTAGGTTGTAATTTGGCTTTGTGAGTCTTTTTTAAGGCAAGTTGAAATCTACTTTATCTCGTGTTGACTTGAATTGATGAGCTTCCATACTTCGGAAGGCTCCATTTCTAGTTTTGGTTTTCTTATGTCTTTATTGGTTTAGACTTGAACATCGATTTTGGCTATGGTTGGGGGCATGTACCGACTGAATATTATTTTGATCTCGGATAGAGGCTTTGTGAGACTACTTTGGGTTGGTATGGGCGGTGTCGGTAGTGGTGTCAGCCTTGGCATTGATATTGTATTGGGGCTGACACCGTATGACTGTATTTGATTTATGATTGTTCCATTTTGTTATGGTATGGATATGGACTTAGTTATGATTTTGGTTATGTTATGTTTGTTGGTTGGGCTTTGAGTGGATGAACTTATTTGGATTGGTTATGGTCGTGAACCTATCCCAAAGTCTTTGTGTTGTCAAACACACTATCTTGTTATATGTTCAGAATTTATCCGACATAGGGTATATGCTTGGTTGGTTGGCTTGGGTAACGAGGTGGTCTTCGATACTTGTTGGGCCTGAGATGTTTATTATGACAGGGCCCTGGTTCGGGTCGTGTCACTTACAAATGGAGAAAGTTGCTCAAAACCACGAAACTCTAAGTTCCAAGTCTAAAAAATAATGAAAAATGGTGAAACTATGGTGTATATATATATACCCGGCTATAACAATTGAAGAACAGGGTCGCAATCGCAGAACCTCGCCTAATAGATGTATGACAATCGTGAAACTTTATCTGCTGCCTAATCGCGATCACGGGTGCACCTAATAATGGGTGCACCAACTGGGAACTTGGTGAATTTTCATGTCTCTGCGGGCCCATCCAAAATTTGGTGAATGCAAACGAACTATGCACCCTATCAAATTCGATACTCTGGACTCAATTGCGATATCAGATTTTTGAAAAACATCATTTCACAAAGTTGATCCTCGAAATCCGAAATCGCGACTTTTCAAATCAAGGGCCGAAATAAGATTTAAAAGGCATAAAACCATACCAACTATGTTACCATCCTAAAATCGACGTTCCAGATCTTTTGATGCAGTCCGTTCTACTATCCGTTGCATGGATCGAAATATATCATCTGAAATCAATTATAAGGCTCTCAAAGCCGCCAAAAACCACAAACTCACATAAATGACACCAAAATGCATCAAGAATAATGACAATCACCCTACACTCTAAAAATATCACAATGCAACTATGGGGAGAGATAAAATAGTCAAATCATATAATAATATATTTTTCACATAATTCAGGTCGTTACAAAATAATATGAAAGGGTTTATGAACTGTCTCTCGTAAGTGTTAAAGAATTTTGTATCATTCAATTTCTAACTCCATGTGCACAAGTCATCAAGACATACCTATCATTTCATATGTAGAAATTCCACGAGTGGATTTAATTCATATTTTTCAGTCATGCCATTGGATAAATCAACAAACACCACTTTTTTCAATCAGAAATTTTATAACAAAGGTTCATTTTCTTGTAATATCTCTTGATAAATATATTTTGGAGCTCTTTGATATACACGATTTCTTGCATATATATATCTCGTAATACATCAAAATGTATTTACTTATTAGTTGGCACAAAGTCATACACTCATTCTTGACTTGCTTTCCCTGAGTTTTTTCTAGTTCTTGATCTTCTTTATCTAACAAATCACTTAAATGAGAAGATTATGTTAATATCCAAAATTCTCTATTCAAGTAAAGATTAGAAATGTCATATATCAATAAAGTATGAGAGTATGAAAGTTCTATTATTTCACATTTTAATCTTTAAGATGTAACTAACTTTTACTTTCGACATATGTATCTATTTTTATATCCATTATCATTATTTCTGTTAAAATCAATCTAAAAGAGTAGCAATATGAAAAAAGAAGTAGACATAATGACACGGTCCGAAATCGGGCCTTGTCGTAATAGGCATCTTGAGTCCAACAAGAACCGGAGATCGCTCCGTTAACCTAATCTGACCATCACACCAATCCACTAGTGTTGGATGAACTCCGACCATATATCAAGATAACAGAAACAAGACTAATAATCATAAATTAATAAGTGTCTAATCAATCCATTAATTTCAACATACTAAATCATCATACCCAAGTCTAATGTCTATAATATGTCGGGACATGTCCCCGACAATAGCCAAAAACCAAGTCTAAAATAAGTTTATGACATAAGATAGAAAGACCATGAAATGTATGCCTTTCAAAATAGGGAAACTCATATGCCTTTCTAAATAGGGAAGCTCATCACTTCAATGTCAACACACGAACCGCTCGAACACCTGGTCACTGCATAGGAAGAGATGAAGAAGCTCCGGCCTCTATATCGCATGGGGATACAATGTTCGAAGACGATTAACAGTTGGACCGCTAGCATGTAACTCAAGAATAAGGATAAAATAGTGTCATTATTCAAAACCAAGTCAAACCATTATATGCAACCACATTTATATGCATAGGTATATATGTAGGTATATATAGATACTTAACGTGCCGAAAAATGAAACAAGGCTTGGCATGCATTTTGAATCACCCGAACATGGGACATGGAGTAGAGAACTCTAACCTCCCACCTATATAGTTTAGAAAGGTTGAACTTCCCAGTCATATTAGGAAAGTGGAATCTAACCTCAAGCTGTCTTATTAAGCAAGTGGTCTCTAACCTCAAGTCGTTTTATTATGCAAGTGGACTCTAACTTCAAGCCGTTCTATTAGGCAAGTGGACTCTAACCTCAAGCTGTTGCGACCATTATTAGTTGACATTGGGACTCTAACCCTATGGCATGCAATAACACCCATTCAATTTAACACTTAAGGACTCTAACTCATTTAACCAATTTAAACCATCAAGGTTACAATTCAGCACCGTATATGACCACATGGTCCTTATAAAACCATTTATAAACCAATCACTTTAACAGGCCAATGCCTTAGTTCAAATCACCATTCTAGTCAATTTGTTGTCATCAAGACCTTTACAAAACCACACTCTTCATTAGCATTCTTATACCAAGCTTTAGTTCAAAACACAATTCAATTTCATGTTTAGGGATCTAACCCCTTTAACAAATCAAATCACCAAAATCACCAATTAACTCATTACATGGCCCACAAGGCCTTTTCAATACCATTTACTAACCAATCATACTTATTAGGCCATTGCCCTAGTTCAAAACACAATTAACATGTGACTTGTTATTTCTCTTAGACATTTTCACAAACACCTTGAGGGCATAACTTTACCAAGACTAAAACCAAAGTAGAAGTCATCAAGCTTAGGGTTACTCATGACCCATTTGTTAAACCACAATAAAAAAGTACCCACATTTGCAAACCATCACCAAAAACATGTATAAACACAAGTTTAAACAAGAGTAAACAATACTCATCACTATGCATCAAAACCCTCAATATTTGGTTTCAAAACCACCATTTATAAGTCATAATCAATGTTTAAAGCACATAATATTTTGAACTAACAATTAGGGAAGAGTTACATGCCTTATACAAGATGATTCACATAAAAAACTGACCCCTTTAGCTTCTAGATGAACACCTCTTTGAAACCCTAGCCTCTAATCTTCAAGAGAGAGTTAGAGAGTGCTTTTGGTGTGTTTTGATCTTTCAATAAGTGTTATGAGAGGCCACAACATGATATATAACGCGGGGACTTAGGTGTTTTAGGGTGGGAAATATCTAGAATGCACTCAACTTAAAAGGTGAAAACTAGCTTTGTGAGAGGGTATGACCTCCCCACGTAAACCGTATCCTAGGGTACAAGTGGTACCCTTATCTTGTACCCTAGGACTCACCATGGACTTACAAATTGTCCAACATACGACCATAATAGGCTAACTCGTATCCTAAAGTACGAGAAGTACCCTACAACTCATACCCTAGGCAGAATACACTAGGTCAAGCTTAAGGCATCATACGGCTAGGTAACTTACCACTCTTACCCTAACATACGACTAGTAAAGTGTTCAATCGTTCCTTGGACAGAATGAAACCAAACTACACTGCCTAACTTACGAGAGAGGGACCATAACCGTACCATAGCATATGATAAGTATGTTTAAATTGTACCTTGTCCAGAAACTCAAACTAAGGAAATTTTCTAAGGGTCCAAAGCCAAGGTGTTTCAATTCTCCCCCACTTGGATCATTCATCCTCGTATGATGGGCAAGGCAAGCACATCATTACACATCAAACTAACCTTTAACCAAGTTAAAAAAACAAAGACACACAACAAAGATAAGAAGATCAACACATACCTAAGCATGAGTTTTCAGAATGGAAAAGAAATGCAGATACTTGGACTTCATGTCCTCTTCCGCCTCCCAAGTAGCTTCCTCGAACTTTTGGTTTCTCCATAGAACCTTCACCGAAGCCACATCTTTCATTCTCAACCGGCGAACTTGTCAATCTAAGATCCTCATCGGGACCTTCTCATAGGACAAAGAGTTCGAAACACCAACATCCCCCAAGGAAACAACCAACGAAGGATCACCTATGTATTTCCGCAACATAGAGACATGGAAAATCGGATAAATGGAGCTCAAACTAGAAGGCAACTCCAGCTCATAGGAAATATTACCAACTTTCTTCAAAATCAAATATGTACCAACATAACGGGGACTAAGATTTCCTTTCTTACTAAACCGCATCACTCTTTTCATGGGAGATACCTTCAAGAATACCTAATCGCCAACATTAAACTCCAAATCCCCATGCCTCATATCTGCATAGGACTTTTGGCGACTTTGAGCGGCTTTCAACCTATCACGAATCATCTTTACCTTCTCCAATGCTTGGTAAACCATCAGGGCCAAGCAACTTACCCTCACCAACTTCATACCACCCAATAGAAGAACGACATCTCCTACCATACAAGCCTCAAAAAAATCCATACCAATGCTAGAATGGTAACTATTGTTATAGGCGAACTCAATCAAAGTCAAATGGTCGTACCAATTTCCACCATAATCAATCACACAAGCACGCAACATATCTTTCAATGTCTGAATGATCCTCTCGCTTGTCCATCTGTCTGCGGGTGGAAAACGGTACTAAGGCAAACCTCAGTTCCCAAACCTTTCTGAAATGACTTCCAAAAGTGAGATGAGAATAGTGTACCACGATCCTAAATGATAGAAATTGGAGCACAGTGCAACTTCACAATCTCTGCAAGATACAACTTAGCATAATCCTCCGTCGTATAACTAGTCCTCACCGGCAAAAAGTGGGAGGACTTGGTCATTATATCCTCAATGACCCAAATAGAATCGCATTGATTTCAAGATCGAGGAAGACCGATAATAAAATCCATATTAATTACCTCTCACTTCCATTCGGGTAACTTAATCTCTTAGTACAAACCTCCGGGCCTCATGTGCTCAAATTTTACTTGTTGACACACCATACACTTAGCCACATAGCTAGTCACCTCTCATTTCATATTACCCCACTAATAGAACTCTTTAAGATCATGATACATCTTCATAGAACTGGGATGAATAGAATACCAAGATTCATGAGCCTCAGCCATTATTTTTTCCCTCAATCCATCGATGTCGGGAACACATAACCTACCTTGGTACATCAAAATACCATCACCACCAATTGCAAAATCAACAACCTTTTGTTGTCCTAGATTACTCTTAATCTTTATCAAATAAGAATCCAACATTGCTTTTTCTTTATCTCAACAACGAGAGACGACTGCGATACCTTATGCACAAATACACCACTATCCTCAAAGTCTGTGAGATGAACTCCAAGATTAGCCAAATGGTGAATGTCTTTCACCAACTCCCACTTACCTTCATCCACATGAGCTAAAATCCCCATCGATAATCTACTAAGAGCATCAATAAATACGTTAACTTTACCCGTATGGTAATTGAGACTATTATCGTAGTTCTTCAGTAACTCAAGCTATCTCCTTTGTCTGAGATTTAACTCCTTTTGAGTAAACACATACTGACGGCTCTTATGATCAGAAAAGATGTCAACCTGAACCCTATAGAGATAGTGTCACTAAGTCATCAATGCAAATACTGTGGCTAATAACTATAAGTCATGAGTAGGGTAGTTCTTATCATGAACTTTCAATTGCCTAGAATCATAGGCCACCACCCTACTATGTTGCATCAATACACAACCAATCCCAACACAAGAAGCATCACAATACACTACAAAACCATCATTACCCTCTGGCAATGTCAAAACTGAAGACGAAGTTTTATCCTTCAACTTCTCAAAATTACCCTCACAGGCATCCGACCACAAGAACTTAACCTTCTTCTGGGTCAACTTAGTAAATGGAGCAGCTATCATAAAAAAACTTTTCACAAATCTCTTATAGTAACCGACTAGACCCAAGAAGCTCCGAATATCGGTTGGAGTCGCAAGTCTAGGACACTTCTTAACTGCTGCAACCTTTTATATATCCATCATGATCCCTTCACTAGAAATAACTTGACCAAGAAAAGTTACAACATTCAACCAAAACTTACACTTAGAGAACTTGGCAGACAAACGATGATCCTTTAAGGTTTGCAATACAGCACGAAGGTGATCGACATGATCCCCCTTACTCATAGAATAGACCAAGATGTCATTAATGAAGACAATGAAAAACAAGTTCAGGAACAGACGAAAACCTTATTCATCAAATCCATGAATGTCGTGGGAGCATTGGTCAATCCAAAAGACATAACTAGGAACTCATAGTGACCGTATAGGGTCCTAAAGCCAGTCTTAGGGATATTCACTTCCTTAATCTTAAGTTGATGATAACCCGACCTAAGATCAATGTTAAAAAAAACTTCGCACCTTGAAGCTGATTAAACAAATCATCAATCCTAGGAAGAGGATACTTATTCTTTATGACCTTGTTCAACTGATGATAATTAATGCACATCCGAAGGAAACCATCCTTCTTACGCACAAACAATACAGGGGAACCCCATGGAGACACACTAGGACAGATGAAACCTTTATCTAAGAGATCCTTTAATTGCTCCTTAAGCTCCTCCCACTCCGCGGAGCCATTCTATAAGAAGGGATAGAGATTGAATAAGTTTTCAAAACTATATTAATCCCCAAATCAATTTCCCTATCGAGAGGAATACCAGGAAGGTCATTGGGAAAGACCTCGAGAAACTCATTAACCACGAAAATGAATTCTAAAGAAGGACCTTCTGAGTTAAAATCTTTAACTCGGACCAAATAATACAAACACTCTTTAGAAATCAACTTTTGGGCTCTAAGATATAAGATGAACCCACCCTTAGGCACTAAAGAACCCGTTTCCCATACAATGATCGCCTCATTAGAGAATTTAAACATGACCTTACTGGTCCGAATATCTAAGGAAGCATAACACAAGTGCAACCAATCCATTCCCAGAATAGCATCAAAATCAACTATGTCCAACTCTATTAAATCTACCAGAGTTTCTTTACTACCAACAACTACCACGCAACCCCTATAGACTCTTTTGACAACCATATAGTCTCCTATCGGGGTAGAAGCAGAAAAAGGAACTGATAAACACTCAGGACCAAAACCAAAATGCACAGCCACAAATTGGGTCACATAAGAGAAAGAGGACCCCAGATTAAGTAAATAATACACATTATGGGAGAAAAGTTTTAACATACCCATAACAGCATCGGAGACACCTCAGACTCCTGGCGAGTAGCAAGTGCATACAAACGATTTTGTCAATGCCGGTACTAGAAACAGAAGTAGAAGAATAAATAGCACCCTTCGGTGCAAGAGCAGATGAAGTAGTAATAGGGACCCTATTGGCCTAAAAAGCCACTAGAGAGGGGCACTCTCCCTGTATATTCCCAATTTGACCATATCTAAAACATTTGTTCCTCTCATTCTCACACTGACCACGATGATCTAACCACCGAATCTACAAGGACGGTAGGTTGGTGCTAATTAGGCCCCACTGGCCTAAGACTAAGCACCTTGTGCCCTAGATGTTTTACCAGTCTTAAAATATCTGTCTCCCGACGGACTTGAGTAGGGTGCACTAGCCATGGAGTAGGATTTCACTTACCCAATTCTTCCTTTTGGACCTCTTACCACTAACTATTGGCCTCTACTTTGTTCAAAAAATCGATACCTCTTACTCTGTCTCTCATCAATCTCAACCTATTTTTTCCTCTTCCTTCACTTGTTGTATATACACAACCAACCTAGAGATGTCCATGTCTTTGATCAACAAAGTCGCCTAACTCTTAATGACCAACTCACGAGACAGTCCCGAAGTAAACTTATGCATTCTAGCCCTCATGCTAAAATACCATCTCAGGAGCATACCTAGACAATTAATGGAATTTCAAGGCATACTCCTTGACAGATATCCTACCTTACCTCAAATTCACAAACTCTTCCACTTTTTTTTTCTTTTCTTAACTCCTGAGGAAAGAAGAGGTCTAGGAAGGCACTAGAGAAATCCTCCTAAACAACGACCCAAAATTGGGCCTTGTCATAATGGGCATCTTGAGTCCAACAAGGATCGGAGATCACCGAGATCGCCCCGTTAACCTAACCTGACCATCACATCAATCCATAAATGTCGGATAAAATCCGACCATATATCAAGATAACAGAAACAAGACTAATAATCATAACTTAAGAAGTGTCTAATCAATCCAATGATGTCAACATACTAAACCAGCATACCCAATTCCATAGTCATCCACAAAGCCTCTACATGTTCGATGTCTATATTATGTTGGGACATGTCTCCGACAATAACCAAAAAACAAGTCTAAAATAAGTCTATGATATAAGATAGAAAGACCATGAAATATGTGCCTTCTAAAATAGGGAAGCTCACCACTTCAATGTCAACACATGAATTGCTCGAACACCTGGTTACTACACAGAAAGAGAAGAAGAAGCTTCGACCCCTATATCGCATGGGGATATAATGTCTGGAGATGGTTAGTAGTTAGAGCGCTAGCATGTAACTCAAAGATAAGGATAAAATAGTGTCATTATTCAAAACCAAGTCAAACCATCATATGCAACCATATTTATATACATAGGCATATATGTAGGTATATATGGATACTTAACGTGCCGAAAAAGAGAATAAGGCTTGGCATGCATTTCGAACATCGATCATGGGATATGGAGTGAAGGACTCTAACCTCCCACCCATAAATTTAGAAACTTTGAACTTCCCAGTTATATTAGACAAGTGGACTCTAACCTCAAGTCGTCTTATTAAGCAAATGGACTCTTAACCTCAAGCCATTTTATTAGGCAAGTGGACTCTAACCTCAAGCTGTTCTATTAGTCAAGTGGACTCTAACCTCAAGCCATTGCGACCATTATTAGTCAACATTAGCACTCTAACCCTTTGTCCATACAATAACACCCATTCAATTCATCACTTAAGGACTCTAACCCATTTAGCCAATTTAAACCACCAAGGTTATAATTCAACACCATATATGACCACAAGGTCTTTATGAAACCATTTATCAACCAATAACTTTAATAGGACAATGCCTTAGTTCAAATCACCATTCTAGTAAATTTATTGTCATCAAGACCTTTACAAAACCACTCACTCTTCATTAGTTTTCTTATACCAAGCTTTAGTTCAAAACATATTTCAATTTCATGTTTAGGGATTATAACCTCTTTAATTAATCAACTCGCCGAAATTACCAATTAAATCATTACATGTCCCACATGGTCTTTACAATACCATTTACCAACCATTCATACTTATTAGTCCATTGCCATAGTTCAAAATACCATTAACATGTGACTAGTTATTTCTCTTAGACATTTTCACAAACACCTTGAGGGAATACCTTTACCAAGACTAAAACCAAAGTAGAATTTATCAAGATTAGGGTTACTCATGACCCATTTATTAAACCATAATAAAAAAGCACCCACATCTGCAAACCATCACAAAAACATGTATAAACACAAGTTTAAATAAGAGTAAATAATACTTATCACTATACATTAAAACCCTCAACATTTTGTTTCAAAACCATTATTTACAAGTCATAATCAATGTTTAAAACACGTGATATTTTGAACTAACAATGAGAGAAGAGTTACATGCCTTATACAAGATGATTCACGGAAAGAACTTGACCCCTTTAACCTCTTGATGGACACCTCTTTGAAACCCTAGCCTCTAATATTCAAGAGCAAGTTAAAGAGTGTTTTAATATTTCAATAAGTGTTATGAGAGGTCACAAAATGATTAATAGGTCTTAATCATTCAGATCTAGAACTAAGTCTTAATCATTAAGAGGTATTCTTGTGTTAGATAATATTCACCACCACTCTATCCATAATCATCAGTCACCACCACTAACGACCTCTGCCATCACCACCATTGTCAACCACCACCACCAACAACCACCTCCACCATTACAACCACCACCTTGCCACCAATCACCACTACCACCAACTACCTCCACCCTTACAACCATCATTCACAATTATAATTGCTACTATCCAATATTTTCAGCCGTTACCATATCTACCATCTCTATTATTTTAATTGTATTTGCCGCTATCACCATCGTCAACGCCAATGCCAATACCTACAACATCACCACCATCATCAACCATTATTGGTCAATCCCAACTACTAACCAACTTATCTATCACAACTAGTGTCACCATTAACTACCACTAACACATCATCAACATCCACACATTCTTTAGCCACCACCACCATTGTCACCGGTGTCGTGCCCTCTACCATCGCTTCAACCGCTTTCACTGCTATAGTATATCTCCATTAATAATCATCTCCACCATCACAACTAACGACATCTCCAACTACTACCAACACATCGTCAACCATTATGCATTCAATTTTAAGCTATCACAATCAACACCTCCAACGACTAACATCAACCAACTTTACATCACTACCATCACCACTACCAATCGCCACTATTGTAACAGTCACTACAATACCAAATATTTCTATCATCACAGCTATCACCATCAACGTTACTAATCACTACATCAATCATTACTACCACCACCATTACAAATCATCTCCATTATCACTAACAAATATAAATATTTTTTCCAATCAAATAATAATTTTATTATATTAAATTAAATATTTTTCTAATATATAGTTATTTTTTATTTGAATCATATTTTTATTATATATGCAAATAAATAAATTTTTCATATTCAGATATTAAAAAACAAATAATCTTAACCATTCAAATTTCAGATCTGAAGACAATATCTTAATCATTCAGACATGCATTCAGATTCCAACGCCTGAATCTTAATAAAAACAAACGCAACCTAAGTCTCTTGCATTTTGCATCATGTGTGCTATCTTTAATAAATTTGCATCTTATTATTATTATTTTAATGATTTACACTTTAATCTCTTTATTTCCTTACAAAATAATAAAAATATTTTTTAGAATTTTTTTATAATTTTTTCATGAAGATAAAATAAAAATAATGTATATATATATATATATATATATTTTACAAAAAAAATTATTTAAGTTTTTTTAACGTAGGAGGCTAGATGAACTAAATTCTTCTCGTTATTTACTTTTACATCACTGGTCTCCAGCCGATTTCGAAGTCATTGGTCTGCAGGCGGTTTGAAAGTCACTGATTACCAAGCAACTTCTAAGTCACTAATTACTAAGCAACTTCATGTTGCTGATGACCACATGACCTATAAAAAATGACCTACAATTCTTTTTGGGAAAAAAATCCTTCTAGTAAAAAGAACAGAGCTAGCAAAATATTTTGCCTCATCAGTACCTTTCATTGGATATGAGTAAAGTAAATTAGTGTAACTATATATTTGACCTCCACCTTAGTCTTTCAATTGAAGAAACATCCTAGGAATACACAAACAAAATTTAGGCTTAGTTCACTTTTTAAGATATTTTAACTTTAGAGCTATACATTCAGATAACATAGTAGATTCCAAGTTAGTTACCTTTGGAATAATTAGGCTTGTACCCAAAAATATAGGTGGGAATTAGCTTAGGTTCATTCTATTTTTTGAGAATTTTTTAACGAAGAATCAAAACTCAACGTAGGTCTCGGCGCCGCGTGATCATTAGCAGCATGAAAGTGATGGTTGGTAACCAACGACTTAGAAATTGCTTGGTAACTAGCGTTTTTCAAGTCGCCCGAAGACTAGTGACTTTGGAGTCGACTGAAGACTAGCTATGTAAAAGTAAATGGCAGAAAGAATTTAGTTCATCTAGCCTCCTACATTAAAAAATTTAAATATTTTTTTAAATATATATGTTATTCCTATTTTGTGGTTTTATCGTTTTGTAAGAAAATAAAGAGGTTGGAGTGTAAATCATTAAAATAAATAAGATAGGGTGCAAGTTACAAAAGAGAGTACACATTAGGGTGCAAAATGCAACGGACTCCGCAATCACTCGTATCTAATGTAATACGGAGGCGAATCTAGAACTTGTAAAAGGAAAATTTTGATAAAAATTTTAATGGGTTAAAATTTCTTATCCAAAATAGCCTAAAAAATACTTTATTCGTTCCATATTTATTGGTCATCTTATTAAAAATAATTGTTCCATATTAGTTGGCCACCTTACTAAATTAAGAAAGTAATTAAGGGTGTGTTTGTTATGATGGAAAATATTTTCCATCGAAGATGTTTTCTTGGAAAATGTTTTCCTGGAAAATAAGTTGGTTTTCTACTTATTTTTTCTTGTTTGGTTGGTGAGTGGAAAATATTTTTCGAAAAATATTTTATGGTGTTAGGTTGGTGAGTAGAAAATATATTTTAAAAAAATATCTTCTAGTGTTTGAAAAAATACTTTTTTAGAAAATACTACTAACTGTTAACTAGTATATCAGTGTCTCTAGCAACTCAACAATTTGTAAGAACTAATTTAAACATAACCAATAATATTAATATCGAATACTAAAATATTATAATCACTAAATTTAAGAAACTATAATTAATATAGGAGACAACTTTCAACATTTTGTCAGGACAATCTCAAGATACTACAAGCAATAGAAATATAACGGAATGACAAGCTTATTCAACCTTGTGAAACAAGTTACATCGATGACAAAATAAAATATGCAATTAGCAAAAGTAACATAGGTAAGTCTTTCTCTATGCATATGAAAATAACAATATATTCAACTAACATGGGAAAAGAGAAAAATTCGGGTCACTATTTTTTATTTTAAACAGTGAAAAATTGAAACAAAGCACAGTGAAAAATATTTTTGAGTAATGTAAATTTTTGAGAAATGTGAATTTTTTGAGTCATGTGAATATGAGTGTTGTTGGGCTGAGGAAAAGGGGTGGGGTGGGGGTGGGGGCATAAGTCACATTTGTCATTTTCCAAAAAATGACTTCCTTTAGTCCATGAGGGAAGTCATTTTTCCTTAAATAGAGGAAAATGAGTTATCTTGAAAAATGTTTTCCCAATATTTTACTACAACCAAACAAGGGAAAATAGGAAAATATTTTTCAGAAAATATTTTCCATCCTACCAAACACACCCTAATTTTTTTTCCATATTACCTTTGTAACTAATTCTTTTTGAAAGTGTTTAATGTATCGACCTATTCCATCGTTATTAAAAGACACCTCGTTATGGGTACGAATTGCAAAATTTTTTGAAAAATACGATCTAAAATTAGTATGGGACAACATGACTAAAATTTTTAGAATATGAGATTTTTAGGTTGGGTTGACGTTATCCCGCTATAGGGAGAATTTTCTTGCTATAGCAGTGTCGCCCTAGAGGCCGACAGGTCACTATAGCGGGATGATGGGACTAAAATCTTAGGTGCGATTTTAATATTTTGCTTTTCTCCTCTTTAATTGTAAAAAAGGATGAAGTTTGCTCTAAAAATCCTCCTAAGATTACCTCATGGGCTGGGAGAAATAGAGAGGAGACATTTCACTTTAATGGGGTAAAAACCCATATATTTTTTTGCAGATTTTATGATAGAAATTTTTAGGATGAAGTCAGAAGCTTGTGTTCATGCTTCCATAACAACTACCTAGCATTCAGGTAGGTTAGATTTAACTGAGTAGTTTAAACCTGGGTAAGAAAGTATAAGCACGATGTAGATCAATGGGAGATTGCATGCTTAGGCCTTCAGAAACAGTGTTGGGATGAATAAAATAGAGGAAAACCTAATTAATGGCATAAAATTATTGTTATTTTGCAATATAAAAATTGTCCATTAATTAATGTCTTTACCTCATTGATGTTCATCATCTTGCATGGCTAAAAATGGTCTTGTACCCAAAAATTGAATTAAACTCACTAAATGCCTAAATTAGAGGTGGTTAGTATTGGTAGATTTCAAAGAATCTATGATAGTAATTAGTGGAATGAAAAAATTGATAAGATATCAATGTTAAGATGAATGGTTGAGGTGTAATATGACACGAGTCATATGTACAAAACTGTATTGATGGTTTTATGTAATTGAAATTCAACTTGAATTATATGTGCTTGCTAACTTTTCTTTGTATTACTTGATGTAAGACATATTAAAAGAAGCAAAGGCTTGATTGATATCCTGATTGTTAATTACTGCAATGAATTGTTATGAAATCTTCTTAGTTGTGCAAGTGTATTTATTGAATACTATGTTATTGTGATTATGGTGATACCTTGAGTAATTGTGTGTTTACAATATTTGCGCATCTTCACAGGCTTATCTATTTATTATTGTCGAATATACCGGTATTTATACATCTTCACAGAATTGATTGGTATAAGGTTGACAGACACTTGATGTTTGAAATTTGATACACAGACAAGACCTCGTCCCTTGTAGGTCATGACTAGCGACGACCATAAGACCTTTAGCATGTGTATACATGTATTGGTGAGAGTGATAGGTTCTTGAGTGGACTAGGTTATTTGGTTATTTATCATACACTGTGTTATATTGGTTCCTTGAGTGAACTAAGCTTAATTGTTTATCTGATGTATTGGTTCCTTGAATGAATTAGACTTAGTTGTTTATCTGTTATATTGATTTCTTGAGTGAACTGAGCTTGTATGTTTATCTGACATATTGGTTCCTTATGTGGATCGAAGATTATGTGGTTATGTGTTATATTGGTTCCTTGCATGAACTGGGTTATGTGATTACTTATGTATTGAACTTATCTATGAACTGGACTTATAATTATGACTTTTTTCGTTATTGCAAGGAATCCTTGAGAGGCTCGGGTTAACACTATAAAATAAGAGTTTATATTTTGTATCGTCTACTTACTCAGGCAAATGGGACAAATGGTGGTTAATTAGGGTTGAGTCATAGTTGTTGACCCTGTTATGTTCCTATATTGACCATGCTTGTATGAATTCCTGAGGTTGATAGTGGTTTATTGCCTTGAGTTGTTTTCTATGTTCACTTTCGCTAGATTAAGCTCATTAGCGGAGAAGAAAAGGATTAAGTGTTATGAATTGAGGTCCAATAGGTGTTCATGTTGTATCCAAGAAATGGGTATGGTCATTCCTCTAACAATTATTGTATTTTAGGATGAAAAAACGAGGTATACTGTCTTGTTAATTATGTTCTATAGACTTAAATATATCTGAAGATACTAAGGTATCAATGTATGACCGAAATAGTGGGACAAGATTAAGTTTTATGTAAGGGTCTTAAATGACAGATTGTTAAAAGTAAAGAAACCTTGAGAGTCGAGTATCGTAGGACTCATAGATAATTATGAAATAAGGTCTGACGTGATAAAGTAATGGATAGTTGGTTATTAGGGATGAACATGATAACAAGGAAAGTCTTTTGCAATGATAAGACTGGTAATATTCAAGGGTGTTAAGGAACTGCTTTAATGAAAGATCTCTTGCTAAATGACTCTTAAGTTTTATGTTTTTTCTTGGATATTGATGCGTTGTTTATGTGATTTAATTCGGGTCTACCAATGATGCTTACTAGTACGTGTTGTTTGCACTGATACTACTCTTGATATACTTTTTTTTAGGGAGGGGGGTAAAGTCTGGTTGCATAATCTATAGGTGTTTCATACTTAACAGGATAAAGATCTCAAGTATCTTCTGTTATTGTTCCTATGGTAGAAGTTGTGGCTTTTACTTATACTTTCTTTTAGTAGCTCTTGTACCTTTTAGACTAGTTCTTTGGGAAAAGTTTCAATTGTATTTAAAGATTTTGTAAACTAGCTGTAATAAATAAGGTATTTTATTATTTCTTATTGACTTATGGGTATATTTTGAAAAGGTGTGGTAAGGATTCTCCTATCTAGGTGGATTGGAGTAGGTGCCTCCGCAATCCGGTTAGTTAGATCATGATATTTACACTTGTTTGTAAAGTTCTCAAGAAGTTTATTAAGGGGTAAATTAGTAAAATTATCTTTTTATTTATAATTTACTAATCATCGTGTAAAATGAAATGTGCTTAACTAATATATAACTGAGGGAATATTTATTACATTTTGTGGCCATCCGGCCTTATTAATTATTGTAGAAGTGAACTCGGTAATTTTGTTGTAGTTAGTTTTCTCTCCTAAATTAATTCTTCATTGGCTTGTGTAATAAAGAAAAATATCCTCTTGTCTTCTATTGATCCTCTAAATTATGAACTCTACTAATTTTTTCCTTTCTTGGGTGATAGTTACAAGTGAGCAAAGATAAAATGAGCAAGGCCAACCTTTTGGTGAAGCAGCTGAAGCCCCTGCTTTAGGCCCCCAATTTCAGGAGGTCCCACTTTACACACCTTTTATTAAAAAAAAATTAGTACAGGTATTTATATACATATATACACAAGGTAACTCTACCTTGTTACATAAAATCTCATATTAGAAAAGAAATTACAAAAATCCCAAAGTAATTATTTAAATCCCTTAAATTCACTCTTCCTCTCTCATCCCCCCTCATACATATCAAAATACCATATTTTGCTTCTATTTTAGTGCACCGATTTTTGCTCCATATATGTGCTTCTTTATTTATGCCTACAATCAAGCTAATGTAATGTTAATAACACTTGAATATTCAAAACACGATTGATGTACACTTTCTGAATCATTCTTTTTCCTTATTATCGTGTAGCCAATGTAATGTTACAATAGCACTAATTTTTTTATTAAAATTATTATAATCTTGTAGATAATTAATGTATCAGGTGTATATTTTATATGTATAGTGTGATATTATACATTTTGGAAGATTATATTTTAATGTATAAGTTATAATATATTAGGCATTATACATTAGTTATTTTGGAAGACTAAGGTATAATATAATTCTTCTTCTATATATTTCATTACGTCATACGTTAAGAAGTTCTTATTACATTTAAGAGACATTTTATGTATTATTTGGTATTGTACAATTAGAAAGTATTACTATTGTATAAGGTTACATTATACCTTCTGATAAGGATACAGAAGTATACATGTTTAATGTTAATATTTAAATGTATAGTGTGACATTATACATTACTGCAGATTATATTTTAAATGTATAATGTGCCCACATACATATGCAACTATTGTATAATGTTATCTTTAATACTTATCGGTTTGCTGCTATCTTTTTCTCTCTTAATTTGAGTCTGCTTTTATTTTTTCAGGGCATGAAATACCGTATTGACAAAAATCAAAAATTATTTCTTCAACTCCATGTAAACCCTCACTCCATTGTCATTCCTTATGATAACTGGAGAATAATTACCTTCAACAATGTATTTTACTTTAATTTTTTTACGAACTTCGTCAATATTCAATTCCATCGCGATCGTAGCAATCAATTTCAAGAAGGTTATACTTTTCAAAACAATAATTGCCTCACTTTTGTAGGATTGATAAATAATTTTCGACTCCCAAATACCCAAATGCCGCAACAATATGGGGATGCTCATATTGATATTTTTGAGAATTGAAGAAAGTAGTTGATGACCCTTTTCTTTTTCAGAACATAATTCAACAAAGAAGATAATTTATTCTGATGTTTTAGAATTTTTTTGAATTTGGATTTCAGTTACTATATTTAATCATACACCACATAATAATAGGTAACTAATGACGTTAATTAAGGAAGAGAAAGATAGTATCAGATTTCTCTTTCCATAAATATAGGTTAATCAATTTTCTCATACATTTCAGCAATGTATGAGGGACGACCTAATGTATAAGTATATTTCTCAATTTCGGGAGAGAGAAAGGCAGTCGGGATTTTAAATAATTACATTCACTAGGAAAGAGATTTATGTGGTTTATACTATTTATATTCAATTGGCTTAAAACTTGGAAGAGTAAAGGGGCCTATTTGTACTAAATACTATTAAATATATTTTTTTTAAAAGTACAACTATGAAAAAGGCAAATACACTTTTAAAGGACCTGATTTGACAAGCCTTGAATAGAACAAAATACATTTTTTTTTGGTTAGCAAGGACAAAAACCGTGCATGAGACTTTTATCTCACACGAACACATGTTTGTAAGTAAAAAAAATGGAAGGAAGAACAAAAATTAATAACTACTTTCTTTTTTTAATCTTTTCAATTAAAATGAGACCTTTCATATTTCTTTTCTTGAATGATGAAATAACGCACATATTCATTCTTCCCTATTTATTTACCTTCAATTATTATTTTCTTTTAGTTCTTATACCATCAAATCGTCAATTGTTCAAGATATTTTTTTTTCATAATATTATTATTGATTTAATTTTTCTTAAATATCAAGATTGCTGGTAGTTTATGACGATTGAAGTTATTATTTTCAGATCAAGTTATTAAACCAGGTTCTATTATTTTAGCTTTTTATTATTATTATTATTATTATCATATTATAATAATAATAATAATAATTATTATTATTATTACTACTACTACTACTACTACTACTACTACTACTACTACTACTACTATTTTCTTTTTGGAAAAAAGTGTAAAAAATATCTGCACTTTGGCGAAATTCACAGTTACGTACCCTGAACTTTGCAGGGGTCTTATGACCCCCTAGAATATTTTATACCGTATTTAACTAAAAAATGGAAGGAAGAACAAAAAATAATAACTACTTTTTTTTTTTAATCTTTTCAATTAAAATGAGATCTTTCATATTTCTTTTCTTGAATGATGAAAATAACGCACATATTCATTCTTCCCTATTTATTTACCTTCAATTATTATTTTCTTTTAGTTCTTATACCGTCAAATCGTCAATTGTTCAAGATCTTTTTTTCATAATATTATTTTTGATTAAATTTTCTTAAATATCAAGAAAATTATTTTCAGATCAAGTTATTAAACCAGGTTCTATTGTTTTAGTTTTTTATTATTATTATCATATTATAATAATAATAATAATAATTATTATTATTATTATTATTACTACTACTATTACTACTATTTTTTTTTGGAAAAAAGTGTAAAAAATATCTGTACTTTGGCGAAATTCACAGTTACGCACCCTGAACTTTGCGGGGGTCTTATGACCCCCTAGAATATTTTATTCCGTATTTAACTGGCATATATTTGGCCACTTGGATCACTGCGTGTATTTTACGCACTTTGAGCGCGTAAGAGTGTTAAAAATCGTTATAAACCAATTTTTTGTCACATAACCCCTCAATTTCTTTTATTTTATATATTTTTCATTAAATTCCTTTAATTTTTAATATAATTTATTAAAGAGAGGTATAAACCTCCTTTCTTCTACTCTTCTCCCAATTTCATCCCCACTTTTGAAGGTCAGATTTTTTCGTACTTAAAAATTCTGATATCTTTCTTGATTTTATTTGTTAATTTAAAACTTCTTCCCACTATTTTTTAATTTTTTTTCACTAATTTTTAATTTCTAATTTCTGATTTTTAAAATTAGGATTAGCCATGGAAGATGTAAAATTGAATTTGAATAATATTTCTTTAGACAAGGAAGATCCAATGTTGAATGCGGAGGTGCGCTTCAATGTTGATTTTTGATTACAGACCATGCTAAGAAGGGGCTATTTTGGGTTTTACAGAGTTGATGCCGACAAAAGTTTTTATTTGAATTTAGAATTTGGAAATGAAGAATAGGGTTCGGATTTTTTTGGGGGGGGGGATGTAGAAATTTTACCAAATCAAATATTTAGATCAGCGATGGTTGTTATTTATTTATTTATTTTTAAGAAATACTATGAATTAAATAAAATCTAAAAAAAGAAGGAGAAAAAGAATAAGAAAAAATGATTACAGTAATTAATTTAAATGCCAAGGGCGGTAATTAGCGTGCGTGAATCACCCATTTTTGATGGACTGACTATTTGGTCCAAGTGGGCAAATATATGCCAATTAAATATGGTAAAAAATAGTATGGGGGAGGGGTCATAGGATCCCCCAAAGTTCAGGGTGTGTAACTGTAAATTTCACCTAAGTACATGTATTTTTCGCATATTTTTTTGTTAAATAATTGCTCATGCATATATATATTGATATTTGGTAGACATATTTTGTTATTTATTGATTTTTTTTGAGTTTTTGATTTTTGAGATATAAATTACACTTTTTACTATTTATTAGAATTTAAATATGTCAACTAAAAAATATGAATCCAGTGCTTCAAAACTTAGAAAAAAGAAGAAAAATTGAAACTTTGGAAGAATGTTTTCAAGATGAACAAGTTATTAATTCAATTTGAATTAGATGATAGGAGTAATACTATTCAAAAAGAAGAGGATGAGATTAGTGAGAAATCTAATATAGATCCTGAAGAAAATCAAGAACTTAATTAACCAAATAATTGTATTTCTAAAAATATAAATGATCCTAGTCAATGGATCAACATCGATACAAAATTGAGGGACTTATTAGAGGAAAAAAGGCCTATTAGAATTAGTGATACAATGTTTTCAAATGATAAATTATCAAGACATTTTTCTAATGTACATTATTTTTAAATTTTAGCAAATGAAGAAAGGCATGACAGAAAATAGTTAATTTATTCTAGAGATTTGAATAAAATGTTTTGTTTTTGTTGTAAGTTGTTTAATACAAATTCTAATATTAGTAGTAGAAAACTAGCAAGTGAAGATAGTATTGATTGAAGAAACCTTAGTGATAAGCATAAAGCTCATGAGATATCAAACGAACATATTATTAATATGGGTGCACGGATTGATTTAGAAATAAAATTGAAGAAAAATAAAATAATTGATAAAGATGTTCAAGATCAAATCAATAGGGATAGAGAGCACGGGAAAAATGTATTATCAAGAATTTTTGCATAGTAAAAACTCTCGGAAAAAATAATTTGGCATTTAGGGAAAAAAAGAGAAGATTTAATTTATCAAGAGAATAATGAAAATTTTTAAGTCTAATTGAATCGATTGCTGAATTTGATCCAATTATGCAAGAGCATATCCAACGAATTAAATATGATGAAATTAACAATCATTACTGTAATACCCCTAGATTTCAAGCTTAGACCCCTCAAAAGATAGGCTACTAAGTTAGCTTTTCAATGCCGCAAGTCTCGCCTTAATCCAATATCGTGGAAAAAATTTATGCAATTTTCCCTTATGTATTAGTCAACTTTCAGTGGCTACGAATCATATGATGACCCGTAATCAGACGTTACGAGTAGTCGTAGTCATAACAGAAAGAACCTTTAATTTCAGCCCAGTGACCACGACTCCACTCTATGCTTCGTAATCAGACATTATGAGTCGTTAGGAGGGACTCGTAGTCACAACACTGTTCAACCAAGAATTTAGCCCAGCGGGTATGAGTCCAGCACATGACTCATAATTAGATCTTATGAGTCATTGTGTGGACCCGTAACCTGACCAGTGTATGATCCAAAATCCAAGCCTCAAACTACGACTCCGTCTAACGACCCGTAGTCAGTCGTAATGAGTCGTAGGATGGAAGTCATAGTCATAACAAAAAGGACCAAAATCCTAGGATCTCAGGTTATGACTCAAACTATGACTCATAACCAGACGTGATGAGTCATACGGTGAGTTATACCGACTAGGAACAGATTTTCCTGAGTGTTTTTTTATAAGGGATTTTAAGTCTTTTTTCATTATTTTAACTCCCAAACCCACGTCGTTTAATCCTCCTCAAGAATAGTATTTAAGCCTAAACTTCCTAATTTCACCATTCAATAGTGAAATCGAATCCACAATAGAAAAAAGGCAATTTCTTTTTCCCCAACGCCAGCTAGGGTTCTTCAAGTTCAAGTTCAATCCCATGAAATTTATCCAAGGCTTCTACATCCAGGTATGTTGGAATTTAATGAGGATCTCCTTTCATCCTCATGCCCAAATTATGATTTTTGTACATGGATTTCATGATCTTTAGAAAATAGGGTTTTACCCAAATTGTTACTGTTAAGGTTGAATTTAATTTCCCATGATGTATTTGTCACTCATGAGCTTATTGTAATGATTATTCATAATTTCTAAGGTCCACATCATATCATTCACACTATTCTCAAATCCAAGTATGTTTACATGACATTAGTTAAGATTTCAAGCAAATGATCAAGCTATATGAGTTTTTCCTAATTTCTTCAGATTATTTCGTAACTTAAACATAGATACATGTTTCCACATAAGATTCGCGTCTTCCCATGCTCGAAGATCATGACTTTCCTTATTATGATCAGTTTACATGGTTTTAAATACTTTAGATTATACATGCACTATTATTTTAAGAATACCATGACTTGAATATATCTTTTATCAGCGCATGTACTAGTTTATGCTTCTGCGTCTTTCAAATGGGAGTAATACTTAGCACCGAATGAACGCAGGGATGGCGGTTCCCCCATCAGTTAGGCAAGAGTAGCACCAAATGAAAGCAAGGATGGCGGTTCCCCCATCAGTTAGACATGAGCCGTTAGTAGTAGTACCTAAGTTCCAAAATTACATTGCCATCGTAGGTCATAAGGGTTCCCCCTTCAGTAGAGGCATGACATCCTTTTCTTTTGGAACATTGGATTAGTGGATCCACACCAACCAGTGTTGGTACCCTTGGCAAGGTACTAGCACCGTTCCAACTGGGGTTACAGGTTGAACCCCGATTAGCTTCGGTTGGGGCATGTCGGTTGTAGTTAGCTCCCATAGTTTCCAGTTTAGTATTCAGATTATGACCAATTCAGGTTTGCTTGACCAAGTGTTCAGTATATCATTATTCAGTTATTCAGATTATTTTAGTACATGTTTATACTTGGTCTTGCATTCAATTTTTATGTTCAATTTATGTTTCAGTTCGGATATGCATGACCTTATATTCAGTTATTAAGTTTTATGCAACGCATGTTTATTGATGTTGGGCGTATTTATACGTCTAAGCACCATAACTTACCCATGTTTTGGCTAAGTTTTGAGGATAAAATACATAATTCTTGCACTTTTAGTCTATTTTTAGTTAAGTGAGCTGACCTATGTGATTAGCATGCTTTTCAGGTACTAATGAGGAAGATTACAACACTTTGGGGACCTGTGGACAGCAAAGAAAGCTTCACATAAAAAGGAAAGCAACTTTTGGACTGAATGTGATGTATGAGAACTTTTTCCCGGACAAACACAATATTTTTAAATAGTTAAGGATGCAGTAGAAATTTATTAGAGAAGGATGTTATTAAAAGCCTTATTGCTGAATTTTTAGAGAGAATTCAGATTCGGTATTATTTTTGAAAAACAAGAGACGCTTAGCTTGAGGACAGAGGGAGAGAAACGTGTTTCTCTCTTAACGTCACTTATCATCTTCATCACCAAGATCGTGCTAAGTTTTGGTATGATGAATATTTCTATGTCGATTTCTGTTTTATTCATGAGTAGCTAAGCTTATCTGTTAGGGTTATGGAAACCTTGTAGTATACTCTCTATTGCTATGGGTTCGTGAATTTATGATGTGTAATCCACTTATATCATTACTCTCTTCATTTTGATTGAATTTTCGTGGTTGCAAACATAGGGAATATGCCATTATAGCAATAACTTGTTCGATAGAAAAGTTACTGTTTGGAAAAAAGAGTGTGACAAGAAATTAGGGTTTCCAACCTCTAGTTTACATGTTAATGCCCTAGCAGGATTAACGTCTTGGAGAGTTCATATAATTTGTTGTACACTTTGGGTTCGAGAGAACTAAGGTGAATAAATCCTTGATGGTTGAAAAACACTTGGATTAGAATTAGAATACGCCTCTCTATAAGTGCATGCATGTATAAAATCTGTATTACCTATAGTTAATAGAGAAGTAGAAGCTACAAGGTGGACATAACCCTAACTTGTCATTCTCTGTGATCAAATATAATTACACATATCATCTCATTGTTACACTGATAATATTACTGTGCACTTAAACCAAACCTCCCTTATCTTGGAACCTTCGACCAATAGTCTAATAATAATCGCAATACTTAGTGATCATAATATTCCCTGTGGGATTCGACACCCAACCCAGTTGGGTTCTATATTTGACAGCGACCGCTTACACTTTCTAACAAGAGTTATAATTTGGGCATATCAAATTTTGGTGCCGTTGCCGGGGAATACGGTTGATAACTAAGTTTGTGATAGTTAATAGACCCTTTGGTCAAAGATTCTCAAATTTTACTTTTTGTTTGTTGTTTTTGTTTTGTTCAGGTTTAGTGGATTGCATTCCAAATACACGAAGATCTGGTCAGCCATTATTACCTATAAATCCTGAACCATATCTCATTGGCAGAATGGATGCGCAACAAAACCCTGAAAGGATAGCTGCTCAACAGGAGCATGCTAGATTAGCTGCATTGGCAGCTGCGCAAGTAAATCAACAGAATGCTGATAACCCAGTTCGGGTACCAAATCTTGATGATGAGGACCTGGGTGATGATGAGTTATTAAATCCAAGGCGTGCAGATGATGTGGCTGCACCAGTAAAAAGAAATGTCAACAGAGATCATCAAACTAGAATGAGACCCGAACGCCGAGCTGTGCAAGTCGCTTTTGATGATGATGATGACGACTTGGATGGGGCTGGTGCCACAGGGGCTATTATTCCTCCGCCCTTGGCACCCGGAGCCAAGTTCAATATCACTAGCACCATGATCCAGCTATTGCAACTCAAAGGGTTATTTGGTGGACTTGCAGGCGATGATCCGAATATGCATTTGATAAATTTTATCTCAACATGCAAATCGTTTGACAATCCAGGGGTTGGACAGAATGCGATCCGGCTGCACTTATTTCCATTGTCTCTATCTGGAGAGGCAACTCTATGGTTAAACGGGCTAACTCCTGACTCTATTACTAATTGGAGGCAACTGAAAGACGCTTTCCTAGAAAGATTCTTTTCGCCATCCAAGAGGGCACAATTGAGAGATGAGATAAGCAATTTCAGACAGTTTCCAAATGAAGCTCTCCACGAGACTTGGGAGAGGTTCAAGAAGAATCTTATGCGGTGCCCAAACCATCAGATGACCAATGTCCACTTGATGGAAATATTATATAGGGATTTAAACTCGGTGACTAAGCCAGTGGTAGATAATGCTGCGGGTGGGTCATTCATGGACCTTACTTTTCTTGAGGCATCTGACATGCTGGATCGTATGACAAAGCAGAGTAGAGCTTGGCATACCAGGGATTCTGAGGTAGCAAGCTCTACTGTATCTATTGGCATGATGGCAGAACAGAGGCGAAGAGAAGAGGGACGTGACCAGGATATGGCTCACATGAAAACACAGATGGACCTTCTCACTAAGCATTTATTATCAGGAAAGACAGAGAAGGTTAAAACTATAGAATCACAGGGAAGGGCAGACTCCGATCCTGAGGAAGAAGCCAATTACTTGAACAATCAGATGGGTTTCCGAGGTGATGTCCAAGGAAACACAGGTTGGAACCATCAAGGAGATTGGAAGAATAAAAGTGACAGGAGTGGATTGTATGTACCTCCTGGAAGACGTGTTAATGCTGCTACCAGTTCAGGCAAAATGTCTATGAAGGACATGATGGAGAAAATATTAAAGGGAGTTAAGGCAGCAAATTCTGGGGTGACTACAATAAAGAGTGACGTATCTTCCATAAGTCAACTTGTAAATTCGCACTCAGTTGCTATTAAACAATTGGAGCAGCAGATGAGCCAGTTATCCGCAACATTCAACCAAAGAAAGAATGGGACTCTACCAAGTGATGCAGTTCAGAATTCGAGGACTGATGGATCGTGTATGGCCATTACCACTAGGAGCGGTAAGATGTTATCTAGTCCAGGTTTGAGAGCTTTCTGTTATACTGATGAGGTTAAAATGGATTGGGAGATGGTTTATGAATCTCTAGTGGTGCCTGTGGAGTTGGGAGGTTTGAAAAAGAAAAGTGCGGAAGTTGAACAACCAACTAAGCCGAAGCATGTTAGTGATGTGGAGCAAGGCATAAGAAAGGAGGTAAAAGTTGCTCCAACTGAAATTCCAAGGCTGCCACCTCCATTTCCACAATGATTAAAGAAAAAAAAAGATGATGACAAGTTTAGCAAATTCATGGCTATGTTGAAGCAGTTGACAGTTAATGTGCCCTTAGTTGAAGCACTGGAACAGATGCCCGGATATGCTAAGTTTATGAAAGACCTGTTGACAAAGAAAAAGACTGTGAGCTATGAAATGGTAGACAATCTTCATCATTGTAGTGCTATTGCTACAAGATCTATTATCCAGAAGAAAGCTGATCTGGGAGCATTTACTGTTCCATGTACGATTGGATTGCTAAAGTTTGAAAAGGCCCTTTGTGATCTTGGGGCAAGTATCAATCTTATGCCATTGATGGTTTTCAAGAAATTGGGTTTGGGAGATCCTACGCCCACTAATATGCGACTTCTAATGGCGGATAGATCAGTAAAAAGACCGATTGGGATTCTACATGATGTATTTGTAAAAGTTTCTGATTTTATATTTCCTGCCGATTTTGTAATTCTTGATTGTGAAGTGGACTTTGAAGTACCCATAATTTTGAGTAGGCCATTCTTAGCAACTGGAAGGGTGTTAGTTGACATGGAGCTGAATGAGCTGAAATTTAGGCTCAATGAGAAAGAAGTTAGCTTTGAAGTATGTCGGTCTATGAAACAACAAAAAGAGATGAGTGTCTTCTCGATAGTTGATGTATTCTATAAAGATAAGCGAGATGTACCAGTTAAGGATATGTCTTTTGTGGAGACCATAGCTGGTTTGGTTAAACTTGCAAGCAAGGATGTGAGTGACTTCAAAGTGGTTGGACTAAGAATAAAGCATTGTCTTGATCCAACAAATGAGGTACAAATGGTATCATCGATGTATCTTGACGTAGTCTGAGTAGTCAAGATAATCGAGTTGTGCCACGACGTTAAATTAGGCACTGCATGGGAGGCAACCCATCTTTCTAATCATTTTTGTTGTTTTTGATTAAGTGTAGGTGCACGAAGTACTAAGGAGAATATTAGTACCAATTTTGATTTGGAAGCGAGACATGTCAATGGTGGTAAGTTTAGGAGTGATAGGAACATTACAGGTAAGTTGGAGTGGTCAAATGTGTAAGGCTCAAGTATGATTTGCATTAGAATCGTGCCTTGAATTATGTTAATTCGACCCCAAAAGTTTTACGGTGCGACCTTATTTTGTGACTTTCAATGAGGTCCTGTGGTGGCAGCGTAGGGATCGGGCCGACAGTCCCGATCCCGAAGCCCACCACTGACCTTGATGGGGGTGCGGGGGTGAAGCCCCCGCGGTATGGGCCTTTTCGACCAAGGGTGCGCGATATTTCCAATCACCTATGCTCACTGCCTCACTTAGGCGATAGGTTTGGTGCCGCCTATGTCAACATAGACGATAGGTTAGGCGCCACCTATGTCAACATAGGCGATAGGTTAGGTGCCGCCTATGTCAACATAGGCGATAGCTTAGGCGCCTCCTATGTCAACATAGGCGATAGCTTAGGCGCCACCTATGTAAACATAGACGATAGATTAGGCGCCGCTTATACCATTGCCTATGCTCACTGCCTCACTTAGGCGATAGGGTAGGCGCTGCCTATGTCAACATAGGCGATAGGTTAGGCGCCGCCTATCAGTGTAAGTTTTGCCTAATAATTCATTTTTTTCTAATGGATCAAACCGACCCATGTCTCATCTTTTAAACATATTCTCTAATCTTAAATCCCACTCCATTTTTCTTTCACCTAAGCTCCTCCCAACCCCTTCTCTCTCAAAACCCTTCTCTTTGCTCTACTAATCTTACAAGCTCCTCACCACTTTCAAAACCCAAGAACATCGACTCACTTTCTTCAATCCTTCATCTTCAAGGTAAGTGTTCTTTTCTTAATCCTTAGGTGTTTTGAATTTATGCTGTAGTTATTAATTGATCACTTGAGGATTATGAATTAAATTTTTGCCATGGCTATGTTGGGAAAGTGATGGTGTTTTGTATATCTTGATATGGTTGAAAGTGTAGGGTATGATTTTGATAAAAAAGTGTTTCATTGAAATAGACATGGGGAAATTAAAGTGATTCAATTGTATTGTGACTAACGTGGTGCACCATGTCAAAGTGTATGTCGGTGAAGTCTGAGTACCCGATAATAACACAAAATTAGTTGATACTAACAAATTAAGTGTGGGGTGGTGACTTCACCACCCTCATATTAATTATAGTTAGTTTCATTATGTGTGGATGACATGGATGACATGATGAATACAGGAAAAATGATCTCCATGCAGGTGGCATGACTCCTAATGTGGATGAGAAGTACTACTATCCAGGTTCTTTATCTTGTTATTTACACTGGGGACAGTGCAGAGCTTAAGTGTGGGGTGGCTGGTTACTTTGCTACATGTTTCGTAAGAAAATAAGACCTTCTCCTTAGTATACTTGTGGATAGGATTAGTTATTTTGTTCATTTTGTTAGTTATTTAGTCATAATTAGGTGTTTTTCTCGATGATGGATGGATGACGACCGTCTTAAGAGAAAAGTAGTCTTTCAATTACATGTAACTGCTCTTGTGGATCATATGACATTATAACCTAAATATGTGATGGATCATTACATTTGAAACACCTAGGCTCTAGTTCTGATAACACCTACAAATTTGTTACATAAGAGGATAAAACTGTGCAGATACTGTGTGCCAGCTGTACTGTATATTGCACATCCTAGAACCCGATCCCTTGTAGTTTAGCTGCTCATCATCAAAACTTTATATAGAACAATGACAATGATAATGTTAATGATAATAAAAACTATTAACTCAAATCCAACAATGGAAACTGATGAAAGGCCTAAGCCTTCCGAAGAATGCCATATATATGTGTTTGTGGCTATATTGCTTCATTATATGGGTACCAAAAGTATCCTATATACCAGGGCTAAACAAGTTGTAGATTCCAACCAATAGGTGATGAGTTCTCTTACTTTAAGGACTCAAGTTTGTTGCAGTTCTTGTATAGTATTTCCTTATTCGTATGTATTGATTTGGGATAGTTTGGGTCATGTCCTAGTTATTTATAGTCAGTATAGTAGAGGCTTCATAGATAGTAACTCAGAGTTATTATATTTAATTAGGTTCCTTCTTTAGATTATCGTGTTGTAAACTTTTACAGTATCATATATATTAAGATCATCTCATGATTATTCTTCTGCTTAGCTAATCTAGATTATATATATATTTTAAATCAATTTCTAATGCATCATGCTAGTACATGGGTTATCTTGGTATCACTTGTGGTTCTAAGCACCGTGTTACGACTAAGGGTAGTCTTAGGTCGTGACAAACTTGGTATTAGAGAACAAGGTTTAAGAATCCTAGGGTGTCTATGAAGCCATGTCTAGTAAATTATTATGGAACAGTATGAAGACGTCTATAATTTTCTTCGAGAGGTTATAGGGCATTTAAGAAATGTTTCCCTTCTTTCATATCTCAGGTCATGCAATAGAGATGTTCTCTATGAAACTTATACACATTTTTACCTTTCTCCATTCATGCAAACTCTGCCTTATTTTCGAGTTAATAGAAATAGTCAAGCTTAAATTCCTACTGATAGAGTTTTCTCAGACAGTCCCCACAGACATATATGAGATTGCATGCGGGCTTATGAGGATTCCATTAGTGACTTTAAGTTCCAAACTTTGAAAGAGTTCATTCTTATTTATGAAAATCATGCATTAAGCAAAGGTCAGATGTGCCCTTAGATCCCTTCTCAGAATCCTATAGCCACATTACCTAGAGTTAGAAGCATTAGCCTAGAAGTTTAGCAATAGTAATGTTGGTATAGTGTTTATCTAGATTTAGTATATTGTGTATCCATTAAGCCAGAAAGGTGTTGTGTAGATTTTTTAATTGCACTTTGAGAGATAATTATAAATTAATGGGACTTAGAGTATGTTAGTGGTTTAGTCAATATAGAGATTAGGCAGTGACCACTAAAATAGAGAAGATTATTAAGGTTAGGTATGTTCCTAAAATTTTGAGTGGATTAATGTTTCATGATTCCTAGCCAGTAGTACTAAGTTAGTATAGTTCATTAACATTTTGGGGATATCCATGTTAAGTGTTAGAATCTAAGTTTGAATTGTAGATGATTAAACTATTAGAAATAAGAGTTCGAAATTCTATGTTACGACCGAGACTACCCCCTAGTCATAACACAGTGCTTAAGGCCACAAGTGACCTCAAGCTAACCCATAATCTGGTATTTGCTGTGAGCACTGAATAAAATAATAATAAGACATCATATTCAAAAGCTAAATTGATAGAAACTCTGTTAATATGTAATACTAAAACAATACCCAACGTGTCTAAACTACTGATAAAAACTAAAAACAAATCTAACTATCTGAAAGCCTCTAAAACATGAGGAGTTTATGGGACAAACCCCAACTATCTCTGATTGAGTAAAATAAAGGAAGTTCTTAAAATAACTTCAAATAACTTATCCTCAATGGATGAGGACTCACCACGACTGCTGTTAACTAGTACTAAACTGACTAGCGACGATTGGGTAACTGAGCGTCCGAACCTATGTTGTACGACAACATAGCGCAAAAAAAAAGTATGCGATCAGTACTTTGAATGTACTAGTACATGTGATAAGGACTAATTGAAGGGAATATAGATACTGAGCATGAATGCAGGAACATGTAACACAAATCCAAGACCAAGTAAACTATATAATGAAATAATCTGTAAAACTAAATAACTATATGACTAATAAACTGAACACTTAGTCATGCAAACCAGAGCTAATATAATCTGAGTACTGAAATGAGACTATTGGAGATATTATGTAACCGACATGGGTGCTGGTACCTTGCCACGGGTACCAACACATGGCAGACAGTGTGGATCTATAAGGCTAATATCTCGAAGGGCTAGGGTGTCAGCCTCAACTGATAGGTGTCCCAAGAGAGTGTCAACCCTCAATTGGAAGAAAGACCTCTTAAAACCTACACCGGCTATGGAGTTTTAGAACTCAGGAACTATTACTATAGGTCACACCCTCGACTGGCAGGTGAGCCCTCATCCCTAGGTTCACTTGGTGCTAAGTCTTTCTCCCAACTGAGCTAACACAGGTTCTGATTATAGTTAACAAGACTCATAATTAATAATTGCTCAACATGAATATGATAATCTAAATTTGATAGTAAAACCATGATCTGACTGACTTGTTGCTTGAAATAAAAAACATGCATAAAACATATCGGTATCAGGTATTCATAACCCTTCTGTAATAAATAACACTTTAAATACAGTGACATCATTTAAAACACTATAAGGAAATTCATGATTTAAGACCCAAAACATAGAATATATCACTAACTATTGAAAACTATAATTATGGGTATGGGAATATGTTAAAATTATGAGGACAACATGCTCACATGGTTCAATTTATAGATTAGAAAATTAACATGGTGTCAACTGAACATGATATGGGTGAGTAAGATTATATAGAATGTAAGAACATAATTCACATGGGGAAAACACATTCTCATGGTTTGTATTCAAGACTATTAAGAGAAAATTGAGTGAATTCATACTGGCATTGAAATTTCATAAAAAGAGGAAAAAAAGGTTTATACTTGAAAAACAAGGGATTGTGGGACTCAATGGGTGGAAGGAACCCATTGATGAATATCCCACATACCTGATTTCCTTGAATTCTAGAAGAAAACATGGAACTAAGACCTTGGATGGTTAATTTCTTTGAAAAGAACCCTTGTTTTTGTTGTTGAGATTGGGAAAGGGATGAATCATGTTAACAAATTGAGAAAGGGGGTAAATTACGTATACTTGGGGCACTTGGTCATGAATTGGGTGTTTAAAAAAGAGGAAAAAAGACCAAAATGTCCCACACCCCTTTAATGAAGCTGCAGAATTTACACAGCCTTTAGGACATGCTGTGTATCGTGGAGACTAACCCCCATGACACACTGTGTATCACGAAGGGCCAGTCTCCGTGGCATGTCAAAATCGCGGAGGCACACTACCTCTGTGGTCCAAAAACTCCCCAAACCTCTTCTGAAAATTCCAAAACTCTCTCGGATGACCCTTTTAACACCCCTAAACATTTTTCAACTCATAAATCAATGTTTCAAACATGGAAAGGCCAAAAAATAAAATGTTTGAAATCTTGGGGTATCAAAATGGCCATGTCACTTGTACTTAGTGTAAAATCATGACTTTGGAACTTTGAAACATATAACTAATAGTTGGAAACTTATCTAAGATTTGGCAAGGTATTACAATATCTACCCCTTGGGACCATTCTTTCCCAAATAAAACTGTCTGAGTTGAGATACTAAGAAGACTGAGATCATGTACTGAATACTTATGAGTTGAATAATGATTAAATAACTGAATATAAAACATGACACATGGGCTAAACTGATTTATAGATATATGCTATGATATGAGGATGGTTATATAGCTGAGATAGAAATGAGAGAATCAATTTAAGGGAAACCATTACCTCAAACTGAATCTAAATTCGTAGAGAAAAGATGGGGATACATGGCTCGTATATGGGCTTCTGCTTCCCAAGTAGATCCCTCAACGAACTTATTTCTCCATAGAACCTTAACTAAGGCAACTTCTTTATTTCTCAACCTACGAATCTGACAGTTAAGGAACTCTACTGGGACTTCTTCGTAGGAAAGACTATCTTTAATGCCCACACTCTCCAAAGAAATGATAGAAGCTGGGTCATCAAGGCATTTCTTTTGTAAAGATACATAAAACACCAGGTGGACTAATCATAACTCTGTAGTCAACTTTAACTCATAAGCTACCTTCCGAAAATGGCTCAAAATCCTATATGGGCCAACATAGCAGGGACTGAGCTTCCCTTTCTTACCAAACCTCTTCAGCACTTCCATGGGTAAAATTTTCAAATAAACCAAGTCACCAACATAAAACTCAAGATCTCTTCTCCTCACATCATCATAGGATTTTTGTCAGCTCTAGGAGGTCTCCAATCTTTCTAAAATCAATTAAACTTTCTCCATCGCCTCATAAACTGAACCTGGCCCTATGAAGAAAACCTCACCTACTTCTATCCAACCAATAGGAGATCTACACGTCTTTTCATAAAGAGCCTCAAATAAAGCCATTTGAATACTAGAGTGATAGCTGTTATTATAGGCAAATTCAATCAAAGGTAAGTGGTCATCCCTACTAGCCTTGAAACTAATAACACAACCTCTCAACATATCCTTTAAGGTCAAAATGGTCCTCTCTGCCTGACCATCTTTCTGGGGATGAAAAGTAGGGCTGAGATAAACTTGGGTACCAAGACCCTTCTGAAAAACCTTCCAAAAAAGAAAGGTAAACTGGGTACCTCTATCTAAAATAATGGTCAACAGAATCCCATACAACTTTACCATCTCTATGAGATAGATTCTAGCACAATCCTCGGCTGACTACAAAATATGAACTGGCAAGAAAAATGCTGACTTGGTTATTCTATCTATAATGACCCAAATTGAATCATGATGACGATGCGTATGAGGTAACCCTATCACAAAGTCCATGTTTAGCACCTCCCACTTCCATATAGGGATGCTGAACTCCTAATGCATACCACTAGGCCTTTGGTGCTCAACTTAACCTGCTGACAATTCGAACACATAGTCATAAATTCCATAATATCTTTTTCCATACCATTCCACCAGTAGATTTCCTACAAATCACGGTACATAACCTGCCCTGACAGTGAAGCACACCATTTCCCCCTTAGGAGAAAACCTCTACCTTCTGATCTCAAACTGCCTCCTTTAGCTCGACCAAAATAGGATTCCTATTTTGCTTTCTTTTACTTTAGCAACCAATAAAGATCCTGAACCATTATTAACCCATATACTACTTTATAATCCAACAAAACACATAATGTAGCAAGCTGATGAACCTCACAGACTAACTCCTTCTTATCCTCCTCAACATGTGCAATACTTCTATTAGACAATCTACTAAGGGCATCAACCACTACATTAGACTTACCTAGGTAATACAACACGCTCATATCATAATCCATCAACAACTCAAGCCACCTATTTTGGAAAATATTTAAATCTTTTTGCATGAACACATACTATAAACTCTTACTATCCATAAACACATCAATACAAACCCCATAAAGGTAATGCCTCTAAATCTTTAAGTCAAAGAAAACTGCTGCTGAAATCATGGGTTGGGTGATTCTTCTTATGGGGTTTAATTTGTCTAGATACATAGGCTATGACTTTACCTCACTGCATTAATACATAACCAAGACCAACTCTAGAAGAATCACAATAAACTGTAAACCCATCTAAATCCTCTAGTAGAGTAAATACTGGAGTAGAAGTGAGTCGAGTCTTCAACTCCTGAAAAATCTTTTCACAGGAATTTGACCACTGAAATTTGACTTTCTTTTGGGTTAGCCGAGACACGGGGAAAGAAAAAAAAGAAAATCCTTCAAAAAACCATCTGTAGTAACCAATTAAACCCTAGAAACTCCTGATATCTGATGGAAAGATAGGCCTAGGCCAGTTTTTCTCTACTTTGGTCTTTTGAGGATCAGCTCGAATGCTATCACCAAAAATGATGTGACCAAGGAAAGCTACTGATCTCAACTAGAATTCATATTTACTGGACTTAATAAATAACTAGTGATCCTTAAGTGTCTATAATACAATTATTAAATGGTCTGCATAATCCTTAAGGATGTCATCTATGAAGACTATGACGAACATGTCCAAGTACCGCTTGAACACCCTGTTCATCAAGTCTATAAAAGTTGCAGGAGCATTCGTTATCCTAAGTGTCATAACTAGAAACTTGAAGTTACCATACTGAGTTCTAAAGGCTATCTTTGGGATGTAACACTCTTTGACTCTAAGCTGATGACTGCTAGATATAAGGTCTATCTTAGAGAAATAGCTTACATCTTAAAGTTGGTCTAACAAGTCATTAATTTTAAGGAGAGAATACTTATTCTTGATTATGACTTTGTTTAATTGATGGTAGTTGATGCATATTCTGAGGGAACCATCTTTTTTCCACATGAAGAGAATTAGAGCACCCCACGAAGAAATACTCTGTCTAGTGAAACCCTTATCAAAAAGGTATTTCAATTGTTCCTTTAATTCCTTAAGCTTAGATGTAGCCATTCTATAAGGTGTAATTTAGATAGGCTAGGTATCTAGGAGGATATCTAATCCAAAGTCAATTTCCCTTTCGGGAGGAACTCCGGGAAGATTTTCAAGGAATACATTTGGAAACTCATTCATTACTGGAACTGACTCAAGACTTATAGTTTTAGAATTTGAGTCCTTGACTCGAATGGTATGGTAAATAAAACCCTTGGACATTATTTTACTTGTTTTAATATAGGAGACAAATCGACCTATAGGCACTGAAGTACTACCCCGCCATTCTACAATAGGTTTATTATGAAATCATAGATGAAATATTTATTTCTATAGTCAACTAAGACATAGCATGAGTGGAGCCAATCCATACCAAGAATGACATCAAAGTCAGTCATTTATTACTCTACAAGATCAACTTAAGTAACTTTCTGAGACACTGTGATCGGGCAATTTCTATATACCCATCTAGCTATAATAGAACTACCTACTGGGGTAGACATTGAAAAGGGTTCTACTAATATATCGGGACTGACACCAAAGTCTACAACTATATAAGGATTCACAAAAGAAAGTGAAGCTCTGGGGTGCAACAATGTAGAAACATAAAGGTGGAAGACTTGTAACACACCCATAAGCACATCAGTAGAACTCTTCTAATCCTGTAGAGTCTGAAGAGCATAGTGTTAGTTCTAATACGCCCTACTGGTGGCACTGGAGGTGGTTCCCTACTGAGTTGGGCGACCTTCTGGAGCTAATGAAAAGTTGAACTCACTCTTTTGATAAAAATCCTTCTCTTTCTGGGCAAACCCTAGGCAATCCCTGATCCTGTGGCTAGGTTTACCATATCCAAAATACACATCATTACTTACCCTACACTTCCCCTAATGATTCTTACCACATCTCATGCAAAGCAAATTGGTGCAACTACTATTCATACTACCCTAGGACTTAGAGCTTGGCACTTTATTCTGATTGTCTTGCCTAAACTTAGGCATTAGCGTACTATCTGAAGATGGGGCTAGAGCAAAAAATTTTAGGTAGAACTAATAGTGATTCCCACTATCAGACCTTTGCTATGAGAAGTTAAAGCTACCGGTTCTGGCCCTCTTATTCTCCCTTTTCTTTTCTTTGAGCTTCTCCTCCTTAATCTTCTAAGCATGAACCATCAAACTAGAATGGTCTATCTCCTTAACAAACTAGCTATTCTACACTCCTTGTCTACACCATTTAACACACCAAACACAAACTTATTTATCTTGGACCTAGAATCAGCCATCATAGTCAGAGCATACCTCGCCAACTAGGTAAACTTGAGTGAGTATTGCTTTACACTTATGTTATCCAGTTTCAAATTTATAAACTCCTACAATTTGGCCTCCCTCAACTTGAGAGGAAAGAATTTGTCCAAAAAGGCTGTAGGAAGCTCCTCCCACTCTATAAGTCCGCCTCAACACCTCTATCCTCTTTCCATTGCTTGAACCAAGTAAGAGCCACTCCTTGCAATTGTTAGGCGGCTAAGTTAGAACTCTCACTAGAAGTTACACCCATGATATATGTCGCTTTTTGCACACCATCTAGAAACTCTTGTGGATCCTTCTCAGATTTGGATCTAAAAATAATGGAGGATTCATCTGAGTGAAGTCTCGGATCCTGGATGCTGTTGTTCTCACCACTAGATTGGTTTGGGCAATAACTTGCTGGTTATTCCGAGCAGCCATAGTCTGGTCTAAAATAGTAAAAACAATCCTAAATTCAGCATGGAAAACATATTCGTTCAGAGGGTCTTCCTGAACAGGAAGTGGTGCAGGCTGATCCCTATTCCTTCTTCCATTATTTTTTCTAGGAGATATTTTCTATAAATAAATGAAGGATGAGTTATAAAAAGGTATTCAATAGACCTCATGCTTTTTCACATGACATGAATACTGAAAAAAGGAAAACTTTTCTAAAATATCTCATAGCCTCTTGCCCATAAGTGTGGCGTGCTTTATACCCATGTATAAAACTCAACTCAATGCGACTTTTAGACACTCTAGGACACTTTAAAACCTTAGGCTCTGATACCAAGTTTTGTCACGGCCCGAGACTACCCCATAGTTATAATACGGTGCTTAAGGCCACAAGTGACCCCAAGTTAACCCATAATCTGGTATTTGCTGTGAGCACTAAATAAAATAATAATATGATATCAAATGCAGAAATCTAGTATATGTCATAGTTAGTGGAGAATTCTTGGTGAGTCTTCTTAGTGATAGTGCATAAAAGTTGTATTGATAGAGGTATTAAAGAATATAGGAAATATTTTAGGTGGGTTAGTTGTCTAAAAGTTCATATATGGTCATAGTGATAGGCTTGAATGACATATGGGTATATAAGTGGATAAATGCATTGTGCATAAGTGAATTTCTAGTAAGAGGTTGAAGTTAGTTGTTGAAGTAGTAAAGAGTATTATCCTTGATATAAGAGCTCTAAAAACACATAGGATATTGAATCCATGGGTTAGACTAGTATTATGGTTTTATTTGTAGTACCTTGTGGCTTTGATTTAATCTTATACATGGTGAGAGAATTTAGTTCAACTAAGACTTTGTTAGAAGGAGTTATCAATACCCATGTGAAGACTATAAGTGGTGTCAAATGAAGTGTAGTATTTAAGAGGAAAAGTATAGTTGAGGAAGTATTTGAGAAGTGTGGCTAATCTTGAAAGTATGCAGTTACATTGCCTAAGGCATAATAATTCTATCCTATCTTATGTTTTATTTGCCTGTATTCCATGTTATAGAGTTGTAGCCATGTTGTAATTCCTTATTAAGATATCTCACTAAGACATGCCCAAAATTCTTTGCTTTCTAATATTATTAGAACTTCAGATAAGGAGTGTTGAAGGTAACAAATATTCCTATTTCCAGTGACTAAAAAATTTCATGTCATTAGATATCACTTTACAGTTCTAGATTTTATGCCAGGGATACTTCAGTTGAGTTATAAAATTTTAGTATGAGTCAGTTCGTATGGATAGTAATTCAGTTTAGCAATTAAATAGATAAGCTCAAATTTTTTTCCATCTTTGCATTTAGTATGACTATTAAAAGTTTCATGGATACGATTATTCCATGAGGTAATTTAGTCATAGTCATGCAAATTGTGAATTCAGTTGAGACCTTACTCCTAGTCTAAATCAGTCCCACCCATAAAGGATATCCAGATTCAGAAATCAGTATCATGCCAGTTATCCAACTTCAGAACTCAGCTAGATAGTATTAGCGAGTTCCCTAAATTTTAAAGTAGTCGCAACATCAATTCATGAATTTAGCTCAGTCGATGCCTCATGCATCAGTATTGGATTCAAATATTAACTCATGCTTTAGTTCATAAATAGATAGAGCAAAATCTCATCTTTTCCCTAAATGCTTCATCCAAATCAATATCATTCGGGGATAAATGATCCCAAGGGGGAGATATCTAGACCTCTCAAATTATAGTTCACTAAGTTAGCTTTCCAATTCTACAAGTTTCACCTTAATCCATTATTATGGCAAAAGGTTATGTAATTTTACCCTTATGTATCAGTCAGATTCCAGTGGTATGACTTACGTGATAACCCATTATCAGACGTTATGAGTAGTCATAGTCATAACAGAAAGAACCTTTAATTTTACCCCAGTGTCCACGACTCCACTCCATGATTTGTAATCAGACATTATGAGTTGTTAGAAGGGACTAGTAATCACAATAGTGTTCAAATAAAAATTTAGCCCAGCAGGTATAAGTCCAGCACATAACTCATAATTAGACCTTATGACCCATAAACTGACCATTATATGATCCAAAAGACATGAATCAGACTATGACTCCACCTAGTGACTCATAGTCAGTTATGACAAGTCGTAGGATAGAAGTTGTAGTCATAACAAAAAGGACCAAAATCCCAGGTTCTTAAGTTACGACTCAGACTATTACTCTTAACTAAACATGACGAGTCGTAGGGTGAGTCATAACTACTGGGAACAAATTTTGTAGTGTGATTTTTTATAAGGGATTTTAATTATTTTCTGATTCTTTTAACTCCCAAACCCACACCGTTTAAGCCTCCTCAAGAGTAGTATTTAAGCCCAAAATTCCCTTATTTTACCATTCAATCATGAAATTAAATCCACAATAGAAAATAGGCAATTTTTTTCTCCCCAAAGCCAACTAGGATTCTTCATGTTAAAGTTCAATCCCAAGAAATTTATCCAAGGATTTTACATCTAGGTATGTGTGTATTTAACAAGGATCTCTGTAAGACCCTGTAAGATCCTAGCTCATTTTAGCTTACTATTGCATGTTAAAGGGGTCCAGGACTTAAGATAATTTCACTAAGTGTTAAGACTTAGTCTTCTCCAAAGCCCCTTAAACTTTGATGATTTTATTTTCGACCTTCCCGACCTTGGAATGTTAATTTCTAGGTTGATTCATGATCGGGGTTATCGATAGTACATCTCGGCTGAGTTTTAAATTTTTTGGGAAAGGTTTGAGACATGTTTGGATGGTAAAAATAGTGAGGCTCTGCGATAGGGCCACAACGCACCGCATTTCGCGTTGGTAGGGAGCAATGCGGTGCGTTACATATCGCATTGATAGAGTACCGCGGCGCACTACATTTATCGTCGGTCAGCCCAATTTAGTCTTATGAGTTCAGGTCCATGTGGGGGTAATTAATTCATTTCTCTCACCTTATTCCAGCTATAACACGGGATTTAGGGTCCCAAAAGCATTATTTGTCATCTTTCACACATAATTCTCTCACAAGAAAGAAATTCTCTCTCAAGAACAAGCCCTAACCTCTTTAAAATTCAAGCCCAAGCTTCAAAAAATCACCAAGAACTTTTACTAATTCTTTAATTAAGGTATGTGTGATGTTTATCCACAGGCCCTTTTCATCCATGGAGTCCAAGAATCCCTTTCAAGTTTAAATCCATGATTTTTACATATTATTATGAGATATCTTTATGAAGCTATTATGAATTTTGATTAAAAATTATGTTTACCATGTGTTTTCATTGGATTGTCCTTGATATGTTTGAATGATGATGCTCGCATGTTAAATATTAAATCCATGATTTTAGTATTTCAATTATGTTAGTATCACATGTTTTAACTATTCTCATGCTTAAGCCTATGAATTTCAAGTGTTTTGATGAAATGCCTAAATGATTGGGTTTTGAACAATGACTACTTATGATGTTTTTGAAGCTTTAGTATGTACCTATTGTTATTGTTATCGAGTCTTGGGGGTTATGAATACCCAAAATTTAGTTGATTACCTAGTTTTCATTATCTATAGAATGATTTAGGTTATACCATAAGCAATATCATTCAGTCAGTTAATAGGGTCAGTTATGAGTTTAATTAAGCTTAGTTCAGTCCAGTAATTAGTGTCATTCACTTGGGAGTAAAACTTAGCACTAAATGAATGTAGGAATGGCGTATCTCCCACCAGTAGGCATAACACACTTGTCTCCATTGTCAGTAGGCATGAGACGTTAGTAGCAGTCCCTAGGTTCCAGACCTATGACGCCACCATATACTTTGAGGGGTCCCCCATCAGTTAGGCATGACACCCTCGTCCTTTGGGATATCAAATTAGTAGATCCATGCAGCCAATGTTAGTACCCATAGCATAGTATTGACACCCTTCCAACTGGGGTTACAGGTTGGACCCTGATAATACGTTGGGGCATGTCGTTATATCTAGCTCTCACAGTCTCAGTTCAGTATTTAGTACAAAGTTTAGTTTCAGGTTTGGTTGATCATAGCATACAGCTATCAGTTATTCAGTATCAGTATTTTAGTACTTCAGTTTACAGACTATATCAAAATTATATTTATGCTTGGTCATGCATTCTCAAATTTTACAGGTTTTATGCATTCATGCTTAGTTATCTCATGAAATTCAGTTAGTTATTATCTCAAGCATAGAACCCATGCATTTTAGCCTAACCTTATCTTATATACTAGTATATTCAAAGTACTAATCACATACTCGTTCCTTGCGCTTTGATGTCTTATATCATAGGTTTGGACGCTCGAGTTCTTGACTGTACTTAGATATTCCAATATATCAGCAACAGTAGTAGTGGTGAGTCCTTAAATATCGAGGACCGTTTAGGGTTATTTTAGTCTTTAAGCTCAGTAGTCAGTTGGAATTAGTTGGGGCCTTGTCCTATCAACTCCTCAATCAGTTAGAGGCTTTTCAGACTATTTCAGATAGTTAGTCAGTTTATCAGTTGTTATTATTAGTCTTCTTAGTATTATTTTCAGACGCTTTCAGAATTATAATTTTAATCAAATTTTTCAATATTTAAAACCTTATGGCAATTTCAGTTAAATTCTGCACATGTTATTCTATTATCTATTTTATTCAGTGCTTACAACAGGTACCAGCTCACGGGTTAACTTATGCTCTCTCAGGACTATACGCACCATATGGCATCCAAGGTGTATTCCCAGGGTGTTACAAATTTAGTATCAGATCCTAAGGTTTTAAAGTGTCCTAGGGAGTCTGAAACCCACGTTGAGTAGAGTGTTGTGCATGGCTGTAAAGCGTACCATATTTATAGATAGGAGGCTATAAGATATCTTAGAAAAAGTTTTACTTTTTTTAGTATTCATGTCATGCGAATGAGCATGATATATATTTAAACTCTCTTTCTAATTTGATCTTTCTTTTATTTACAGAACATACATCCTAGAAAGACTAATGGAAAAAGAAACTGGAATCAACCCACACCTCCGCTCATTCATGAAGATCCCCTGAATGAGCATGTCTCTCATGTTGAGTTTAGAGTTGCATTCACTACTCTAGCTCACTCTGTTGTAGCTCAAAATAATCAGCAGGCTACTATCCCAGCTAATCCTGTGGCTAATTCAGCTGCATCTAGGATTCGGGACTTCACCGAAATGAATCCCCCTCAGTTTTTGGGAACCAAGTCTGAAGAGGATCCACAAGGGTTCTTTGACATGGTTGAAAAGGTAACAAACATTATGGGTGTGACTTTTAGTGAAAGTGCAGAGTTGGCTGCTTACTAGTTGCAGGATGTAGCTCACACATAATATAAGCAGTGGAAAGGGTATAAAGGCGCAGATACAGGGATTGTAGATTGGGAGAAGTTTTTTATAGCTTTTTTTTTACATATATTCTTCCTTTTCGAGTTGAGGGAAGCTAAGGTGATGGAGTTTATTAATTTGAAGCAGGGTAGTATGATTGTAAAAGAGTATTCTCTTAAGTTTACCTAGTTGGCAAGGTATGCTTCTTATATGGTGTCTGATAACAGGTGTAGAATAAGCAAGTTTGTGTCTAATGTATCTGATAGTCTGGTGTATCTTATGGACCATGGTCAGTATATTGAGGGTGGTAACCGTCCTTAATTCCATCAAAAATTTTCTACCCCAGCTTTATCTTCGGCTAGTGCTCTAGTGCCAAGGTTCAGAAATAGTAATTAGGATAGGGTGCCAGGCTTTAAGACCCAGGGTAGTATAACCAGTGGTTGGACTAATCCACTTTGCAAGAAGTATGGTAAAAATAATCAAGGTGTGTGTAGGGCCGACAGTGATATGTGTTTTTGATGTGGCAAGCCAGGCCACAGGATGAGAGAGTGTTCGACGGGTATGTGGAAAGGTAGAAATGATTGCCAGCAGGGTTAGGCTAACTCTTCAGTAGCACCAGTAGGTCACCCAACTCAGCTAGGATCCACTTCTAGTGCCACCAGCGGCCAGTGCCAGAATAGATTGTATGACCTCTAGTCCCGTCAGGACCAAGAAAGTTTTCCTGATGTGGTTATGGGTACGTTACAGGTCGTTTATTTACATGTTTGTGCTTTGTTAGACCCCGGGGCTTCACTCTCTTTTGTAGCCCCTTATATTGCTGTTTACTTCAGAGTTAGTCCCAAAACCTTAGAAGAACCCTTCTTAGTATCTACCCCTGTAGGTGTCTTTATTGTAGCCAAATAGGTATACAGGAACTGTCTGGTCACAATATCCTAGAAAGTCACTTCAGTTGATCTTGTGGATTTAGAGATTACTAATTTTGTTGTTATTCTCAGCATGGATTGGCTCCACTCATGCTATGCTTTAGTTGACTATAGAAACAGAGTCGTTCAATTTCAGTTTCCAGATGAACCAATTATTGAATGAAGGGTGGTACTTCAGCGCTTAGGGGTCAGCTTTTTTTGTACCTTAGAGCAAGAAAAATGATATCCAAGGAGTGTGTTTACTATCTTATTTGAGTTAAATACTCTAATTTTGAGACTCCCAATCTCGATTCAATTTTAGTTGTGAGGGAATTTCCAAATATGTTCCCTGAAGATTTTCCTGAAGTTCCCACCGAAAGGGAAATTGACTTCAGAATAGACCTTTTTCTAGATACCCAACCTATCTCTATTTTGTCCTACAGAATGGATCTAACTGAGCTTAGAAAATTGAAAGAACAGATGAAAGATCTCCTAGATAAGGGATTTATCAGGCCTAGTATTTCCCCATGGGGCGCTCTAGTCCTTTTCATACAAAAGAAAAAGGGTTCTCTTAGAATGTGCATTGATTACCATCAGTTGAACAAAGTCACCATAAAAATTAATACCCACTCCCCAGAATTGATGACTTGTTTGACCAACTTTAGGGAGCCAGTTATTTTTCTAAGATAGACCTCAGATTCGGCTATTATCAGCTTAGAGTCAGAGAATGCGTCATTTTAAAAATAGCTTTTAGAACCCGATATGGTCACTTTAAATTTCTAGTCATGTCTTTTGAACTAATGAATGCCCCAACAGCTTTCACGGACTTGATGAACTGAGTGTTCAAGCAGTACTTGGACATGTTCATCATAGTCATCATTGATGATATTCTTGTATATTCCCGTAGTGAAAATGATCATGCATACCACCTCAGAATTGTATTTTAGAATCTTAGAGACCAACAGTTATTTTCTAAATTCAGTAAGTGCAAATTTTAGCTAAGATCAGTAGCTTTACTTGGCCATATTTTTTTTGGTGATTGCATTCGAGTTGACCCTCAAAAGACTGAAGCAGTGAGATACTAGCCTAGACACATCTCTCCATAAGATATCAGGTATTTCTTGGGTTTGGCCGGCTATTGCCAATGGTTTGTTGAAGGGTTTTTATCTATTACATCCCTCATGTACAGATTGACCCAGAAAAAAGTCAAGTTTTAGTGGTTAGATGTTTATGAGAAGAGTTTTCAAGAGTTATAAACTTGACTCACTTCAACCCAGTTTTGATGTTGCCAGATGGTTTAGATGAGTTTGCTGATAACTGTGATGCTTCTAGAGTTGGCTTGGGTTGTGTTTTGATGCAGAAAGGTAAGGTCATAGCCTATGCCTTTAGACAACTTAAACCCCATGAAAAGAATTATTCTACCCATGATATTGAGTTAGAAGCTATTGTATTTGCCTTGAAATTTGGAGGCACTATCTTTATGGGGTGTATGTTGATGTGTTCACATATCACAAAAGCTTGCAATATGTATTTTTGTAGAAAGATCTAAATCTTCACCAAGGAAGGTGGTTGGAATTGTTTAAATACTATGATATGAGTATTTTGTATCACCCGGGCAATGCTAATATAGTGGCAGATGCCCTTAGTAGATTGTCTATGGGTAGTGTTGCTCATATAGAGGATGATAAAAAATAGTTAGTCAGGGATGTTCATCAACTTGCTAAATTAGATGTGCGGTTGGTGGATTCAACTGAGGGTAGTGTATGGGTTCAGAATAGCTCAGAGTCTTCATTAGTTGCCGAAGTAAAGGAGAAGTAGGATAGGTGTAATACCCAATACTTCTAACTAGCTTAAATTTATTCCGAAGATGTCAAAGACATGCTTTAAAGATGAATACACTTTTTTATATGTGGAATTTTCAAGATTTTCACTTTTTGTTGTGAGGGAAATTCAATAAGCTTTCCATCAATACCAATTTCATCCAAATCCGACACCTAGGTGAAGAGTTTGAGCCTTTTTAGTTAGACAGTGTATCACCTGAGCCATCAGCGCATTGCAGAGCCAGCTTAAACGACAATTGTCAATTTCCAGTGTTGCTCTGTGATAGTGGCGCATTGGGCCAAAGGCCCAGATCACAATTGTCCTTTTCCAATATTCCAACGCCATACCACTACATCGCGGTGAGATTTCAGGTCACGTCCAAGGTGGCAATGCGATTGTACCGCATTGCGCCACCATGAAATTTTCCATTTTTCACTTTCCAGAGACACGGTGCGGTAGCGACGCATTGTGCTAGGGGTCCAGATCGGGAAATTTTAACAAAAATTAAAAGACGCGTCCAGAGTTAAATGGGTCTTTTTCCATGATTTTATTCCACCCAGATGTGGGATTTAAGCCCTAAAAACGTCCTTAGCTACTTATTATTCCCTTTTTCCCTAATAACAAGAACATTCTCTCTCAAGAAAACAAAACTCTAGCCCTTGACAATCAAGGTCAATCTCAAGAAATCCATCCAAGAACTCCAAGAACCTTCAACGTTTCCTTTCTCAGGTATGCATAGTGTTCATTCTTGGATTCCTTTCGTCCATGAAGCCCAAGAATCAAGTTTTAAACTATGAATTATGATATTCATGCTATGTGTTGATTATGTTCATGTGGTTGTTGTTGTTGTATGATTCCCAAGTTGGAATCCTTATGTGTTTCTATGAAAACATGTTAGCATATGAGTTGAAAATATGAATTTTAGTTGGTTATGATATGTTAATTTGATGATTATTCCATGCCCTAAGTCATGCACCCTAAGTGTTTGACAAAATGCCTAAGAGACTAGAAATTATGTAATATGACTCAATCGTGACTTAAGTGAAGGATTCATGTTTTACCCTTATGTTCAAATGACTCCCATGCTATTAATGTGCAGTGTAGATGTTTGTTGGAATGCTCATGATGTTATAGTATGAAATTAAGACATTGAGTATATTCATTCCTACCATGTACAAGATTATGATAACCATGTACTTCATGAAATCCCCAACTTATTGTATTATGGATTGTTGATGTTGGTCGTGTATTCAAGAATGTCATGCCTTGTCAGTTTCCTTCTATCGAGTCTTGGGGGTACTTCTACCCGACAATTTAGCTGTGTGCCTAGTGCTAGTGTCATTTTTCATGATACTCTCAGTCAAGCCACAATTAGTAGAATTCAGTCAGTCACATGACTCAGGAAGATTTAGTATATTTAGTATCAGTCCAGTACTCAGTAATCTCAGTAATCTCAGTAATCTAGTAATCTCAGTACTCAGAAATCTCAAAAATCTTAGTCAGTTATCAAATCTCAGTAGTATTCCATCAATCAACAGAATACAGTGAACTCAGTTCAGTCCAGTTAATCAGTACAATCAGTAACAACTCTGTCATGCCTAGTGTGAACTAGGAAAATCATTTTAGTGTCTATTTAGTTGGGAGTAGGATTCAACACCGAGTGAACCCAAGGATAGGAACACACACTATCAGCAGAGGGTGTGATTCCTAGAAGCAATCCTTGTGTTCCAGAGCTATGTAGCCAGCATAGGTTGAGACTTCAACAATGTTAGTTGAGGGTTGATGAGGTGGATTAACACTATCAAATGAGGATCCACCATTTTCCTTTGGGGACACTATCAGATGTGGGTCACTTACTACTTGTCCTTACCAGTGGCACGGTATTGACACCCTTCCAATTAGGGTTACAAATTAGACCAAACTCAACTATAATAGCTTATTAGGGGCATGTCGGTTAAATGAATTCTCCCATAGTTTTAGTTACAGAATTAGGACTGTCAGATACAGTCACTCAGTCTCAGTAATAAAATTCAGATAGTTCTTCAAATATCAGGACTGTCAGATATAGTGACTCAGTACAGTACGAAACTCAACTAGTTTTATTAGAATCTAGACTGTCTGATACAGTTACTCAGTATCATTTATATCAGTTATCAGTAGTTTATGTTATCCTTATTCAGACTCAGTAGTTAGCATTACCACATATTCAGTTTCAGTTACTTATCCATGCATGTATTCTCACGTTCAAGTTATACAGTCAGTTAGTATTGGTCATGCATATGAACCCTTTGAATTCAACCTACCTCACTTGCATACCAGTACATTTAATCATACTGACATATTTGTGCTATGGTGTTTTTATACCATAGGTTCATAAGCACGAGCTCTAGAGCATCAATAGCATTCCAGTTTCAGCAGTCAGAGTCAGTAGTGAGTCCTTATCATTCGAGGATGTTATTATTTAATTATTTTATTCCTTCAGTACTTAGTTTATTTCAGTATTTTGGAGTTCTTTGGGACCTGTCCCATTAACTCTACAGTTTTCAAATAGTTTAAAAGCTTTTAGACTACAGTACGTTCAAACAGTTTATTTCAGTTTTGGTATTTCTATACCCCGTTCAGATATATTTTTAGTAGACATGTTACAGTTTTGAACCTTATAGCCTTACAACTCATATTCTGCAAATATACAGTATATCATACAGTGCTCAGTTATAGATAGCAGTCATGGGTTAGTTTGTGGTCCTTCAGGGTCACGGGCACCGTATAGTATTCCGAGTACCAGACTCAGGGCGTTATATATTTGGTATTAGAGCCTCAGGTTCAACAGTGTCCTAGGAAGTCTGAAAAACCGCATCTAGTAGGGTCTTATGCATTGGTGTGTTGTGCACCACACTTATGTACAAGAGGCAATGAGATGTTTTAGGAACAGTTTCCCTTCTTTTAGTAATCAGGTCGTGCAAGTGAGCATGAGCTCTATTTAAATTCTCAATCTAATCCCTTCTTTCCCTTTTGTTACAAAACATGCCTCTAAAGAGGACTCAGGGAAGAGAAATGGGAAATCAGTCTGCCTCTCAGCCCATTCAGGAAGATGCCCTGGACGAACACGCCTCTCATGCTGAGTTCAGAGCTGTATTTACTACTCTTTCTAATTCAGTTGCTGCTGAGAATGAATGGCCAATTGCTATTTTGTCTAATCCAGTGGACAATACTGCTGCAGCCAGGATTCAGGACTTTACCCAAATGAATCCTCCATTTTTTTTTGGGTCTAAGTTAGATGAGGACCCTCAGGAATTCCTTGATTAGGTTCATAAAGTTACAGATATCATGGGGGTTACCGTCAGTGAGAGTGCTAAGCTAGCTGCATATCAGTTGCAAGATGTGGCTCACACATGGTTTAAGTAGTGAAAAGTAGAGAGGGGTGCAGATGCAGGGCCCATAAAATGAGAAGCATTTTCTACTGCGTTATTAGATAGATTCTTTACCCTAGAGCTGAGAGAAGCTAAGGTGTTAGAGTTTTTCAACCTCAGGCAGGGTAACATGACAGTGAAAGAGTATTTTCTTAAGTTTACTCAACTATCTAGATATGCTCCTTATGTGGTGGCAGATAGCAGAGCTAAGATGAGTAATGTTTTAGGGGCGAATGATAGTGTGGTTAAGGAGTGTAGGACCACGATATTGATTAGTGAGATGGACATATCTAGGTTTATGATCCATGCTCAACAGATAGATGAGTAGAAGATTAAGGAAAGGGAAAAGTAAAATAAGAGAGCTAGAATAGGTAGCTTCAATTTTAGTCAGCCTAAGTCAGAGGGTGGAAATCATTCTCAGTTTTTCCCCGAGTCATCCATTCCAGCTCCTTCCTCAGCCAGTGCTCTAATTCCTAAGTTCAGGGATGGTAATAGAGATAGCGCGCCAGGCTTTAAATCTTAGGGCAGTGTTAGCAGTACCCGAACTAATCCTCTTTCCTAGACTTGTGGTATGAACCACAAGGGTATTTGTAGAGCTGGCAGTGATGTGTGTTTTGAATGTGGTAAGCCAGGCCACAGAGTTAGAGATTTTCCTTAGTCAGGCTTTCAGGGTCAGCATAATCGTTCCTTATCTCAGTCCAGTCGCCCAAATCAGTGGGGTGCCACTTCCAGTGACGCTAGTGGGCAGCGCCCAAATAGGCTTTACGCACTTCAGTCTAGACAAGATCGGGAAAGTTCTCCTGATATAGTCACCGGTACATTACAAGTTTACCATTTACATGTTTATACAGCTTCAGATTCATGAGTTTTTTTCTTCTGTAACTCTTTGCATAACAGTCAAATTTTAAGGTCAGACCAAATATTAATAGGACCTCTCTCAGTCTTCACCCATTGAGTCAGTCTATTATAACCCGACAGGTATACAGGGACTGTCCGATCATGATATCCTAGAAATGTCAGGCTTTCAAATTCTAGTAGTAATGCCAGTATGTGTAGGAAATTAATAAAGGGAGGTGATTTTCGACTCATTCTTACCTCAGTGCAAAGTTTTGTACTATAGTCACTACGATACTTATGTAAGCTCCTCGTCTCAATTCCATGAACACACCTTGTAATCACACACTTTCCATAGAATCATGTGAATTTCCAATTCCTAATATTGGGAGTTCTAGTTCACTCAGTGTTACGAATTACGAGTACAGAAATTTCAGACTTAAGTCATGCAACTCATGTCTCATACACTCATGTCACGATTTATAGTATGCTCAGCTCACATGATTCATGCTCCCCTCCTAATGATTATCCAAACTCAGATTATGTCACGAATACCCTTAATTAAGATCCCTCGGTGATTCCATGGTGTTGACGTTCTATCCCTAAGCCTCAGTTACCATGTCAGTTCAGTAATCTATATTCAGTAAAGGACTCAGGTAGTCCTACATGACCATGGCTTTCAGTTATTGGCTACTTAGACATCAGAATTCAGTACTTCAGTACCAGTCTAAACCTCAGTTATAAGAAACCAGCATTCAGTCCCAATTATGGTCTTAGTTGCGGTTACAGTCTCAATTATTGTCATAGCTACAATCTTAGCCCCAGTTATAGTCCATCTAGATAAGAAACTCAGTTCACTTTTAGGATTACCCGACCATAGCATATGGCCAATAGTTACTCAGTTAGTAGTATTTCAGTAACTCAGATTACAGATAGTTTCCAAATTATGTTATATGTTTGGTCTTGCATCCTTAAGATAATACAACTTTTACTCATTTATGCTCAGTTATCTCATGTTACCCAGTTAGTCCTTACCTTCTATGCATGATAGTCTATAGTTTAAGTCCAGCTATCCAAACTAAGTACCGTTCAGTCTTACATGCCCAGTACTCAGCCGTCGGTCAGTCATCAGATTAAATAAGTTAGTCAGTAGGCATTAGTTTGAACAACCAGTACCTCAGTCCAGCAGTTAGATAGAAAAGTTCATGTATTTTCCCATTCTGTCCATCTAGTCGACTATCCAAAGTCTCATGAATGTGACCATTCTAAGATGGACCAAACATGTAGTTGTGTGTGTAGATCAGTCCATGTTTCATGTCTTAGTCTCAGATCCCAGAATATAGTAATGATTCAGTTCATAGGTGCCTTTTGCATCCCCTCAATTTTCCTCAATATCTCAATTAAGTCAGCATTCTTCGAGGGACATAGTGTCCGAAGGGAGAGATACACTATAACTTCTAATCTTCTATGACTTAGACACTCTATTTTCCTCTTCATGTAATGAATCCTGTTCGAAGTAGTGGGTACCCATAGGTTGAACCTCTAGCTTCAATCTCGATCATAAGCCATGTACTCAATGGCTCAGTTCAGCTTACGATGCTCATTCCATGACCCAAATTACAAACTCAGTCATGTTCTCATGTTTCCATTCATGCATGTTCTAAAAGGATCTTGAGTTCGAGATTGGTAATTATGTTTATTTAAAGATCTCTCCCATGAAGGGAGTGAAGAGATTTGGAAAGAAGGAAAGCTCAATCCCCAATGTGTCAGTCCCTTTAAAATTCTCAGTCATTTTGGAAAAGTAGCTTATGAGCTCGAATTGCCTTCAAATCTTACCTTAGTTCATCTAATGTTCCATGTCTCCTTGCTTATGAAAGTGCATAGGTGACGCAATAGTTGTAGTCCCTATAGAGGACATCGACATTCAAAACAACCTTTTTTTCGAAGAGATTTCAGTCAAAATCCTTGACTATCAGACTCACAGACTGAGGAACAAGAGGCCCCTCTAGTCAAAGTTCTTTGGCGGAATCCATCCATTGAGGGAGATAATTGGAAAGCAGAAGCAGATATGCGAACCAAGTATCCTCACCTCTTCTCCACTATTTCAGACTCAGCCCAAGGTAACAGCTTTTCTTAAGCTTATTCAGTCTCATGTTCAAATTTCAGTTACAAACTTGGTATTCAGTTCCATGCTCAGTTTTCATTTCAAATTTGGTATCTTTACCATTACATGTTCAGTCGCATATTCATGAGTCAATTCAGTCATGTATTCACGCATCTGATATGCGTAATCAGCTTATCAGTACTCCCAACCATGCATTCATGTGTCAGTTTAGCCATGCATTCATGCATCAGATATGCATGTTCAGTGTACTTAGCTTATCAGTGATCTCAGTCATGCCTTTATGAATCAGTTACTCATGCATCAGATATGCATGCTTAGAATAAATCTCAGTAATCCAGTAATGTCAGTCATGTACTCATGTTTTAGTTGTTCATGTTCTGTATATACTTCAGTTTATTGTTTCTCCCATTTTAGTCAGTTTCATTTGAGGACGAATGTTCCCAAGGGGGAGATATTGTAATACTCCGTACTTCTACCTATCTTAAATTCATCCCAAAGATGCCAAAGACATGATTTAAAGATGAATACACTTTTATATATGTGGAATTTTCAAGATTTTCACTTTTTGTTGTGTGGGAAATTCAATAAGATTTCCATCGATACCAAATTCGCCCAAATTCGACACCCGGATGAAGAGTTAGAGCCTTTTTAGTAAGACAATATATCACCTGAGCCATCAGCGCATTGCGGAGCCAGCTTAAATGACAATTGTCAATTTTTAGTATTGCTCCGCGATAGTGGCACCTCGTGCCAAAGACACAGTTCATAATTATCCTTTTCTAGTGTACCAATGAGATACCACCGCGTCGCGGTGAGATTCCAGGTTGCATCCAAGGTGGTAATGAGATTGTACCGTGTCGCGCCACTATGGAATTTTCTAGAGACACGATGCGATAGTACCGCGTCACGCCAGGGGTCCAGATCGGGAAATTTTCATAAAGTTTAAATGATGCATCTAGGGTTAAATGGGTCTTTTCCCATGATTTTATTCCACCCAGATGTGGGATTTAATCCCTAAAAACATCCTTAGCTACTTATTATTCACCTTTTCCCCAATATCAAGAACATTCTCTCTTAAGAAAATAAAACGCTAGCCCTTAAGAATCAAGGTCAATCTCAAGAAATCCATCCAAGAACTCTAAGAACCTTCAAGGTTTCCTTTCTCAGGTATGCATAGTGTTCATTCATGGATTCCTTTTGTCCATGAAGCCTAAGAATAAAGTTTTAAACTATGAATTATGATATTCATGCGATGTATTGATTATGTTCATATGGTTGTTGTTGTATGATTCCCAAGTTGGAATCTTTATGTGTTTCTATGAAAACATGTTAGCATGTGAGTTGAAAACCATGAATTTTAGTTGGTTATGATATATTAATTTGATGATTATTCCATGCCCTAAGTCATGCACCCTAAGCGTTTGACAAAATGCCTAAGAGACTAGAAATTATGTAATATGACTCAATTGTGACTTAAGTAAAGGATTCATGTTTTACCCATATGTTCAAATGACTCCCATGCTATTGATGTGCAATATAGATGTTTGTTGGAATGCTCATGATGTTGGAGTATGAAATTAAGACATTGAGTATATTCATTCCTACCATGTACAAGATTATGATAACCATGTACTTCATGAAATCCCCAACTTATTGTATTATGGATTGTTGATGTTGGTCGTATATTCAAGAATGTCATGCCTTGTCAGTTTCCTTCTATCGAGTTCTGGGGGTACTTGTACTCGACAATTTAGCTGTGTGCCTAGATCAAGTGTCAGGTTTCATGATACTCTCAGTCAAGCCACGATCAGTAGAATTCAGTCAGTCACATGGCTCAGGAAAACTCAGTGAATTCAGTATCAGTCCAGTACTCAGTAATCTCATTAATCCTGTAATCTCAGTACTAAAAAATCTCAGAAATCTCAGTCAATTATCAGATCTCAGTAGTATTCCATCAGTCAACAAAATACAGTGAACTCAGTTCAGTCCAGTTAATTAGTATAATTAGTAATAACTCAGTCATGCCTAGTGTGAACTATGAAAATCAGTTTAGTGTCTATTCAATTGGGAGTAGGATTCAATACCGAGTGAACCCAAGGATGGGAACACACACTGTCAGTAGAGGGTTGATTCATAGAAGAAATCCTTGCATTCCAGAACTATGTAGCCAGTATAGATTGATACATCAACATTGTCAGTTGAGGGTTGATGAGGTGGATTAACACTGTCAGATGAGGGTCCCACCATTATCCTTTTAGGACACTGTCAGATGAGGGTCACTCATAGTTTATCCTTACCAGTGATGCGGTATTGACACCCTTCTAATTGGGGTTATAGATTGGACCCCAACTCAGTTATAATAGCTTATTAGGGGCATGTCGATTAGATAAATTCTCCCATAGTTTCAGTTACAGAATAAAGACTGTTAGATACAGTCACTCAGTCTCAGTAATAGAACCCAGATAGTTCTTTAGCTATCAGGACTGTCAGATACAGTCACTCAGTACAGTATGGAACTCAACTAGTTTTATCAGAATCTAGACTTTTAGATACAGTCACTCAGTATCAGTTATCTTAGTTATCAGTTGTTCATGTTATCAGTATTCAAACTCAGTAGTCAGCATTACCACGTATTCAGTTTCGGTTACTTATCTACACATGTATTCTCACGTTCATGTTATACAGTCAGTTAGTATTGTTCATGCATATGAATCCTTTGCATTCAGCCTACCTCACTTGCATACCAGTACATTCAATCGTACTGATATATTTGCGCTATGGTGTTTTTATACTATAGATTTAAAAGCATGAGCTCCAGAGCATTAGTAGCATTCCAGTTTCAGCAGTCAGAGTCAGCAATGAGTCCTCATCATTCGAGGATGTTATTATTTAATTATTTTATTCCTTCAATACTTAGTTTATTTTAGTAGTTCAGAGTTAGTTGGGGATATGTCCCATTAACTCCACAATTTTCAGATAGTTTATAGGATTACAAACTACAGTACGTTCAAATAGTTTATTTTAGTTTTAGGTATTTCTATACCCCGTTTAGATATTATTTTATTAGATATGTTACAGTTTTGAACCTTATGTCCTTATAACTTATATTCTGCATTTATACAGTATATCATGTAGTGTTCAGTTACAAATATCAGTCATGGGTTAGCTTGTGGTCCTTTGGGGTCATGAGCATCGTCTAGCATTTCGGGTACCAGACTCAGGATGTTACAATAGGGATTCCAGTTTGGTTAAGTTAAATGATTTAGTTATAGATCAGAAGGTAGAGGTTTTCTCCCAAGGGGGAAATGGTGTATTATGGTGTCAGGGTAGGCTGTGTGTGCCATTTGTTGATGGGTTAATACGAAAATTTTTAGCAGAAATGGATTAATCTATTCACCAAGGAGCTACTAAGATGTATCATGATTTTGCAGGAAATCTATTGGTGGAGTGGTATAAAGAGGGATATTGCAGAATTTGTAGCTAAGTGCTCTAACTGTTAGTAGGTTAAAGTTGAGAACCAGAGGCCTAGTGGGACAATGCAGAAGTTCAGTATCCCCACTTAGAAGTGGGAAGAGGTGAACATGGATTTTGTGTTAGGGTTTTCTCGTACGCGTCATGAATATGATTTCATATGGGTTATTATAGACAGAATGACCAAGTCAGCTCATTTCTTGCTAGTCCATACTTTTTATTTAGCCGAGGACTATGCCAAGATTTATCTTCGAGAGTTGGTTAGGTTGCATGGAGTCCTATTGTCTATTATCATAGATAGATCTACTTAGTTTACCTCCCATTTTTGGAAGGCATTTCAGAAGGGCCTTGGTAACCAAGTTCGTCTCAGTACAACCTTTCACCCTTAGATAGATGGTCAGATAGAGAGGACAATTCAAACTTTAGAGGACATGTTGAGAGCTTGTGTTATCGACTTTAATGGTTGTTGGGATGATCACTTGTCTTTGATCAAGTTTACCTACAATAATAGTTATCATTCCAGTATTTTGATGGATCCATTTGAGGCTCTCTATGAGAGAAGAATTAAATCTCCCATTGGTTAGTTTGAGGTGGGTAAGACTGTATTGATAGGGCCTAATTCAGTATTTGATGCATTAGAGAAAGTTTAGATGATCAGGGAGAGGCTTAAGACATCCCAAATCCATCATAAATCCTATGCAAATATGAGAAGAAGAGATCTTGAGTTTGAGGTTGGTGACTGAGTGTATTTGAAAATCTCTCCCATGAAGGGAGTAAAGATATTTGGCAAGAAGGGGAAACTCAGTCCTCGATATATTGGCCCTTACAGGATCTTGAGTCGTTATGGGAAGGTAGCATATGAGCTTGAGTTATCCACATATTTGGCATCCATTCCCCTAGTATTCCATGTTTCTTTATCAAAGAAGTGTATTAGTGATCCAGCAGTAGTTGTTCCTTTAGAAAGTACAGATGTTTAGGATAGCCTTTCTTACGAAGAAATTCTAGTTGAAATCCTTGATCGTCAGATTCAAAGACTAAGGAATAAAGAAGTTCCCTTGGTCAAAGTTCTTTGGTGAAATCAGTTCATAGAGGGAGCTACTTGGGAAGTAGAAGCAGATATGCAAACCAAGTATCCTCACCTCTTCTCTGCAAACTCAGACTTCACTTAAGGTAATAATTTTTCTCAGATTGTATCTTTTCCATTCTCAGTTCCAGCTATGTAATCATCCTTATGACATTGCATACATTCACAAATTAGTTTAGTCATGTATCATGTTTCAGACTCAGTCATGTAATCATGTTTTTAGTATGCATGTTCAGTATATAATCTCAAGTCCTCAGTATTCTAAGCTTAATCAGTATTATTCGTGGATGAATATTTCTAAGAGGGAGATATTGTAAGACCTCATAAGATCCTTGCTCATTTTAGCTTACTCTACATGTTAAAGAAACCATGACTTGAGCATGTCAGTTATCAGTGAATGTACCAGTTTATTTTTTCGTGTCTTTTAGTTGGGAGTAACACTTAGCACCGAGTGAATTCATAGATGATGGGTCCTCCAATAGTTAGGCACGAGTCATTAGTAGTAGTACTTAAGTTTTAGAACTACATTTCCAGCATAGGTATTAAGGGGTCCCCCGTTAGTAGAGGCACAAAACCCTTGTCCTTTGGAATATTAGATTAGTGGATCCATGCCAGCCAGTGTTGGTACCCTTGGAAAGGTACTAACACCCTTCCAATTGGGGTTACAGGTTGTACCGCAATTAGTTTAGGTTGGGGCTTGTCGAATGTAGTTAGCTCCAACAATTTCTAATTCAGTATTCAGACTATGATCAGTTCAGGTTTGCTTGACCAAGAGTTTAGTATATCAGTTATTCAGTTGTTCAGATTATTTCACTACATTTATCCTTGGTCTTGCATTCAATTTTCATGTTCAATTTATTTTTCAGTTTGGATAAGAATGACCTTATATTTAGTTATTCGGTTATTCAGTTTTATACAACACATGTTTATACTTGGTCATTACATCAGTTCATATCCCATAATTTCAGACCCAATATTCATACATGACCCTCAGTACAGTTTTATAGCATATCCATCTTTAACTTGAGATTTAATATAGTATTCATGTTTCTTAAACTTCTTAAATTACAGAAATATTTTAGCTCAAAATTTAGAAATTTCACTACGCCTTACAGTTTTTACGTCCAGACTTATTTTAAATACACCTTTCAGCAAGTAGCTTATGACTAGTGCATATTTCACAAACTCAGTACATTCAAAAGTACTGATCACATATATGTGTTTGTGTCTACATTGCTTCACTAGTGGTTCTAAGCACCGTGCTACGATTAGGGGGTAGTCTTAGGTCGTGACAATTACTTAGGACATAATATACAAAATGAGTTAATAAATTTATTGGTGAGTGACATTAAATTCAAAATTATTTAAAAAGACATAGAAATAAAATATTTTTCAATTGTACTTGATTGCACTCTGAATACTACTCATCAAGAACAAATGTCTTTTATATTATGAAGTGTAGATATTTCAGCAACTTCAATAAAAGTTACTGAGTATTTTTTAGAGTTTCTAAAAGTGGATGATATAAGTGGTAAAGGTCTTTTTGAAGTTATTGTAGATGAAATTAAAAATATTGGACTTGACATTGATAATTTAAGAGGAAAAAGATATAATAATGGATCTAATATGAAGGAAATATACCAAGGATTTCAAAAATGTCTTTTAGATATAAAATCTAGATCATTTTATACTCCACGTGGTTGTCATAATTTAAATTTAGTACTTTGTTGTAACACCCCACATTTTTGAGCTAGAATTCGAACCATCATTCCTGCGTGTATAGACCCAGACTCAATGATTATTTATCAATATAAGTGTTGTGATCAATTATATATTATGGGAACATCTTTTGAGATGAATTGAGATCATAAAAATCTCCTAACGCAAAGAGGAGTTGAGAACGTTTCTACCGATTGAGCTTTAGTGGATCTTTCAGTTTGGATCAACTTTGAATGACCATTAATTCTTCAATATAAAGATTTAGGTGTCCTACTATGTACCAAATGAAAGGTATTGTAGTCTTCTTTTCGACGCCTCTAATTTAACCTTAATCGAATATCGGAGTAGAAAGTCATGCTTATTTACTTAGAAGTGTCTGTCTGTCAGAAGGTGACGACTAAGTTGATGAGCGGTCAACTATGCGATGATTTCATTGATGAGCCGTCAACCCAAGTCATCAATCTTAACCATTAAATAGCAAAATTAGATAAATATTAACGACTAGGTTGATGAGTTGTCACCAAACTGACGGGTTGTCAACCTAGTCGTCAACTGAAGAATCCCTGTGATATTTTTTTCTTCCATTAGGGGTATTTTGGTATTTTACTCACCTCATACCCTACCCCATTACTTAACTCACAGATTAAATGCTATTTGATTATTAGATATCAGTTTCTCGTCGCTCATTCTCCTCTTCACTCTAAAGAGAGAAAGAAGTTAGGATCTCTTTCAAAACTCATATTTCCAAGGCTTAGATTCAAGATATCTCAAATTTTGTTCATAAAAAAGGTATGTAGAACTATACTTAAATTTATGGGCATAAGTATGTTGATTTTAATAATCCTTATAATGTATGTAGATAAGTTAAGGCTTTGAAGTTGATTGAAAAACATGAATTTTGGAATCCTAATCATATGATGAAACTATGCATTTACTATGGGGTCTTCTTTAAGTTTGAGAGTTTGATTACGTGTATATGTTATTGTAGCACCTCAACAAAACAAAACAAAGAAAGATTTAATTTAAATTTAATACTATATACTAGTATAACGCTAAGTTTATAAAGAGTAGAAAGTGTGTAATTATGTATTTATTTTAAATTTTTCTGCATGTGGGTAAATAAAGTGATGCCATAGTTTTTCGGCTATTAATTTTGGTATTTGGTGTGGCCACTTTATATATTTATTCTCCGAAAATATTTCTATTAAGAAAAAAAAACATTAAGAAAAGAAAAGGGCATTAAGAACACTTCACTGGAAGTTCTTTCCAGAAAGCAATCAGCGCACCGCTCCATTTATTTATCCTCTGTTTCACTATTTCACACCAAAAAGGGTATTTTTAAGAATTAAATCTGAAACAAGAGCTAGGAGGGAGTTTCTACGCGGGAGAAGCATATCTCTATGACCTTAAGCTAGTTTTCATTTGAGAATTTCTCAAACTTCTTCAAGAATTCAAATTGGGGTTAATTCCAAAAAGGTAATTTCATCACTCCATACTTGAATTTAATAATAGAATGGATTTTGGGGTGTGATATTAGTCAATGATTATTGTTTAATTGAATCTTTGCACTACACTTTGTAATGGGTTCTCGAGAAAGAGGAAAAATGAGAAATTTTGATGAAAGAGGAACTTTTAGGGATTTCTTCAATTGGATGGATTTAATATTGAATTGCATAAGTTGGGAAAGTTAGAACTCATTATGGATTATTGTTAAGGAAATCAATTAATTTTGGGCATAAGTTAAGATTATCGGAATAAGTTATTAAATGCACCTACGGATTATTGATGGACATATATGTTATTCTTGTAGCTAGTGAATTGCATATCGAATAGCAGGAACTAGGGGGTGGAAGGATAAAGGCTTCAGTATCGTGGGTTGAACTATTAGAGGCTCAAATTACTATTGTATTTAATATATCATTAAGGTATGTAAAGCTAAACCTTCCCTCGCCACTAAGGAACCACCCTACCTCAAATGATCTTTCCCATGTAATGTTAGTATAACACTCATGAAATACAAAATTAGAATCTTTATATAGCCTTACATATCATTCCCTCTCTCTATCACTAAGCTTATAGTATCTATATTTCCCTTTTTGTGTTAAATTTCTATGGTACTTCTATATTATCATGAATTTTTATACTTGAGGCCCTTACATGTTAGAAGTAAATAGTAATAGCATAGTTTCACTTGTATATGGTAGCTAAACCATCATTATCGTAAATCACATGTCATAGGACTTCAAGGTGTTACTTGATGAACATTAATGATTGGAGGGTACATAGGTTTGGCTTGGCATATTGCTCAACATGATTCTGTGCACTGGATCGAGACTAGACCACTATAGTGAGCCCAACCATTGGGCGTACTTGTCTTTATGGCATCATTTGTATTTGAAGTTGCTGGAATATCCTGTATTGGTTTTCCCTGACTCGAGCCAACATATGGCATTTATGACCTGCAGGCAGAACCTCATAGTGAGCCCCTAGGAAGGGCGTACCTAGATATAGACTGCAATAACAGTTACACATATAAGATCATAGCAATGAGTATGTGATCAACATATGCTTTATACTTGCCTCAGATTGCCTTCGAAATGTCATCTTATGATTATTTGTACGACTTATAGGATAAGTGCATCACCTAGGCAAAGTGTAGGTCCTAATTACAATGAACGCTTTTCTAAATATCATATATGATGCTAATAAGGTTGGTGCATAAGTTACCAGTTCATATCGTATATGTGTTACTTGTTAGCTCATATATTTTTCACTTTACCATTTGATTCATATGAGCTTCTGTACTTTTCCAGCTATTATTTTGTCTACTTTAATACCAGTACATATTGTTTATGTACTGACGTATTGGGCCCATCATATTTTATTATTGCAGGCTCAGGTCCTCAAGATAGACGACGTCCACAATATGCCCTATTACTATTTTTCACTGATATTTTTGTGAGCTCCAACTCTCTCTGGAGCCAGTTTATGCCTAGTATTTTTGATTATATGTACAAGTCTTTGGTTGAGCATGACGGGCATGATGCTAACTAGTCACTTATAGTATAGCGTGTTAAACTGACTAGAGGCTTCTGGACATCGTGTAGTATTGTATTGTATAGTTTTGTTAATATAACTCCCTTGTATATATATATAAATCTTATTGAATATCCTAGTCATTATTATCTCATATTCTCGTGTACATCATAGAGCACTTGTAGAGTAAGTGTATACGGTTTTTGTCCATCCTTATTAATTTGGGACGTGACAAACTTAGTATCAGAGCCTAGGTTCAGGTGTCCTAGAAAGTCTATAAAGCTGTGTCTAGTAGGACCTTTCTTATCGATGTGTTGCGCGGCATATTTTTAATTGAGGGACTGCATGGACATTTAGGAATTTAGCCTTCCTATATAATCTAGATTGTGCAATAGAGTTAAGTTATAGAAAGTTACTTCTGACTCCTATTCTGCTTATTTATGATACAGACCATGTCTGCTACATAAAAGGATAAAGCAGCCCAGAAGGACGTTACTAGCACTACTCAGGAGGCAACCACTACCAGGCCATCTCCCGTATTAGTGGATCTGAATAGGACTCAAGAAAGTTTGTTGGGTTCTATGCTTTCAAGTTCTCAAATGCCCAGAACGGAAGGACCTACAAGATCTTCTGCACCTCCAGTGGTGCCAACGGTAGTTCTTATCCTACCACCAGGTTCCTCAGACCCAGATCTAAGGGGAGAGATACAGTTACTTACACAGTTGGTCGCCGCTCAGGCCCAAAGACTGAATATGGATGTACCTATTGCTACTCAGGGAGGGATAGCCAAATCTAAGATCAAATATTTCCATCGTATGAATTCACCAGAATTTACAGGTTCTAAGTTTGTAGAGGACCCTCAATAATTCATTGATGAGGCTTATAGAATTTGTAAGGTGATGCGGGTCTTGGATACAGATGCAGTTGAATTGGCTAGCCATCGACTGAAAGATGTTGCTGTTGATTGGTATGATATGTGGGTTTCCTCGAGAGGTCAGGAATCTCCCCAGCGGTCTTGACAGAATTTGTAAAAGCCTTCATAGATCATTTCATGCCATTAGAGCTAGAGAGACAAAAGTGGATGAATTTCTATCCTTAAAGAAGGGTAATCTTAGTGTCAAAGAGTATTGTTTGTGGTTTACAAAGTTGGACAAATATGCTCCAGAGGTGGTTGGCATGCAAGAAAAATGGATTCATTATTTTGTGAATAGCCTTGCGGATCCTTTGAAGGACCTTCTTTCTATTGCTGCTATAAATAAAGATTTGGATATAGCAAGGATCATGGTACGTGCTCAGCAGATAGAGGAAGATCAGTGAAATCATTAAGTAGTTAGCGAGAGGGAGCAGAGTAAAAGAGCTAGGATGGCCAGCCGGTATCAGGGAAGCATGGGAGCTTCCACTTGTAGAAGGCCACCTAGGCAGACCCAGTCAGCTATGCACTCCACATTTAATACTCCAACTCAGTTCTTAAGGAACCTGTATGAGTAGATTTAGACTTATATAGAACAAGACTTACGACCTCAGAGGGGCGCTAGTCGAGGGTTACTACCTTAACCTATGTGTAGGCTGTGTGGATGACCACATGGAGGAGAGTGTCTGTGTGGTTCAAATACATGTTACTGGTATGATATAGAGGGTCATATGGTATGTGATTGTCTGTAGCTCAGAGGCAAAGGTAGGGGTAATCGATCATAGCCTATAGGGTCTGCATCAGCTTCATCTTCATCAGTACCTTCTTCTTCTCGCGGTCCTCAAGCATCAGTAGGTAGAGGATCTGGTAGGGGAAAAGGGCCCGGTTTGAGCTCAGCTGGTCGGAATGATTTAGAGGCATCTCCAGATATGGTCACAGGTACCTTAGTTGTCTTTTCACATGATGTATATGCCTTGATAAACCCAGGATCTACCTTGTCACATATTTCTCCATTTGATGCTAAGAAGTTTGGAGTAGAGTTGAAGTTGTTACAAGAACTATTTGTAGTAGAAACTCCAGTAGGAGATTCTATTATAGATAGACGGGTCTACAATGATTGTGTGGTGACAGTATGTGGTTGGCTACATTGGATAATTTGATTGAACTTGAAATGGTTGACTTTGATGTTATTATGGGAATGGATTGGTTATCCTTCTGTTATGCTACAGTTGATTGTCGAGCCAAGATGGCTCATTTCCATTTCCTAGGAGAGCCAATCTTAGAGTGGAGGAGTGATTTAATGATGCCTAGAGGGAGGTTTATTTCCTTTCTTAAGGTATGAAAACTTATCGCAAAAGGGTATTTGTATCACCTAGTCCAAGTGAAAGACAATGAGGCTGAAAAGTAGGTACTGACTCTTCAATTGGTATCAGTGGTAAATGAGTATTTAGATGTGTTTCCTGAAGAACTCCCTGGATTACCTCCCGTCAGAGAGATCCATTTTGGTATTGATGCAGATCTCGGTACCCAACCAATATCAATTCTTCCTTATAGAATAGCGCCTGCAGAACTGAAAGAGCAGTTAAAGGACTTACTTGATAAAGGGTTTATTCAACCCAGTACATCACCTTGGGGTGCGCCAGTGCTTTTCATATGCAAGAAACATGGTACATTATTAATGTGTATAGATTACAGACAGTTGAACAAAGTTAAAATAAAGAATAAGTATACTTTTCCCCGAATAAATGACGTATTTTATCAATTACAGGGAGCTAAATGCTTCTCAATGATTGATTTGACGTTCGGTTATCACCAGTTAAGAATTTGTGAAGCAGATATTCCCAAAATAGCATTTCAAACAAGATATGGGCACTTTGAGTTTTTTGTCATGTTATTTGGACTAACGAATTCTCCGATAGCCTTCATGAACATGATGAACAGGATTTTTAAACCCTTTCTTGATATGTATGTGATTGTATTTATAGATGATATTTTGATATATATTTAAATAATGAAGTTGAGCATGCAAATCATTTAAGGTCAGTATTGCAGACACAAAGAGAACACCAGTTGTATGCTAAGTTCTCTAAGTGTGAGTTTTGATTAACCTCAGTAGATTTTCTTGGTCATGTTGTATCTAGAGAAGGCATCAGAGTAGATTTTCAGAAGATAGAAACTGTGAAGAACTGGCCTCGACCAACCACTCCTACTGAGGTACGTAGTTTCTTGGGGATAGTCGGTTACTATAGGAGATTTGTGGAGGTCTTTTCCTCTATTTCTGCCCTATTGACTAAATTGACACAAAAAACGGTTAAGTAACAGTGGTCAGATGCTTGCAAAAGAAGTTTACAAAGGTTGAAACATAGGTTGACCACAACGCCAGTGTTAGCCTTACCAGAGGACACAAAAGGATATGTAGTGTACTGTGGTGCCTCAGGTGTTGGTTTAGGTTGTATCCTAATACAACACAGAAGAGTTATAGCGTATGCTTCTCGACAATTAAAGAAGCATGAACAGAATTATCCTACTCATGACTTAGAGCTTGCAGCTATTGTTTTCGCACTTAAAATATATTTCCATTATTTATATGAAGTGCATGTTGATATCTTTACTGATCATAAGAGTCTTCAGTATCTATTCAAGCAAAAAGAGCTGAACTTGAGGTAGAGAAGGTGGCTAGAGTTATTAAAAGATTATGATATCAATATTCTCTATCATCCAGGTAAAGGTAATATTGTAGCTAATGCTCTTAGTCAACTATCCATGGGTAGTATAGCACATTTGCTACCTGTTCAGTGGGAAGTGGTAAGAGATTTTCACAAATTGGCCAATCTTGGCGTTAGTCTTTTGGATTTCGAAGATGGTGGCATTATGGTACTCAATGCATCTGAGTCATCACTTGTGGAATTAGTTAAATAGAAGTAGTATGATGACCCCTTATTGCTCTAATACAAAGTGAGAATTCAACATCGTTGAGTCTCAATATTTGAACTAGCAGGTGATTGCACTTTAAGGTATCGAGGTAGATTATGTGTGCCTGATGTAGATAGGTTGTGACAAAAGATTATGTCTGAGGCACATTGCTCTTGTTATTCAATCCATCCCGTCTCTACAAAATAACCATGATCTTAAATAGATCTACTGGTGGAATGACATGAAGAAAGATATAGCAAAATATGTGGCACAATGCTCTAATTATCATCAAATAAAAGAGGAACATCAAAGACCCGGTGGCCTAGCTCAAACCTTCAGTATTCCTGTGTGGAAGTAGGATGCTATTAATATGGACTTCTTGGTAGGCTTACCTTTTTCTTATCGGAAGCATGACTCTTTTTGGGTAATAGTTGATCGATTGATGAAAGTAGCCCGTTTTCATCCTCTTAAGTCTACCAGCATGACTGAAGATTATGCAAAGCTATATGTAAAAGAGATTGTTCGCCTATATGGGACCCTGAAATCTATTATTTCAGATAGAGGTCCCCTATTTAAAGCTTAGTTTTGGAGATTATTCCATAGGATCTTGGGTACACAGGTGAACCTTAGTACTGTATTTCATCCTCAGACAGACGGCTAGATTGAGCACACCATTTAGACGCTCGAAGTCATGTTGAGAGCATGCGTACTGGATTTTAAAGGTAATTGGGATTATCATTTGCCTTTAATAGAATTTGCTTATAATAATAGTTACCCTTCCAGCATTGGCATGGCTCTATTTTAAGCTCTATATGGGAGATGGTGTAGATCTCCTATTGGTTGGTTTGAAGTAGGTGAGACACAGTTATTGGGTCCGAACTTAGTCCATAAGACATCAAAAAGGTTAAAATCATATGAGAGTGGTTGAAGACTACTCATAGTAGGAAAAAATCATATGCAGATGTACAATGTAGAGATTTAGAATTTAAAATTGATGATTTTGTATTCATGAAGGTGTCGCCTATGAAAGGCGTTATGCAATTTGGTAAGAAGGGCAAGTTGAGTCCCAGGTATATTGGGCCCTATAGAGTTATTTGCATAATTAGACAGGTAGCCTATGAGATAGAATTACCTCCAGAGTTAGCTGTAGTGCATCTTGTCATTCATGTGTCTATGCTACATAAATGCTTAGGAGATCCATCTCGAGTCATCCCTATTGAAGGTATTGAGTTTGCTGGAAACTTGTCTTTTGTGGAAGTCCCTGTGGCTATATTGGATCTCTAAGTCAGAAAGTTGAGAATCAAAGATATAGCTTTGGTAAAGGTTCTTTGGGGAAACCAGAATGTAGAAGAATCCACTTGGGAAGCAGAAGCGGATATGAAAGCTAAATACCCATATTTGTTTCAAACCTACCAGGAGGTTCTTAAACTACTTTTCCCTTTATTTGATCGTTAGTGCTATTATATTTTGTTCTGTTGACATCTGATTCATTCGTAATTTGTTTAGGTACATGATTTGTGCCTATGAGTCTTGAGATTTACATGGAAACAACATGCAGATACAGAGTATCAGGTAAGTTACATGGTTGGTTATGACTTTTAATGGTGTTTAAGGCCAAGAGGATCCTCGTGTACTATTGTTTTTTAGTATAAGGCCAAGCAAAGCCTTATGTATTATCTGTTGAGTATTATATATGTTGTGACGCTCTGTGAAGCGTATTAGGACGTATTTTGGTTAGCTGACAGGTACCAAATAGGCCTATTTACAAAGAAAACTCTGGCGAAATTTTTGAAAATTTGGAGAGTTAGCCAAATTTTAAATCCATATGAAGGGGTAAAGAGAGATCAAAGTTGGTTAAACAATTTTATAGTTGTCATGGATAATTATGGAGTGGAAGGTAAGTCATGATTATCATTCGAAAATGAATGATCTTAAGTGGGGGAGATTGTAGCACCTAAAAAAAAATAAAACAAACAATAATTTAATTTAAATTTAATACTATATACTAGTATAATGCAAATTTTATAAAGAGTAGCAAGTGTGTAATTATGTATTTATTTTAAAGTTTTCTGTATGTGGGTAAATAAAGTGATGCCTTAGTTTTTTGGCTATTAATTTTGGTATTTGGTAGGGCCACTTTATATATTTCTCTCCTAAAATATTTCTGTTAAGAGAAAAAAAACATTAATAAAAGAAAAGGGCACTAAGAACACTTCACTTGAAGTGCTTTCCTGAAAGCAATCAGCGCACCATTCTGTTTCTTTACCCTTTGTTTCTCTATTTCACACCAAAAAGGGTATTTTGAAGAATTAAAGCCGAAACTAAGAGCTAGGAATGAGTTTCTACGTGGGAGAAGAATATCTCTATGACCTTAAGCTAGTTTGCATCTAAAAATTTCTCAAACTTCTTCAAGAATTCAAATTGGGGTTAATTCCAAAATGGTAATTTCATCACTCCATACTTGAATTTAATTGCAGAATGTATGTTGGGGGTATGATATTAGTCAATGATTATTGTTTAATTGAATCTTTGCACTACTCTTTGTAATAGGTTCTTGAGAAAGAGGAAAAAAGAGAAATTTTGATAAAAGAGGAGCTTTTAGGGATTTATTCAATTGGATGGATTTAATATTGAATTGCATAAGATGAGAAAGTTAGAACTCATTCCGGATTATTGTTAAGGAATTCAATTAATTTTGGGAATAAGTGAAGATTATTGAAATAAGTTATTAAATGCACCTATGGATTACTGATGGACATATATGTTATTCTTGTAGCTAGTGAATTGTGTATCGAATAACAGGAACTAGTGGTTGAAATGATAAAGGCTTCAGCATTGCGGGTTAAACTATTAGAGGTTCAAATTACTATCGTAGTTAATAAAGCATTAAGGTATGTAAAGCTAAACCTTCCCTCACTACTAAGGCACCACCCTACCTCATATGCTCTTTCCTATGCAATTTTATTATAACTCTCATAAAATACAAAAGTGGAATCTTTATATTTCCTTACATATCATTTCCTCTCTCTACCACCAAGCTTATAATATCTTTCCCTCTTTGTGTTAAATTTATATGGTACTTCTATATTATCATGATTTTCTATACTTGAGGCCCTTACACGTTAGGAGTAATTAGTAATAGCATAGTTTCACTTGTATATGGTACCTAAATGATCATTATTGTAAATCACATGTCATAGGTCTTCAAGGCATTACTTGATGAACATCAACGATAGGAAGGTACATAGGTTTGGCTTGGCATATCGCTCAACATAATTCTGTGCACAGGATCGAGACCAGACCACTATAGTGAGCCCAACCATTGGGCATACCCGCCTTTGTGGCATCATTTGTATTTGAAGTTAACTGGAACATCCTCTACTGGTTTCTTCTAACTCGAGCCAACATATGGTATATATGGCTTGCAGGCAGACCCTCATAGTGAGCCCCTAGGTGGGGCATACCTGGATACAAACTGCGATTACAGTTACACATATGAGATCATTGCAATGATTATGTGAGCAATATATGCTTTATACTTGCCTCAGATTTCCTTCGAAATGTCATTTTATAATCATTTGTACGACTTATAGGATAAGTGCATCAACTAGGCAAAGTATAGGTCCTATATTACAATGAACGCTTTTCTAAATATCATATATGATACTAATAAGGTTGGTGCATAAGTTACCAGTTCATATCGTATATGTGTTACTTGTTAGCTTATATGTTTTTGACTTTACCATTTGTCTCATATAAGCTTCTGTACTTATCCAACTATTGTTCTATCTATTTTTATACCAGTACATATTTTTTATGTACTGACGTCTCAAGCCCACCATATTTTATTATTGTAGGCTCAGGACCTCAGGATAGTCGACGTCCACAATAGGCCCTATTGCCATTTTTAGCTGATATTTTGGTGAGCTCTAACTCTCTCTGAAGCCAGTCTATACCTAGTATTTTTGATTATATTTACAGGTCTCTGGTTGTGCATGATGAGCCTGATGCCAACTATTCCCTTGTAGTATAGCGTGTTAAACTGACTAGAGGCGTCATGGACATCATGTAGTATTGTGTTGTATAGTTTTGTTAATATAACTCCCTCATGTATATATGCAACTCTTAGTGAATATCCTGCCCGTTATTATCTCATATCTTCGTGTACGTCTTAGAGTGCTTGTAGAGTAAGTGTATACTATTCTTATTCTTCCTTATTAATTTGGGATGTGACAGTTATGAGTTTTGAAGTGGTTGAACTATGGACCCTAATTTCATGATAGGAATTATATGTCTTACAAATGTTGTGGGTTCTCAACTGAATATGGAAAGATTGATGCCTCTAATGCTCTTTATGGACTGATTCCCTGTATGATTTTATGGAGAGCACTTAATGTAATTCAAGTATGCTTTTGTTTCTCATGAAACTTGTACAAATTATGAAAAGAACGACCACCTAAGAGTTATGTTTCGAAAAGAATTTTTTTTTCCTAAATTAGTATGTTCTTTTTGAAAGAGTACTCTTTTATGATAAATGAATCAACTTGGTGGTCAATAAATAGTTTTTGAACAAGAAAGGGTATGGATATGATATGGTATGATATTATATAACCTGCAGACGATACCTATTATGGAATTCCCTTAACATGAGAGATGTGAATACTTATAACTATGAACCATAATTTTTAGAGGATAAAATTAGGCTTAAAGAAAGTTAGTTGGTTACCTGAATAAAGCATGATTTGAAAGACTCATCACTTAAAATCGTGTTTTGCCGATGTGGGATTTTGGTACCCTACTTTGTGATCTTGTATACCTTTAATTCATGCCATCCCAATTTGGGACTATGGTGAGGAGCTCTGCTTTGTGATCTTGTGCACCACCATGACATGTTGACTTAATTCAGAATTATGGAACCCTGCTTTGTGATCTTGTGTACCCCCTTACAAAAACTCCGATCCTTGCAACAAATTTGGATTGGGGGCTTGTCCGATGATTTAATAGCGGACTCATATAGTTCGTGGATAATATATTGGTAGCGTGTACCATCTAGCTCAAAATTAACGAAAAAAGTTGAGTATATATTTTTTACGAGGTTGATTGAAGTTTTTAAGTATGCCCACGTGTTTTATATATAATATGCTAAATTATTTTCACAATGCTCTTAATTATTTTGTATGAAATATATGTTGTTTTTGGATTGTTCTGCAACCATTATATTTCAAGCATTGACCATCCTCAGGGCGGCTGCATTGTCTCATAATGTAGGTTCTGAGGAACAATTCTATGGTCCACCACATCAGTAGAATATTTGGAAATGATAGTATTTGGAAATGGTCCAGCCGGGGGCCTTGTCCCGACCTAAACAATTAGTATTCAGTAGAGGCTTTATAGACAAGATTTGGTTATTGTATTGTCATAACTTTATTTGACACAGTCTAATTATAATTTTTTTTTTGAATTTCATTATATCATTCACATTTCTATTTCATATGAATTATGCTTATGATGGTATTCTAAGGGGTCTCTCGGGCCTTTAGGTTTGGAATGCCTGTTTCTGCCAGGGCCTCGGCTCAGGTTGTTACAACCTTGGTATCAGAGCACGATTCAGGGTCCAGGGTATCTACGAAGCCGTGTCTAGTAGAGTATTGCTTATGGGTGTGTTGTGCACCACACTATAATCTAGAGGCTACTTGGCATTTAGGAGTTATTTCCCATTCTTTCATACTCTTGATCGTGCAATTGTGTTGTCCATATTAACGTTTTATAAATTCCTTTCTTGCTCTGATATTGTAGGATATGACTCATTGTTGAGGCAATACAAGTGCAAAAAGCCTAGATTCCTAATGATGTGGTCCTTTTAGATTGAGTGATTAAAATATTATGAAATAGCACAAGGACTTAAAAAGAGTCCATTAGTGCATCAAGTGTATGGATTCAAGTGTAAATATCTATCTTTATGAATCGTGCATTTCAGCCCGAGGTAAGAGGTCTATTCAGTCCCTTTTAGGAAACTTTATAGCAAATATCTCGTTAATTGGGAAAGATATGTCTCCAAATATTGGGATAGTATTTCCAACTGAGGTGTAGTATGAATTGGGGTGCTAGGACCAATGAGTAGTGAAATTATTCCAAGGTTAGCGATATGAAGGCATAAGCTTAAAAGTCAGAGTGGGGATAGTTTTTAAATGAAAAAGGGTATTTGTATTCATGTAACCATTAAGTGAGTATTGGGGGTGGTATGCCCTTATAGTGATTGACTAAGGTTGTAGAAACATTTGTAGATTTTGGGGCAGTTAGTAGAGGAAGTGATTAGTGATGATGAATAAAATATATTTATAATGGGAAAATCTTAAAAAGAGGGACTCAATGGTGTTTACTAAATTTTGAAGGTAGTTATTGGTAGATATGGGTAAATAGAAGTGTATTGAGGAAGGAGAATATGCCAATAGATCATAATGGGTTATGTTATAAGATTAAGATAGACTATCTTGATTATGTGGTTTTACTACATCAAGAGTTCTTTGAATTTTTATCTAGCAGTTGTAGGCCACTTTAATAGGTGAGGAGATGTGTAGTCAAGCTTAAGGTGTAGTAGTAATGGTGTAAAGAAGATGTTCTTATAGGCCGTAGTTAAGTGCAATAAAGAATTTTGATGGATCAGTTGTCATATATATTTTGATGTACTAGTACAAAATATGTGATTTTTCATTGGTCATTAATGATTGGTAATAGAGGCTAAGCTTGAACTTTAGATGTTGGTTGTGGTGATAAAAATATTTGCTCGATGATAGTAATGCGAGAATTGTAGGAGTAAATTAGTAGGCTTGATTTGATTTGTGGAAGAGCATAGGTTGATAACATTTTAAAAAACTTGAGTTGATAATTTTGATATTTATACATGAGGACTAGTGTTGAAACTAAGAAATATGGCTAAGTCGTCAAGCGGATAAGAGCATTAGGTTTATAAGAATATGTTGAACCCTAGGTAGCATATTGTTAGATGAGGTTTGAAGGGTATAAATGCCATATGTACCTAGTACATGTTCTTGGATTTCTTAGTATGGATAAGTCTAAAGAGTATTTATATGGTGTTTTTTAGAGCTAAATTGAGGAAAATATAGATAAAGCCTTTGATATAGTTTTACAAATTTTGTTAAGTCTTGAGTTATGCAATTAGGGGTTTAATGCTAGTATACTAAGGAGTGGAGAATAGATTGTTACGTGTTAATTAATTTGGATTGGTATACTCATGAGAGTGTGGGCTATAGGGTGATGACTATGGTACCTGGCAAAAAAAATTTAAGATTAGTATCCCTGGAAGGAGTATCTTAGAAGCAATTTAGCGTCTTCATATTATATTTATTAAGGGGAAGTTTGGCAATTATGTGTATGGTGATACCCCACTGTTCTGAGTGTTATGCTTGTAGATTTAAAGAGAGGGTATTTTTGCAAGCCTAGGGTGGTAACGTTTGAGCTAAGGTGGAGGTTATTAACAGAGACACTTGAATTTTTCTCCTGGTGGTGTGTTTTAGGAAAGTTCATGATAAATCTTTTCTTATTCTAGCAAATTCCTCTTACTTTGGTTTAAGAGGAAATTCTACCAATGTGTTATGTTTTCAAATTGTGCCTATACCTAAAGTCCGAGTTCTGTATGCAACTTATATCCATTCTTTGACCCTTGAACTTGAAGCAATCATGTCTCTCAGAAATCCAAGCTTCCAAGTATTCAAATTCTATGTTATGACGCTTATGATCCATAAACTCATGTCTAACTTTATGATTAGTTCTAATAAATTGTACTCTCTATATATTACCAACTCACTTTATGTTATGTCTCAGCCAAAGGTGATGTTATCTGTGAAACTCATAACCAGTGTTAGTTCTTAGAATGAGAAGGAATTGGTTCAAGTGACAATCCTTGTCTTATTCCTTGAATATTTAAATCTCGGTTTTATGATATATGACTCATGATATGCACTCATATTTCTCACTATGCCCAGTTTGAAGAACTTATGCTATATTATATTTATTCCTAAACTGCCCTTTATATATGATCTAGATGGTTTCTATGAAGTATTTTGTGCCTATTGGACCGTATCTCAGTTCGTAGGTCTCACTTTGAGTAGTAAGACAAATAAGAGTCATAATTAAATAGTATCACTCCAATCCCTGATGCTTGTGCTCTAGTCCCTGGATGACCTTCATTATGTTAGGATAATAGTGATAATGGTATCAAAGTGTTGTTTAGATAAGGGAGTGGATGTTTTTCAATGTTAAAATTTTGTGTGTGGTTACTCGAATTAAGGTTATTGATGAAGAGCGAAGAGTGAGGTAAACTTTCATTATGTGAAATAGTTAGAAAAGAGAGATGTGGCAAAAATCTTGGTAATGGTGATTGAGGTTGCTAGTTTTTTGTTGGGAGATCCATAAGATAAAGTGGATGTCGTTAAGATAGGCTTGAATGGTCTAATTGATAGATACACAAACCATTTTGTTATAATGTATGTATATAACTTAAGGCTTTAAAGTTGATTGAAAAACATAAATTTTGGAACCCTAATCTTATGTTGAAACTATGCATTAACTATAGGGTTTTCTTCAAGCTTGGAATTATGATTATGTGTATATGTTATGAGTTTTGAAGTGGTTGAAATGTGAACCCCAATTTCATGACAAGAATTATATGTTTTACAAATGTTGTGGGTTCTCAACTGAATATGGAAAGTTTGATGCTTCTAATGCTCTTTTATTAAATTATGGATTGATTCCTTGTATAATCTTATGGAGAGCACTTAATGTAATTCAATAATGCTTTTGTTTCTCATGAAACTTGTACGAATTATGAAATAGACGACCAACTAAGAGTTACGCCTGGTAAGGAAATTGTTTTGCCTAAACTTGTACGTCCTTTTTGAAAGTGAACTCTTTTATTATAATTGAATCATCTTGGTGGTCATTAATAAGTTTTTGAACAAGAATGTCTATGGATATGATATGGTATGATATGATATGACTTACAAGTCTAAGTTTGACGATACCTATTATGCAATGCCCTTACCATGAAAGATGTAAATGTTTATAAGCATGAACCATGATTTTAAGAGGCTAAAATTAGGCTTAAAGAGATTTTTATGGTTACTCAAAGAATGCACGAGTTCAAAGACTTATCGCAGGATATCATGTTTTGCCGACACGACATTATGGTACCCTGATTTGTGATCTTGTTTACCTTTGATTCATGTCATCCAAATTTGGGACTATGGTGAGAAAACCTTCTTTGTAATCTTGTGCACCACCTTGGCATGTTTACTTAATTGGGGATTATGGTACCCTGCTCTGATTTTATGTACCCCCTTACAAAAACTACGATCCTTGTGGCAAACATGGATTGGGGGCTCGACCGATAATTTAATGGCTGACCCATATAGCCTATGAGTACTATGTTTGTAAGGTGTACCATCTATCTCAAAATTAAAGAAAAGAGTTGATTGTATGTTTGTTTTCGAATAATGTTTCCTATGGTTTACATATATATAATTGTTCATGCTTTATTTATGGTTTTGAACTTGCGGGTTGAAAGGGCATGGTGGATAAATTGGGAAATTATGATTTTCCCTAATTTTGAGAACTTTGACAATTGAATTGGTGGTGACCTTAGCCCATATTATGTAATTGGTTATGAAACATTATTTGTCACTTGATTTGGCTTACTCACCTATGATATTGCATTGCATAAAAAGTTAAATAATGAACATGGTTTTAAAGTCCTTGTTGGCTATGTTTTGATTTAATGAACAAAGAGGGTCAAGGCATTCCATCTGTTTGAATTGATAAACTAAAGGGGGTCGAGGCATTCCCCTAAGTTAATATAATATTTATGGAATAGAGATAAACTTGCAAATATTAGGGTATGACGATACCCTTGGTGTGCTTTAAGAGTAGGTTCATTGGTTAACAAATGGGTTATGTGAAACTTTCTTTAAATTATCCTGAATGGGGGTTATGTAGTAAAGCCGTGAAGGTATGGGTCTTGGATGACTTATACTGGAAACTCATGTTTGCCGACATGAGGTTTCGTCTTGATGAACTATGTGCATGGTTCACACCAATGATATATTTGTATCTTGGATTGACATGGGGTCAGGGCATTCCCTGGTCTTCCTTGATACCTCTGGTTCATGCAACTAATATGCACTGCGGCCCTTTCAGCAGGTAGAGCTAAACCCATATAGTCTGTGGGTGACTGTTTATGATGATTAAGCTACATAGTCTAGGATAATGTTTTACTTCATGCTAAGCCTTGTTACCTATCTCGACATATTATTTATGTATCTATATGATGATGTTTAAATGGTTTTAAATTGGATTTTATTTGGCATTATTTTATCCCATATCCTCGAGTTTCATGCTAGTGCTCAACCCACTAACCGTCTTTGGATACTGTATCCCCATGTGCTACATGCACTGGAGATACTTCTACTTTTTTCGTGCAATTTTAGGTGGATCGACTCTATTTGTCGGTCTTTGTGGTGAAGTCGTGAGCTTCCATTCTCCAGAAGAGTTGATCATTTCATTAGTTTCCTTTCATAGACTAGAATTGAAGACTTTACATTATCATTAACCTTATCATTATCAATGTTATTGTTAGGGTCTGGGGCATATCCCGACTTATATTGGCTTTTGGTATTGTTTAGAGGCTTTGTGGATTGTGTTGTGTTGATTGACACTATTAGTTTTCTTGAGTTACTATTCTCTATCTTGTTATATGTTCGAATTTCAGCCTCTGCTAAGTATTATGTTTGATTTGGCTAGGTATAATAAGGGTGGTCTCTAGCCCTCAGTGGGCTTGAGATACCTATCACATCTAAGTCCTGGTTTGGGTAATGACAAAGTTGGTATTAAAGCCTAGGTTTTGGTGTCATTCGATGTCCACAAAGCCGTGTCAAGTAGAGTCTCTTTTATAGGTGTGGAGCATGCCAAACTTAGAAGAGAGAGTCTATGAGACAATTAGGAATGTTTTCCTTTCTTGTGATCTATTTTTAAGCTATAGAGTCTAAGGTCTTGAATCTCCTTTAGTATACGTTTGTTCGCATTTTAGATTATGCCTCCCAAAGATTTGATGCTCATGGAAACTCCTCTGTCCTACTTGAGGACAATATTCATAGAACCCATCCTTTTTATGGAGTTTAGATTCGGTCTAGGGATCCTGCTCTTGTTGGCTATCGTGGGGTTACTCCAAATTCCACTAGTCCTCCTTAGGATCCTTAGGGTGATATGATGAATGCTGAGTTCTGTCATTTGATCTATCTGCTTACTCAGTTGGTGGCCTCTCAGTCTCACCAGACTGAGCGTGAGAGCAATGTTTCTCCTACTTCTGAGGCCACTAGAGTTGGCCAATTTATGAGGCTCAAACCTCTAATTTTCACTAGTTCTCAAATTGAGGAAGATCCTTATGACTTCATTAATGAGAAGGAAAAGATTTTCTGGGTGATGCATACTTCTGACTCTAAGAATGTAGAATTTGCTGCCTACCAACTGAAGGATGTAACGTATTAGTGGTATGAGGAGTGGTACTAGTCTAGGGGAGATGATGCAGAGTTGGTTTTTAAGGAGGATTTCTCTGGTGATTTTCTTGATCTCTTCTTTCCTCAAGAGTTGAGAGAGGCAAAGGCTAAGGAGTTTTTGAATTTGAAGAAGGGTAAGATAACTATGAAAGAGTATGCCCAAAAACTTCACTAGTTGTCCCGTTATGCTCTGGCATTGGTGTCCTCTATGAGGGTTTGGATGAGGAAATTTTCTTCTGGGTTGTCCTGTGATTTAGTGTTGGAATGCAAGGCTGCCCTGTTGAACAAAGACATAGATACTTCTAGATTGGTGGTGTACATGCAACAGGTTGAAGAGGAAAAGAAAAGACATGCTAAAATAGGACAGAGGTAGAGCAAGAAATTCAAGTATTCTGAGTAGGGTGCAGGTCAGAAAAGTGGTCGTAAAGATGGTAGGTAGTGGAGCAAGAGAAAGAAATAGGGAAATTCTAGTTCCTATTCGACGACTAGTTCCCCATATCCTATGCCATCTAGTGATCATCTCTTTTAGAATAACAATGGGTTTAAGGAATAAGGTGCCTAATATCAGGCCAGTGGGGTTCAGTCAGCGCCATCTTATCCTCTCTGTAGATTTTGTGGACAGTTGCATTCATGGATTTTATGATAAGGGGAGAAATAAGTGTTTCAAATATGGTCAACCTAGCCATATTCAGAGGAACTTTCCTTCAGGTGCTATTTCTACGAGTGATAATAATGTCCTAATTACTACTTCTTCTCTCCCACACCAGAGGGTGCTATTTCTAGCTCTGGCGCTGGTTGAAATCGTCTGTATGCTCTTACCTCCCATCAGACTTCTGAGGCATCTCCTAATGTTGTTACTGGTATGCTAAAACTCTTCTCTCATGATATATATTGTCTACTTGAACCCGATTTTCCACTCTGTTATGTGACCTCTTATGTGTCTATTCATTTAGGTTTTGGTTCTTAGTGTATTCCTGATCCATTTTCTGTGTCCACCCTGGTGGGTGACTTCATTATGGCTAGAAGAGTCTATAGGGGTTGTGTGGTATCATTCTGCGGTAGAGAGACCTTGGTGGATCTGAGAGAGTTAGACATGTTGGATTTTGATATGATTTTAGGTATGGATTTAATGTACTTGTTCTATGCGTCTCTTGATTGTCGAACCCGAAGGGTCAATTTCCAATTCCCAAATAATCAGTGATTAAGTGGGAAGGTAGTTCCCTCATGCTGAAGGAAAGGTTTACATCTAATCTTAGAGCCCAAAAATTGATTTCCAAGGGGTGTCTCTACCATTTAGTGCATGTTAAGGATTCAAGATCCGTAGGTCCCCCATTACAATCTATCTATGTTGTCTGTGAGTTTCTTAAGGTGTTTCCTAATGATCTCTGATATTTCTCCCAAAAGGGAAATTGATTTCGGGATTGATCTTCTACCGAACACTCGTCCTATCTCTACCCCTCCTTACAAAATGGCTCTAGATGACTTGAAAGAACTTAAGCAGCAGTTGAAAGATCTTCTAGATAAGGGTTATATCTGCCTTAGTGTTTCTCCTTGGAGTGCTCTGGTTCTTTTTGTGCATAAGAAAAATGGGTCCCTTCGAATGTGTATAGATTACTGTCAATTGAATAGGGTGACCGTGAAGAATAAGTACCCTCTTTTGAGGATTGATGATTGGTTTGACCAGCTTCAGGGTGGTAAGTACTTTTCCAAGATTGATCTTTTGCTGGGTTACCATCAGTTGAAAATTAGGGAGGTGAATATCACTTAGTCTGCCTTCCGAACCTGGTATAGTCATTTTGAGTTTTTGGTGATGTCTTTTTGCTTGACTAATGCCCTGACAACATTTATGGATCTTATGAACTAGGTGATAAGTGGTGATTTTACCACTCATTTGCAACAAACATTTATGAACACTATCATGTTCTGTATAAAAAATGAGACATCAACATGATTTAAATGCACTAATAGCCACATTTTGCAGGTATCTAGTTGAGAAGGTAAAATGATGTGGATTGAAGCTCAAAAAGTGATCAAATGGAAGGAAATAGAGTGCAGCTGGTGACCTGAAATAGTTCAACCTCAGTTACCATGAGTGTGGACCTCAGGCCACGGTCGCGGTCAGTCAAGATGGGCAACACAATACGATCAAGGAGCACATCAATCATCACGTAGCCGCGGTCGCGGTCAAGTCTGCGCAATTACGGTCCAGCGGGAATACGACCCAGGAAAGTTTTGTAAAATTACACAGACGAATCCCAAACCATATTTAGGAAAAAACCTTTTCTTCTATGGGTATTGCTTACCTCATAGATATTTTTGAATAAAGCAAGAAACCCTAATTGGGCAAGTGTGTAACTAATTGTGGAGGCTTAATTTCTTAGTATTTTGTGAAGAATAAATCGTTAGGACAATCCCCATGGTATATCTTTATTTACCTTCTTCATGAGTAGCTAAGTAAATTAGTCTTGGGATTATGTTGAACTAAAGTGTAATTGTGTGTGGGTGTTATTGTGTTTGCATGATTCTTAGTTGTTGGGTATGGATTCCACCATTGCTTGAATGTATGAGTTGGAATTTGTGGGTGAAAACCCCAAATATCCAAATGGGTTTGATGGGTGAAAATCCCAAACTCTAAAAACCCTTCATCATCCTTGAAATAGGGATGAAGGTGAACTTGAGGTAACCCATAACATTCTTGAAAGAAAGTTACATGGGGACAAGGCAATGGTGGACAATTGAGTCTATGATTTACCCCCCTTTGCAATCTTAGAAATATATGTATTTGGAGTGTAAACTATGTCAAGAGCATTATACTAGAAATTGGGATGCTTGATTGAGGTTTTGGGTTATTACGAATTGCACATTTGTTAGGTGCTCGAAAGAGCCAATGGGTAAAATCGTTGTGGTTATATTGAAAGATTGATCACAATAACGTTCGACAAAGACTATCCTTTAGTTAACACCTAGGTTTTATGCTAAACCATCATCAACCCACATACTTTATCTTTAGGTAGACATAATCCTAAGATCTCCTCAAATCTTAATTTTAAATCAAAAGTATTGCATTCGTGCATTGTTAGTTGAAAATTGTTACAAAACAATCCCTCCATTTTATTTTACATGTCGTGTTTGTTAGCATTCTGGGTAACCTTTTAGTAATTATAGCACCCATAGGAATTGAAATTTATAATTCGATCCTTGTGGATTCGACCCCAACTTTAGTTGGGTTATGGACAATGACCGCCTCACCCCTCAAACATGAGAGTGAGTTAAGCGTTATCAAAATGGCGCCGTTGCCGAGGAGTGGAATATAAATTTCACTTGTACGGTGTAATTCTTACTTGGGAATACTCGGGGTGGTATAATTTACTTTATTTATTATTTTTAATCTTTTTCAGGTGATCGAAGTGTTAATGGAACAATGAGTGATAATGAAAGCAACATGGGCCCATTTGATGGTCCCCTATATAATGAGGGCCAACTAAATGAAGTGGTTCAAAAAGGTACAATCCATATCCCACCAACTTATAGGAATGGAGTCTTCTATGTGACTAGCGTCATACTTCACATGTTGCAAATGAAAGGATTGTAAGGGGGTCATGCCTTTGAGGACCCAAATGTCTATTTGAAGAATTTAATGGAAGTGTGTGCGCCATTCAATATAGCACACATTACTCAAGAATCCATTCGGCTTTGCCTCTCCCCGTTCTCACTAACGGGTGAGGCGGTTTTATGGCTCCGCTAACTTCCACTCGGCCCAATTACATCTTGGGATAATCTTACTACGGTGTTTCTTGATAGATACTTCCCATCATCTAAAATGCTTCAAAAGCAGGATGATATTGTGAATGTTTGGCAAATGAATGGAGAGCGTGAAACTTGGGAATGATATAATGGAAGATTGTCCTAATACCCTAATCATGAAGTCCCAGAGAAGATGCTTCTTGAGATCTTCTACCATTCCCATGATCCATTAAACAAAATGGTGGTGGATAATGCGGCGGTTAGATCCATAGTGAAGATGTAACACCATGCGGCCTTTCTATTAATAGAATAAGTATCAAAGCAAAACCGGGGTTGGCATACCCGATATACCAAAGTACCCAAGATCCCTTCCACTACTTCCATGGTTGATAATGAACAAAGAAAGCGGAATGAAGAGAAGGACAAGGACATGGCAAAAATGATGACCCAACTTAAACTCTTGACAAATTATGTTATGGGTGCTCCCGCGAAAATGGTAAATGTCATAGAATTAAAATCTTATGAAGATGATGGAGAAGCAAAGAAGTTGGATGAGGAAATCCAATATTTGGAAGGGGTTCCCACCCCTCCTATCAAAGCCAAGGTGGGAATCAAGGTTTGATGGATAGCGAGTGGGATATAGATTGGAGAGATTGTGAGCGTGATTATGACCGTTATGTCCCCCTCATGATTGAGCTAAGGCCAAGGAATCTAGTATCATGGACCCTAAAAATTTCAGGACTGAGGATGTGTTAACAAGGATTTTGAATAGAGTAGATGGTACAAACAAAATGGTCCGTGAGTTAAAGGGTGATTTCTCCCAACTTTCCTAAACCACGGAGTCTCACTCCACCTCTATCAAATAATTGGAGACCCAAGTGGGTAAATCTCCATGCAACTAAATGCTAGGCCTAGAGGCGGACTCCGTAGTGACACGATTTGTAAGACCCCACAAAATTCTTAGCTTAATTCAGTCCTTTAAGCTTGTTAGGGGTCCCGGACTTAGAATATATTAACTAAGTATTCTGACGTGGTGCCATTTTAGCCTTCAAAAGTTGGCAATCTTATTTCGTGACTTTTACATCCTTTAAATATTGATATTTGAGTTAATTCATGATCAGGAATGTCAGTAGAGGTTCCTAGACAAGTTTTGGATTTTTTAGACCTCAATTAGACCGTGTTTGAGTGCCCAAAACAGTGGGTCTATACAATCTTGATGCGTCGCATCGACCATTGCATCGATAAGATAGTTTTCCCCAGCTTCAGTGCAAATTCCAGTGAACTGACATGGACTCGGCGAGGCACATTAGCTATCACGTTGATGCTAACGACGCGGCGGCCTGCGCATCGGTAACACAGATTACAGGTATTAAAAGGTCGTGTCCTCAGGGTTAATTAGGTCTTTTTTCCACTTCCTTCATCCCTCAAAACATGAGATTAAACCCTTTGGAGAGAAATTATATTCATTCTTTCACAAATTTCCTAAGAACAAGAACCCTAGGTGTTCAAATTTCAAATAAAGAACTCAAGAACTCACCATTAACTTTCAGAAATTCATCAACTAAGGTATGTGAAGTGTTCATCCAAGGGTCCCTTCCACCCTTGGAGTCCAAGAAACTATTTTTAAACTTCAAGTTTGTGGATTTCATGAATTCCATGTTGGGTTTGACTATGTTCATGTTTATAATGATTAATTGGGATTCTTATCCATGTTTTATGATAAGTTTCATGTGAGTTTAATTGATATATATGTAATATCATGAGGATCCATATAAAACCCTTGAAATTTTCAATGGGGATTTGAATTGTGATGTCCACTTTTTGTTTAGTGTTATGTGCATATGCATGCTCACTAAGTGCTTGATGAATTGTTCTTGTGAACTAATAAGGGAAAAAAATCATGTCATGCTAGCTTATTTGCAAGTTATACCATGCAAGAGTTTGATAAGATGTCTCTATAGATGCATTATGAATTCAATGTGCATGCCTATGCTAAGCAAGATCATGTGATGCTTTATTTTCATGCTATCGAGTGTTGGGGGTATTTAATACCCGAAAATTTAGCTATTTACTTAGAGCCAATGTCAGTTACGAAGTAATCTCAGTAGTGACTAGAACAATAGTAATCTTAGCCAGTTACAGAAACCCAAGAAATATCAGTAGTGTTCGTAATTCAGTCACAGTACTTAGATCAGACCTCAGTAGACTCAGTCAGTTAACAGAACCTAGTAGTATTCCGTCAGTCCACAAAACTCAGTGAACTCAGTTCAATTCAGTCAAACAGTAATATCAGTAACAATTCAATCCAGTCTAGTACAGACTAAAAATCAGTTCAGTGTTCGTTCAGTTAGGAGTAGGATTCAGGATCGAGCGAACCCAAGGATGGGGGCATTCCTGTCGACAGAGGGTTTGACCCTTAGTAGAAATTCCTGCATTACAGAACTACATAGCCAACGTAGGTTGATATATCTTCCTGCTTGATATTATAAGGGTTGATATATCTTATTTGAGTTTTCCTACCAACGAGGGTTGACGGAAGAGCTTTCTGTCAGAGAGGGTAAACTCACAGCTTGTCTCTACCTGTGGCACGGTATTGACACCCTTCCAACTGGGATTACAGGTTGGACTCCAATCATTTTATAGAGGGGCATGTCGGTTAGATGATTACCTCCCATATTCTTAGTTTCAGTCTCAGTCTCAGAATAGAACTCAGTTCATTTCTACAGATTCAGGACTATCATGTATAGTCACTCAACTCAGTATGAAACTCAGTATAGTTCCATAAAAATCAGGACTGTTAGATATAGTCATTCAGTTATCAAAAATACAACATTAGTAAAATCAGACATTAGTAGATCAGTATTCAGATTCAGTATTTAGTATTATCACAATCTCAGTTACAGTATGTGTATTCATGCATGCATTCTTATTCAGTCATACTCATGTTATTCAGTTATTATTATTCATGCATATGAACCCATGTATTTCAGCCTACCTCACTGAGCATACTAGTACATTCAAGTACTGACACATACCTTTTTTTTGTGCTATGATGTCTTATATCATAGGTTAAGACGCACGGGCTCTCGAGCACCATTAGCAGTTCAGATTCTTAGCATACAGAGTTAGTGGTGAGTCTTCATAGTTTGAGGAAGTGATTATTTATTTCAATATTTCAGTTCATTTTCAGTAGTCGGAGTAATTTAGGGACTTGCCCCATCAAATCCACAGCTCAGATAGTTCAGACAGTTTAGAGGCCTTTTAGACTAGAGTATTTTCAGACAGTTGTTCAGTTTTCCATATTGATATTCAGTTTTGGTATTGTGATAACAAATTCAGTATTATTTATAGCATTGAACCTTATTGCCAGTTTTCCACCTAATTTCCGCATATTTCAGTATTATTATTATTCAGTTATTACAACAGGTACCATTCATGGGTTAGCTTGTGGTCCTTCGGGATTATGAGCACCGTGTAGCGGTTCGGGGTACAGACTCAGGGATTTACATGATTTTTAATCCAAATAATGATGCTCAAGTTCAGGAAAATTTTTAGAAGGAGTGGAAAGACACTTAATGAACCCTCTAAAGGAGGCTTAAATGAGAAAATGCCCAAAGGTAAAGCAAATAAGGTGTTACCTCAAAGTCAAGAAGAAAAATATGGGAAGGAAATCGATGAAAGTGATGAAGAAGTGGTCGAGATTAAAAAGCCACAAAGTGAAGCAAGGCCCAGAATCCAAGTTCTTCCCCATTCCCTCAACGATTGCATAAAAAAGAGGAAGATGACAAATTAAGGAGGTTCATGGAAAAACTTAGAAATCTATCAATAAACATCCCATTGCTTGAGGCGATCCAAGAGATCCCGGGATACGCTAAGTTAATAAAAAAGTTGATGTCCAAAAATAAGCTTGTTGAAGGTGACACCATTGAGGTCACTTATGGGTGTAGTGCTATCATGGATAGTAAGGTTGCAGAAAAGAAAGATGGCCCTGAAGCATTCACTATTTCTTGTACAATTAGGATGCATGAGTTTGCAAAAGCTCTATGTGACCTTGGCATGAGCATTAACTTAATGCCTTTTGTCATCTACAAGAATCTCGGATTGGATGTCGTTACACCGACCTCTATGAGACTTTTAATGGTAGACCGGTCCATTAAAAGGCTGGTGGGAATTTTGTTTGATGTCCTTGTTAAAGTGTACAAGTTTAAAATTCCAGCAGACTTCGTGGTATTGGATTGTGAAATGGACTATGATGTACCTATCATCCTTAGTCATCCGTTATTGGCCATCAGAAGAGCCATTGATGATTTAGAGATGAGGGAAATAAAGTTTAGGGTGCAAGAGGATAAAGTCTCTTTCAAAATTTGCAAGACAAATAAGCAAACCGCGGAGCTTCAAGTGGTTTTCATCGTGGATGTTGAAACTAAGAAGGTGAACAAGAAGGGACTTGCTGACCCACCTTGAGCGTTGGAGAAGAAATATGTCCTGCCATGATGATAACTAAGGCGTTATGTGGGAGGCAAACCACAATTACCATAAAAGTGGCTTGTATCCTTTTTGTCATATTTTTTGTAGTATAGATGTTAGCTTTTGCATAAGAATAACTCATACATTTATGGTACTATGGAGTGCATTGGATGATCTTGGAAAGGGGGAAGTGTGCAATTTTGCATTGAAAACTAAACAGGGGAAATTGGTAAAAATTGAGCAAAGAGCTGAACAGGGGAAAAATAGGGGAGTAGAACTGCTCTCAGTTACAGCGATTGTGGTCCCCAAGTACGATTGCGGTCACCCACATGTCCGCGATCGTGGCCACCTGAACAAGGTTGCAGTCACTTCAGCCTCTTAATTACTAATTTCCCTCAACTCCGGTAGGTATCATGAATCCATGTTTTTATTTTTTTGAAAATAGTCCCTAAAATGCATGATTAAGAGAGGGCCTAAGAGAGGTGTGCACACAAGTGGGGAAATCTTGAGTAACCAATAATGTGTGGAAAATGTAGACAAATGAGATATGCATACCAAGTGTTTGACACTTTTCCCAAATGAAGTTTCAATAGTGATATTTGAATTCGAAAGAGCACATTCACACTTATTCACATTGTTCAATTGGTGTTTATGTAAATCCATGTTTTAGAGCATGCTAGTAGCCTAAAAACTTGGAGAATATTTGAACATGGGGAGCAGGAATAAAACCAGCCTTAAGTATCGCAATCGCGGTCATGGTCCGTGATTGCAGTAACCAGGGGCAGTTCCCTGCCATGCCAAAAATCATGCACTCCCAAATTTTTAACCTAGCTTCATCAAGCACCTTTTCCAATGAGCTTTAGTGAACAATAAGGTAAAGTTTACAAGATAAACTGTCATTGACTGATATAATTTATGCCTAGTATTTTCAGGATAACCTCATAGAAAAGTATAATCACATCCGATTCATGGCACCCGAGTGCCACACTCACTTCAACAATGATCTTCCAAGGACAAAAATGCTCTCGAAAAAAGGTATTTGCTTGGAGAATGTGCTAGAAAACTGCTGGTATTTCATGACAAACTTGAAGCCACAGGGTGGCAATGCTTTTCCCCAGATCCCTGTGCTAAAAATGAACAATGTGTCCGTGAATTTTATGCCAACATCAGTGAAGTAACTTTCTCGAACCCATTCAATGTGACTATTAAGATTTGGGTTAAACCAGTGAAAGTTGGGTTAATCAAATCAATGATGTTTATGGGCTCCAACACGCAGACATGGGTGAATTCAAAGTAGAGGGATATAAACTGAGGAGTTGGTTGGCGTAACGGCTATGCCCTAGAAAGGAAGTCTCTTAGGTAAAGAATAAAAGTAATATATCCATGAATGACTTTACTTTCGAGGCTCAAATATGGTTGTACATTATTTCTAGCTGAGTCTCTCCTTGTACGCACATGACAACAATACTAGATCTATATGCTTTAATGGTTGCTTGCATTCTAGATGGCATCCCTTTGGATGTTGGTCAGCTTGTTGTAAATGAAATGTATCACTTTAAGAAACAAGGTGGTATGCATCTCTTCTTCCCATCTTTGGTCATTGGGATTTGCAAGAGAGCAGGGGTTGATGAGTATACTAGTGATACAAGGGTGCGTCCTGGTGCTCCCATCTACCCCTTGAGGATTCAAGAAGAGGGCACACCTAGCAAAGGAAAGAAGCGAAAAATCGACTTAAAAAAGTCAACATGTATTGAGTTTGAGTCTCATAGGCCAACCACTACCGGACCTCTTATGGAAATTAGAGTTGATATTGCAGCCATTAGGGAGCTTGTGTCTAGTTTTCCCCAAGGACTGGGAAAGCCTTCCACCACCCATCATTTATATGAGTCAAGTGACGATTATGAGTAGTACAGGGAGGACCAAAAGAAGAAAGAATATACCATTGATAAGCTTAAAAAATCCTACTCCTCTTTGGTGGGGTCATATCAAGACCTCCAGATTTCACATAAAAAATTAGTTACAAGAGAGAAGAAGATGGATGAATTATTTATCAAGACGTGGAAGGGGGTGAAGGGCCTATGAAAGGTCCTAAAACCCTAAGATAGGCTTCCTTTCTCTTAGGTGGAGAGTGATGATGATGCCCCAACTGAGTGGACTGATCTTGAGGAAGATAGTGATAATGCAGAATTCGAGAGTGAAAATAGCCCTTGATGCGGTTTCAGGGAGCACCCTTATCTCTTTTACCCTTGATTATTTATGCAGTGGGGACGCTGCTACCTTTTTAGTTGGGGGTTTCTCCTTATTCATTTGATTTGGGCCTGTATATTGATACTTTTGCAAACTATTTTGCTCTTTTGGATGATTCTTATTTTTTTATTTGGGTTGTAATATTCGGGCACTCTGATGGTGCCCATATTTTTATTGATTAGTTACTTTGTTCTTAGTTTGTTACTTTATTTTAGTTTTAATCGACGAGATTTTCCCTATGATATATTGAGTGACAACATTCTTAAGGGGAAAGCATCCTGATTGGGTTTTTAACCATAGATGCAGGGGAAGTCTGAGTACCCATGGCATCAGAGCCATAAATGGAAGGAAAGTCTGAGTACCTGTGACATTGATGAATTGGGATCATATTCATACCCATTGGCGAAGTTTGAGTATCCATGTGGGTGGTCTTCCCATATTAGATCCATAATGTGAGACAATAACTTGGTTTTTTACTAAGATTAAGAAACTATGCGTGATGGGAATGTAAAAAAAACAACCCCCTGCATCCAATTTTTTTACAAAATTCGAGGGCATGAACATGAGCAACCTTGTAACAAAACTTTCCCTCTCTCTATGACTCCAAAAATTGGCTTTGGAAGAATAGTGAATACTCCACCTTTGTCTCTAGCAGGAGGAATAATTGACCCCTTAACGTAATTCTCATGCCATGTGCATGAGATTATTTGTCTACATCTCATGTGTACTTGTACTATCTAGAACTTGCCCCATTAGTCTTTCAAAGCCAAATTTTGATTGTGCTTGGTTGGTAAAATAATCATAGGTCATCTTGTGACATTGGAAGTCCACTTTAACCTAAAAAGCCTACCATTACATAGGAGTTACCCCTAGTCACCATCTTTGAGCCTTTGGACTTTTCTTTGGCAAGCACATTACAAGCCGTGACCCTTCTATTTGTCCTCCTTGTAACCCTACCCTCCTTGAACTTAAGAATACAAGTTGAGGCTAAAAGCCTAAGTTGGGGGTGGTGGAAATTAAAAGGGATGTAGTTGGGCCATGAATTCATAAAAAGATTCCTATGAGCTTAAAGAGAATAAAAAATTTTGATTTGAAGAAAGAAAAGATCCCCAAAGGAAAGAAAGGCATGGTTTATGCCCAAAAGAGAAGAAAAGAGAAGAAAGAGAAAAGTGGGAAAACCAAGAAAAGGAAAACGAGGCAAAATAGTAAAAGAAAAAGAAGTGGCCCAATAGCAGAGAGTGAAGAGACTAATGTATAAGTTCAAGGAGGGTTTAGCCCTATTGTCCTAAGTTGACATCCAACCCTACATTATAAGCTCAAAAAGTCCTTTATGATACCCAACCAAGTATGGTCATTATCGTGGCTATTGAAAATAGGGGAAAGTCTATGGCATGGTACTTGTTAACATGGAGAATTTCTTGATAGAGAGAGTGTTTTCACTTAAAATTCCTTGTTGCATAATTGGTAACTAGGTGTATGAAATCTTCTTTCTTGTGAGGAGGCATGTGAATAAGTTGAGGTGGTGATTTTTTCATCTTCCGCACAATGAGATAAAAAGAAGTAAAACATGGTTGTATCCAGCAAGTGAGTCATTTCTATAGTGTTAGTGTAATACCCCAAATTTTCTTTAAGTCGAGTTTCATCCTTAAGGGGAGTAAGGGCTGACTTCCTAAGTGAGAAGTATTTTAAAACTTGTTGAATTTCCCTAATACCAACTTTTTTCATGTAGATAATTGAATAAGCTTTTCGTTGATACCAAATTCTCCTAAATCCAACACTCGAGCGAAGAGTTAGAGCCATTTTAGTGAGACAGTGTACCACATGGTACTTTAGTGCGTCGCGGAGCCAGCTAAAATGGTAATTGTCGAATTCCAGTGAGCCTCCGTGATTCCACCGCGTCGCAGTGCCTTTCCAGCTCGCAACCAAGGTGTCAACGCAATTTCCACCACTTCGCACCAAGGCCCAGTTTCCCAATTATCCAATTTCCAGCAAGCTTGCGCGATTATGGCGCGTTGTGCCAGCATGTAAAATCAGGATTTTTCCAGTTCCAGATTTTAATTCCAAGGGCAAAACGGTCATTTTACTACCCCTATATATACTCCTTAAAATGAGATTTCTCTTTATTTTCACCCAAATATACTAGTCTTCTTTTAATTTTCCTCAAGAACAACCTAGGGTTTCAACCCAAAAGTTTAAGAACTCAAGATTCCTCCGTTAACTTTTCAAGAATCAATAAACTAAGGTATGCAAATGTTGATTCTTGGGTTCCTTCCACCCAAGAAGTTCAAGAATCCTTTTGTAAATTCAAAGATCTTATATTTATGAGCTTTTATGATTTATGTGAATTAAAGTTGAAGTTCATGTTATTATTGAGTTTTAATTTATGTTTTGGTTACAAAGCTTCAAGCTTTGATCCTAGTATGTCATATTCATGTGATGTTCATGGTAAACTCTTTTCAAGTTGCATGTTAAGTGATGTGCTTATGTCAATTAAGTGTAGAAATTATTGAATAACCAAAGCATGTTCCCCATATGTTTGATAAAATGCTAATGTAAAGGAATTAGAGCTATTATAGCATGTTGACTAGAAATCCCCAATTATGTATAAGTCCATGCATGCGAAGTGTTTGTTGAAAAACCTTAGTGAATGAATTATGGCAGGTTAGAATGAAATCCCCTAATTATGTATTCTTCAATGCATGATAAGTGTTTGTTGTAAGACCTTGTTGAATGAAGTATGAGCCAATAGCATATATCCCTATACTATCACATGTTTATGATTCCCAAGTGCTTGAAGAGATGCTTTAATGATTTTAATGGTGAATGAAAGTCCTTGGTCATGATTATTCAAGAATGGTTATGTTTTACTCTTATGTTATCGAGTCCTGGGGGTACTATACTCGACAATTTAGCTGTAAGTCTAGATCCAGTGTCAGTTTCAAGATACTCTAAATCAAGCCACAATTAGTAGAACTCAGTAAGTTACAGAACTTAAGAAATCTCAGCAATCTAAGTATCATTATCATTCTAGCTTCAGTTCAGTACTCAGCTCTGATCTTCGTAGTATTCAAGAATTCAGTTTCAGACCTCAGTAGCATTCAAGTAATCAATTCAGAACTTAGTATCATTCAGTCAGATAACGAGAATCAGTAATATTCTGTCAGTCTTCGAAATCAAGTGAACTCATCTTAACTTAGTTACTCAGTATGATCAGTAACAGATTTAGCTAAGTCTAAGTTCAGTTAAGAATTAGTTCAAAGTTCTTCAATTGGGAGTAGGAACTAGCATCGAGCGAGTGAAGGAGGACGACTCCCCCATTAGAGAGGCAGAGTCATTAGTAATAGTCCCTAAACTCCAAAAATATGTAGCCAGCACAGGACCAGGAGTCACTCATTAGATTAAGGCTTGACTATCATATTGCCTCAGGCTTGACTTCCTGTTCAAGGTCACCCATTAGAGAGGCTTGACCATAGCAGAGGTCTTTACCCATGGCACGGTATTGACACCCTTCCATCTAGGGTTACAGGTTGGACCCCACTAGATCAGATTTGGGGCATGTCGGTTAAGTGAGAACTCCCACAGTTGCAGTTTCAATATTAGTCTTTAGAGTAGGACTCAAAAATCAGGACTGTCAGGTACAGTCACCTATCTCAGTAAGGAACTCAGATTGTTCTATAGATTCATGGACTACCCGTTAGATAGGCCTGGTCTCTCATAAAGTTAATCAGTATCAGTACTAATGGATCCAGAGATCATCTGTTAGATAGGCCTAATCTCAGATTCAGTTAATTATTCTCATTATCAGATCTAGAGATCACCCGTTAGATAGGCCTGATCTCATATTCAATTAATCATTCTTATTGTTAGATCTAGAGATCACCCGTTAGATAGGCTTGATCTCAAATTTAGTTAATTATTTTTATTATCAGATCCAAAGATCACTCGTTAGATAGGCTTGATCTCAGATTCAGTTAACTATTCTTATTATCAGATTCAGAGATCTTCCGCTAGATAGGTATAATCTCAGACCTAATCATTTCTTATCATTAGTAGTAGATTAAGAGATCATCCATTAGAGAGGTTTGATCTCAGCTTTAATCCGTCGATAGTAGCAAGCTCAGAATTCAGTTATTGATATGAATTAGTTAATCAGCTTCAGTATCATCAGTTTCAGATATCACTCGCTAGATAGGACTGATCTCAACTTCAGTACTCAGTTATCAATATCAGAAGATTCAGTTATTCAGTATCACAGTATTAGTAGTGAGTTCAGATGTTAGTAAATCAGTATTCGAGTATTAGTATTCAGAGTTATGATGATTTCAGTTATGGTTTGTTCACTCATGCATATGTCCTCATTCAGTAGTCTCATGATTATTCAGTTAAGCTATGTTCATGCATAAAACTTTCCATTTAGACTTACCTCATCAAGCATACCAGTACATTCAAAGTACTGACACATACTTTTCTCTAATGCTATGGTGTCTTATACCATAGGTTTAGAAATGCGAGATCCAGATCTCCCTTAGTAGTCAAGACTCAGTCAGCAGAAGTAGACGTAGCAGTGAGTCCTCTTCATTCGAGGATGATCCTTATTGTATTATGGCATTAGACTCAGTTTATTTTCAGTAAACGGAATTAGTTGGGGACATATCCCATCAACTCCACAATTTAGATAGTTAGAGGCTTTACAGATAGATGTATCAGTATTCAATGTTCAGTTTTGAGTATTTTAGATATTTTTAACCTTATGGAAAGTTTCCGCCAGTTTTCTACATTTATTATATTATATTATGTAGTGCTCAGGTACAAATATCAGTAGAAGGTTAGCTTATGGTCCTTTGGAATCATGAGCACCGTGTGGCATTCTGATTCCAGAAAATTGAGGTGTTACAGTTAGTGGTTGTTACATGGTTACTCCCTAAAGTCTAATGCAACTTTCAAATATTCCATTTTACTGAGAGGTGTAGTTGAAACCATTTTGCCCATATGCAAAGAGCTTTTTATGGTAGCAATCAAAGTTTAAGTCATCATGATTATTGGGTGATATAATGAGGGCAGACATGTGAAATTGTCTCATAGAATAGGGTGGTGTTTCTTAAGGACAAGTAAAGTTTTAAGTTAGGGGTGTTGTTGAGTGGTGATTTTACCACTCATTTGCACCAAACATTTATGCACACTACCATATTCAGTATAAAAAAATGAGATATCACCATGATTCAAATGCACTAATATCCACATTTTGCAGGTATCTAGTTGAGAAAGTGAAATAATGTGGATTAAAGCTAAAAAAGGGATCAAATAGAAGGAAATAGAGAGCAACTGGAGACCTGAAGCAGTTCGACCTCAGTTACAGTGAGTGTAGTCCTTAGGAAACGGTCGCGGTTAGTCAAGATGGTCAACACAATGCGATCGTGGAGAACATCCACGGTCGCATAGCCGTGGTCGCGTTCAAGTCTATGCAATCACGGTCAAGTCTACGTGATTGCAGTTTAGAGGGAATATAACCTAGGGCAATTTTGTAAAATTACATAGATGAATCCCAAACCATATTTTGCCAAAAGCCCTTACTTCTTTGGGTGTTGCTCACCTCATAGATATTTTTGAATTGAAAGCAAAAAACCCTAATTGGGAAAGTGTGTAACTAATTATGGAGGCTTAATTTATTAGTATTTTGTGAAGAATAAATGCTTTGGATAATCCTTATGGTATATCTTTCTTTACCTTCTTCATGAGTAGCTAAGTTAATTAGTCTTGGGGTTATGTTGAACTAAAGTGTAATTGTGTGTGAGTGTTGTTGTGTTTTCATGATTCTTAGTTGTTGGGTATGGATTCCACCATTGCTTGAATGTATGAGATGGAATTTATAGGTGAAAACCCCAAATATCCAAATGGATTTGATGGGTGAAAACCCCAAACTCTAAAAATCCTTCATCATCCTTGAAAGATGGATGAATGTGAACTTGAAGTAACCCATAAAATCCTTGAAAGAGGGTTATAGGGGGATAAGGCAACGATGGACAATTGAGTCTATGATTTACCCCCCTTTGCAATCTTAGAAATATGTGTATTTGGAGTGTAAACTATGTCAAGAGCATTATACTAGAAATTGGGATGCTTGATTGAGGTTTTAGGTTATTACGAATTGCACATTTGTTAGGTGCTCGAAAGAGCCAATGGGTAAAATCGTTGTGGTTATATTTAAAGATTGATCACAATAACGTTCGACAAAGACTATCCTTTAGTTAACACCTAGGTTTTATGCTAAACCATCATCAACCCACATACTTTATCTTTAGGTAGACATAATCCTAAGATCTCCTCAAATCTTAATTTTAAATCAAAAGTATTACATTCATGCTTTCTTAGTTGAAAATAGTTACAAACCAATCCCCCATTTTATTTTACATGTCGTGTTTGTTAGCATTCCGGGTAACCTTTTAGTAATTATAGCACCCATAGGACTTGAAATTTATAATTCACTCCTTATGGATTCAACCCCAACTCTAGTTGAGTTATTGAAAATGACCTCCTCACCCCTCAAACATGGGAGTAAGTTGAGCGTTATCATCCGGTCTTCCAACAATTCTTGGATTTGTTTGTTATTTTATTTATTGACGATATTTTGGTGTATTCCAATAGTGTGGCAGATCATGCCGATCAACTACACCTTGTGCTGCCAACCTTCAAAGATCAGCGATTGTAAGTGAAGTTCCCAAAGTGTGACTTCTGGTTGAACGTTCTAACCTATCTGGGCCATGTTATTTCTAGTGAAGGGATCATGGTGGATCCATAAAAAGCTGCGGTGGTTAAGAAGTGTCCTAGACCATGACTCCAACCGTTGATTTTAGCTGGTTATTATAGAATATTTGTTGAAAATTTATCCTCTATTACTGCCCCATTGAATAAGTTGACTCAGAAGAAGGTAAAGTTTACATGGTTTAATGATTGTAAGGTTAGTTCTGAGAAGTTAAAGGATAAGTTAACTTCAGCTTCGGTTTTGACTCTACTTGAGGATATCGAGGGATTTATTGTTTATTGTGATGCATCTTGTATGGGTCTGGGTTGTGTTTTGATGAAGCATGGAAAAATGGTTTCATATGCTTCTAGAAAGTTGAAGGCGCAGGAGAAGAACTATTTGACTCATGATTTGTAATTGTTGGTTGTGTTTTTTTCTTTGAAGATTTGGCATCATTATTTGTATGGGGTTCATGTGAAAATCATTTTAGACCATAAGAATTTGTAGTATGTGTTCACATAGAAGGAGTTGAACCTCAAGCAGAGAAGATGACTTGAGTTGCTCAAGGACTATAACATGGGTCTTTATTATCACCTAGGTAAAGCTAATGTGGTTGTTGATGCTCTTAGCAGGTTTTCTATAGGAAGTTTATCTCATATGGATGAGGAGATGCGAGGTTTGGTGAAGGATATACACTATTTGGCTAACCTTAGAGTTTGTGTCTATGACTTTGAGGATGGTGGTATGGTTGTGTAAGAGGTGGTAAAGTCATTTTTTGATGCTGAGGTGAAGGAAAAATAGATCTTTGACCCTATCTTGATGCAAATCAAAGATGATATGGGTCACCAGAAGGTGATGGCTTTTGAGATTCGTGGTTATGGTATCTCGAGGTACCAAGGTAGATTATGTATTCCAGATGTTGATGGGCTGTGATAGAGGATCTTGGCTTATGATCACGAGTCGAGGTACACTGTTCATCCTGGTTGTACAAAGATGTACTATGACTTGAATAACCTGAAGAGCGATTTGGCAAATTTTATGGCTAAGTGTGTGATGTGTCAACAAGTAAAGGTTAAACACTTGAGGCCTGATGGGTTGTCTCAAGAGATTGAATTGACCGTGTGGAAATGGGAAGTGATTAATATGGATTTTGTTACCAGTCTTCTACGGTTTCACTATAAGTTTTATTCTATTTTGGTCAACATGGATAGGATGATTAAGACTGCTCACTTCTTTCCAATGAATACTAATTATTCGACAGAGGATTACACTAAGATCTTCATTGAGAAGATTGTGAAGTTGCATGGTGCTCCAGTTTTCATTATTTCTGATCGAGGTACTCAATTGTCATCCCATTTTTGGCATTTATTTCAAAAAGGTTTGGGAATTAAGGTGAACCTTAGAACTTCCTTCCACCCTCATACAGATGGAAAAGCTAAAATGATGATATAGACTTTGGAAGATATGCTAAGGTCTTGTGTGATTGATTTTGGTGGTAGTTGGGTCGACCATTTACCTCTCATAGAATTTGCTTATAATAATAGCTATTATTCTAGTATTGGGATGGCTCCTCTTGAGGCTTTATATGGTAGGAGCTGTAGGTCTCCTGTTGGGTGGTTTGAGGTTGGTGAGTATTAGTTGTATGGTCCCAACATGGTTTACCAAGCTATAAAGAATCTGAAGGTGATTCGAGATAGGCTTAAGACCGCCCAAAGTCATCAAAAGTCCTATGTGTATTTAAGGCGAAGGGACTCAGAGTTTGATGATGATGATTTGGTGTTCTTAAAGGTGTCTCCCATGAAGGAAGTTATACGGCTTTGAAATAAGGGGAAGCTCAGTCCTCGTTATATTAGTCCATATCATATTTTGTAGAGAGTGGGTAATATGGCTTAAGAGTTGTATTTTTCTCTGAGTTTGGGTTCCACTCATCCAGTTTTCCATGTACGGATGTTGGAAAAGTGTGTGGGCGATCCTTCCTTGGTTGTTCCTTTGGAGAGTATGGGTGTCTCGAATTCCTTATCATAGGAGGAAGTCCCAATTGAGATTTTGGATCGACAAATCCGCCAGTTGTAAATAAAGGACATGGCTTCGGTAATGGTTCTATAGAGGAACCTAAAGTGTGAAGAATCTACCTGGAAAGACGAAGAGGACATGAAGTCCAAATACCCATTCTTGTTTCTCGTTTTGGATAATCATGCATAAGGTATATATAATCCTTAACATCTTTGTTTTGTGACTTTGTTAAAGGGAATCGTGTTTTCCTTAATAACTTTGTCATTTGTCTTTGTTAAAGGTAAGTGTGGTTGTGGTTTTAGTCAAATATTTCTAATGAATGCCTTGTCCTATCATTTGAGGATGAATATACTAAAGGAAGAGTATGCAACACCTCGAATTCTTGCTCCTTAAAACTTTCTAAAATTTTATCATCACTGCCAAAACTACGACTCTGCATACGAGTCATAAGGAGTCTTGATGGGTCTTAAGGTGTAACGCCCCGAGAGTACACCCTGGATGCCACACGGTTCCTAAATCCTATAAGGACTAAAATCTAACCTATGCTAGTACCTGCTGTGAGCACTGAATAAAATAACAGGGAACATGTGCAAAATTTAACTGAAAACACCATAAGGTTTTAAATACGAAAATAATACTGAATCGAAATACTGAAAACAACTGTCTGAAAACAATACTGTAAGACTATAATAACAACTGATAAATGAATAAATCCTTGACTACTCTATTAGATACACCAAAGACAAACTTACTCATTCAAGACCTTTCATCAGACACAACATTAGGATCATACCTGGGTAGCCGAGTAAACTTAAGAGAATACTCCTTCACACTCATGTTTCCTTGTCTTATATTAATACACTCCTGCACCTTAGCTTTCCGTAACTCCAAGGAAAAGAACCTTTCTAGAAAAGCGATAGCAAACTCCTCCCATTCAACTGGTCCTTCATCTACCCCTCTATCTTTCTTCCACTTTTTATACTAGGTGTGAGCAACATCCTTGCAACTGATAAGAACCCAACTCTACACTCTCACTAGAAGTCACACCCATAATATCCGTTACCTTTTGAACCATGTCAAGAATTCCTACAGATCCTCTTCAGACTTAGATCCCGAAAATAAAAGAGGGTTCATTCGGGTGAAGTCCCAAATCCTAGCTGCGGCGATATTAGCCACCAAAATGGCTAGTACGGCAGCCGGATAATTATTTTGGGATGCTACTGAGTGAGCTAAGATAGTGAATGCTTCTCTGAATTTTGCATAAGAGACAGGCTCGTTCAGGAATCTTCTTGAATAGGCGGAGGTGCGGGCTGATTCCTATTTCACCTTTCGTTAGTATTTATTGGAGTCATATTCTGTAAATGGTAATGAAATTAGATTAGTAAGTGATTTTAAATTGAGATCATGCTCAATCACATGACATGAACACTGAAAGAAGGGAAACTTTCCTAAAATGTCTTGTAGCTTCTTGCCCATAAGTGTGGAGCGCTTCACACCTATGCACAAGACTCTACTCAACGTGGATTTTAGTCTCCCTAGGACACTTTAAATCCTTAGTCTCTAATACCAAGTTTGTAATTCTCCAAGAGTACACCCTGGATGCCAAACGGTGCCTACAACCCCAAAGGACCATAAGCTAACCCATGTTAGTACCTACTGTGATCACTGAATAAAATAACAGAGAACATTGTGGAATTTAACTGAAAATTCCATAAGGTTTTAAATACAAAAACCATACTAAATCAAAATAATGAAAACCACTATCTGAAAACAATACTATAAGACTATCAATAACAACTGATAACTGATTAAAAATGCCTGAAAGCCTCTAACTGACTGACTATGGAGTTGATGGGAAAAGTCCCCAACTAACTCTGACTAACTACTGAAATGAACTGAAATGAACACAAATGGTCCTTAGAACACGAGGACTCACAACTGCTACTACTGCGGACGTGCTGGGGAGCTCTAGGTGCGGTCAGGAACCTGAGTATCGAAACCTATGATATGAGACATCATATCACAAGAAACGAGTATGAAGTCAGTACTTTGAATGTATTGGTATGGTAAATGAGGTTAGGCTGACGTGCATGATTCATATGCATGAATGATGCTGACTTAACACATAGCATGAGATAACCGATACTCCCTTCATTTAAAAAAGAATGACCTATTTGACTTGGCACAAAGTTTAAGAAAATAAAAGACTTTTGAATCTTGTGGCCTTAAATTAAAGTTGTGTCAAATGTACCAAAATGCCCTTTAATCTTGTGGTCCTAAACATGTCATGTGGAAAGTTGAAATTAAAGTATTTCCAAAAAAGGAAAGAAGTCATTCTTTTTGAAACGGACTAAAAAGGAAAGTAGGCCATTCTTTTTGAAACGAAGGGAGTATATATTATGTGAGAAAAGCTGTAAAATTTAAGAATGCATGACCAAGCATATGACATGATACTGGAATAGTCCTTAAAATAAAATACTGAAATACTATGATACTGGAATAGTCCTTAAAATAAAATACTGAAATACTGATGCTGAACAACAACTAACTGTATGCCATGGTCAAGCAAGTCTGAAAATTGAACTCTGAACTAAACACTGGACTGAGACTGTGGGAGCTATCATCTAATAGACAAACCCCAATAAGTTAAATTGGGGTCCAATCTGTAACCCTAGTTGGAAGGGTGTCAGTATCCTGCCACGGGTACTAATACTGGCTGTGTGGATCCACTAAAGTGTTGTCCCGAAGGACTAAGGGTCACCCTCGACTGGAAGGGTCCTAATGAGATATGTGTCAACCCTCAACTGAAAAAAATCCCACATCCCTGGGTTCACTTGATGCTAAATTGTACTCCCAACTAAATTGACTCTAATTACTGGACTGAACTGAGTTAACTGACATGATGCACTGACTGAACAAATAATACTCTAATATATTCGAAACCCTTTTGAAAGTATTTAAACTAAGTAAACATCTAAGTTTTTGGGTATTCATTACCCCCCAGACTCGATAGTAATATTAATAAGATCACATGAGAGCATTTGAAACCATAATACAACTTAGAGAACTTCATAAATAGTCATTGTTCAAAATTCATCTTTGTGGCATTTCATCAAACACATGGGGGGTCAGGAATTAAATTATGAAATTAGTTTAATACATAGGATAGTAACATAACTTCTTCACTAAAATCATGGGTTAGGGATTTCAATATGAAATTTTCATTCTTCAACATGTCAAGAACTAACTCCAATGAAAAACACGTGTAAACATGGCATAAAGTCAATATTCATGGAAGTTCATGGATAAAATTCATAAATACATGTTAATATAATAATTGAACTTGAAAATTAGGTTCTTGTACTCCATGGATGAAAAGGGTCCATGAATCAACATCTAGCATACCTTAAATGAAGAATCGTGAATGTTGTTGGTGGATTTCTTGAGAATTGAACTTGAATGTTGAAGGGGATAGGGTTTGTTCTTGAGAGGATTTGCCTTTAATTTTGGGTGAAATATGAATTATGAGGCAAATATACTATTTTGGGACCTAAATCCCGTGTAAAAGTGAGGGGGGAAAGACAAAACTACCCTTCCACATTTAAAATCCAAAACTGGAATATCTATTAAGGCTTTACCAAGACGCAGTGATTCCCTCATCGCTATACTCACCGCGACGTAGTGCAATTGTGGAGAGTAACTGGAAATGACCATTGCTGATTTGCCCTTCACTGCAATGCTGTGGCTCCTTCACCGTTATACTCACCGCGATGCGGTCTAATCGCGGTGAGCTGCTGCCTGGAAAATTCAAATGTGGTCCAAACCTTATCCGAAAAACCCAAAACTTACTCGAGATATGCTACTTATCCAAAAAACCTGAAACTTACCCGAGACATGAATCAACTCAAAAACCATCATCTTGAATCCCAGAAGGTCAACTTAAAAATCCTCGAAGTTAAAGGAAGTCAAAAGTTAATAAGTCCCTCAACACTTAGTCTTATTTTTCAGGTTATAAGAGTCTTAAGAAAGTACTATGGGTTGAGATGGACTTAGAAACGTATGGGGTATTACAATATCTCCCCTTTGGGAACATTCATCCCCGAATGGGACTGATTAAGTTAAGAATACTGAGGAACTGAGGTTATATGTTGATTATGCATAAATAAAAATGTGATTACATTACTGAGTCTGAACATGGTGACTGACTGAACTGATTTATGAATGCATGCAATAACATGAACATGATTTTATGGCTAGAACTGAGAATGAAAAAGAGGAACTCTAAGGAAAACTGTTACCTTGAGCTGAGTCTTAGTTTGCGGATAAATGGTGAGGGTACTTGGTGCGCATGTCTTCTTCTGCTTCCCAAGTATCTCCCTCAATGAACTGATTCCTCCAAAGAACTTTGACATAGGGAACTTCTTTGTTCCTTAGTCTGCAAATCTGGCGATCTAATATTTTAATAGGGAATTCTTCGTAAGAAAAGCCATTCTGAATATCTAAGATCTCTAAAGGAACAATGACCACTACATCACCAATATAGTTCTTTAATAAAGAAATATGGGACACTGGATGCACTGATGCCAAATCTTTAGGCAACTCAAGATCATACGCTGCTTTCCCAAAATGACTCAAGATACTGAAAGGGCCTACATATCAGGGACTAAGCTTCCCCTTTTTGCCAAATCTCTCCACTCCCTTCATGGGAGAGATTTTCAAATATACAAAATTACCAATCTCAAATTCAAAATCTTTTCTCCTCACATCTTCATAAGATTTCTATCGGCTCTGGGCTATTTTAAGCCTCTCCCTGATCAACTGAGTTTTCTCCAAAGTATTAAACACTAAATTTGGTCCTATCAATAAAGTCTTGCCTACCTCAAACCAACTAATAGGAGATTTATATCTCCTCCCATATAGATCCTCAAACAGAGCCATCTGGATACTGGAATGGTAGCTATAGTTGTAAGCGAACTCAATTAATGGCAAGTGATCATCCTAACTACCCTTCAAGTCGATAACACAAGATCTCAATATGTCCTCTAAGGTCTGAATGTTCCTCTCTGCCTGACCATCTATCTGAGAGTGAAAGGCTATACTGAGGTGAACTTGGGTACCAAGACCCTTCTGAAAATACTTCCAAAAATGAGAGGTGAACTCAGTACCCCTATATGAAATGATGGACAATAAGACCTTATGCAATATAACCAACTCTCTAATATAGATCTTGGCTTAGGCCTTGGCTGAAAAAGAAGTATGGACTGGCAAGAAATGGGTTGATTTGGTCATCCTGTCCATAATAATCCAAATCAAATCGTGTTGACGATGAGTATAAGGTAAACCCATCAAAAAGTCCATGTTCACCTCTTTCCTCTTCTAAGTGGGAATAATGAACTCCTGTATAGTGACACTAGGTTTCTGATGCTCAATCTTAACCATCTGATAAATAGAGCACTCAACTATAAACTTTACAATATTCCTCTTTATACCGCTACACCAAGAGATCTCTCTCAAATCATGGTACATCTTAGTGACCCCTGGATGAATAGAGTAATGCGCACCATGCGCTTCTGCAAGAATTTGATGTCTCAACCCATCTACACAAGACACACAGTCTACTCTGGCAATGCAATACACTATCTCCTATTTAGGAGAAAATCTCTACTTTCAGATCTCTGATTGACTCCTTCAACTTTATTAGACTGGGGTACCTATCTTGATTTTCCTTTACTATGGTAACTAAATAAGATTTTGAACTACTCTGCACCCAAACACTACCCTCAGCTGAGTCAACCAAATGAACGCCTAATCTAGCCAACTGATGAACCTCCTGAACTAACTGCTTCTTATCAATCTCAACATGAGCCATACTACCCATAGACAATCTACTAAGAGCATCTTCTACTATGTTGGCTTTTCCTGGATGATACAAAACACTTATATCATAATCCTTCAACAATTCTAGCCACCTTCTCTAATAAAGATTTAATTCTCTCTACGAAAACCCACACTGCAAACTCTTGTGGTCTGTGAAAACATAAACATGCATCTCATATAGATAATGCCTCCAAATTTTCAAGGCAAATAAAACAGCTACTAACTCAAGATCATGAGTAGGATAATTCTTTTTATGAGGTTTAAGCTGTCTAATGACGTAAGAATCTTACCTATCTGCATCAAAACACAATAAAAACCAACTTTGGAAGCATCACAATGAACAATAAACCCATCTGAACCATCGGCCAATGTCAAAATCGAGGCTAAGATGAGTCGAGTATTTAACTCCTGAAAACTCTTCTCTCTAGAATTTAACCACTAAAACTTCACTTTCTTTTAAGTTAATCTAGACATGAGGATGAAATAGATGAAAACCCTTCAATAAACCATATGTAATATCTAGCCAAACCTAAGAAACTCCTGATATTTGACGGAGAAATGGGTCTGGGCCAGTTTCTCACTGCTTCAATCTTTTGAAGGTCAATTCAAATGCCATCACCAGAAATAATATGGACAAGGAAATCTACTGGTCTTAGCCAAAAATCACACTTATTGAATTTAGAAAATAACTTCTGGTCTCTAAGAATCTACAATACGATTCTGAGATGGTCTGCATGATCATTTTCATTATGGAAATAGACAAGGATATCATCTATAAAGATTATGATGAACATGTCCAAGTACTATTTGAACACTCGGTTTATCAAGTCCATGAAAGTTGTTGGGGAACTGGTAAGACCAAATGACATGACTAGAAATTTGAAGTGACCATATCGAGTTCTGAAAGCTATTTTTTAAATGTCACATTCTTTGACTCTAAACTTATGATAGCCGGATCCAAGGTCTATCTTAGAGAAATAACTGGCACCCTGAAGTTAATTGAACAAGTCATCAATTCTGGGTAGTGGGTACTTATTCTTTATAGTGACTTTGTTCAGCTGACGATAATCAATGCACATTCTGAGAGAACCGTCTTTCTTATGCACAAAAAGGACTAGAGCGCCCCATGGGGAAACACTGGGCATAATAAACCCCTTATCTAAAAGGTCTCTTAATTTCTCTTTCAACTCTTTGAGTTCTACTGGAGCCATTCCTTATGGCAGAATAAAGATAGAATAGGTATCTGAAAGACCTTTTTGGGAGAAACTCCAAGAAGATATTTAGGAAACACATCTGTGAATTCCCTTACTACTGAAACTGACTCAAGACTAGGAGTCTCGAAATTGGAGTCCTTAACTCAAACAAGGTGGTAGACACACCCCTTAGCTATCATTTTTCTCGCTCTAAGGTACGAAACAAGCTGACCCCTAAGTACTGAAGTACTACCCTTCCATTCAAGGACTGGTTTATCAAAAACTGAAAATGAACAACTCTATTTCTAAAATCAACTGAGGCATAACATGAGTGGAGCCAATCCATGCCAAGAATGACATCAAAATCAGTCATCTCTAACTCTAGGAGATCTACTAAAGTTACTCTCTGGGATATTATGGCCGGACAATTCCTGTATACCTGTCTGGCTACAATAGAGACACCTATTATATTAGACACTGAGAAAGGTTATGCTAAAGTCTCAGGACTAACACCGAAATTAACAACTATGTAGGGAGTTACAAAAAAAAGAAAAGATCCAGGGTCTAATAAAGCATAAATATGTAAATGAAAGACCTGTAACGTACTAGTAAACACATCTGCAGAACTTACCTAATCCTATCGGGATTGAAGTGAATAAAGCCTATTTGGGCGCTGCTCACTGGTGGCACTGGAAACGGCACCCTGCTGAGTTGGGCAACCCGATAGAACCGGGGGACAACTGGACTGACCCAAAGTATACATCAATGCCAGCTCTACACACACCCTATGGTTTCTACCACACTTCTGACAAAGAGGATTTGTGCGACCACTGTTCACACTTCTCTGGGGTTTAGGGCCTGGCGCCCTATCCCGATTATCATTACTAGGCTTTAGCACTAGCGCACTAGCTGACGATGGAGTAGGGGATGAAGATTTATGATAGAATTAAGGACAGTTACCACCCTCTGGCCTTGACTGAGCAAAACTGAAGCTACTCATTCTAGCTCTCTTATTCTCCCTCTCTTTTTTCTTACACTTCTGCTCCTCAATCAGTTAAGAATGAACCATTAATATAGACAGGTCCATCTCCTTAATCAACATTGTAGTCCTGCACTCTTTGACCATGCTATTAGCTACACCAGAGACAAACTTACTCATCTATGCTAGTACCTTCTGTGAGCACTGAATAAAATAACAGAGAATATGTGCAAAACTTAACTGAAAATGCCATAAGGTTTCAAATACGAAAACAATACTAAATCGAGATACTGAAAATAACTGTCTAAAAATAATAATGTAAGAATGTCAATAACAACTGATAACTGAATAACTGATTAAAAGTGTACGGAAGCCTCTAACTGACTGACTGTGGAGTTGATGGGACAAGTCCCCAACTAAATTCGACTGACTACTGAACTGAACTGAAATAAACACAAATGGAACTCAGAACATGAGGACTCACCACTGCTATTACTGCAGATGTGCTTGGGAGGTCTAGGTGTGGTCAGGAACCTGAGCGTCTGAACCTATGATATGAGATATTATAGTGCAAGAAATGAGTATGCAACCAGTACTTTGAATGTACTGGTATGCTAAATGAGGTTAGGCTGATGTGCATAGTTAATATGCATGAATGATGTTGACTAAACACGTAACATGAGATAGCTGATGCATAGTATGCGAGAAATACTGTAAAATCTAAGAATTCATGACTAAGCATATGACATGATTCTAGAATATTATTAAACTAAAATACTGATGCGGAACAACTAATAACTGTATGCCATGGTCAAGCAAGTCCAAAACCTGAACTTTGAACTGAACACTAGACTGAGACTGTGGAAGCTATCATCTAACCGATATGCACCAATAAGGTAAATTAGGGTTTAATCTGTAACCCCAGTTGGAAGGGTGCCAGTACCATGCCACGGGTACTAATACTGGCTGTGTGGATCCACTAAAGTGTTGTCCCAAAGGACGAAGGATCACCCTTAACAGGCAGGGTCCTAATGAGATATGTGTGAACCCTTAACTGGCAGGTTAATCTCTCAACCTATGCTGGCTACGTAGTTCTGGAATGCAGGGACTGCTACTAAAGGTCACACCCTCAACTGAAAGGTGATCCCCTATCTCTGGGTTCACTCAGTGCTAAATCTTACTCCCAATTGAATTGACTCTATTTACTGGACTGAACTGAGTTGACTGACATGATGAACTGGCTGAACTGATAATACTCTAATATATTTGAAACCCTTCTAAAAGTATTTAAACTAAGTAAAAAACTAAGTTTTTAGGTATTCCTAACCCACAGGACTCGATAGTAATATCAATAAGATCACATGAGAGCATTTGAAACCAAAATACAACTTGGAGAACTTCATAAATAGTCATTGATCAAAATTCATCTATGAGGCATTTCATCAAACACATGGAGGTCGTGAGTTAAAGCATGAAATTGGTTTAATAAATAGGATAGTAACATAACTTCTTCACTAAAATAATGGGTTAGGGATTTCAACATGAAATTTTCATTCTTCAATATGTCGAGAACTAGCTCTAACAGAAAACGCATGTAAACATGGCATAAAATCAAAATTCATGGAAGTTCATAGATAAGATTCCTAAATACATGTTAATACATAATTGAAATTGAAAATTAGGTTTTTGAACTCCATGGATGTAAAGGGTCCATGAATCAACATCTAACATACCTAAATTGAAGAATTTGTGAAGGTTCTTGGTGAATTTCTTGAGAATTAAACTTGAATGCTGAAGGGTCTAGGATTTGTTATTGAGAGGAGTTGCCTTTAATTTTAGGTGAAATATGAATTATAAGGCAAAGATGCTATTTTGGGATCTAAATCCCGTGTAAAAGTGAGGGGAAAAGACAAAACTACCCTTCTGCATTTAAAATCCAAAACTGGAATTCGATTAAGGATTCTCCGTGATGCGGTGATTCCCTCATCACTATACTCACCACGATGCGGTGCAATCGTGGTGAGTCACTGGAAATGACCATTGCTGATTTGTCCTTCACCCCGATGCTGTGGCTCTTTCACCTCTATACTCACCGCAACGCAGTCTAATCGAGGTGAGCTACTTCCTGGAAAATTTAAACGTGTTTCAAACCTTATTCAAAAAACCTAAAAATTACCCAAGACATGATACTTATATCCCTGAACATGAATCAACTAAAAAACCATTGTCTCGGAGCCTAGAAGGTCAACTTTAAATCCTTGAAGTTAAAGGGAGTTAAAAGTGACTAAGTCCCTCAACACTTAGTATTATTTTTTAGGTTATAAGCATATTAATCAAGTACTAGGGGATGAGATGGAATTAGAAATGTACGGGGTATTACATAAGGACTAGTCGTAGCCTAAGCATTGTGATGCTCAATTGTTTCTACTTTGAAAATTACTGGACTATGCGAGTCGTAATGTATGTGTAGGATTCATATTGTATAACTCATATCCAAGTCAATGTTGGTAACCATGGAAACTATCCACACTATGAGTGGGACCTTACGAGTCATAAGGTGACCCTACGAGTCATAAGGTCACCCATAGTGACTGGGAAAATAATTTTAGTCTTTTCATTAAAGGTTTTTTTGGTCAATTTCCCTTTTTCCTTACTCAGACCCCACATCCATAAATCACTCAAGGGGGTTATTTCCCATCCATAACACAATCAAAACACTCTGAAAACTGTTTAAATTCTCCAAGGCTAAGATACTTAGGGTTTTTGAGAAGTAGGTCATCTACGGGATCAAGGGTTGATTTCTTTTAATAAATCTTGGTATTTCATGCATGTTACTCTTCCACAACTATTATTTTAAGAAAACATGTGTTATAAATAAGTTAGTCATGTGGTTTTGATGTGGTTTTTGGAATATGGGTTGAGGGTTTTGAATGTTTGTTTTTGAATAATGTTTCCCATGGTTTACATTTGATTATTCATGATTTATTTATGGTTTTGAACTTTTGGGGTGCATGGGCATGGTGGACATACTGGGAAATTTTGATTTTCCCCAATTTTTAAAACTTTGATAATTGAATTGGTGGTGACCTCAACCCATGTTATGTAATTGGTTATGAAACATAATTTGTCACTTGATTTGACTTACTCACCTATGAAATTGCATTGCATAATAAGTTAAACAATGAACATAGTTTTGAAGGCCTTTTTGGCTATGTTTTGATTTAATGAATAAAGGGGGTCGAGGCATTCCCCCAATTTGAATTGATAAACTAAAGGCGGTCGAGGCTTTCCTCCAAGTTAATGTAATTGTTATGGCATAGATATAAGCTTGCAAGTGTTAGAGTATGACGATCCCATGGTGTCTCTTAACAGTTGGTTCATTGGTTAACAAATGGGTTATGTGAAATTTGCTTTAAATTGGGCTTAATCGGGGTTATGTGGCAACACCGTGAAGGCATAGGTCTTGAATGAATTTTACTAGAAACTCATGTTTACAGACGTTAAATTTGGTCTTGATAACCCTGTGTGCATGGTCCACACTATTAATATATTTATATCTTAGATTGATGTAGGTTTGGGGTATTCCCTGGTCTTTCTTGATACTTCCAGATTGTGCGACTAACACGACTGGGGCCTTTTCAGCAGGAGAAGCTGAACCCATATAGCCCGTGGGTGCCTATTTATGACGGTCGAGCTACATAGTTCAGGATAATATTTTATTTCATTCTAAGCCTTGTTCCCTATCCTGGCATATTATTTATAAATGTGTATGATGATGCTCACATTTTTTTTGAATTAGATTTGACTTTGCACAAATTTATCCCCTATCCCTAGGTTTCATACTAGTGCTCAACCCACTAACCATCTTCAGACGCTGTATACCCATGCGATGTAGGCACCAAAGATAATTCTCCTTTTCATGCACAGTGTTAGGTTGATAGGCTCTATTCTTCGGTCGTTGTTGTGAAGTGGTAAGATTTTATTCTCTGAAAGACTAGGTAATTTCATCAGTTTCCTTTCATAAACTAGAATTGGAGAGCTTACATTATCATTAACGTTATCATTGTGATTGTGATTGTCATTGTCATTGTCAGGGTCGGGGGCATGTCCTGACTTAGATTGGCTTTTGATATTATTTAGAGGCCTTGTGGATATTACTGTGGATTGGGTTGTGATGATTGAAACTATTAGTTGTCTTGAGTTACTATTTTCTATCTTGTTATTGTTTGGATTTCATCCACTTCTAAGTGTTATGTTCCATTTGGATAGGTATAATAGGGGTGGTCTCCGGTCCTCGATGGGCTTGAGATACCCTTCATGGCCAAGCCTTAGTTCAGGTCGTGAAATGTACCCCCTAACAGAAACTCTGATCCTTGGGGTAAACTTGGATTGGGGGCTTGTCCAACAAGTTAATGGATGACCTATATAGCCTGTGGGTACTATGTTTGAATGGTGTACCATCTAGCTCAGAATTAAAGAAAGAGTTGAGTCTATGTTTTTTTACAAGGTTGATTGAAGTTTCTAAAAATGCCTGTGTTTTATTTATATTATGCTAAATTGTTTTCAATATGGTCTCGATTATTTTATATGAAATATATGTTATTTTTGGATTTTTTTGCATACCAATACATTCCGAGTGTTAACCGTCCTCATGATAGTTAATGACAGCGTCCGAGCGCACACGCATGTATACGTGATCTTATCAAGTAATATAGTGACCTTCAAGAAAGCCGAATATCGATCCAACAGAGACTTGATTTAACAACAATTTAATTCTAGTTCACAATTTAGATTAATTTAGAGCAAGAGTAACCAAAAGGAGAGTTTGGAAATTTTGTAAATTAAAATAACAATACGTAAATAAAAGTACTTGGATCAATCAATGGAGAAAAACCCGGGGTTAAAGCACTTCGAACAATCATACTATGTTATTGAATTTCATTCATTAATTTGCTTATCTTAGTTGTTGATTCGTAGGGTTAATTGCATGATCATGGTTTCCCAACCTCTAATATTTTACCTAATATGGACATTACAACTACATCATTTAGTGGGGATATAATAATTCAATTAAGTTGATTAAAGCTATCATCCTACGTATGAATCAAGTAAGGCATCTAAGTACATCCCTGTCCTAGACGCTAAGTTTAATTCTTTATTTTATAAAGGAATAAAAACCCAAAATTTGTTTATTCCCATGTTCTATCTCCTTATTCCGTCTCCCGATATCAAAAGGTCGACAATATATGTATTCTAAGGATCGTGAATCCTTAAAATAATTAAAACAAGAATAAACAAACTACCGAATATGATAAGCAAAATAATCAAAATTTATCCAAAACAATAGTACTCATGTTCTTGGCTTTAACCCTGGAAGAAGGGTTTTTAGCCGATAATATTCATAATCACGATCCAAATAATTAAATACATGATATCAAAAATTAAAAGCTAATTAAAGAATAAAATAAACTTCAAAAAAATAATAGCAGCCGCCTCCTTCTTTTCTGTCCTGTGCAGGTAATTGTCCACTGTAAAATTAATTGTCCAAGTATTTAATATACTTCTCTCCTTCCTTTGTAATATGGTCAAACTGTCCCTATATATAATATTAGATACTCCTTATTTGGGTGGGATTAAAGAAACTATCACGTGGTCCAAGATTATCACCAATCGCCCATAATTTCCGTGCCACTCGATTTGTTTTAAAATAAGATGAACTCAACTTGTTGTTGGTAGAAGTTAAATTTCCATGCTTAATACATCGACGCGACACGTCAACTTTGCGTCGCTGGACTGGTTATAACTGGAAATGTCAACGCGATGCGTCGACTCACTGGCATTCGCTTCCAAATTTTGGTTAAGTGTTGAACATCCTATCCTTTGTTCATGCCTTTTGTAGTGTATTTTCAATGAATTTTCAGCTTTTAAATCATCAACATATCACCGTATTAAGTTCACAAAGCCTCCTACAATATCACACACTGTAAATTAAAGATTAAAACAACACAATATTTTCAACGATGAATCAAAACACAAGCTAAGGCAAATTCGCAATGATCTTCCACTTATTATTTCGACTCTTGACTAAATAAAATTAAACTTTGAACATCACAAACAAGTTGTTCCACTCATAATTACACACTTAAATCATTTGGAATAAATTAAACACATTAGAATCCAACTAAACTAACTATACACACAACTAGCCCAAGCTAGTAAAACTAGTTTTCCTGGTTGAACTCTAAATTAGTCAATTAAATACAAACTTGTTTGAAAAATACTTTGGACATTGTAAATACACACTTGTACACTTAAATGCTTATTTATATCAATATGAACATGTTAAGAACTCAAATTATCCTCAAAACAAGGTGAAATAAGCTAGAATAATGACACCAAAGTGTATAAAATCACCTCAGATCATCACCCCACACTTAAATCCTTGTTTGTCCTCAAACAACTTTTTACTCTAAGCATCAAAATCTGAGGTGATGCTGCACTTTTATTAAATGCAAGACACTCAAGCTAGTACTACAATGACTACACGAAATGCAAGTTTCTACACAAAGCACATTATTTACACAATTGATAGCTCATGAACACTACTCCAAAACATCCTAGCCTCAAAAATTGACTCAATACATGTCAAGCTCATGCATATTATTCAATCAAGGACATCATAAAAACTACCCACATTCATCAAACAGGTGCCCCTCACAACAAGAGAGTTACCCATAATCACTCACAATAATGCAATTTATAACATAATGGCTACAAGAATTAAATTACGCTCACTATCACACAGAATTCACAAGTTACAGACAACGAACCATAAGCTTTCCCTTAATATAGAGTTCCACTAATATCGAAATGATGAACTTAGGATCAATTAGGACTTTTTTCGGGTTGTAATGTAGGCTAAGGGACGGGTAGGAACTATTTGGGAATAGTGACTAACCTCTTTAAGCACTTTAATACACTACATTATATAGTTAAAATCAATCTCCAACAACCAAATTACACCATTTTTGTCTACCCATATCTTTTGTTTTTTCCCTCATCTCTTTTAAGCATTTTCACAAACACTTGGTTGGCACATAGTTTACTACCACAAGAATCAATTTTTCTTTGTTTCTAAAAATCATGGAAATATTTTTACCATAAATTATATCACAACCATCCACCACACATCAATTATACACCAATAACTATTACCTTGGGGCATCAATTTCACCTTTTTCTTCTTCAATTTCTTAAACTCCTTACTAAATCATTTTTTTTCATTAAAGAACTTAGGAGCTTTTTGGATCAAATTATGGTCTATCACACAAGGGATTAAGCTACATATGAAGCTACCAAAGAAAAATCTAAAGGCTCAATGAGGGTTAACTAGGATTATACACAAGGTCAGGTAAAAAATAAGTATAAAACTAGGCTATTAAAGAAATGCCTATATCATCTCCTAAATCCACATTCTTTATTTTTCTTCACACACACACACCGAACAAGTTCTAGACATCACATGCAACAAGGAATATACAAAAATCTCACATGCACATGGCACATTTTCAAATCAATAGTATCATCATAGACTATAACCAACCAATAGCATGAATTCAAAATTAAGCCAACAAGAACAAGAATCATAAACATGAGCCTAGGAGTCTCAAAAATAGCAATTCACACAATTTAACATGCTTTTACAAATAAAACCACTTGCATCATGCAATAAAAAATAACACCAACTCAAATATCCTACACAACAATTTTTAAATTGAGCCAAAATTTGGGAATTTCCCCACCCCACACTTAAAAATCCACTTTGTCTCCAAAGTGAATTTAAAGGTAAGAGATAGAAATACTCCCTGGCGCCTCTAGGCTTAGCTAGTAGCATATTTACATATAAAAGAGATCCATGGGACCCCACACTCATTCTTTACCATGCTTCAAGCTCAAGTTTATTGTACTCAGACTTCCCATTAATCTGTGACTCAACCAAAAACATAAACTACGTGAAATAAAAACTAAAAAAAATTGAAAATAAAACATACCTAATTAACTTGGGTTGCCTCAAAAGCAGCGCCTGATTTAGTATCGTAGCACGATCCAACTCAACTCAACCATATTCCTTCACCCCTTTACTCCCTTTTGGGAGTTATTTTTTCATTCGTTTTAGACTTCTTTACTTTTGGGAATCGGTGGTTTTATTTTAGGCCGCTCAATCAGGTATTCAGATAAAATCTTTAGTGGCTTAAGCACCCCACACTCATCCCTTTCAATAACATTGATCATGCATAAATCTTTATATTTGGGATTTTCAATGGGTGCTTTGTAAACATCAAATACCACCTCATCATCCTTTACCCTTGTCTTGAGCGTGCTTTCTCTAACATCAATCAAGGGCCCCCGATTGCTAAGAATAGATGCCCCAAGATGATTGGTACCTGTTTATCTACCTCAAAATCAAGAACAATAAAGTTAGCAAGTATAATGAATTTACCAACCTTTTTGAGGACATCCTCAATTATTCCATCTGGGATATGTAAATGTCCCATCTGCTAGCTGCAACACCACGGTGGTCGATTTTGGATTTCCCAAGACCAATGTTTTAAATAGAAATAGGGGCATCAAATTTATTCTTGCCCCTAAGTCACTCAATGCATGGACCTTTTTTCTCCTAATTTGAATAGGGATAGCAAACCTCCCCCGATCTTTCAATTTCTTGGGGATGTTTTGTGTCATCACAGCACTACACTCTTCAGTGAGTGTTATTGCTCCCACATCCTACAATTTCACCTTCTTCGCAACCACATACCTCAAGTACTTTGCATACTTAGGAATACTCTACAAAATATCTAGCAAAGGTAAGTTAATATGAAGTTCTTTGAATGTATCAATGAACTTTTTGAACAGGGCATCCTCCTTCACTTTTATTTACCTTTGAGGGAAGGGAAATGGAAGTTTCATCTTCACTTTTGGTTCAGCAACTTTTGGTCTCAAGTACTCAGACTTCCTTGAATTTTCAGCAACTTTTTTAGAAACCTGTTTGGTTACTATATCAGCATTAACCTCCTTTATTGTCTTTGGAGGTTCTCCTTGAAGATGTTTACCACTTCCTAAAGTGATTGCCATAACTTTCTTTGGAGTTTCTGTTTCAGCTGGCAAACCACCTTGTGGCGTAGTATTTAATTCTTATTGTAACTGCCTAATTTGCAACTCTAAGCTTCTTTGGGACACTTTTTGATTCTGTAATTCCTTCGGTTGATTTTTCATATCCACAAATAGTAGTGATTTCCCAGCTAAGAGTTATTTCAACATCTCTTTCGTGTTGCTCGTTGACTGATTTGATTGGACATGTGGCTATGGGATTTGTTGTTGCTATGCATTCCAAGGCTGATTTGTTAGCTGAGTCTGCCACTTTATGTTGTAGACATTACCGTAATTTGACCTTTGAGCATTACCTACGTACATCACAGATTCCAAATTTGATGCACATATGGCAGCTGCATGACTATTATTTCCACATACATCACACCAACCTACAACTAGTTGGATGGCATTAACTGTAGCTGCAGGTTGTGCTGCTCCCAACTTCATGCTACTGAATGATGTTTTGATAAAATTCTTCAGTACAGAAACCTATGCTAATAAGGCTGTGAATTGTTCTAGCTCTAATACACCCGCAATTCTATTTGTGGCACTTCTAGAATATAAATGTCGATTTGGATTTCCTTATGCTATGCGATTCTGCAATGTGTACAACTCATCAGAAGTTAGCTCCAACACTTGACCGTCTGCGAATGAATCTAGAAAAATCTTTGTATTGTGATCACAAGCTTCTATAAAAGTGTGAGAAAGTATCTCATTTGATTGTTGGTGATGTGGAAAATCTCAAAGAAGAGCCTTGAAGCTTTCCTAAGCATGATAGAGGTTTTCATTAGGCTTCTATTTGAATCTCACTATCTCACTGTGAAGTCTCGCAGTCTTGCCTGATGGAAAGAATTTGATAAGGAACTTTCTGGCTAAGTTATCCCATGAAGTAATTGAATTGGCTGGCTCTGCATTCAACCACCTTTTAGCTTTTCCCAAAAATGAATGTAGAAATAGTGTCAGCCTCACATAATCTGGAGTTACCCAGTCAGAGTGAATGTATCAGTAAGATCTATGAAGGTCTGCAAGTGGACATATGGATCCTCGTGTGAAAGCTCTACAAACTGTCCACTGCTAATAAGAAGCTGCACCATATTGTGTTTCAACTTGAAATTCCCCCCAACTTTCGGTCTTTGAATTGGGGAAGTCAAGTTCGTTGGAAGTAGGACTGCCACTTCCCTAACCTTCCTACCAGCTACTTGTTGTTCAACCATAGGAACAATATTCTCTTGGCCTTCTTGGATTTGAGGAATTCTAGGGAGAAAAATTATTTCTCTCCTGTTTTGATGGTAAAGTTGCTCGGGTTTTGTGTTAGGTTCAACCAAGTCCCCATCCCTTGCCAGCTTATTACTTTGTAAACCTGTTTCCTACAAAAACAAAAATCAAGAACAAGCATAAAAACACCAAAGAAATCTAAAAGTAAAACTAAAATAAACAATTGCCAAATTACAAGTCCTCGCAATGGCGCCAAAAACTTGAAAGAACCCGAGTGCACACAAAAGTGTACGTGGTCTTATCAAGTAATATAGTGGCCTTCAAGAAAGTCAAATATCGATCACACAGAGACTTGATTTAACAATAATTAATTCTAGTTCACATTTTAGATTAATTTAGTGCAAGAGTAACCAAAAAGAGAGTTTGGAAATTTTGTTAATTAAAATTACAATGCGTAAATAAAAATACTTTGAACAATCAAGAGAGATAAACCCGGGGTTAAAGCACTTTGAACAATCATACTATGTTATTGAATTTCATTCGTTAGTTTGCTTATCTTGGTTATTGATTTGTAGGGTTAATTGCATGATCATGGTTTCCCAACCTCTAATCTTTTACCTAATATGGACATTACAACTACATCATTGAGCGGGAATGTAATAATTCAATTAAGTTAATTAAATCAATCATCCTACATATGAATTAAGTAAGGCATCTAAGTACATCCCTGTCCTAGACGCTATGTTTAATTCTTTATTTTATAAAAGAATAAAAACCCAAACTTTGTTTATTCCCATGTTCTATCTCCCAATTCCCTCTCACGAGATCAAAAGGTCGACAATATATGTATTCTAAGGGCCACAAATCCTTAAAATAATTAAAACAAGAACAAACAAACAACCAAATATGATATGCAAATTAATCAAAATTAATCCAAAACAATAGTACTCATGTTATTGGCTTTAACCCCGAAAGAAGGGTTTTTAGCCGATAATATTTATAATCACAATCCAAATAATTGAATACATATTATTAAAATCTAATTAAATAGTAAAATAAACCTAAAAAAAATAGTAGCAGCTGCCTCCTTCTTTTCTATCCAGTGCAGGTATGTAATACCCCGTACTTCTACCTAGCTTAAAATCATCCCAAGTATGTTAGAAACTTACTTTGAAAGATGAATCCACTTTTATATACATGTAATTTTTTAAGATTTTCACTTTTTGTTATGTGGGAAATTGAATTAGCTTTCCAACAATACTAATTTTGTCAAAATCCGGTATCGGGGTAGAAAGTTATGGCCGTTTTACAAAAAGAAGTCAAAACTGCCCAGGTGCGATGGTGAGGGTCGACGGACCATCGAGCTAGCAATGGACAGTCGCCCAAGCTGTCACATTGGAGGTAGTGATACCACCTTCTACCTAAGGGCGATGGCTCAGGCCGACAGACCGTTGAGCTAGCGACGGAGTGTCGCCCAAGACGTTGTAGTAGAGGCAGTGAACCCCTATTTTGCCCAGGTACGACGGTCAGGATCGATGAACCATCGACCCAGCGACGGACCATCGCACCCACCATCGCATAGTTTGTTCAGTTATTTTAAAGTCATTCTTAAAAGGATATTTGGATCTTTTCCACCCATTTTAACCTCTAATTATATCAGATCAAGGCTCATAAGTTCATTATTCATTCAAAACATCAAATTAGGGTTTTCTCTCAGAGATAATCCCCAAGAAAAAGATCCAAATCCTTCTTGAATAAACAAAGAAATTCAAGTTCTTCAAGTCTAAGAACTTTAAGAAACTCACAATTCAGGTAAGTCATGTGTTGATTCATAGGTCCCTTTCACCCATGAAGCTCAAGAATATCTTTTCAAAATCTAAGATTTGTGTATTTATGAATGTTCATGATTTAAATAGAATTGAAATTCATGTTCATGATGTTGTGGGGTTTTGATTTATGTTTGAAATTGCATATTCCAATGATTGACCCTAGGATGTGGTGATTTGCAGAATAACCATGATAAACCCTTAAATTGACAAGTTGATTGATGTATCCATGATTATTAGATGTATTAATGATTGTATAACCAAAACATGCTCCCCATGTCTTTGATTAAATGCCTATGTGAAGGAAAAGTGCCATACTAGTATGATAATATGAAATTCCCATTCATGTACAAGTTCATGCATGCCAAGTGTTTGATGAAATGTCTTAGTCAATGAATTAAAGATATAGGTGTATCCATTGTGGTGCTTTAGCACTTGTACTTCATGAAATCCCCATCTTATTATGTTATGGATTGTCGATGTTGGTCATGTATTCAAGAAAGTCATGCTTTGTTAGTTTCATGCTATCGAGTCCTTGGGGTACTTGTACCCGAAAATTAGATGTGTGACTATAGCCAATGTTATGTTTTAAAGATACTCTCAGTCGAGCCATGTTCATAGAAATTCAGTCTGTCATGTGACTCAGGAAAACTCAGTAAACTCAGTAATCCTAGAAATCTCAGAAATTCAGTAATCTCAGTAGTATTCCATTAGTCAACAAAACTCAGTTAACTCAGTCCAGTCAATTCAGTTAATCATGTTTAGTGTCTATTCATATGGGAGTAGAAATTAGCACCGAGCAAACTCAAGGATGGGAACCCACCTGTTATATGAGGGTGTGATTCTTAGATTCAATCCTTGCATTCCAGAACTACGTAGCCAGCGTAGGTTAAACTATCATATCCTATTATATGAGGGTATACGAGGTTTATTAACCTGTTATGTGAGGGTTCCCACCAATCTCACTAGAGTCACCTGTTATATTAGGGTTATGTAATACCCCAAATTTTCCTCCTAGCTAATTTCGTCCCAAGAATGCCTAGTATTAGATTCTAAAGTGAATGATGATTATTCCATGAGGAATTTTTAATATTTTCTATTTTTTTCATGTGGAAAATTTAATAAGCTTTCCATCGATATAAAATTTGCCCAAATCCGACACCCGGACAAAGAGTTAGAGCTTTTTAGTAAGACAGTGTATCATCTGAGCCTCCAGTGCGTGGCGGAGATAGCTCAAATGGAAATTGTTAATATACAGTGTTTCTCCATGATAGTGGTGTGTCGCGCCAAACTTCCAGGTCACAGAAAAGGTGGCAACACTATAGATCCACATCGCGCCCCCGTGCAATTTCCCATTTGTCACACTCCAGTGACTTGGCACGATAGTGGCGCGTCTTGCAAAGGATGAAAATTGGGAAATTTTTCTCAGAAATTAAAGATGTGTTCTAGGGTTAAAAGGGTCAATTTCCCCACCCTATATAAGTCTTATAACACGATATTTGTCCATAATTCAGCAACTTATACTCAATTACTCTAAAAAACTCTCAAGAACCAGCCCTAGAGTTTTCATAGAAGGTTCAATTCCAAGGGAATTCATCATCAAATTTCAAGAATCTCTCCTTCAATCTTCACTAAATCAAGAACTAAGGTATGCATATTGTTCATTCAAGGTTCCCTTCCATTAGTGGAGTCCAAGAATCATGTTTTAAATAACCTATTATGATTTGCTTGTTGTGATTTGATCATGTTCATGTTGATAGTTGTTATTTATGTTTGAAGATGGTGTCTTGATGAATTTCCATGAAGTATGTGAGTTTGTTGATTCAAAACCTATGAGTTTGGGTAGTTTTAGATTCTTAAATTGATGATTTCACCTATGCTATAAAGTGTGTATGTAAGGTGTTTGATAAAATTCCTAGAATGATAGAATCATGTTCCTTATGACTCAATAGTATCTAAATGACAAGTACATGCTAACCCTTATGATGCAACACAATTTCTATGCTCTTGTTGTGTATTGACTGTTGTGTTATGCAACGTTCATAATATTGAAATCATGCAAGTATGTACATGTTATATGCATTCCTTTCCATGATCAAGACTATGATAACCACGTGAAGCATGAGATCCCTTATTTATGGAATTATGAATTATGAACTCTATTCCTATGATCAAGAAGTATTATAGATTGTTAGTAGTGGTCAAATATTCAGGAATGTCATGCCTTGTCAGTTTCCTTCTATCGAGTCCTGGGGGTACTTGTACCCTAAAAATATAGCTGTGTGCCTAGAGCCATTTCATGTTTTCACGATACTCTCAGTCAAGCCATGTTCCATAGAAGTCAGTCAGTCATGTAACTCAGGAAATCTCAGAAATCTCATGAACTCAGTACTCAGTAAGATCAGTAATCTCATAAACTCAATCGGTTATCAGATATCAATAGTATTCCATCAGTTGATGGAATTCAGTAAACACAGTCCATGTACAGTCAGTCAATCATGTTCAGTCTCTTCAGATGGAAGTAAAAATTAGTACTGACTGAACCCAAGGATGGGAACACACACTGTCAAATGAGGGTGTGATTCTTAGTAGTCATCCTTGTGTTCTAGAACTATGTAGCCAGCATAGGTTGAGACATCAACACTGTCAGATGAGGGTTGATGAGGTGGATAAGCACTGTCAGATGAGGTCCCTACTATTCTCTTTTGGGGATACTGTCAAATGAGGGTACCCTCAGTTATCCTTACCAGTGGCTCGGTATTGATACTTTTCCTATCAGGGCATAGATTGGACCCCAGCTCAGCTGTTCCAGCATATTTGGGGTATGTCGGTTAAATAACTATTCCCACAGTTTTAGTATCAACCTCGGTAAAACTCAGATAGTTCTTCAAATTTTAGGACTGTCAGATACAGTCAACTCAGTCACAGTACGAAACTCAGATAGTTCCATCAGATTTAGGACTATCAGACATTGTCACTCATGTTATCAGTTATTTTAGTAATCGGAACTCCAGTATCAGTCATGCTAGATATCAGTAAATTTATGTCATCAGTATATAGATTTAGTTATCATATTCTCACGATCTCAGTTACTATGTATTCATGTGTGCGCTATAACATTCATATTAGTCAGTCAGTTATTATCATTCATGCATGTAAGCCTATTTACTCAGCCTACCTCACACGTATACTCAGTACATTCTTATGTACTGACACATTTGCGCTATGGTGTTCTATTTTTATGTTACACCATAGGTTCAGAGACACAACTCCCTGATCAGCAGTAGCAGTAGCATTCCAAGGTTCAGAGTTTTAGCAGTGAGTCCTTATTCTCCGAGGACGTGATCTTATTTTATCATATCAGTTCAGTTTTCAGTTGGTGGAGTTAGTTGGGGACATGCCCCATCAACTCTTTAGTCAGACTGTTAGAGGCTTTCAGACGACTACAGTAGTTTTCATGTTTTTCAGACTTCAGTATTTCAGTTTTGTTTTGGTATCGTGATACCACTTTATATCAGACGTTATTATTATTATTTAGTTATGTTCAGTATTGAACCTTATGGCCTCTCAGTGCATGTTTCCATATTTTCATGTCATATTATGCTGTGTACAGGTACAGATATCAGTCATGGGTTAGTTTGTGGTCCTTTGGGGTCATGAGAACCGTGTAACTTTCCGGTTCAGACAATCAGGGTGTTACAAACTTGGTATCAGAGCCTAAGGTTCAATAGAGTCCTAGGAAGTCTGAAAGCCACATCTAGTAGAGTCTTGTACATAGATATGTTGCGCGACACATTTATGTGCTGGAGGCTATGAGATGTTTTAAGAAATAGTTTCCCTTCTTTCAGTATTCATGTCGTACCTTTGAGCATAATCACAAGTCAGTTTCTCAGTCTAATCCTTTTTTCCCCTTGATTTCAAAACATGCCTCCAAAGAGAAGAAACCAGTCAGCTCCTCAGCCCGAAGATCCTTTGGGCAATCATGTTTCTCATGTGGAGTTCAGAAATGTATTTACCACTCTTCCTCAGTCAGTATCTTCCCATAATGAGCGGCCAACAGTTATTCTGGCCAACCCAGTGGCCAATTAAGCTATAGCTAGGATTTGGGACTTCATCCGAATGAATCCTCCAACATTCCTCGGGTCTAAGGTAGATGAAGACCCTCAGGAATTCATTGATCAGATCCAGAAGGTGACAGATATTATAAGGGTGACTACTTTTGAGAGTGTTGAGTTAGACACATACTAGTTGCAAGATGTGGCTCATACTTGGTACAAGCAGTGGAAGTCCGAAAGGGTAGATGATGCAGTCCTATAGAGTGGGAGGAGTTTGTCATGACTTTCTTAGACAGATTCTTTCCCCAGGAGCTGAGAGAGGAAAAGGTTCTAGAGTTCATCAACCTTAGGCAGGGCAATATGATGGTGAAAAAATATTCTCTCAGGTTTACTCAATTAGCCAGATATGCCCCTCATGTGGTTACAGACAATAGAGCTAAGATGAGCAAGTTTGCTTCAGGGGTAAATGATAGTGTGGTTAACGAGTGCAGATCCTCCATGCTAAATAGTGACATAACTTTAGCTCGACTCATGACTCACACTCAGTAGATAAAGGAGCAAAAAATTAAGCTGAGGGAAAAGCATAATAAGAAAGCTAGGACAGGTAGCTTTAATTTCAGACAGCCTAAATCAGAAGGAGAAAACCATTCCTAGTTTAATCTTAAGTCATCATTTCCAGTGCCTTATACAACCATTTCTCCAGTTCCTAAGTTGAGAGAGGGTAACAAAGATAGAGCTCTAGGCTCTAAGTCTCAGGGCAGTGTCAACAATACCCAAACTAATCCCCTATGTCAGACTTGTGGTAAGAACTACAAGGGTGCTTGCAGAGCTGGTAGCGATGTCTATTTTGGTTGTGGCAAGCCAGGCCAAAAAATCAGAGATTGTCCCTAGTCGGGTTATCAGGGTCAGCAGAATCGTTCCGCAACTCAGTCTGGTCGCCCGAACCAGCAGGGTGCCACTTCTAGTGCTACTAGTGGGCAACACCCAAATCATCTCTATGCTCTTCATACCCATCAAGATTAGGAAAATTCTCCTGATGTTTTTACTGATATGTTACAGATCTTTCATGTTCATATTTATGCTTTACTAGATCCAGGTGCATCCTTATCTTTTGTTACTCCTTATATAGCAGGCGATTTCAGAGTCAGTCCTAAAATTCTAGAAGAGCCCTTTTCAGTATCTATCCTAGTGGGTAAAACCATCAAAGCTCAGTGGGTATATAGGAACTTCTCGATTATGATATTTCAGAACACGTCAGCAAATTTAGTTGGGTTAGAGATGACTGATTTTGATGTCATTCTCAGAATGGATTGGATTCATTCCTGCTATACCACAATCGACTGCAGAAACAAAATAGTTCAATTTCAGTTTCCGAATGAACCCATCCTAGAGTGGAAGGGTAATACTTCAGTATTCAGAGGTCAGCTTGTTTCCTACCTTCGCATAAGGAAAATGATATCTAAGGGGTGTGTTTATCATATCGTGCATATTAAGGACTCTAGTTCTAAATATCCCAGCCTTAAATCAGTCCCAGTGGTTAATGAGTATTCAGATGTCTTTCCCGAAGATCTTCCAGGTATTTCTCCAGAAAGGGAAATAGACTTCGGCATACACCTTGTTCCTGACACTTCAGCCTGTCTCTATTTCTCCATACAGAATGGCACCAACAAAACTCAAGGAACTAAAATAATAGTTGAAAGATATCTTAGATAAGGTATTAATCAGACCCAACATTTCCCCTTGAGGCGCACCAGTCTTATTCGTGCGTAAGAAAGATGGTTCCCTCAGAATGTGCATAGATTACTGTCAAATCAATAAAGTCACAGTCAAGAACAAGTATACTCTTCCTAGAATCGATGACTTGTTTGAGCAACTTTAGGGTGCCAATTATTTTTCTAAGATAGACCTCAGATCCGGCTATCATCAGCTCAGAGTTAGAGAATGTGACATTCTGAAGATAACTTTCTGTACTCAGTATGGTAACTTTGAATCCTAGCCATTTTCATGGAATTAAAGAACCGTTTGTTTAAGCAGTACTTGGACATGTTTATGATAGTCTTTATAGATGGCATTCTTGTTTACTCCCGCAGTGAGAAAAACCATTTAGACCATCTCAGAATTGTTCTCCAGATTCTCAGAGATCATCAGTTGTTTACCAAATTCAGTAAGTGCAAATTTTGGCTAAGGTCAGTAGCATTCCTTGGTCATATCATTTCCGGTGATGGAGTTAGAGTATATCCTCAGAAGACCAAAGCGGTAAGAAACTAGCCTCGCCCTATCTATACATCAGATATCAGGAGTTTCTTGGGTTTGGCTAGCTATTACAGATGGTTTGTTGAGGGATTTTCTACTATTCCATCCCCTATGTCTAGATTTACTCACAAGAAAGTCAAGTTTCAGTGGTCAGATCCTTGTGAGAAGAGTTTTAAGGAATTGAAGACTCGACTCACCTCGGCTCCAGTTCTAGCTCTTACAGATGGTTCAAATGGATTCTTAGTATATTTTGATGCATCTAGAGTAGGTTTGGGTTGTGTCCTCATGCAGCATGGTAAGGTCATAGCCTATGCCTCCAGACAGTTAAGGCCCCATGCGAAGAATTATCCTACTCAAGATCTTGAGTTAGCATCCATAGTATTTACCTTTAAGATTTGGAGGCATTATCTCTACAGAGTTCATCTAGATGTCTTCACAGATCATAAGAGTCTTCAGTATGTATTTTCTATAAAAGATCCCAATCTTCGTCAGAGAAGGTGGTTTGAGCTCTTGAAAGATTATGACATAAGTGTCTTTTATCATCCGGACAAGGATAATATAGTGGCTGACGCTCTCAGTACACTGTCCATGGGTAGCATTTCTTATGTTGAGGATAGTAAGAAGGAGTTAGTTTAGGAAGTTCATTATCTTACCAGACTAGGCATTCGCTTTGTCGATTCTTCAGAGGGTGGTGTATGTGTTCAGAGTAGTTTAGAATCATCTCTAGTTTCCGAGGTGAAAGAAATGCAAGACAGGGATCCTAGCCTTGTGAATCTAAAAGAGTCAGTCAGAGATCAAAAAGTAGAGGTTTTCTCCTAAAGGGGAGATGGTGTCTTTCGTTGTTAGGGTCATCTGTGTGTTCCAGGTATAGATGACTTAAGGCAGTGAATTCTTAAAAAAACGCATGGTATGTGATACTCTATTCATCCAGGGGACACTAAGATGTACCATGATTTGTGGTAGATCTATTGGTGGAGTGGGATGAAGAGAGATATTTTGTGGCCAGGTGCTCTACATGTCAGCAAGTTAAGATAGAGCATCAAAAGCCTAGTGGTTCTATGTAGGATTTCACCATTCCTACTGGGAAATGGAAAGAAGTGAACATAGATTTTGTGATGAGTTTGCCTTAAACTCTTCATTAGCATGATTCAGTTTGGGTCATAGTAGACCGAATGACCAAGTCATCTCATTTCCTTCCAGTTCATACCTCTTATTCATCCAATGATTACGCCAAACTCTATATCAAGGATTTGGTCATATTACATGTTGTTCCATTATCTATCATCTCAGATATAGGTACCCAGTTCACCTCTTACTTCTGGAAAGCATTCTAAAAGGGTCTTGGTACCCAAGTTCATCTCAGTACAACCTTTCATCCTCAGACATATGGTCAAGAAAAAAAGACTATTCAGATTCTTGAAGATATGATAAGGGCGTGTGCAGTTGATTTCAAGGGTATTTGGGATGATCACTTGCCTTTGATTGAATTTGCATACAACAATAGCTATCATTCTAGTATTCAGATGGCTCGATTCGAAGCTCTCTATGGTAGGAGATGTAGATCTCCAATTGTTTGGTTTGAAGTTAGTGAGGCTTCAGTCATTGGGCCTAACTTAGTGTTTGATGCCTTAGAGAAAGTCCAGTTGATTAGAGAAACACTCCGGGCTTCTTAGAGCTGATAGAAGTCTTATGCAGATGTGCGTAGAAAGGGTATCGAGTTCGATATCGGTGATTATGTATATCTAAAGATCTCTCCCATGAAGGGAGTGAAGAGGTTCGACAATAAGGGAAAGCTCAGTCCCCGGTATGTCGCCCCTTCAAGATTCTCAGTCACTTCAGTAAGGTAGCTTATGAGCTCGATTTGCCTTCAGATCCATCCTCAGTTCATCTAGTCTTTCATGTCTCTTTTCTCAAGAAGTGCGTAGGTGATGCATCATTCGTAGTCTCTATTCAAAGCATTGCTGTTCAGAACAGCCTCTCTTATGAAGACATTCCAGTCAAAATCTTAGACTATCAGACTCGTAGGTTGAGGAATAAAGAAGTCCCTCTAATCAAAGTTCTTTGGCGAAATCAATCCATCAAGGGAGATACTTGGGAAGTAGAAGAATACATACATTCCAAGTCTTTCCCTCCAATCCATATCAAGCTCAAGGTAACAGTTCTTCTTAAGCTTATTAAGCTTCACGTTCAGTATTCAGTGAGAACTTGGTATTCAGTTTCATGCTCATGTGTCATCACAAACTTGGTATCAAGTTCCATTGCATATTCGGTCATGCATTCATGTACCAGCTCAGTTATATAATTATGCATCAGATATGCATTCTCATTGTGAGAAAATTTAGTTCCTCAGAGCACTCAGAATGCATTCATGAATCAGTTACACATGCACCAGATATGCATGTTCAATATGTTATGTTTAGATTGTCAGTCATGATATCATGTTCCAATTATCCATGTTTAGCTTATTGTTCCCCCTCTCAGCCAGTCTTATTCGAGGACGAATGTTCCCAAGGGGGAGATATTGTAATACCCTGAATTTTCCTCCTTGCTAATTTCGTCCCAAGAATGCCTAGTATTATATTCTAAAGTGAATAATGATTATTACATGAGGAATTTTCAAGATTTTCACTTTTTTTTATGTGGAAAATTCAATAAACTTTCCATCGATATAAAATTTGCCCAAATCCGACACCCGGGCGAAGAGTTAGAGCCTTTTAGTGAGACAGTGTATCACCTGAGCCTCCAGCACATCGCAGAGATAGCTCAAATGGCAATTGCCAATTTCCAGTGTTTCTCTATGATAGTGGCACATCGCACCAAACTTCCAGGTCACAGACAAGGTGGCAACGCGATATCTCCGCATCGCGCCCCCATGTAATTTCCCATTTGTCTCTTTCCAGTGACTTAGCGTGATAATGGCGCGTTGCGCCAAGGATGAAAATTAGGAAACATTTCTCAGAAATTAAAGACGTGTCCTAGGGTTAAAAGGATCAATTTTCCCACCCTATATAAGCCTTATAACATGAGATTTGGTCATAATTCAGCAATTTATACTCAATTACTCTAAAAAAACTCTCAAGAACAAGCCCTAGGGTTTTCATAGAAGGTTCAATTCCAAGGGAATTCATCGTTAAATTTCAAGAATCTCTCCATCAATCTTCACGAAATCACGAACTAAGGTATGCGTAGTGTTCATCTTCCATTCGTGGAGTTCAAGAATCATGTTTTAAATAACCTATTATGATTTGCTTGTTGTGATTTGATCATGTTCATGTCGATAGTTGTTATTTATGTTTCAAGATAGTGTCTTGATGAATTTCCATGAAGTATGTGAGTTTGTTGATTGAAAACCTATGAGTTTGGGTAGTTTTAGATTCTTAAATTGATGATTTCACCTATGCTATAAAGTGTGCATGTACGGTGTTTGATAAAATGCCTAGAATGATAGAATCATGTTCCTTATGACTCAATATTATCTAAATGACAAGTCCATGCTAACCCTTATAATGCAACCCAATTTCCATGCTCTTGTTGTGTATTGACTGTTGTGTTATGCAACATTCATGATATTGAAATCATGCAAGTATGTAGATGTTATATGCATTCCCTTCAATGATCAAGACTATGAAAACCACGTGTAGCATGAGATCCCTTATTTATGGCATTATGAATTATGAACTTTATTCCTATGATCAAAAAGTATTATGGATAGTTGGTGTTGGTCATGTATTCAGGAATGTCATGCCTTGTCAGTTTCCTTCTATCGAATCCCGGGGGTACTTGTACCTGAAAAATATTGTTGTGTACTTAGAACCATGTCATATTTTCATGATACTCTCAGTCAAGCCATGTTCCATAGAAGTCAGACATTCATATCACTCAGGAAATCTTAAAAATCTCATGAACTCAGTACTCAGTAAGATACTCAGTAAGATCAGTAATCTCATGAACTCAGTCAGTTATCAGATAACAATAGTATTTTGTCAGTCGACTGAATTCAGTAAACTCAGTCCATGTACAGTCAGTTAATCATGTTCAGTCTCTTCAGATGGGAGTAGAAATTAGCACCGAGTGAACCCAAGGGTAGGAACACACACTATCAGCTGAGGGTGTGATTCTTAGTAGTTATCCTTGTGTTCCAGAACTATGTAGCTAGCATAGGTTGAGACATCAACACTATCAGATGAGGGTTGATGAGGTGGATAAGCACTGTCAGATGAGGGCCCCACCGTTCTCTTTTGGGGACACTGTCAGATGAGGGTACCCCCAGTTTTTCTTACTAGTGGCTCGGTATTGACACCCTTCCAATCAGGGCACAGATTGGACCCCAGCTCAGCTGTTCTAGCACATTTGGGGCATGTCGGTTAAATAACTATTCCCACAGTTTTAGTATCAGTCTCAGTAAAAGAACTCAGATAGTTCTTCAGATTTTAGGACTGTCAGATACAATCAACTCAGTCACAGTACGAAACTCAGATAGTTCCATCAGATTTAGGACTATCAGAAATTGTTACTCTTGTTATCAGTTATTTTAGTTATCGAAACTCTAGTATCAGTCATGCTAGATATTAGTAAATTCATGTCATCAGTATATAGATTCAGTTATCATGTTCTCACGATCTCAGTTACTATGTATTCATGTGTGCACTCTCACGTTCATATTAGTTAGTTAGTTATTATCATTCATGCATGTAAGCCCTAAGTATTCAGCCTACCTCGCAAGTATACTCAGTTTATTCTTTTTTACTGATGCATTTGCGCTATGGTGTTCTCTTTTTATGTTACACCATAGGTTCAGAGACACAACTCCCAGATCAACAACAATAGTAGCATTCCAGGGTTCAGAGTTTTAGCAGTGAGTCCTTATTCTCCAAGGACGTGATCTTATTTTATCATATCAGTTCAGTTTTTAGTTGACGGAGTTTGTTGGGGACATGTCCCATCAAATCCTTAGTTAGACAGTTAGAGGCTTTCAGACGACTACAATAGTTTTCATTTTTTTCAGACTTTAGTATTTTAGCTTTGTTTTGGTATCGAGATACTACTTTATGTCAGACGTTATTGTTATTATACAGTTATGTTTAGTATTGAACCTTATGACCTCTCAGTGCATGTTTCCAAATTTTCATGTCATATTATGCTGTGTACAGGTATAGATATCAGTCATGGGTTAGCTTGTGGTCCTTTGGGGTCATCAGCACCGTGTAGCATTTCAGTTCAGATAATCGAGGCATTACTGGTTACTCATAGATTGTCCTTACCAGAGGTGTAGTATTGACACCCTTCCTATTAGGGTAACAGATTGGACTCTAACTCAGCCATAATGGCGTATTAGGGGCATATCGGTTAGATGACTACTACCCACAGTTTTAGTTATAGAATCAAGACTGTCAGATAAAGTCATTCAGTTTCAGTAATAGAACTCAGATAGTTCTACATAATTCAGGAATGTTAGATACAATAAACTCTGAATAATACGAAACTCAACTAGTTTTATCAAAACCTAGACTGTTAGATACTGTCGCTCAATATCAGTTATTTCAGTTATATAATTATCAGTACTCAGGTTCAGTAATCATGTTGTCATGAACTCAGTTACAGTTATTATGTATTCATGCATGCATTCTCACGTTCATATTAGTTAGTCAGTTAGTATAGTTCATGTATGTGAACCCTTTGCATTCATCCTAACTCACATGCATACCAGTACATTCCAACGTACTTACATATTTGTGCTATGGTATTTTATACCATAGGTTTAGAAGCACGAGCTCCAGAGCATGGGTAGCATTCCTGTCTCCGCAATCAGAATTAGATGTGAGTCCTTATCTTTCGAGGACATGACCATTACTTTATAATATCATTAATTAATTTATTAGTTGGAGTTAGTTGAGGACATGTCCCATCAGCTCCTTATTCAAATAGTTCAGTCAGTTAGAGGTTTTTCAGACTATAGTATATTCAGACCATTTATTTCAGTTATTTTGGGTATTTCATACCCCACCCATATGTTATGTTTTACCAGTTATGTTATAGTTTTGAACCTTACGGCCTTACAACCTTCATTTCCACATATATATATAATATATTATACAGTGTTCAGGTACAAATATCAGTCATGGGTTAGTTTGTTGTCCTTTGGGGCCATGAGCACCGTGTAGCATTCCGAGTACTAGATTTGGGGAGTTACAAACTTGGTATCAAAACCTAAGGTTCAATAGAGTCCTAGGAAGTCTGAAAGCCGCATCTAGTAGAGTCTTGTACATAGGTGTGTTGCGCGCCATATTTATATGCGGGAGGCTATAAGATATTTTAGGAACAGTTTCCCTTCTTTCAGTATTCATGTCATGCCAGTGAACATAATATCAAGTCAATCTCTCACTCTAATCCATTTCTTCCTTTCTTCTACAGAACATGCCTCCTAAAAGAAGAAATGGGAATCAGCCATCCCCTCAGATCGAAGATCCTTTGGGAGAACACGTCTCTCATGCAGAGTTCAGAGCTGTATTCACTACTCTTTCTCAGTCAGTTGCTTCTCAGAATGAATGACCAACTATCATTCCAGGCAACCCAGTGGCCAATTCAGCTGCAATGAGGATTTGAGACTTCACCCGAATGAATCATCCATTCTTTCTAGGGTCTAAGACAAATGAGGACCACCAGGAATTTCTTGATCAGGTTAAAAAGGCTACAAATATCATGGAGGTTACTTATAGTGAGAGTACGGAGCTAGCTTCATATCAGTTGCAGGATATTGCTTACACTTGGTACAAAAAGTAGAAGTCAGAGAGGGTTGTAGATGCAGGGCCTATTGAGTTGGAGGAGTTTTCTACTGTATTTTTAGATAGATTCTTTCCCCTAGAGCTGAGAAAAACTAGAGTGTTAGAATTTATAAACCTCAGGCAGGGCAACATGATAGTGAAAGAGTATTCTTGTACGTTTACTCAATTAGCCAGATATGCTCCTCATGTGGTTGAAGATAGCAGGGCTAAGATTAGTAAGTTTATTTCTGGGGTGAATGATAGTGTAGTCAATGAGTGCAGGTCCGCGATGTTGAATAGTGACATGAACATAGCCAGGCTTATGACCTATGCTCAGCAAATAGAAGAGCAATAGATTAAGATGAGGGAGAAGCAGAATAAGAGAGCAAGGACAGGTAGTTTCAACTTTGCTCATCCCAAATCAGAAGGAGAAAACCGTTCTCAATTTCGTCTTAAGTCAGTAGGTCCAGCTCTTTCTTTAGCTAGTGCTCTAGCTCCTAAGTTCAGGGATGGTAACAGAGATAGAGCGCTAAGCTCTAAGTCTCAGGGCAGTGTTAGCAGTGCCCGCACCTATCCTCTTTACCAGACTTATGGCAAGCACCATTAGGGTATTTGCAGAGCTGGCAGTGTTATTTGTTTTGGATGTGGAAAGCCAGGCCACATAGTCAGAGACTGTCCTCAGCTAGGTCCTCAGGGTCAGCAGAATCATTCCTCCGCTTAGTCCGGATGCTAAAACCAGCAGGGTGATAACGCTCAATCTACAACTCTCGTTTGAGTGTAAAGCGCTCGTAAGCAAATATAGAACCCAACCTGGGTTGGGTGTCGATCCCACAGGGAATAGCTTGGCCAACAAGTAAGTAAAATTACTAAACTTTTGGTGCAAGTCTCGTAAGAAGGGGGAATTCTTGTTTTGCAAGTAATGTAAACAAAAGCTGAAAATAATAAAGTAAAAAGAGAGAGATTGTTATGTTGGTTGTAAACAATGAGAATTGAAGCGTTGGGGTTATGTCCACCTTCTGAGGTATACGTCTCTATTGGCTATGAGTGTGTAGAATTCTGACATGCAATTGCTTATAGAGGATTGTAGTCGATGGTAAATCCAAGCGTCTCTCGACCTAAACAAAGACTATTTCACTTTAACTCTCTCGAGCTTAAAGCGTATCTAATGGTACGAATTCTCCAAGAGGTTAGTCCAGTTACGGCACTAGTTTTTTAATAGGAAAGGGTGTCCTACTACCTTGACATTATCTCTTTTCCAGACAAATAACTTTTCTCTCGAACAAGTTAAATGTTAGACTGGCGTATTCTTGCGTTTGCAACCGCAAAGAATGTAGATTAAGATGAAGAGAATAATGATATAAGCAATATACGTTCCTCGAACTCACAAACTCACAGCAATAGATAGTATCTCATACGGCTTCCATAACCCCAACAAAGAAGTTTAGTTACCCATGAATGCGAAGGAGATCACGATTGACATTGTTGTTATACCACAAGATTGAGTAATTTCGTGTAGCTTAGGTGGTAGGCGTGAGGCGTGAATTCCTAGGCAAAGTAACGATTCTCTTGTTGTGGAATTTAAGAATGGAAGAGAAGAAGAAGAAAAATAGAATTAATGGAAAGATTAGAAGAGTTGTAGAGTAATAGAATTGAATTGTAAGATGAGAAGTTAAGAAAATGTTAGAAGATGAGAGGGATGGAAGGAAGTATTGTGTTCTCCCTCCTTCCTCCCTCCTTATTCTCTAAAATCTCTAGCATGATAGGGTATTTATAATACCCATATCCTAATCCTACTAAGCTAATGAAATAAATAACCAAATCCTACTAGACTAATGAAATCCTTAACCCAAATGTACTAGGTTAAGGTAACATTATCATAATCCACATAAAATAATGAAATACATAACCTAATTGTACTAGGTTAATGTATCATTGTCAAAATCCAGCTTTGTGTCTGTAAGTCCCCAAAGTCTTCAGAATTGCTGTTTTAGCCCGGGACAGATTTTCCATGCAGCAGTTTTGGTCCTTAGGCATGTAAACTCCCTTCCCTTCCTTCGTGAGCTTTCTTTTGCGTCAAGTAAGCCATAAAATGCTGAATTCTGCATCATTTATACCTGAAACTTTACTAATCATGTTCGTTAGCTCATTTACAGGAAAAAGGACTAAAAGTGCATGAAATATATAATTTGTTCTCAAAACTAGGCTAAAATATGGGCAAAATATATTGATATAGGCGTGTAAATCCGCCTATCATCAACACCCCACACTTAGAGCTTTGTTCGTCCTCAAACAAACTATCATGTCCTTCTAAACATCAACTTAGGTTTTTACAGCAACAACACAAAACATTTATTAAGACAAGCACAACGATTATCAACCAAGAGTAGCTTTCCGATTATAAGTAGAAACAATTTAACCTCAAGTATAGACTCGTGATGGTGATCAACTCCCATGCAAACGTTAAAGTGCATAGAATCATATACAACTATCCAAAACTCATCAACCATGTGTGTCTCACCATATAGTACCCATAATCACTCACAAATATAGCATATTTTTCAAACATGGGTATCAAAGTGTCCTTGCTCTCACTCTCACAAAGAATTCATATGTAGCGACTGATGACCATAGGCTTGCCCTTAATGTAATACTCTACTAAATGTTGGAATGTTAAGATTAGGATCAAGTAGGTCTTTTGATGGTTGTAATGTAGGCTAAGGGACGGGTAGGACTATTTTGGCCAAGAATAGTGACTAGGTTCCTAAGCGCTTTAATACATCACTTTGTATCATTGACACTTTTTTCTTTCAACCTTTCTTCTTTCTTTTTTTTCTACCACCCTTGTTCTCCTTTTTTTTTTTTAAATTTTAAGCACAACTCACTTTTCAGCTTTCTTTTCCTTTTTCTTTTCACAACATACCTCTTATGATAGCATTTTTTTTTCTTTTTCATAACACATTCAAGAACCATTCCAATTTATAGCATTATACTCACCCGATTTCCTTTTATGTTGTCACATGACTTTTTCACTTTAAAGCACTTAGGAGTTTGGATCAAATTACGGTCTTGAAAGAAATGGATTAGGCTTACATACAAGGTTGTCAAAGAAATAGGCTAAAGGCTCAAAAGGGTTAACTAGGATGATGTCCATGGGTAGGTAAAACTGAAGGTAAACAAATATAGGTTGCCAAAGAAATGCCTAAATCATATCCTAAACTTACACTCCTTATTTTCGCTTTGCATACATACCAGGCAAGTTCTAGCATCATCCACAATCATAGAATATACGATTATCTCACACACACAAGGCACATGGTCGACTTGCTTGGAAGTAATATAGACTCTCAACCCAATAAGTGAAGGAATTGAACCACACAATATCACATAATGAGTCACAACTAGAGCCTAAACGTCTCAATAGTCACAATTGTAGCACATACTCTTGTTATAATCTCATGCTGCCTATCAAAATAATTTCATGCGAAGCTAGAAAAAATTTACTACTAAAAAAATGAAACAAAAACAAAGCAAGAAAACATAGATGCGATAGAGAAGTATAGCATACGATACCACCACCCCACACTTAAACGGGACACTGCCCTCAGTGGAAAATAAATACGAGGAACCTGGTTAGTCGGACTCTTCCTCATTGTCGGGGGTCATACCCCCTTCGTCGTAATCATCATAAGAGTCGTCGTCAGAGTTCTCCTCCTCGTCAGAGTCTGGCAAGCGTTGATCGTCATCAGTCGGCACATCATCATCTAGAGGTTCCTCAAAGTATACGCCCACTCCACACATCTCCCGTGCATGCATGTTCATGGGATGGTCGTGGTCCAGCTGTTGGAGCTCTGCAGCAGTTGGAACACGACCTCCACTCATCATTGTAAACCTCATCATGCCGTACATATGGCGGGAGAAACTCTCATCCCGAGCATGTCTCTCTGCCGTAATAAGGTTGATGCCATGTGTTGATTCAGCATCTTTGACCTTTGTGAGGTCAACCTTCTTCGGATTGTGTGGGAGTTTATGATCAGCTGGTTCCTCTTCGATATCCTCCTTTCGCAAGATTGCTGTCAACAAATTGCCAAATGTGAAATGGGACCTTTTGTGGAGTCTGGCCTTCCTCATGGTAGATCGAATGATTGCCCCAAAGTTGATAGGGACATTCGTCATCAAAGCATAGACCAAACACACTCTATCTCTCGATATCTTGGTGTATTGAGTCCCAGGAATAAGACATGAGTTGACAATGCGCATCCAGATTCTTGCTTCCCTATTTAGTGGAGCATAGGGGAAGGTGTTGTGTCGGCCGGTTTCTTTATGTCTGCCCCACCTTGCCATTGATCTGCTTCCACAAAGCGTGTGTCGTATTTCTCTATAAGGAGGCCTGCTGTACAACTCTTTGAATGGTGCTGTGTCGATCGAAGGTAAGCCAAGAAAAGAGTTGATCCAGTCCGCGGTGAGCTGTAACACCTGGCCCCGAATTTTGACTTCATTGCCTGTTGTGTTCGGCGACCAGTTGGCATAAAACTCTCTTGTTAGATCAAGATTACACTCTCCCATGTCGCGGAAGATGAAATCCAACTTCAAAGCCATTATTTTTTGCCAACATACGCGGCTCCTTTTTTGCTAAGGTATCCTTGTTGATCAAGTCGACGTGCACATATTTTCTTTCTTTGTTGCTGCTATACCATGCTTTGGCTTCTTCCTCAAGAACCCATTTTATTCTGAACATTCTGCGTAGTAGTTGTGCTGAGGATGATTCTCCTTGGTCTTTTCGACTTCTCTTCTTGCCCTTTTGGGAAGTGGTCGCCTTCTCCTTGCCTTGCCTCGCTTTAGGTGCCATTGTACCTGAGACTAGAAATAGTGTTAGTTGCAGCACAGTCTGACTTGATACAATCTATAAGCAAGCATTAGGGGTACCACCCCACACTTAGTTTTGTTAACACGAATCAGTGAGGTGAAAGTAGTTGATTTACTCAGATTTCATCGAGATGCGTTTTAGGATTGTATTCCGACAAGAAAATCAGCAATGCATCACTTACTTGCAGCCATTGGACTACTTTCATGGTAGATATAGCAACACTACTATATAGGGGTTACCACATTGAATCATTATTCTTACAACAATCACAGCCTCCTAAGTCGGTAGGCACTATAAGTCTTATCCCTATGACCGAGATAGTCTAACATGTAAGTATCCAAACAACAATCTTAAGCAATATTCATAGCCATAGCAATTCCGCAAATATCTTAACAATGCTATTGAAACCAAATTCAAGTCGGAAACAAGTCAAGATTTTCCTACGTATATGTTCACTCACATGATTTTGCAACAACAATCCAAACACATGAACATCACCAACAATCTTATATAATTTAGCAATTAATAATAGCCATAGCAACGTAGTACTTACGAGAAATAAATGAAGAATAAGAGAGTACTTACTTGCTTGAAACTTGTGGAGATGGTTTTGTGAATTGGAAGAGCAAAAGAAGAAAATTTTTAGAAGATTTGGAAGAGTATGCGGCGCCTTTAGGGTATTTTCTATTGTGGTTGTGTTATAAAACTAAGTCCCCTTTATATAGGAAGAGTATGGGTCGGGTTATGACCCATTTACAATCGGTTTTGGAGACAAAAATCCTACATATGCGGCGCATTGTCTATGGCATAATGGGACATATGCGCCGCATAGTCTATGGCATTTGTAGACATATGCGGCGCATTGTCTATGGCATAATGGGACATATGCGCCGCATAGTCTATGGAATATGAGATACTGAGACTAAATGCCATAGCATAGGCGGCGCATAGTCAAAAGCATACCTAGGAATAGGCGGCGCATAGTGTATAGCACACTAGATTCCGAGACCTTAGGCTATAGGATAGGTTGTGCATCGTTCGTGGCCTAGTTTTACCAAGGCCTAGCCTTCCTCGAAGCCTATTTTGGCGTGAGAAAGGCTCATTCCATAGCCTTATGCATCACCCTTCCTAACTTACCAACTTTACCATACAATGCGTCCAAATCGTCAATTGAAATCAATCTCCTCGTTGACTACTTCTTGCACCTATATTCGCTCAAACAAATAAAAACGATTAGTACGATGGGTTGCCTCCCACCAAGCGCCTTAGTTTTGGTCGTGGCACGACCCTTATTTTTGGATTTTTATTTATCAAAAGCAAAACACATACTAGAACGAAATGAAAAATGAAAAATGATAAACGATAAACGATGGGTTGCCTCCCATCTAGCGCCTTATTTATTGTCGTGGCTCGACGTAGTAATCTCGAGTACTTAGACTTCATCGAGATAAGTGATGGCCATGTCATTCATCGAGTCAAGAGGACCGATATAAGGCTTAACACGTTGGCCATTCACTTTGAAGACAACACCCTTATTGCCTTCCAATTCGACTACTCCAGACGAGTAGACTTGGATAACTTTAAATGGACCAGACCACTTAGATTTTAACTTACCTGGGAAGAGCTTAAATCTGGAGTTGAAGAGTAGTACCATATCACCCTTTTGGAAGTTTCGTCGAATAATCCGCTGATCATGATACTTCTTCATCCGCTCCTTGTATAAATCCGATCTTTCATATGCATGGAGACGGAACTCATCTAATTCGTTCAGCTGCTCCAACCTCAGATTCTTCACATCATCCCAATTCAGATTCAAGTGCTTCAATGCCCATAATGCCTTGTATTCAAGCTCGATGGGTAGATGACAAGCCTTCCCATAAACTAGTTGATAAGGAGACATGCCAATGGGTGTATTGAATGCAGTCCTATATGCCCATAGTGCATCATCTAGCTTTCGAGACCAATCCTTCCTATTTTCATTAATCGTCTTTGCAAGGATTTGCTTAATCTCGCGATTGGAAACCTCTACTTGTACACTAGTTTGGGTATGATAAGGCGTAGCTACCTTGTGTTGCTTGACACCATACTTGGCCAATACAGCTTTGAATAGCTTGTTGCAAAAGTGAGATCCTCTATCACTTATGATAGTACGAGGTACCCCAAAGTGAGAGAAGATATTCTTCTTTAAGAACGCTACAACACGCTTTCCTTCGTTGTCGGCCAATGCTACAGCTTCAACCCATTTCGAAACATAATCCACAGCAACCAAGATGTACTTCATTCCAAACGAATTCACGAATGGACCCATGAAATCAATACCCCACACATCAAAAAGTTCTACCTCCAGAATTTTGGACATGGGCATTTCATGGTGTTTTGAAATAGCACCTTGACGTTGGCATTGGTCACACCTTCTCACATAGTCGTATGCATCTCTGAATATTGAAGGCCAATAATAACCACTTTGCAATACTTTTCTTGCCGTTCGATTCCCTGCATGATGTCCTCCAACTTGCGAAGTGTGGCATGCTTCCAATATAGTAGGCACTTCTTCATGGGATATACATCATCGAATGATCCCATCCGTGCATCTTCAAAACAAATAAGGTTCATCCCAATAGTAGTGCTGAACGTCATGCATAAACTTCCTCCTTTGGTGGTAAGATAAATTGGCAGGTAGCACATTACTTTCTACGAAATTTGCAAAGTCGGCATACCATGGTACTTTCTCCATTTTTGTCGCTAATATCTCCTCGTCAGGGAATGCATCATCAATCTGAATTTCAGGTTGCGCCACATGTTCATTCTCAAGTCTAGATAGGTGATCAGCCACTTGGTTCTCGCAACCTCTTCTATCTTTGACTTCGAAATTAAACTCTTGCAGCAGCAATACCCATCGAATCAACCTTGGTTTGGCATCCTTCTTCGTCATTAGATACCTAAGAGCTGCATGGTCTGTATGGACGATCACCTTAGTACCCAATAGATAGGCACGAAACTTCTCAAACGCATATACAACCGCTAGGAGCTCTTGTTCAGTAACAGTGTAGTTCCTTTGGGCTTCATTTAGGACCTTACTCGCATAGTAGATAGGATGAAATAATTTCTCCTTTCTTTGTCCAAGAACAGCACCAACAGCTACACCACTAGCATCGCACATGACCTCAAACGGGAGCGTCCAATCTGGTGCTACCATGATAGGGGCTTCAATGAGTTTTCCTTTAAGGCATTCGAATGCCTTTAAGCAATTGTCATTAAAGTCAAACTTCGCATCTTTCTCCAATAGTTTGCACAATGGACTAGAAATTTTGGAAAAGTCTTTGATGAATCTACGATAGAAACCAGCATGGCCAAGAAAACTACGAACTCCCTTCACCGAAATTGGAGGCGGTAGCTTCTCTATTACCTCTATTTTTGCTCGATCAACCTCTATTCCACTTTCAGAGATCTTGTGCCCAAGAATGATTCCTTCTTTTACCATGAAGTGACACTTCTCCCAATTCAGCACAAGGTTGAACTCTACACATCTTTGCAATGCCATGCTCAAGTTTGCCAAACATGCTTCAAAAGACTCACTGACAACTGAAAAGTCGTCCATAAATACCTCCAAAGTGTCTTCAGCCCTATCAGAGAAAATAGACATCATACAACGTTGAAAGGTGGCTGGTGCATTACACAACCCGAATGGCATGCGTTTGAAAGCAAACGTACCATATGGGCATGTAAATGTTGTCTTCTCTTGGTCTTCGGGAGCAATACAAATCTGATTATAACCTGAATAACCATCCAGGAAGCAAAACCATCCTTTCCCCGCTAATCGATCTAACATTTGGTCCATAAATGGCATGGGGAAGTGATCCTTGAGTGTCCAAGAATTCAGCTTGCGGTAGTCCATGCATACTCTCCATCCAGTAATGGACCTGAGTGGAATAAGCTCATTCTTTGCATTCGCGACCACCGTCATTCCTCCTTTCTTGGGAACACATTGTACAGGACTTATCCATGTACTATCAGAGATAGGATATACAACTCCTGCGTCTAACCACTTGATAATCTCCTTCTTCACCACTTCTTGCATAGGTGGGTTTAAACGCCTTTGATGTTCAATGGTGGGTGTGCACTTTTCTTGAAGCTGAATTTTATGTGTGCAAATCCCAGGTGGAATACCAATAATATCCGCAATGGTCCATCCAATGGCTCTAATATACTTGTGTAAGATTGTAATAAGAGCTGTAACTTGTTGCTCACCCAAATCGGCTGCCACTATGACTGGAAGTGTGTTTCCGCTTCCTAAGAATGCGTACTTCAAATGACTTGGCAGCTCCTTCAATTCTAGTGTGGGTGGTTCTTCAATAGATGGCTTGGCTGGTGGTGTGGGTTGATTCTTGAGATCAAGATCCAGCTTCTTGGGAGTATAGCGATATGTCCCTAATCCCGATAGAGCACAAATAGCTTCTTCAGAAATTTCAGCATCCTCATTCTCTCCTTTCATGGGCAAAACCTCCAAAGGATCATCAAGAATTTGCTCTTCTTCAAGTCATTTTTTCTCATCATCAAAGACAACATCAGCCACATAAAATACACTCAGATCTTTGGGTTGCTTCATTGATTTGCAAACATCAAATCGAACCACTTCGTCATTTATTCGGAATGAAAGTTCATTAGCTCTCAAATCAATGAGCACACTTCCTGTAGCAAGGAAAGGGCGTCCAAAGATTATGGGAACCTCTGAATCTGCTTCACAATCCAAGATGACAAAGTCTGCTGGAAAGATAAATGAAGAAACCTTTACCAAGACATCACATAGAATACCAACCGGTCGTTTTACCGACCTTTCTGCCATAACAAGCCTCATGTTAGTTGGTGTAGGATATCCTAACCCCAACTTCTTGTAGATCGATAATGGCATCAAGTTGATGCTGGCTCCTAGGTCACATAATGCTTTGGCAAAGTTCAAAGATCCGACGGTGCAAGGAATAGTGAAAGCTCCGGGGTCGGCCTTCTTCTGAACTATCGATCGGGTAGCAATTGCACTACAATGATGCACATCATCCTTCAACTCATAACTTGCTGCCCTCTTCTTAGTCAAAAGATCTTTCATAAACTTCGCATACCCAGGCATTTGTTCAAGTGCCTCTACCAATGGAACATTAATGGTCAGCTGCTTCAACATAGTCATAAATTTGCTGAACTTAGTATCATCCGCCACCTTCTTCAATCTTTGGGGAAAAGGTGGTGGTGGGTATAGAAGTGTTCTCTCCATGGCTTTCTTCTTCTCTTGCTTCCGTTTTACCATTTTTCAGGCTGCACGTCACTGGGCGTGACATCCTTGACGTCAGGATTGGTTGTTGCGGCATCTCCTCCTTTTACGTTATCATCCATGTCCGCAACTTCGTCAACCACTTTCTTGCCTTTTTCTGAAGGTTCCAGCACCTTACCACTTCTGGTAGTGATGGCCATGCATGACCCATCATTCCTTGGATTTTGCACAGTATCGCTAGGTAAAGTGCCAGCCTTTCTTTGATTGAGTGCTGCTGAAAGTTGGCTCAGTTGCTGCTCTATTTGCTTGATTGAAGTGGAATGAGAATCAACTAGTTGTTTCATGGAGGACAAATCATTAATTACCTCAGTAACTCCCGCGCTCGTTGCTTCCACTCCTTTCAATAATTTAGCCATCATGTCTTCCATACTTCCAGAATTAGATGTGGTGGTATCACGTCTACCAGGGGGAACATATACACCACTCTTTTCATTGTTTTTTCTCCAACTACCTTGGTCCTTGTTTCCAGAATTATCATAATAGTTCCGACCTTGGTTTCCTTGGGTATTCCCACGGAAACCCCCCTGATTGTTCAAGTAGTTGGCCTCCTCTTCCGAATCAGATTCGTCTCTTCCTTTTAGCGCCACAACTTTCACTTTTTTGGTCTTCCCTGATAATAAATGCTTTGTCAGAAGATCCATCTGTGTTTTCATGTGCGCCATATCTTGATCACGTTCTTTTTGTCTTCTTCTTTGGTTTGCAGTCATGCCTATAGATAAAGTGGGGCTTGCTACCTCAGAATCCCTGGTATTCCAAGCTCTAGTTTGTTTCGTCATGCGATCTAGCATATTGCTTGCTTGACCAAAGGTGAGGTCCATAAAAGATCCTCCAGCTGCGTTATCCACCACTGGCTTAGTTATTGAATTCAAGGCTCTATACAATATCTCCATGAGGTGAACATTAGTCATGTGATGGTTTGGGCATCTCGCTAGCTTTGTCTTGAACCTCTCCCATGTTTCATGAAGAGCTTCAGTTGGAAGCTGACGAAAGTTGCTGATTTCATCTCTCAATTGTCCCCTTTTGGAAGGCGGAAAGAATCTTTCTAGGAAAGCGTCTCTCAATTGCCTCCAATTTGTAATTGAATCAAGAGTCAGCCCATTCAACCATAGTGTTGCCTCCCCAGACAGAGACAATGGAAATAGACGTAATCGAATTGCATTCTGACCAACACCAGGATTGTCAAAAGATTTGCATGTAGAAATAAAGTTGATGAGATGCATATTCGGATCATCGCCTGCTAGTCCACCAAATAATCCCTTGAGTTGCAATAACTGAATCATGGTGCTTGTGATGTTGAACTTGGCTCCAGGCGCTAATGGTGGTGGAATTATAGCTCCAGTGGCTCCGGCACCATCAAGATCATCATCATCATCGTCGAAAGCTGGCTGCATAGGTTGGCGATCATGTCTATACCGAGCTTGTCGACCTCTTCTGTTGGCAGGTGTTGTGATTTCAGCATCATGCCTTGGGTTTAGTAACTCGTCATCACCTAAATCCTCATCGTCAGGATTTGGTGCTCGTGCAGGGTTATCAATGTTCTGCTGTTGAACCTGGGCTGCGGCAAGGGCAGCCAATCTTGCTTGTTCCTGTTGAGCAGCCATCCTTGCGATTTCAGCTTGTGCTTCCATTCTACCAATGCGTTGTGGTTCAGGATTGATTGGTAATAACGGTTGACCAGAACTTCGAGTATGGGGCATGCACTAAAATAAAAACCTGCAGTAGACAAAAACAAAAACTAAAAGTAAAAGTACGAGAATCTTTGACCAAAGGGTCTAGTAATTTTCACGAACTTAATTGACACTTGTATTCCCCGGCAGCGGCGCCAATTTTTGATAACGCTCAATCTACAGCTCTCGTTTGAGTGTAAAGCGGTCGTTAGCAAATATAGAACCCAACCTGGGTTGGGTGTCGATCCCACAGGGAATAGCTTGGCCAACAAGTAAGTAAAATTACTAAACTTTTGGTGCAAGTCTCGTAAGAAGAGGGAATTCTTGTTTTGCAAGTAATGTAAACAAAAGATGAAAATAATAAAGTAAAAAGAGAGAGATTGTTACGTTGGTTGTAAACAATGAGAATTGAAGCGTTGGGGTTATGTCCACCTTCTGAGGTATACGTCTCTATTGGCTATGAGTGTGTAGAATTCTGACATGCAATTGCTTATAGAGGATTGTAGTCGATGGTAAATCCAAGCGTCTCTCGACCTAAACAAAGACTATTTCACTTTAACTCTCTCGATCTTAAAGCGTATCTAACGGTACGAATTCTCCAAGAGGTTAGTCCAGTTACGGCACTAGCTTTTTAATAGGAAAGGGTGTCCTACTACCTTGACATTATCTCTTTTCCAGACAAATAACTTTTCTCTCGAACAAGTTAAATGTTAGACTGGCGTATTCTTGCGTTTGCAACCGCAAAGAATGTAGATTAAGATGAAGAGAATAATGATATAAGAAATATACGTGCCTCGAACTCACAAACTTACAGCAATAGATAGTATCTCATACGGCTTCCATAACCCCAACAAAGAAGTTTAGTTACCCATGAATGCGAAGGAGATCACGATTGACATTGTTGTTATACCACAAGATTGAGTAATTTCGTGTAGCTTAGGTGGTAGGCGTGAGGCGTGAATTCCTAGGCAAAGTAACGATTCTCTTGTTGTGGAATTTAAGAATGGAAGAGTAGAAGAAGAAAAATAGAATTAATGGAAAGATTAGAAGAGTTGTAGAGTAATAGAATTGAATTGTAAGATGAGAAGTTAAGAAGATGTTAGAAGATGAGAGGGATGGAAGGAAGTATTGTGTTCTCCCTCCTTCCTCCCTCCTTATTCTCTAAAATCTCTAGCATGATAGGGTATTTATAATACCCATATCCTAATCCTACTAAGCTAATGAAATAAATAACCAAATCCTACTAGACTAATGAAATCCTTAACCCAAATGTACTAGGTTAAGGTAACATTATCATAATCCACATAAAATAATGAAATACATAACCTAATTGTACTAGGTTAATGTATCATTGTCAAAATCCAGCTTTGTGTCTGTAAGTCCCCAAAGTCTTCAGAATTGCTGTTTTAGCCCGGGACAGATTTTCCATGCAGCAGTTTTGGTCCTTAGGCGTGTAAACTCCCTTCCCTTTCTTCGTGAGCTTTCTTTTGCGTCAAGTAAGCCATAAAATGCTGAATTCTGCATCATTTATACCTGAAACTTTACTAATCATGTTCGTTAGCTCATTTACAGGAAAAAGGACTAAAAGTGCATGAAATATATAATTTGTTCTCAAAACTAGGCTAAAATATGGGCAAAATATATTGATATAGGCGTGTAAATCCGCCTATCATCACAGGGTACCACCTCTAGCACTACTAGTGGGCAACACCCAAATTGGTTTTACGCTCTCTAGTCCTGGCAAGATCAGGAAAATTCTCCTGATGTGGTTACTGGTACATTACAGATCTTTTATGTGCATGTTTATGCTTTTCTAGATCCAGGATCTTCTTTATCTTTTTTTACTCCCTATATAGAAGTTGATTTCGTAGTTAGTCCTAAAATTTTAGCAGAGCCCTTTTTAGTATCTACCCCAGTATGTAAAACTACCATAGCCCAACGGGTATATTGGAACTGTTCGGTTATGATATTTCAGAAAGTCACCTCAACAGATTTAGTCGAATTAGAGATAACTGATTTTGATGTCATTTTTGGCATGGATTAGCTTTATTTCTTCTATGCCACAGCCGACTGCAGAAATAGAATAGTCCAGTTTCAGTTTCCAAATGAACCTATCCTAGAGTGGAAGGGTAGCACTTCAACTTTCAGAGGTCAGCTTGTTTCCTACCTTCGGGCACGGAAAATGATATCTAAAAGATATGTCCATCATCTTGTTCGAGTTAAAGACACTAGTTCTGAAACTCCTAGTCTATATTCAGTCCCAGTTATGATGAATATCCAGATGTCTTTCCCGGAGAACTTCTAAGAATTTCTCCCAAAAGGGAAATAGACTTCGGTATTGATCTCCTTCCAGATACTCAGCCTATATCTATTCCGCCATACAGAATGGCACCAATATAACTCAGAGAATTAAAGGAGAATTTGAAAGATCTCTTAGATATGGGATTCATCAGGCCTAGTGTGTCCTCGTGGGGCGCACTAGACTTATTCGTGCGGAAGAAAGACGGTTTTCTCAGAATGTGCATTGATTACCGTCAACTCAATAAAGTCACGGTCAAGAACAAGTATCCACTTCCCAGAATCAATGACTTGTTTGGCCAACTTTATGGTGTCAGCTATTTCTCTAAGATAGACCTTATATCAGGCTATCATCAGCTCAGAGTCAGAGAATGTGACATTCCAAAAATAGCCTTTCGTACTCGGTATGGTCACTTTGAATTCTTAGTTATGTTCTTTGGTCTTACCAATGCCCCAACAACTTTCATGGACTTGAAGAATCGGGTGTTCAAGTAGTACTTGGACATGTTCATTATAGTCTTCATAGATGATATTTTGGTCTATTCTCGCAGTGAGCGTGATTATGCAGACCATCTCAGAATCGTACTTCACACTCTCAGAGAGCATCAGATGTTTGCCAAATTTAGTAAGTGTGAATTTTGGCTAAGGTCAATAGCATTCCTTAGTTATATCATTTCCGGTGATGACATTAGGGTTGATCCTCAAAAGACTGAAGCGGTAAGAAACTAGCCCAGATCTTTCTCTCGATTGGATATTAGGAGTTTCTTAGGTTTGGCTGGCTATTACAGACAGTTTATTGAGGGATTATCTACTATTACCCCCCTATGTCTAGATTGACTCAGAAGAAAGTCGAGTTTTAATGGTCAGAACCTTGCGAGAAGAGTTTTCAGGAGTTGAAAACTCGACTCACATCAGCTCCAGTCTTAGATCTTACAGATGGTCCAGATGGGTTCGTAGTGTATTGTGATGCATCCAGAGTAGGTTCGAGTTGTGTTCTCATGCAGCATGGTAAGGTCATAGCCTATGCCTCCAGACAGCTTAAACCCCATGACAAGAATTATCCTACTCATGATCTTGAGTTAGCAGCTGTAGTATTTGCCTTAAAGATTTAGAGGCATTATCTATACGGAGTTCATGCGGATGTGTTCAAAGATCACAAGAGCCTTCAGTATGTCTTTTCTCAGAAAAATCTTAATCTTCGTCAGAGAAGGTGGTTAGAGCTCTTGAAAGATTATGACATGAGTGTCCTTTATCATCCGAGCAAGGCCAATGTAGTGGCCAACACTCTTAGTAGACTTTCTATGGGTAGTGTTGCTCATGTCGAGGACAGTAAGAAAAAGTAAGTTCAGAAAGTCCATCAGCTTGCCAGACTAGGTGTTTGCTTAGTTGATACAGAGGAGAGTGATATATGGGTTCAGAGTAGTTCAAAATCATCTCTAGTTTCCGAGGCAAATGAAAAGCAAGATAAAGATCCTAGTCTAGTCAAGTTGAAAGAGTCAGTCAAGGAACAGAAAGTAGAGGTTTTCTCCCAAGTGGGAGATGGTGTATTGCGTTGTTAGGGTCGTCTATGTGTTCCAGGTGTAGACGACTTAAGGCAGCGAATTCTTGCAGAAGTGCATGGTGTGCGCTACTTTATTCATCCAGGGGCCACAAAGATGTATCGTGACTTGTGAGAAATATATTGGTGGAGTGGGATAAAGAGAGATATTACAGAGTTTATGGCTAAGTGCTCTACATATCAGCAGGTTAATATAGAGCATCAAAAACCTAGTGGGTCTATGCAGGAGTTCAGTAGTCCTACTTGGAAGTGGGAAGAAGTGAACATGGACTTCGTGACGGGTTTGCCTCTTACTCATCGCCAACATGATTCAGTTTGGGCCATTGTAGATAGGATGACCAAATCATCTTATTTTCTTCCATTCCATACCTCTTATTCAATCGAGGATTATGCCAAACTCTATATGAGAGAGTTGGTCAGATTGCACGGTGTTCCATTATCTATTATCTCCGACAGAGGTACCCATTTCACCTCTTATTTTTGAAAAGTGTTCCAAAAGGGTCTTGGTACCCAAGTTTATATTAGTATAGCCTTCCACCCTCAGACAGATAGTCAAGCAGAAAGGACCATTCAGACTTTAGAAGATATGCTAAAGGCATGTGAAATTAATTTAAAGGGTAGTTTGGATGACCACTTGCCTTTGATTGAGTTTGCATACAACAACAACTATCATTCCAGTATTCGGATGACTCCATTTGAAGCTCTCTATGGTAGGAGATGCAGATCTCCAATCGGTTGGTTCGAAGTTAGTGAGGTCTCAGTTATATGGCCTAACATAGTAGTCTACGTTTTAGAAAAAGTCCAGTTGATCAGAGAAAGACTGTGGGCTGCTCAGAGCCGACAGAAGTCTTATGCAGATATATATAGAAAGGATCTCAAGTTCGATATGGGTGAATATGTCTATCTAAAGATCTCTCCCATAAAGAGAGTGATGAGATTCGGTAAGAAGGGAAAGCTCAGTCCCTGATATATCGGTCCCTTCAAGATTCTCAGTCGATTCGGCAAGGTAGCTTATGAGCTTGAATTTCCTTCAAATCTAGCCTCAGTTCATCCAGTCTTCCATGTCTCTTTGCTCAAGAAGTGCATAGGTGACCCAGCAGTTGTAGTTCCTATTCAGAGCATAGATGTTTATAACAGGCTCTCCTATGAAGAGATTCCATTCAAAATTCTTAACTATCAGACTCGTAGACTGAGGAACAAAGAAGTCACTCTAGTCAAAGTTCTTTGGTGGAATCAGTCCGTTGAGGGAGATACTTGGGAAGCAGAAGCAGACATGCGGACCAAGTATCCTCACCTCTTCTCCGCAAACTTAGATCTAGCTCAAGGTAATAGTTCTTCTTAAGATTTTTAGTTTCATGTTCAGATTTCAGTTACAAGCTTGGTATCTATTTCATATTCAGAATTCCATTATAAAATTGGTATTAAATACCATTACATATTAAATCATGCATTCATGCACCAGTTCAGTCATATAATCATGCATCAGATATGCGTTCTCATTGTGAGAACCTTAGTTCATCAGAATACTCAGTCATGCATTCATGAATCATTTATACATTAATCAGATATGCATGATTAGTATGATATTTAGTTATCAGTCATGTCAGTCATGAGACCATGTTCCAATTATTCATGTTTAGTATGTATGTCAGTTTATCTTCTCCCCTCTCACTCAATCTCATTTGAGGATGAATGTTCTCAAGGGAGAGATATTGTAATACCCCGTACTTCTACCTAGCTTGAAATAATCCCAAGTATGTTAGAAACTTACTTTGAAAGATGAATCCAATTTTATATACGTGGAATTTTTTTAAGATTTTCACTTTTTGTCATGTGGGAAATTAAATTAGCTTTCCAACGATAACAATTTCATCCAAATTCGATATTGGGATAGAAAGTTATGCCGATTTACAGAAAGCAGTAAAAACCACCCAGGTGTGATGGTGAGGGTCGACGGACCGTCAAGCTAGCGATGGACCATCGCCCAAGCCATCACAACGGAGGTAGTAAAACCACCTTTTTCCTAAGGGCAAAGGCTCAGGTTGATGGACCATTGTACTAGCGATGGACCGTCGCCCAAGTCATCGTAGCAGAGGCTGTGAACCCCTATTCTGCCTAGGGGCGACGGTTAAGACAGATGGACCATCGACCCAGCGATGGACCATCGTACCCACCGTTGCATAGTTCATTCAGTTATTTTAAAGTCATTTTTAAAAGGGTTTTTCCACCCGTTTTAACCTCTAATTATATTAGATCAAGGCTCATAAGTTCATTATTCATTCACAACATCAAATTAGGATTTTCTCTCAAAGATATTCCCCAAGAACAAGATCCAAATCCTTCTTCAAGAAACCAAGAAATTCAAGTTCTTCAAGTCCAAGAACTACAAGAAACTCACAATCCAAGTATGTCATGTGTTGATTCATGGGTCCCTTTCACCCATGAAGCTCAAGAATCTTTTTTCAAAATCCAAGATTCGTGTATTTATGAATGTTCATGATTTAAATAGAATTAAAATTCATGTTCATGATGTTATGGGATTTTGTTTCATGTTTAAAATTACATATTCCAATGATTTACCCTAGGATGTAATGATTTTCATAATAACCATGATAAACCCTTCAATTTATAAGTTGATGAATATATCCATGATTATTAGATGTATTGATGATTGTATAACCAAAGAATGAACACCATGTGTTTGATTAAATGCCTATGTGAAGGAAAAGTGCCATACTAGTATGATAATATGAAATCCCCATTCATGTACAAGTTCATGCATGTTAAGTGTTTGATGAAATGTCTTAGTCAATGAATTATGGATATAGGTGTAGCCATTGTGGTGCTTTAGCACTTTTACTTCATGAAGTCCCCATCTTATTATATTATGGATTGTCGATGTTGGTCATGTATTCAAGAAAGTCATGCTTTGTCAGTTTCATGCTATCGAGTCCCGGGGGTACTTATACCCGACAATTAGTTGTGTTCCTAGAGCCAGTGTCATATTTTGAAGATACTCCCAGTCGAGCCATGTTCATAGAAATTCAGTCAGTCATGTGACTCAGGAAAACTCAGAAAACTCAGTAATCCTAGAAATCTCAGAAATTCAGTTATCTCAGTAGTATTCTGTTAGTCAATGGAATTGAGTTAACTTAGTCTAGTCAGTTCAGTTAATCATGTTCAGTATCTATTCAGATGGGAGTAGAAATTAGCACTGAGCGAACCCAAGGATGGGAACCCACCTGTTATATAAGGGTGTGATTCTTAGAAGAAATCCTTGCATTCCAGAACTACGTAGCCAACGTAGGTTGAGACATCATAGCCTATTATATGAGGGTAGATGAGGTGGCTTAACTTGTTATATGAGGGTTCCCACTGTTCTCACTAGATTCACCTGTTATATGAGGGTTACTCACAGATTGTCCTTACCAGTGGTATGGTATTGACACCCTTTAATTAGGGTTACCTGACTCAGCCATAATGGCGTATTAGGGGCATGTTGGTTAGATGAATACTTCATATAGTTTTATTTACAGAATTAGGACTATTAGATACAGTCATTCAGTCTCAGTAATAGAACTCAGATAGTTCTACATAATCCAGGACTGTCAGATACAGTCAACTCAGAACAGTATGGAACTCAACTAGTTCTATCAGAACCTAGACTGTCAGATACAGTCACTCAGTATCAGTTATTTTAGTTATACAATTATCAGTATCTTATGTTATCAGTACTCAGGTTCAGTAATCATGTTGTGACGAACTTAGTTACAATTATTGTGTATTCATGCATGTATTCTCACGTTCATGTTATTCAGTCAGTTAGTATAGTTCATGCATAGGAACCCTTTGCATTCAACCTACCTCACATGCATACCAGTATATTCCAACGTACTGACGTATTTGTGCTATGGTTTTTATACCATAGGTTCAGAAGCACGAGTTCTAGAGCATCAGTAGCATTCTAGTCTCCACAGTCAGAGTTAGGAGTGAGGCCTCATCCTTCGAGTACATGACCATTACTTTATTATATCATTAATTAATTTATTAGTTGGAGTTAGTTGGGAACATGTCCCCTCAACTCCTTATTCGGACAGTTCAGCCAGTTAGAGGCTTTTCAGACTACAGTATGTTCAGACCATTTATTTCAATTTTTTTGGGTATTTCATACCCCACCTATATGTTATGTTTTATTAGTTATGTTACAGTTTTGAACCTTACAGCCTTACATACTTTATTTCTGTATTTATACAGTATATTATGCAGTGTTCAGGTACAGATATCAGTCATGCATTAGCTTGTGGTCCATCGGGGTCATGAGCACCGTGTAGCATTCTGGGTACCAGATTCGGGACTTTACAAGGTAATTGTCCCCCGTAAAATTAATTTTCCAACTATTTAATATACTTCTCTCACGTTTCTTACTATGCCCAGTCTAAAGAACTCATGCTACGTTAAGTTTATTCCCGAACTACCCTTTATATATGATCTATGTAGTTTCTATGAGGTATTTCATGCCTATTGCACCGTATTTTACTTTACAGGTCTTACTTTGAGTAATATGAAAAGTAGGAGTCATAATTAAATAGTGTAACTCCAATCCTTGATGCTTGTACTCATTCCTATAATGACCTTCCTTATGTTAGGATGATAGTGATAATGGTAGCGGACTGATGTTTAGATGGAGTGGATGTTCTTTAATGTTAAAATTTTTAGATACGGGAGTGGATGTTCTTTAATGTTAAAATTTTATGTACGACTACTCGAACTAAGGTTATTGTTAAAGAGGGAAGAGTGAGGTGAACTTTTAGTATGTGTAATAGTTAGGAAGGAGAGATGTGGTGAAAATCTTTGTGATAGAGATTCAGGTTGCTGGTTTTTGGTTGGGAGATCCATAAAGATAAAGTGGGTGTAGTAAATATAGGCTTGAAAGTTGTGCTTGATAGATACACAAACCATTATGTTAGGTGGATGGTACTTCTTATTTAAGACTTGAGGTTATTTGATCATAGTGATAAGATGGAGTAGTATTCTTGGAGGGGTGTGGAGTAAATGGTACCATAGCTTAATGCTGACACATTTTAACTTTGAGTTAGGCTTCAACATGGAATAAATATGCAGTCAGACTCTAGCCCTTGTAGTTATGTATTTTTTAGGGGAATTATAAGATTAAGATAATGTAGTGTGGTATTCATAGCTAAAAGCATAGTTGAGAAGCATCGCTAAATTTAAAGTCTATTAGACATATCATTTGAGGTGGAGAATGTTCCTATTCTATTCTTGTGTCCCACGAAAATCTCAGTTTATGTCTTATACCAATCTTAACTAGGCCGAGGATTCCTAGGAAAATTCATGCCTTAGGATGTTATGGTCATGTGCTATAGAACTCATTCCCAAGATCATATCTATGTCAAGTCTTGTTATCTCATGATTTGTGCTTACACAATTTACTTGGTGATGTCATGAAGATCATTTCTTTTGATGACTATGTATGTTACATTGTTGAAGTATTACTAATGTGAAGTTACATCCTTTATTCGGTACTTCTAGAGCTTCAATAAGTTCCTACCCATCATTCCAGGATGAATGATTCCAAGGGGAGATAATGTAACTCCCCACATTTTTGAGCTAGAATTCAAACCGTCATTCCTGCGTGTATAGACCCATACTTAATTATTATATGTCAATATAAGTGTGATGATCAATACTATATTATGGGAACATCCTTGTAGATGAATTCAGATCATAAAAATCTCCTAATGCAAAGATGAGTAGAGAGCATTTTTACCGATTGAGTTTTAATGGATGTTTCAACTTGGGTCAACTTCGAACGACCATTACTTATAGAATATAATGATTTATGTGGTCTAATATATACTGAATAAAAGGTCTTCTAGTCATCTTTACACTCCTCTAATTTTACCTTAATCCAATAGTAGAATAGAAAGTTATGCTTATTTTACTTGTAAGTGTCGGTCTGCCAGAGGTGCCGGCTAAGTTGACGAGATGTCAACTAGGTGGCGACTCGTCTAAGGTCTTCAAGTATTCTTTCCAAATCCTCTAATTTTACCTTAATATGATATCGAAGTAGACGGTTATGCTCATTTTACTTGGAAGTATCTGTCTTCCTGAAGGAGACAACTAAGTTGATGAGCTGTCAACTTGGTGATGACTTTGTTGACGATACGCCAACTAGGTGATGAGACATTAACCCAAGTCGTCAACCTTAACCTGTAAATGGAAAAATCAGCTAAATATTGGCAACTAAGTTGATGAGTTGTCACCAAACTGTCGGGTTGTCAACCTAGTCGTCAATTGAAAAATTCCTATAATTTTTTTGGTTTCTTTAGGGGCATTTCGGTCTTTTCCTCACCTCAAACCTTACCCCCATGACTTAAATCACATTTTAAATGCTATTTGATTATTAGATATTAGTTTCTCATTGCTCATTCTCCTCTCTACTCTCAAGAGAAAAAGAAGTTAGGGTTTTTTTCAAAACTCATATTTCCAAAGATTAGATTCAAGATATCTCAAAATTTGTTCATCAAAAAGGTATGTAGAACTATCCTAAAATTTATGGGAATAAGTATGTTGATTTTAATAATCCTTATAATGTATGTATATAAGTTGAGGCTTTGAAGTTGATTGAAAAACATGAATTTCGAAACCCCAATCTTATGATGAAACTATACATTTACTATGTGGTGTTCTTCAAGTTTAGGATTTTGATTATTGTAGACATCTAAAATTTGTGGGACTCTTCAAGATGAATTCAAATTATGTTAGAGTTCTAGGAGGCTACTTTACCCTAAATCTCGCCTATTTAAAGGATAACATATTCCCTGAAACAGGCATCTTGAATATCCCATCCCATAAATTGATGGGTATTCGTAAAAAGATCGAGATCTCCAATATCCCACCAAATCATGGGATATTCATAAAGAGATAATCCTATATTTGAGAAATACACCACTAACGACCCTCGAATTATGGAGAAATTCATATCAAATCAAAATATTTCTACATTCGAGAAATATGCTACTAACAGTCCTCGAATTATGGAGAAATCAAGAGAGAAGAATCAAGGAAGGAATAGATTTGTACCCACATCGTTTATCAATAAAAAATTATTGTTTCTTCATATTTTTATTTGCTGTTGAAGTTTATTTTCCATGAATTAAATTATATTGGAAACAAATTGGCACGCCCAGTGGGACCAAATCTGTCCTTCATCTCTTCTCTCATAAATCAGATCTGCAAATCTATAGCCGCCGCATAAAGATGGAAGTTCTATTGGTACTTCAAGACTGGTCATCAAATCTACACTTCGACGAGCCTTGAAGTAGGGGGCATTTGTAGACATCTAAAATTTGGGTGACTCTTCAAGAAGAATCCAAATTCTATCAGAGTTCTAGAAGGCTACTTTATCCTAAATCCCGCCTATTTAAAGGATAACATATTTCCTGAAACAGGCATCTTGAATATCCTATCCCATAAATTGGTGGGTATTCGTAAAAAGATCGGGATCTCCAATATCCCACAAAATCATGGGATATTCATAAACAGATCATCCTATATTTGAGAAATACGCCACTAACGACCCTCGAATTACTGAGAAATTCATATCAAATCCAAATATTCCTACGTTCAAGAAATACGCTACTGACAGTCCTCAAATTATGGAGAAAATCAAGAGAGAAGAATCAAGGGAGGAACAGATTTTTACCCACATCGTTTTTCAATAAAAAAATATTATTTCTTCATATTTATTTATGTTTGAAGTTTATTTTTCATGAATTAAATTATGTTGGAAACAATTATGTTTATATGTTTTGAGTTTTGAGTGGTTGAACTGTGAACCCCAATTTTATGACAAGAGTAATATGTTTTACAAATGTTGTGGATTCTCAACTTAATATGGAAATATTGATGCTTCTAATGCTCTTCTATTAAATTATGGAATGATTCCTTGTATGATTTTATGGAGAGAACTTAGTGTAATTTAAGAATGCTTATGTTTCTCATGAAACTTGTATGAATTATGCAAAAGATGATAACCTAAGAGTTATGTCTTGAAAGGAAATTGTTTATCCTAAACTTGTACGTCCTTTCTAAAAGAGAACTCTTTTATGATAATTGAATCATCTTGGTGTCTAATAATAAGTTTTTGATCAAGAAGAGCTATTAATATTATATGGTATGATATGACTTGCAAGTCTAGGTGTCTAGGTATGACGATACCTATTATGGAATCCCCTTAACATGGAAGATGTGAATGTTTATAAGCATGAACCATTATTTTATGAGGCTAAAATTAGGCTTAAAGAGTTAGATGGTTACCCAAATAAAACACAAGCTTAAAGACTGATCGCTGGAAATCGTGTTTTGCCGACGTGGTATTATGGTACCCTACTTTGTAATCTTATGTACCTTTGATTCATGTCATTCCAATTTAGGACTATGGTGAGGAGACCTACTTTTTGATCTTATGCACCACCATGGTATGTTGAATTAATTGTGGATTATGGTACCCTACTGCGATCTTATGTACCCCCTTACAAAAACTCTGATCCTTGCGACAAACTTGGATTGGGGGCTCGACCGGCGAGTTAGGCGGACCCATATAGCCCATGGGTACAAAATATATATAAGAAACATGTCTTATATATATTTTTCTAAATTGTTTTCACAATGCTCCTTATTATTTTATATGAAATATATGATATTTTTAGATCGTTCTGCATACCAGTACATTTCAAGTATTACCCCTCCTCATGGAGACTGTATTATCTCATAATGTAGGTTTTGTGGCACAGTCCTATGGTCCACCACATCAGTAGAACATTTGAAATTGACAAAGTTGGTGAGCCATCCATCTTTCGTTAGGCATTCATTCATATGTCAACTTTTTTCAATTTATGGTCCAGTTAGAGGCCTTATCTTGGCCTAGACAGTTAGAATTAAGTAGAGGCTTCATACATGAGATTTTATTATTGTAATTTCATAAATTTATTCGACACAGTCTAATTATAAGTTTTCCTTTAATTTCATTATATCTTCCTCATTTCTATTTCATATGTGTTGTGCTTATGATAGTATGCTAAGGGGTCTCTCAGGCTTTGTGGTCTGGGATGCCTATTGTGGCCAGGGCCTCGGCTTGGGTCGTGACATTTGTGATGTTGCTAATTCTTGAACAAAAGCTATTTCATTTTTTAGAGTGGCACAATGTATATATACACTATTTCCTTTTTCTACTAAGCGGTGGAAAGTTTTAAAAGATAGTTTTCCTGGCCTATCTCTGAAATCATTGTCACAAACACGATGGAAAGTTGTATTAAAAGTGTTTAGGCCATAAGATTTCAAACTATAAAAATAAGAGATGCTTTATTGAAATTAGCAGAAGTTAGCGAGGACCCTATAAAAGTGAAGCTAGTTGCTTAGCCACATATGAGCTTGAAAATTTTGAGTTTTTATTGGGTATGACTATTTGACAAGATATTGTATTTACAGTTAATTCAGTTAGTTAATCCTTGCAATCAAATGATATGCATATTGATGTTGTTATAGATCAATTAAGGGGTTTAATTTATTTTTTAAAAAAATATACAGAGCAAAGATTTGTATGTGTTATCATTTCTGTTAAAGAAATTACATTTGAGATGAATATAGAACCTGAATTTCTTACTAAACGTATAATACATAAAAAAATAATTTGATGAGAATATTAAAAATGAAATCACAATGTCTCCGGAAGAATCTTTTCGAGTTGATTACTTCTTATATATAGTAGACCAAACTATTCTTTCTCTTCAAAATAGATTTGAATAATTTGAAACTTTGGAAAATATTTTTGGATTTCTATTTAGTGGTAAAAAATTGAGATCACTAGATGATGAAAATTTGAAAAGATACTATCTTAACCTTGAATGTTCTTTAAAATATACTAATCATTCTAATATTAATGGTTTAGACTTATTTTTCAAGTTAAGAGTGTAAAGGGAGATAGTACAAGTAGATGAAAATACTTTAATTTATATACTCAATAAAATTAAAAGACTGATAACGCTCAAACTACACCTCTCTTATGAGAATGTAAGTGATCGTTGTCAATATATAACCCAACTAGGTTGGGGTCGAATCCCACAGGGAATAGGATGTGAATTTGAGTTATCTGCGGGTTAATCAACTGATAGTTACCAATTTCCTATGAATGGGTTTTTTTGGAAGTGTAACAAATAATTACTTCTCAGTTCTGCGTTTGAAATCAATATGATAAGGAAAACCATAGTTATGTTCACTATGGGTATTGGGATTTGACAGACGCTAGTAACGGTTCAAGATTCTTGTGGTAGGTAGGAACAACAGACTATCCTTGTCAAAGTTATGTCTAAATGTTTGTCAACCTATTTAGACATTTACTTACCTAATTCTCTCGAACTTAAGGAATTTATATTTCGTAACAGGATGTTATCCCAAGTTAATTAATCTTGTTACAACATTAATTATTAAATGGAAGTTTAATGCTTCCAAGTCCCTGTTGATAATTCACTTTTTACTAGGGTTGATTTCTTATCTCAAGCAAATCACCCGTAAACAAAGTCTATTGTTTGCAACCAATAGTCAGCATGTAAAATAATGGAATTAACAAGAAGTTCCTACCACCGTTAGAATCTTGAACACTTAGTTACGTTACAAACCCAAACCCATAGATCCCACAACTCGGGTTAAGGGAACTTAGCCACTCATAATAAAATAAGCAATACAACAAGTTGAATTCATACTTAGATAGATGATCTTACAGTAAGATGAATAGCAATGAGTATTTCTCAGATTTGATCCAGTAAAAAATTCTAAAATAATTGTAATAATCTCTCTAAAGAATTAAAGTCAGAAGATAGAGAGAGAAAAGTGCTCAAAACGTGAGTTCTAGATGTCCAAGATGATGAATGAAAACCCTAAAATATTCTTTAAATACTTCAGTCTAATTATGGAAACAAAATCATAGATCACAAAATTTTCTCAGACAGGTGACGACGTATGTGACGGCTTATCAGGAATATCATCAGCTCCTCTTCACTTTGATAATCTCTGCCTTGGGCTGACGATGAGGCTTGATGTCTTACCAAACATGTGACGACTTATCAAAGATGTCGTCACTTGTTTACTTCAAAATTCATTCCCTACCTAAGCCTGACGACGAGCCTAACGGCTTATCATACTTCTGACGGCCTATCATAGCTGTCGTCACACATTCAAGCTGAAGGCCATTCTCTGTCTGAGCCTGACGGAAAATTTGATAGCTTATCACAAGGCTGGCGACTTATCAGACAAGTCATCAGTTATTCTTCCTTCTCTACTTTCTCAGAAATCAACTCTTTTACTCCCATAATTGTTGATTCTCTTGTATCTCGACTTTTACTGCAATATCAAAGAGAAAACAATCAAAAATGATAAAAGTTGCTTATGAATTTGTAATTATTCTCAGTTAAAAGCCTCAAATGTGTTAGCATCTACTCACACATCAAGACTCGATTCCTTTTTCAAATGCTTATATTGACTATAGAATAATGTTAGCTGTTTCTTTAACAGTTACCTAAATTGATAAAATCTGACTTCAGATAAACACTGTCTCAAGAGAGTTTTAGTCGATTAGGTATATTTTCAATTGAAAAAAAATTATTAGAAGAAATTGATTATAAGCAAATTATTCATAACTTTGCATCTAAAAAAGCTAGAAAAATAGATTTTAAATAAAAATTATTATATAGTTTTTTTTCTTGAAAAAGAAATATCAAGGCCTCTCATTGAAGTTTGGCTTTAGGTCCCCAATTGTGTTGAAAGGTCCCTGAAAATATAAAATTATAGCTCATGACTGAAGTTCTTTATTCTCTTTCAATTATAATTGTGAATAATACATAAGTCAAATAAATTTGAAGGATCATGATTTGAGTTAGTTGGAATTGAAAAAAAAAGCAATTCATTGAGGAAGATGAACTATTAAAATATATGAATATTAGATAAATAATGTATATTAAGGTATATACTTCTTTGATATATCGTTTAAACATCACATACACTCAGTTATACATTATCTATACAATATCGATACATTCCATTATACATAATAGCACTGCTAAAAGGAAGAAGGAAAAGCGTATTACGTGGGAATAGATCTCCAGACCTCTATGTTAACAACTCAACATTAAACCAACTACACCATTTAACTTTCTTGTTACATGGGTATCAATAGACAATATTATACTAATTTTATGAAATTATGCATAACATACCTAGTTTTAGGATGAGAGCATAGGTTCGTGTGCCCCGTAATTTAGCCTTAAATTTTTCTCTGGTTATAACAAATTTGAGCAATACTGAAGATGGAAGTTTCACCGATCAAATTATGCTGAATTGAGTAGGATCTCTAGACTCTTGACTAAATATTTCAAGTTCAAACTTTCAATATGAAAAAAAATCTTGTTAGAAACACTTTTACTTAAATAGGTCTTATGTGGAATGATTAAATGAGATTACCCTTAAGTAGATCTTGTTGATGGGACTTGGGACCCCAATATAATTATCAGACATCAAAAAAGCCAAAAAAATAAAGGTTCTTGCTAATGTAATGATATTCAATTAAGGTGACTCGACCCAAAATTGGGCTTTTGGAAGCATTCCCCTAATTTCCTGGGCTAAGTTCAGAAGTGACTTAAGATGAGTTGGTTTTGATATTTCGTTCCCACCAAGAAAAGTCTAACAAAACTGACTTTTACATGGTTAGAAAGTTTTTAAAATATAACCTTAGCTTCAAAAAATTCTATCTTTACCCATAAGACAAACATTCAATATATTTTAAGACAACGAACCTAGTCAATAGACTAGATGTTCTTCCTTATAGCAAAAATTTAGAACTTAGGTATATTGCCCATCAAGCATAAGTTCTAACTTTTGCCCATAAGGCTGATGTTCATGAATTTTAAGATAGTAAACCTGCTCAATTGACCAGAAGTTTTGTACTATAGACAAAAATTAGAAGTTTGATATGTTGCCTATCTCATAAGTACTAACTTTTACCTATAAGATAGATGTTAATAACATTTCAAGACAGTGAACCTATTCAGTTGACTATAAGTTATGCCTTATAGGCAAATGTTAGACATTATTATAGGAATCAAAATTGGTAAGGATGTTATGTGAAAGCTAATAATTGCAAAGCATTGCACTATAAATCAGACACAAGAAAAACTATACTAAAAAAAATATTTTGTGATATGATTGGTCAATTGATCTGCATATTAAAAACTACATCAAAAGGATTAAATTTATTAGGAAAATAATTTCTTCCTAAATCAAACTCTCTAAAAGACTATTTTGTATGTTGATGCTATTATGTTTTTGTATGAAAAATAAAGATCTTTTATTTATAAAAGTTCAAAACTTCTTCTCCAAAAAAGAATTAACTAATTATGGAAGAGATCTTTTTCTGATGAGGAAATATTAACCACCAAGAAAACCTTTTTAAAGTAAAATACAATTATGGTAGAATTCCGATAAAGTAGAAAATTCAGTCAAACCTTAATAAATCTCCTTCGAAGCTAAATTTTATGGTAAAATAACCTTGATCTTCTTTCTTTACACAATCTTCATACATCGCTGTTGCTTACCATTATTAAAAATTGATATGAGTTAAAAATTGGCGCTTTGTGCATCAAAGAAAATAAATAAACGTTAATAATATAGGATCCTTGTGTTAAAAATTAACAGGGTTGAAACTGGAGCTCATGTGTTAAAAGTATGCATGGGTTGGAAGGAGATCAAATGTTAAAAAGGTAGTAAGGGTTGAAAAATAAAGTTCATGCGTTAAAGTAAGTACGATTTAAAAATTTACTTTTATTTTTAAGGATGGAGCAACATGATAGTTAAAAATATGATCGAAATATTATCTGCACATGTAGTATTTCAATTTTTTTTCTAACAAAAAATCTTCATTATCGTCAAATTTGATTGCAACTTGATATGAACCATCTTAAATTAGTCATCGACCTTGCTATTTCGTTGGACCGTTAAATCATTAGATCATTGATTTTGATACAACTAATTGGGATCTAAATTGGTAGTGACATCACCAGAAAGCTAATAATTGCAAAGCTTTGCAATGATAAATCTGACACAAGAAAAACTATCTAAAAACATATTATTTAATATGATTGGTCAATTGGGATACATATTAAAAACTAAATCAAAAGAATAAAATCTATTATGAGAATACCTCTCTCCCCCTCCAAATTAAAATTAAAAATTAAGACTCTCTAAAAGAATACACTGCGGATGCTATTGTACTTTGTTTGAGAAATAAAGATCTTCTAATTTAGAGAAGTCCAAAACTTCTTATCCAAGAAAGAATTAACTAATTATGAAAGATTTATTTTTCAACCCGGAAATCTTTTTCAACAAGAAATTTTTTTCAAAGTACAATACAATAATGGTAAAATTCAGATAAAATAGAAAATTCAGGAAAAACTCTAACATTTATTTTAGATTGGCAATATAAATTCTTTATATCTAATTTTTTTCAATTTAATATATTTTAAAGATTTTATTGAGAGAGGACGAAAATCCAAGACAGGACATTTTAGGGGATACTGGCGCAATTTTTCATATCTTCTACAATAGTTATATACAAATAACCAAGAAATGGCGCGTGGTGTCGTTAAAAGTGTCCAGTCTCAAATTTTTACCGATACTTTTGAAATTCTTTAAAGAATGATCTTAAGTTGAAAAAAATACCAGAGAGAAACCTATATTGCCCGTCAAGTATAAGTTATTGTTATCGCTTAGGGATGTCACGATCCAACTAATCTGATCGTACGTGCACCTACTCTAATTCAGCTAGATAGGAGAACTTTTACCACACCTTTTAAAAATATATGCGGAGGTCAATAAGAAATAATGAAGTACCTTATTTATTATAACCAGCTTACAAAATCTTTAAATACAACTGAAGCTTTTCCCAAGGAATCATTCTAACAGGTACAAGATCTACTAAGAGAAAGTACAAAACAAAATATATAGATTTTACCGTAGAAACAATAATAGAAGCTGCTGGAGATCTTTACCGTGTCAAGCATGCAATACCTAATGATCCTGCAACCAAACTATACCCCAAAGGGTATAGTAAGAGTAGTATCAGTACAAACAATACATACTGGTAAGTATCATTGGTCCATTCTAATTAAATTACATAAACATCACATAAATATTAAGAAAGAAGCACACCACTTGAGAGTCATTTATCAAGAGATCTTTCAATAAAGCAATTCTATAACACCCTTGGATATTGCCAACCTTATCATTATATCGTTGGATTCTATTGGTTTTAATATATTTCAAATGATTTTAATATGTAATTTTTATTGGAATAACTTGTTGGTAGTATGCAAGGTTCAATTTGATTAAGTTAAGAGACGGAACATAAAGTTAAAGATTAATGTGAACTAGCCTAGGCTTAGCTCTTGTTTTGACTCATCGTTATGGATGTAGTGTTTTTAAATTGCTAATTCGTGTGGTGTGATAATGTAGGATGATTTGGGAGTAGAATATGATGATATTTTCATGTTTAAAAGGCTGGAAATCCATGGGAAAGACACCATAAGACAAGGAACTAAGAGGAGGTAACCAACACTTAACTAAAATTCAGAGAGCGAATTCCAGAGAGCCAAGGCTATAAGCCCACGGTGCCCCACCTGGAGTAGGGCTATAGCTTGGCCGATACCTCACCTGGAGCAGGGATCAACACAGGGTGGAGCCTTGGCTGGAGTAGGGCTGAACCTGGGGCGTCTCCCTATCCATTCCCTTGCTCACAAACTGATGGAATTCGACGCGTACATGGCTTAGGATACTTCTAGTGATATAAATACACCAACCACATTTTTTTACATATCTTTGAACATATTTTTGAGATTGAGGAGATGCTAAAACTTAATATTTAGGTTTTTATTATTTTAATTTAGTTCATACATGTTCTTAGTCGTTAATTATCACCTTGTGATTATGATTATGACTATGCATGGCTAAACGCCCTTTTCTGGGTTAAAGCCAAAGACATAAGTACTATTGTTTTGAATTAAGTTCGTTAACTTTTATTATCATTTTTGTTATGTATTCATCTTTGATTTAACTATTTTAAGAATTATCTAGCCTTAGAATACATAAATTGTCTACCTTTTAATCTCAAGAGAGGGAATAAGGGATAGAACTCGGAGATGAACAAAGTATGGTTTGTACTCTTTTATGAAATAAGGAATTCAAATTAGTGTCTAGGAAAATTATTTACTTAGATGCTTTACTTGATTCACATGTAGGATGATAGCTTAAAGAACTTAAGTGGACTATTACATCCCCACTGAACGATGTAGTTGTAAGGTTCAACTTCGGTAAAGGATTAGAGGTTGGGAGACCATGATCATGAGATTAACCCTACTAATCGATAACCAAGATAAGCAAGTTAACAAATGAAGTTCAATAACATAGTAGGATTGTTCAAAGTGCTTTAACCTTGGGTTTTCTCCTATTGATTTTTTCAAGATCTTTACTTTATGTATTGTTTACTTTTCTCTAGTTATAAATTACAAAATCTCTTTTAGGTTACGTTTGCATTAGATGAATTTAAATTGTGAACTAAAATAAAATTGTTGTTGAATAAAATATCTGTGGGATCGATACTTGGCTTTCATTAGGCCACTTTACTACTTGATAAGACCACGTACACTTGCTGTGCACTTGGGTGTTGTCAAGTTTTTGGCGCCGTTGCCGGGGACTTAAAATTTGGCAACTATTTATTTTAGTTTTACTTTTAGATTTATTTGGTGTTTTTATGCTTGGTCTTCTTTCTATTTTTGCAAGAAACAGGTTACAAAAGTTGTCAAGGGATCAGGACTTGGTTGAACCAAGCACCGAACCTGAGCAACTTTTCCATCAAAAAAGGAGACAAGCAAACCTTCTCCCTCAAATTATGCAAATCCAAGAAAACCAAGAGAATCCTACCATCATGGATAATGAACTAGCAGCCTGCAGGACAATCAGAGAAGTGGCAATCCCAATTCCAACAAATTTGACCTCTTCGTTTTAGAAGACGACAGCAGGAGGCAATTTCAAACTTAAGCAGAATATGGTACAACTTCTGATCAGTAGTGGATAATTCCCAGGATTTCACATGAAGATCCACAGGTCCACTTGCAAAATTTTCTAGAAATTAGTGATACATTCATCCCGATTGGCATAAATTAAGATTATGTGAGGATGATGCTTTTTCCGTTTACTCTGTTGGGGGAAGAAAAAAAGTGGTTGGCTGCGGAACCGTAAAATTCAATCACATCATGGGATGATTCGGCCAGAAAATTTCTTATTCCATTCTTCCCGTCTGGTAAGACTATGAGATTCATAGTGAGACAGTATGCTTCAAACAGAATCCAGATGAGAATCTATATCATGCTTGGGAGTGGTTCAAGGTTCTCTTTTAGGACTGAACACACCATCAACAGTCCAATGAGGTACTTGCTCATACTATTGTAGAGGATCTTGACCACAATATGAATTTTTTTTTAGATCCAGCTACAGGTGGTTAAGATCTTGAGATGACTTATGATGAGATGTACACTTTATTGAACCACATAGCTCAAAGGAACCCATAATGGCATTCAGATTCAAGGAGTGCCACGAAAAGAATTATAGGTGTATTGGAGGTGGACCAATTTACATCATTATCAACTCAGGTTTCTGCATTACAAAATTTGATAAACACTCAGTTTAGAAGACTAAAAGTTAGAACCACACAACCTGCGGCCATCATAAATACCATCCAAAAAACTTCAGGTTGGTGTGAAATCTGTGGGAATAACGGCCATGCATCTACCATGCGTGCTTCAAATTTGAAATCGGTAATGTATGTGGGCAATGCACAAAGGAAAAATTATGGTAATTCCTACAACATGAAGTGGCAGACTCAGCCTTGGAACGCACAATAACAAATTCAGAAACCACAGGCACAAAGGAACCAGTCAACTAGCAACATGGAAAAGATGACGAAGCAGATTTTATCTGGTCAAGCACAAATGGTTGCGAATTTAAAAAATTCAACAGAAGTAATTGAAAAATTAGAAAGCATCCAAGAGAATCTTATGGTTGCATTTGGGGCTGTTACAAGAAGCATTAACTACTAGGCCATAAGGTGGGTTGCTCGGAGATACCAAAAATCAAAAACAGGTTATGGAGATCACCTTGAGAAGTGGTAAAGAGCTTCAGGGAGAACCTCCAAAGGTAACTAAGGAGGTAGATGCTAAGGGGGTAACTTCACAGGTTTCCAAAAAAGTTGCTGAAGTATCAAGAAAGTCTTTGTACTTGAAAACTAAAGTTGCTAAACTAGAAGTGAAGAAAGTTTTGCCGCTACCCTTCCCTCAGAGGAAAATTAAAGTGAAGGAGAATACAATGTTTAAGAGGTTCTTTGAAACATTCAGAGAGCTTCACATAAATTTACGTTTGTTATTTATTTTGCAGGGTATGCCAAAATATGCAAAGTACTTGAGGGATATTGTCACGAATAAAGTAAAGTTGCAGGATATGGAGGCAATAACACTCACTAAAGAATGGAGTGCTGTGATAACACGAAAGATGCCAAAAAATCTTAAGTACCCCAGGAAGTTTACTATCCCCATACAAATTGGCAACAGTAAGGTGGTTCAGGCACTTCGTGACTTAGGGGCTAGTATCAACTTGATGCCCCTATCTCTGTTCAAGACTTTGGGTTTGGGTGAACCCCGACCATGCACTGTGTGTCTACAGCTAGCATATGAGTCCATTGACTATTCGAAAGGAGTCATTGAGGATATCCTCATAAAGGTTGGTAAATTTGTTCTTCCTACTGACTTTATTATTCTAGACTTTTTGAAAGACGAACAAACCTTAATCATCTTGAGGCATCCATTCTTAGCAACTGGAGGAGCATTGATTGATGTGAGGGGAGGAACGCTCATGATGAGGCTAGAGGATGAAAAAATAGTAGTTAAAGTTTATAAGGCGCTCAACATAACATCCCAATATAAAGAATCATGTATGATCTATGTTATTGAATGAGATAAGTGTGGGGTGGATAGTCCTCCAAAGGTCTCATATTATATCCTCATTGAGTATAAAAAGCCTCCAATACCACAACCACTTAAGCTCAATTTGATCCTAATTTGATGAGCCTAAAAAGGCTAAAGTTGCAAACCCTTTTTCTCTTGAAAATTTGCACCCAAGTGGGGTTAAGAAAATAAGAAGATGGAGGCCAAGTGTGAGAAAGAGAATAAAGAAATATGGTTGAGTTGAGCTGGGTCGTGCCGTGAAACTGAATTAGGCGCTGCTTGGGAGGCAACCCAAGTTAAGGTATGTTTTATTTTTTTTAGTTTTTAGTTTTAGTTCACGTAGTATTTTTTTTGATTGAGTTAAAGGTTTATGGGAAGTCTGAGTACTTGAAATATGAGCTAAGAAGCATGACAAATACTGAGTTTGGGGTTCTACAAACCTCCTTTTTAAGTAAAGATGCTACTAGCTAGGCCTAGAGGCCTCAGGGAGTATTTTTGTCTCTTGCTTATTAATTTACTTTGGGGACAAAGTAGGTTTTTAAGTGTGGGGTGGGGAAATTCCCTGATTCTGACTCAATTTAATTTTTTTTGGTGTAAGATATTCTTGTTGGTGATATTTTTGATTACATGGTGTAAGTGTTTTAATTGTAAAAGCATGTTGAATGAGTGAATTCCTACTATTGAAACTCTTAGGTTAAAGTTTTTGACTTTTGTACTTTTTGGCTTAAAATTAAATTTATGTGATTATTTAGTTGGAAGTGTATGATGATCATATTGAGTTGAGTATGTGCTATATGCATGTGAGGTTTTTGTATATTCCTTGTTGTACGTGATATTTAGAACTTTCCCGGTGTGTATGCAAAGCGAAATAAAGAGTGCGGGTTTAGGAGATGATATAGGCATTTCTTTGATAGGCTTGTTTTATATCTTTTTTTGGACCTACCCTTTGTGCTTAATCCTAGTGAGCCCTGTTGAACCTTTAGATTTTTCTTTGGAATCCTCATATGTAGCCTAATCCCTTCTTTGATTGACCTCAGTTTTATTCAAAAAGCTCCTAAGTGCTTTAGTGTAAAATTAGTGAGTTAAGGAGTGTGAAATTGAAGTAGAAAAAGGTGAATTTAATTCCCCAAGGTAATAGTTATTGGTGTTGATAATTGACGTATGGTGGATGGGTGTGATATAATTTATGCTAGAAATATTGCCGTGGTTGTGAAAAAAGAGAAAAATTTATTCATGTGGTAATAAACAATACTTCCACCATGTGTTTGTGAAAATGCTTATAATATATGGGGCAAAACAAAAGAAACGGGTAGACAAAACGGTGTAATTTGGTTGTTGGAGATTAGTTTAAATGTATAATGTATTGTATTAAATCTCTTAGATAGGTTAGTCACAATTCTAAAATAGTTCCTGCCCGTCCCTTGGCCTACATTACAATGCGAAAAAGACCTATTTGATCCTAAGTTCATCATTCTGATATTAGTGGAGCACTACACTAAGGTCAAGCCTATGGGCCATTGTGTGTAACTTGTAAATTCCTTGTAAAAGTGAGCGTAATTTGATTCTTATACCCATCATGTTATAAATTTCTTAATTGCGAGTGATTATGGGTAACTCTCTTGTTGTGAGGGGCACATGTTTGATGAATATGGGTGATTTGTCTGACATCCTTGATTGAATGATAAGCATGATTTTGCCAACTATATGAGTCAATTCTTGAGGTTAATATTTTTTAAAGTAGTGTTCATAAAGCTTTCGACTGTGATTGTAACATGCTTAGCGTGGAAACTTGTTTTCTGTGCAGTTATGGTAGTACTAGCTTGAGTGTCTTGCATGCAGTAGAAGTATAGAGTCTCCTTAGTTGATGATGATTATAGTTAAGAGTTTTTTGAGGACGAATAAGGTTTTAAGTGTAGGGTGGTGATGTTGGGTGTATTTATGCATTCTAGTGTCACTATTCTGGTCTTTTTAGCCTTATTTTGAGGATGATTCATGTTCTATATGGGTAGATAATGAGATGAATGTGCATAAAAGTGTTAACACATGTGTTTATAATGTTCAAAGTGAATTCCAAACAATTTTGTACATAAAAGGTTCATTTAGAGTTCAATTGCGAAAACTAGCATTACTAGCTTGAGCTAGGTGCTTGCCTAGTGGATTCCGTTGGATTCTATTGTATTTAATATGTTCCAAATGGTTTTAGTTTGTAATTTTGAGTGGAATAAATTTTTTGGTAATGTGTAAGGTTCAATTTCATTAAGTTAAGAGTTGGAACATAAAGTTAAACATCAATGCGAACTAGCCTAGGCTTAGCTCTTGTTTTGATTCGTCGTTATGGATGTAGTGTTGTTTAAATTGCTAATTCGTGTGGTGTGATTATGTAGGATGATTTGGGATCTGAATATGATGATATTTTGATATTAAAAGGGCTGGAAATCCATGGAAAAGATACCACAATACAAGGAACTAAGAAGAGGCAACCAACACTTAACCAAAATTTGAGAGCAAATTCCATAGAGCAAAGGCTATAAGCCCGCGGTTCCCCACCTGGAGCAAGGCTATAGCCAGGTCAATGCCTCACCTGCAGTGGGTATCAACACAGGGCGGATCCTTGGCTGGAGCGGGGCTGAAACTGGGGTGGCGCCCTCTCCATTCCCTTGCTCACAAACTCATAGAATTCGACTCCTACACGACTTGGGATACTTCTAGTGATATAAATACATCATAGTCACTTTTTTACATATCTTTGAGCATATTTTAGAGATAGAGGGGCTGCTACAACTTCATATTTAGGTTTTTATTATTTTAATTTATTTCATACATGTTCTTAGTCATTAATTACCACCTCGTGATTACAATTATGACTATGCATGGCTAAACGCCCTTTTCTGGGGTTAAAGCCAAAGAAATGAGTACTATTATTTTGAATTGAGTTTGTTAAATTTACTTATCATTATTGGTTGTGTGTTCATCTTTTATTTAACTATTTTAAGTATTATATACCTTTAGAATACATCAATTGTCTACCTTTTGATCTCAGGAGAGGGAATAGGGGATAGAACATGGAGATGAACGAAGTATGGTTTGTACCATTTTATGAAGTAAGGAATTCAAATTAGTGTCTAGGACAGGGATGTACTTATACACCTTACTTGATTCACGTGTAGAATGATAGCTTAAAGAACTTAAGGTGTACTATTACATCCCCGCTCAATAATGTAGTTGTAAGGTTCAACTTAGGCAAAGGATTAGAGGCCGGGAGACCATGATCATGCGATTAATCCTACGAAGTGACAACCAAGATAATAAAGTTAATTAATGAAGTTCAATAACATAGTAGGATTTTTCAAAGTTCTTTAACCCTGGGTTTTCTCTTATTGATTATTTCAAGATCTTTACTTTAAGAATTGTTTACTTTTCTCTAGTTATAAATTACAAACTCTCTTTTAGGTTAGGTGTAACGCCCCGCATTTCGGGCTACAAGATAGACCATTATTCTGATGTGTTGATAAATCCCAAAGCTATAAATCCTATGTCAATACATCATGTTAATTATTTGTGTAGCATGTGAATCCATTCAAGCTTGAATTTAGACCATAGGGGTCATCTGACTCAAGGACGAGTTGAAAACTACTTAGACCGATTAAGCTTAAGTGGACATTATAGTTTGTTCCAACTTCTATCGACCATGACTCTTTGTATATGTCGAATTAGAAAGCCTACTATGTGTAAAATAATAGGTTCTCAAGTTCGCTTTCCAACAATACCAATTTTGCTAAAATCCGGCACCCGAACAAGAAGTTATGGCCTTTCAAAGTGATATACGTCGCCTAACCAATCGCCCATGGCCACTGGAAATCATAGGCGATAGCCTAGGCGGCGCTTACGTAAACATAGGCGAAGGAATGGGCGGCGCCTATGTAAAGATTTTAAGTGACTGAAACACTCCGTTTTTGGGGCAAAATGGTCCTTTTCCACCCTTACTCAACCCTAAAACACGAAATTTAGTTCCAATGACCCCAAAATATACCTTATTTCATCAAAAGTGCTCAAGGATTCTCCTTAGGGTTTCAAAATAAAAACCCAAGCAACTCAAGATTCAACTGGGGTTTTAGAAACTAATTGCATATTTCGAATCCTCTCAACGTAGGCTTCAAGAAACACCTAATATTCATAGCAATCGAGGTACGTGGGGTTGTCCAAAAATCTCATGGGTGTAGTTTTATGAACATGCATGCTTTTAAATGGGGGTTTTCAATAAAATACAAATAACTTGCTTTTATTATGATTTCTAAGTCATTTGTTTAAGGTCATGGGAATTGGTTGCCTATATACTTCAATGGTTGAAACCATGCATATGTGATTTGAGATTTTTCCATGAAAGTTTGATAAATATGAATGATAAATTTCTTTCAAATTCCCATGGTAATGTTTCGATACCCCATATTTTATTGTGACCAACAAAAGAGAGCATGGATTTGAAATAATTATTGTCCACTACTTGTAAATGATGAAAACATCTTGATTTTTTCATGATTATGCATATGTTGATGTGATATTAATGACTTGCAAGTTGGGTATGACGATACCCTACAAATAAGATATGTGATTAAATCAGATAAAATTTGAATGCATTGATTTTACATGAGATAGGTGGATGTCCGAAGAAGGCGCTTGAGTGTAAGGGCTCATCAATGAAAACCATATTTGCCGACATGGGAATTGGTACCCTGCTTTGTGATCTTGCGTACCTGACTTTATGTCATTCCTAAATTGGGACTATGGTTAGGAGCCCTACTTTGTGATCTTGTGCACTACCATTGGGTCGAGAAACCCTGCTGTGTGATCTTGTGTGTCTTCCCCTCACGTATACTCTAAACTCGGCGGCAACCGAGGTTTGACAGTTGGTGTAAATATGATATGCAGGGTATTCCACCTAGCTCAGCTGGATTACATTGTCGTTGAAAACAATTACATTATGTCCATGTGTTTTCAAATGACTTGATATGAAACTTCTTTATAATATCTCTCAACTATATTTTGTAAAAATATTATGTTTTGTTTTGATATCTCTGCGTACAAGTACTTTTGTATTGATCCCCTCCCTCCTAGGTTCGGAGGCGCAGTCTAGGGGTCCAGAAAATCAGTAGATTCCTCGAACAGATTTGCAGAGTCACTTGGTGAGCCTTCTATATTTCGGAAGGCCTGATTATCTGGAAGTATTATTTACCACTTATTAGTTTTGGGTCTACTGGGGGCCTTGTCCCTGTTTTCAGATAGACATTTATTTCAGTCATGTAGTAGAGATTTCACAGACGTAATAGAGGTGTTGATTTGAGACTTTGGGACATTATTCCCTATTATTGCTTTCATATGACTCTTGACCATGTTTTTCGTAATGTTATTTGTCTTCCACATTTCTTTATCATTTGAATTATATGCATGATTACCAGACAGATAGGAGTGTTTCGAGCCTTCATGGTTCGGGATACTCGTCACGGCCAGGGCCCCAGTTCGGGTCGTGACAAACTTGGTATCAATGCACGGTTCATGGTCCCAGGGGAACTGCGAAATCACTTCGGGTAGAGTCTTGTTTATGGGTGTGTAGCGTGCCACACTTATAAGTAGGAGGCTGCTAGGCGTTTAGGAAATGTCTCCCTTTTTTGTGAGTTAGTTTGTGCTTCGGATTCTGAACTGTCCCCTAATCAATGATCTCTCGTATTTTAGAAACACAGTTATGCCTCTACGTCGTATCACCGATCAGAATGCTCATGCAGATGAGGTCCGTCCCACCCATGGGATGCGGACCCGTAATAGATCTCACACTCCAGATCTTGTCCCTACTTCGGGAGTCCCTCTAGTCCTGACCAGTCTACCTTGAGCTCCGCGGACAAATTTCAACCGTCCCCTAACTGCTCAGGAAGATATTTCAAATGCAGAATTTAGACGGTCTATTCATATGCTGACATAGTTGGTAGCTAACCCGGCTCAACAATCGGAAGATGTTGGGTCTACATCTATTGTATCTGAGGCTACTAGGGTCGGACATTTCATGAAGATGAACCCTCCTAAGTTCACTGGCACCAAGGTAGAGGAAGATCCACAAGAGTTCGTGGATGAGATGGAAAAGATCTTTAAGGTAATACATGTGGATGAGGTTGAAGGGGTGGAACTAGCAACTTATCAGCTCAAGGATGTCGCGAATCAGTGGTATGCCGACTGGGAAGATGCAAAAGGTGAGAGTGCTGAGCCCACAGTTTGGGGCGATTTTGTGGAATCTTTCCTTGGTCGATTCTTTTCTCTGGAGTTGAGGGAGGCCAAAATGGAAGAGTTTATGAATCTGAAGCAGGGAAGTATGAGTGTCCAGAAGTACACTTTGAAGTTTAATAAACTAGCCCGCTATACCCCAGAGTTTACTAGTAATATGAGAGCCCAGATGAGGAAATTTGCATCTGGCCTTTCTGATAACCTGGTGGTTGAATGCCAGGGGGCAATGTTGAATAAGGAGCTAGACTTTGCTCGGCTGACCGTTCATATGCAATAGATAGAAGACAAGAAAAAGAAAATTTCAGAAACAAGAGAGAAAGACAGGCAAGAAAAGAGAGACAGAACCATGGATCAGAATCACAGCCAACCACAGAGCGGAACCTGGGGGAATAGATGGCAAAAGAAGAAGTCTTGGAGTAATGCACAGTCAGCTACCAGCGCCCCAGTGCTCAGACCACCAGCAGATAGACGGTCGCAGAGTTTTCAGACTCCTCATGGATTCAGGGCCCCAGATACTCAGTCATAGGGAAGTGTGGCCCAACAACGCTGTACTCATCCACGGTGCGAGACTTATGGGAAGAATCACTCAAGGAGGTGTTATTTTGAGGGGAGGAATTGTTATACTTGTGGAAAGATGGGCCACCTTCAGAAAGACTGCCCTTCTGTTGGAGGGAATGTAGGGGGGACTAATCCCCAAGCCGCGTTCAACGGTTTTCCTCATAAGGGTGCCCCTTCAGCTGCCGGGAACAATCGTAACCGGTTATATGCTTTGACCAACCGCCAAGAGGCGGAATTTTCCCCCGATGTTGTTACCGGTACGTTACAAATCTTTTCCCGTGATGTTTATGTGTTACTTGATCCTGGGTCTACTTTATCCTATGTTACCCCTTATGTGGCTATTGGTTTCGGGTTTGAGCCCAGTGTGATTTCTGAATCCTTTTCTATTTCCACCCCGATGGGGGATTCTATTGTTGCTAGGAGGGTGTACAGGGGTTGTGTTGTCACTGTTGGTAGCTGGGATACACTGGCAGATCTCATAGAGTTAGATATGGTTGGTTTTGATGCTATCTTGGGAATGGATTGGATCCATTAGTGCTATGCCACATTAGATTGTAGGACTCGTAGGGTCACTTTTTATTTCCCGAAGGAACTAGTGATAGAGTGGGAAGGACATTCTTTAGCACCCAGAGGGCATTTTATATCCTATCTCAGAGCCCACAAACTCATTTCTAAAGGTTGCTTTTACCACCATATTCGAGTCAAGGACTCCAATGCCGAGAGTCTTCCTCTTCAATCTGTTTTTGTAGTAAAAGAATTCCCAGAAGTCTTTCCAAATGATCTCCCAGGAATACCATCTAAAAAGGAGATTGAGTTTGGTATTGATGTGTTGCCAGACACTCATCCTATTTCCATTCCGCCATATAGAATGGCTCCTGCAGAACTAAAAAAGTTGAATGAACAATTAGCAAATCTCCTAGATAAGGGTTTTATACGCCCCAGTGTGTCCCCTTGGGGTGCACCTGTACTTTTTGTGCAAAAGAAAGACGGTTCCCTTCGTATGTGCATAGACTATCGTCAGCTGAATAAGGTTACGATTAAAAATAAATATCCTCTTCCTAGGATTGATGACCTTTTTGACCAACTTCAGGGTGCCAAGTGTTTTTTAAAAATAAACCTTCGTTCGAGTTATCATCAGTTGAAAGTTAGGGAGTCAAACATACCCAAGACAGCCTTTCGAACCCGATATGGTCACTACGAATTTCTAGTCATATCCTTCGGGTTGACTAACACCCCTGCAGCCTTCGTGGATCTTATGAATAGAGTGTTCCCTCAGTTTTTTGACTTGTTCGTCATTGTATTTATTGATGATATTCTGATCTATTCTAAGAGTAAAGAAGAACACGCCAACCACCTCCGAATTATTCTTCAGACCCTTAAGGATCATCAACTGTATGCCAAATTTTCTTAGTGTGAATTCTGATTAGATGCTATTGCCTTCTTGGGGCATATTATGTCCAGTGACGGGATAAGAGTGGATCCCCAGAAAGTTGAAGCAGTGAGAAAATGTCCCAGACCTACGACTCCAACCGATATTTAGAGCTTTTTGGGTTTGACGGGTTATTATAGAAGGATCGTAAAGAGTTTTTATTCCATAGCTGCTCCGCTTACTAAACTGACTCAAAAAAAAATAAGGTTTGTATGGTCTGACTTGTGTGAAAACAGTTTTGAGAAGTTGAAGGACAAGCTGACTACTGCTCCTGTTTTGACCCTTCCCGAGGGTGTAGATGATTTTATGGTTTATTGTGATGCGTCCCGTGTGGGACTTGGTTGTGTATTGATGCAGCGTGGTAAGGTGATAGCTTATGCATCTAGGCAGTTAAAGGTGCATGAGCTCAATTACCCCACTCATGACTTAGAGTTAGCAGCCGTGGTGTTTGCACTTAGAATCAAGAGACACTATCTCTATGGAGTGCATGTTGATATTTATACTGACCATAAGAGTTTGTAGTATGTTTTCTCACAGAAAGAATTGAACCTCAGGCAGAAGAGTTGGATGGAGCTTTTGAAAGACTATGATATGAGTCTGCATTACCATCCGGACAAGAAAAATATTGTAGCCGACGCCCTCAACAGGTTGTCTATAGGCAACCTTTCTCATGTTGAAAAAGGAAAGGAAGAGATGGTGAAGTATATTCACCACCTTGCAAATATAGGAGTACGACTCTTAGATTCCGAAGATGGAGGGGTGATTGTTCATGAGTTATCTAAGTCATCCCTTTGTGCTGAAGTTAAGGAGAAGCAGGTTGAAGATCCCATCTTGATGCAAATCAAGAAAGATGTGGGTCAACAAAAGGTTATGTCATTTGAAATTGGTAGTGATGGTATTCTGAGATTTCTGGGTAGGTTGTGCGTTCTAAATATTGATGGACTGCAGCAAAGAATCCTTGATGAGGCACACACTTCGAGGTATATCATTCACCCAGGCTCTACTAAGATGTACCATGATCTGAAATCCTTGTATTAGTGGAATAACATGAAACGTGATGTAGCTGATTTTGTGTCCAAGTGTTTGAACTGTCAACAAGTGAAGGTAGAGCACATGAGGCCAGGTGGTACTTCCCAAGAGATAGCCCTACCTTTATAGAAGTGGGAGATGATAAACATGGACTTTATTACAGGACATCCGAGATCCCAAAACCAGTATGATTCTATATGGGTGATTGTAGATCGGTTGACAAAGTCAGCCCACTTTTTGCCTGTGAGGACTAATTATTCGGGAGAGGGATATGCTAAGATTTACATTGAGGAGATAGTTTGGTTGCATGGGAACCAGTGTACATTATATCCGATAGAGGTGCGCAGTTTTTATCTCAATTCTGGAGATCTTTTCAGAAGGGTTTAGGTACACAAGTGAATTTGAGCATAACTTTCCACCCTCAGAAGAATGGGCAAGCTGAGTGTAACATTCAGATCCTCGAGGATATATTGAGGGCATGCGTCATTGATTTCAAAGGCAGTTGGGTAGATCATCTGCCACTGGTTGAATTTTCTTACAATAATAGTTACCATGCCAGCATCAAGATGGCTTCTTTTGAGGCTTTGTATGGGAGGAGATGTAGGTCTCTGATAGGATGGTATGAAGTGGGTGAGACTTAGTTGTATGGGCCTGATCTTGTTCATCAGGTAATGGAGAAAGTGAAGATCATTAGAGAATGACTCAAGACTGCTCAGAGTCGTCAGAAGTCCTATGCCGATGTTCAGAGAAGAGAACTAGAGTTTGAAGTTGGTGATTGGGTGTTTCTCAAGGTTTCTCCTATGAAAGGAGTTATGCGGTTTGGAAAAAAGGGTAAATTAAGCCCTCTCTATATAGGGCCATATCAGATTCTGAGAAAAATTGGTACAGTTGCTTATGAGCTAGAATTGCCTGCAAGTTTGGGTTCTGTTCATCCGGTATTCCATGTATCCATGTTGAAGAAATGCATTGGAGATCATTCTCTGGTATTTCCAGTAGAGGGTATCAAAGTGACAGACTCCTTGTCTTACAAAGAAGATCCTGTTGAAACTTTAGATAGCCAAATTTGAAAGTTGAGGAGCAAAGAGATAGCCTCAGTAAAGGTACTGTGGAAGAATCAAAAAGTCGAAGAAGCAACTTGGAAGTCAGAAGATGACATGAGAATTAGATATCCTAATTTGTTTACTTCGATGGAGGAGGAGACAGAAGGTATTATTACTGTTTTATCTTTCCTAGTCATTTATTATGCTTGAAATCGTGTCTGTCTGTGTCCCGCATCATCATTCAGGGACGAATGATCCTAAGGGGGGATAATGTAACGCCCCACATTTTGGGCTACAAGATAGACCATGATTCCGATGTGTTGATAAATCCCAAATCCATAAATCCTATGCCAATACGACATGTTAATTATTTGTGTAGCATGTGAATCCATTCAAGCTTGAATTTATACCATAGGGGTCATCTGACTCAAGGACGAGTTGAAAACTACTTCGACCGATTAAGCTTAAGTGGACATTATAGTTTGTGCCAACTTCTATCGACCATGACTCTTTCTATATGTTGAATTAAGAAGCCTACTATGTGTAAAATGATAGGTTTCCGAGTTAGCTTTCCAACGATACCAATTTTGCTAAAATCCGGCACCCGAGCAAGAAGTTATGGCCTTTCAAAGTGATATTGTCACCTAACCAATCGCCCATGGCCACTGGAAAGCATAGGCGATAGCCTAGGCGGCGCCTATGGAAACATAGGCGATAGCCTAGGCGACGCCTATGTAAACATAGGCGATAGCCTACGCGGCGCCTATGTAAACATAGGCGAAGGAATGGGCGGCACCTATGTAAAGATTTCAAGTGACTTAAACACTCCGTTTTTGGGGCAAAATGGTCCTTTTCCACCCTTACTCAGCCCTAAAACACGAAATTCAGTTCCAAGGACCCCAAAATACACCTTCTTTCATCAAAAGTGCTCAAGGATTCTCCTTAGGATTTCAAAATAAAAACCCAAGCAACTCAAGATTCAACTGGGGTTTTAGAAACTAATTGCATATTTCGAATCCTCTCAACGTAGGCTTCAAGAAACACCTAATATTCATAGCAATCGAGGTATGTGGGGTTGTCGAAAAATCTCATGGGTGCAGTTTTATGAACATGCATGCTTTTAAATGAGGGTTTTCAATAAAATACTAATAACTTGCTTTTATTATGATTTCTAAGTCATTTGTTTAAGGTCATGGGAATTGGTTGCCTATATACTTCAATGGTTGAAACCATGCATATGTGATTTGAGATTTTTCCATGAAAGTTTGATAAATATGAATGATAAATTGCTTTCAAATTCCCATGATAATGTTTTGATACCCCATATTATATTGTGACCAACAAAAGAGAGCATGAATTTGAAATAATTATTGTCCACTACTTGTAAATGATGAAAATATCTTGATTTTTACATGATTATGCATATGTTGATGTGATATTGATGACTTGCAAGTCGAGTATGACGATACCCTACAAATAAGATATGTGATTGAATCAGATGAAATTTGAATGCATTGATTTTACATGAGATAGGTGGATGCCCAAAGAAGGTGCTTGAGTGTAAGGGCTCATCGCTGGAAACCGTGTTTGCCGACATGGAAATTTGGTACCCTACTTTGTGATCTTGCGTACCTGACTTTATGTCATTCCCAAATTGGGACTATGGTTAGGAGCCCTGCTTTGTGATCTTGTGCACTACCATTGGGTCGAGACACCCTGCTGTGTGATTTTGTGTGTCTTCCCCTTACGTATACTCTAATCTCAGTGGCAACCGAGGTTTGACAGTTGGTGTAAATGTGATATGTACGGTATTCCACCTAGCTCAGCTGCATTACATTTTCATTGAAAACAATTACATTATGTCCATGTGTTTTCAAATGACTTGATATGAAATTTCTTTATAATGGCTCTCAACTATATTTTGTAAAAATATTATGTTTTGTTTTGATATCTCTGCGTACAAGTACTTTTGTATTGACCCCCTCCCTCCCAGGTTCAGAGGCACAGTCTAGGGGTTCAGAAAATCAGTAGATTCCCCGTACAGATTTGCAGAGTCACTTGGTGAGCCTTCTATATTTTGGAAGGCCTGATTATCTAGCAGTATTATTTACCACTTATTAGTTTTGGGTTTACTGGGGGCCTTGTCCCAGTTTTCAGATAGACATTTGTTTCAGTCATGTAGTAGAGATTTCGCAGACTTAATAGAGGTGTTGATTTGAGACTTTGGGACATTCTTCCCTATTATTGCTTTCATATGACTCTTGACCATGTTTTCCGTAATGTTATTTGTCTTCCGCATTTCTTTATCATTTGAATTATATGCATGATTACCAGAAAGATAGGGGTGTTTTGGGCCTTCATGGTTCGGGATACTCGTCACGGCCAGGGCCCCAGTTCGGGTCGTGACATTAGGTTTGCATCAACTCAATCTAAATTGTGAACTAAAATAAAATTGTTATTGAATCAAGTCTCTGTGGGATCGATAATTAGCTTTTATTAGGCCACTTTACCACTTGATAAGACCATGTACCCTTGCGTGTGCGCTGGCGCTGTCATTCACCTAGAAGTAGTTGAATCTCCAGCAAAGGAGATGGCTTGAGTTTCTCAATAACTTGGAAATGAGTCTACACTATCGTCCAAGTAAGGCTAACATGATTGCTGATGATCTTAGTAGATTATTTATGGGGAGTTTGTCTCATGTGAATGAAGAAAAGTGGGACTTGGTGAAGGATAATCATCGTTTGGCTAATTTTGGAGTCCATCTCTTAGATTTTGAGGGTGGTGGTATATTTGTACAAGAGGTGGCAAAGTCATCTTTTGGCACCGAGGTAAAAGAGAAATAGGTGTTGGATCCTATCTTGATGCAAGTCAAGGATGATGTGGGTAAGCAGAAGGTGATGGCTTTTGAGAATTATGGTGATGGTATCTTGAGGTACTGAGAAAGGTTGTGTGTTTCGAATATTGATGTGTTTCGAGGTATAATTTTGCCCAAAGCTCATGAGTCGCGTTATTTAGTTCATCGTGGTTCAAAGAAGATATATCATGACCTTAAAGAGATTTATTGGTGGAATAACATTAAGAGGGATATGGCTAATTTTGTGGCTAAGTGCATGGTGTATCAACAAGTAAAGGTGCAACATTTGAGGCCCGGAAAGTTATCTCAAGAAATTGAGTACTTGTGTGAAACTGGGAAGTGATTAATATATATTTTGTTATCGATCTTCCACAGTCTCGAAACCAGTTTGATTCTATTTAGATCATCGTGGAAAGGATGACTAAGCCTGCTCACTATTGCATGGCACAAAATGCTAATGAACCACAGATTGACTTTACTAAACTTTAGGAATAGTAATTTTCCCATACGACAAATAATTAAACATTAAGGGGCCATAAATTTTCCTTGTGAGATGGTTAATGGTTATGGAATGGTAATGAACTTGCAAGTTGGGCGGATATGACGATACCAATGGGATGAAATTATGAATGAATTGACTCAATTAATGGGAATGTATGCTAAATGTTTTTATTGGGCTTAAAAGAGGGTTGTGTGGACGGTCCATGAAAGTGGAGGTCCTGAGGGACCAATAATGAAAACCGTGTTTGCTTCCATGAGAGTCTAAATAACCAGGAGGTTTAAGTCCCCCTATTTAGATAATTGAAAGGTTCAAGTCCACCATATCACATGCTTCAATGTATAAGTCACCTTGATATATGCTGGGAGGTTTGAGTCCCCATAAGGCATATGTATGTATGATTATCCTCTGGTTTGTGCAACTACACACACTGCGTCCCTTCCAGCTGGGAGAGAGCTGGGCCTATAGAGCCCTTTGGTTCCTTGATTATGACAATTATACTACACAATCCCTGCTAAGATTTTTAAAATTCATGCTAAGACCTGTTCTTTTTTTGGCATTATATGTATATATATATATATATATATATATATATATGTATTGCATATGATGTTGTTCACTGGTTTTAATGGTTTCTGTATTATGGTTCATGGCATTACTTTATCCTTTATCTCTGAGTTATATGCTAGTTCTCCAACCAGTAACTGTCTTTAGATGCTGTATTCCCACACGATGCAGGAACTAGCCATACTTCCCCTCCTCTATAACAATGATTAGGTGATCATGGAACTACTCATGAGTCAGATTGAAGTGGTGAGCTTCCATCCTTCGGAAGATCCCATTTCTTTCTTGGGTTCCCTTATGTTATGACTATTTTTTTAGACTTATTTTTGAATATGGTCGGGGGAATGTTCTGACCTATATATCTTTGGTTTTGTTAGAGGCTTTGTTGGACATTACAGTGGACATAGGAATTGGTTACTGAATTCTAAGACTTCTTTGAGTCTGAATCATATTCCCCTATCCTATTTTAAGTTTGGAATTCCGCTGTTATATTATATTTTGTTCTGGTTAACTAGGACAAGGAGGTGGTCTCTAATCCATGGTAGATTTGGGATGGACGCCACGATCAAGTCCTGGTTTGGGTCATGAAAGATATGTCAGAATACTCAAGTCCGAAGGTGGCCTCGATTGATATGCGTCAACTATGCTATATTAGGTTAGCATCCTCATTGTATTTGTCATGAACCAAATTCTCAGGTCATGATGAAACCTACTATAACCCACCAGTAGGTAAGCCGACCCATAGTCCAAAACTGCTAGTAATAGACTATCCAAAGAAATGAAAGGAAAATGCAGAATAAATATAGTATAAGGGCTAATATATTGAAACCCCAAAACCTAGTAAAGTTAGTTCAAGATCTTCTAATACAATAAGAGTACAAGGTTCGATACTAAATAAATATATAAAATCCAATATAATATAAAGATTAGTCTAAACCACTGGAGGGAGAATAGTAGTACTCTAAACGTCAAATTACTCCATATCTACGATCCGTAGCTACTTCACACGATGCAGAAACCAATGGAGAGAACTCGTACTATGATCTACAGGCTGTAGAAGTGTAGTATGAGTACCAAACATATGGTACTCAGTAGGCAATCCCCGAATGAGCTCCAAAGATAATGCAAATATAGATAACATGCCAAGAAGAAATATATACTACATGCAACTATCTAGGAAACTAACATGATAATGCTAGAGAGGCAATAAGGATAAACTCTCCTATTCTAGCAGTTTTCAGGAACTAAGTACTATGCCATATATCACCAGCCAGTATACAAGTAAAGGGTAGAAAAAGGGTATATTGCAGTACACAATACCAATGAATACATATAAAATATGAATAAGCAAGGGAAGAGAGGGATATACAGGGATATCATAGCTAGATACATATATACATATATGTACTCTAGGCTAACTCAAAGGTACAACCTAAGGTAGACAACTAACCTCTCTAGGGAATCCTAACCAAGTAGGAAATCTAATACTAGTACGAGAAAAGTCCCTAATTGTAATATCTAACCATGAGATAATTATCATAATATAATTTACCTTAAAAAGGGAAAAGGATCAGAATCATACAACTAAACTCAGTATCAATCCATAATTAGCCTTCCATAAATTAATCATAATAACAATAATAAAGTAATCGGATAGAACAAACAAACAATGCCTAACTGAGCCCCCATAAACTCAAAAAGTTCAATCAATACTCAACAAACAACAATCATAGCCAATATCTATGCAACCTTTTATTAGGATAATAAATATAAGCATCAAATAACATACTGGTGATAGGCAATGCATATGCGTGAATGAATACAAATAAAATCCATAATACCATAATTAATTCAAGTGCCATAACATACCCAGTGTATACACCTCCTCTAGTTCGACGGTTTACAAAGGAGGGACCTATGAAAATCTCTCCTCCTACCCAATAGCTCACAGACAAAGGGCCCCTAGGGGATTTGGGAATAGTTGTATAAACTAACAAGGTCCCGATCCAAGATTTCAAATTATAATCATCATCATTAATCTACTCCATCCAATACCAGAGATATGTATATAATAAGTGTATGAACTCAAACTGTGGTTTAAAAAGTGTAAGTCTTTAAATCCATTGCCCAAGATCAACCCCAAAACTTAATCAGTAACAAAGGGTCAAAAGGGTTACAATCTCTCGCTACCAAAGTAAATAGTAGTGGCAAAAGAGTGGATAAACCATGGACCAAAATCAACCTCAGTAAAATTTTTAAAATATCACTTTTAGTTCCAAAAGCTCATAAATCATCCATTAAGGTAATACGATTCCCTTTAATAAGGAATCCATTTAAAAGTGGAAAGTGAGGATAAATTCTCTTTATAGAAAACAATAGTAAAATCATGATTTATTTAGAATCATACCACTAAGTGCACATGAATGTACCAAAGCCTATGAATGCCATTACCAGTATCCAAAAAATATGATCATAAGTAGCCAATCCTCTATAGATTAAATCCACGTCTATTATAAGGATAGAATACTCTCCTGAAGCTCAACTGGTATCATAATCACGACCTCGAGGCCAGTAATATATAACTATAAAAATTGTAGTACTATAAGAAAAGGAAAATTTGATCAATATGCTTATAATATAGGGTGATAGGCTCCTATTATTTTAAGAAAAACTTCATCTTAAGGGTCGATTCACCATTCTATCCCCAAACTCCTAAGTAGGATAAGGCATGGTATGCTACCCGTAATCATATCCTAACATCCTTACCTAACATGTAATATATATATATATATCATACACTATCTCATGAAGAAGAGTAGATCAAAGCTAACCAAGATGCCGGACTGAAAGACTTAATTCATCCATAAATCACCCGTCTTTGCTCCATGATCCCAAAATGCTGCCACACTATCAAAATATAATCTATATGTCATTAGGAGTAAAATGAGACCCATATTACTATATAAAGGGTTTGGTCATAATTTGGATCAAGAATGGCCCCCAACCCTGCAACGGAATTCAAAATTGAATCCATTACGATATCCATTGAAGGATAAGGAATGCGTGCTCAAAAGTTAAGCACAAATGGTGCATAATCAAGGACCAAATCAGCCCCTAAGGTCTAGAGATTTAATGACCTAATTTCTAAGAATTTACCATGAAATGGGATAGATATTGATGGAAAAAATAATGGGAAATGACCAAGGAGTGTTAGGCTAGTGTATCTTAGTTTCAATATTTTATTCCCCACTCTTCCTCTCTTCAAGATCTCAAAATAGTGGTAAATAGTTTGAAAATAAATGAGAATTTTGAGTGAATAAGAATCCCCAGGTGCCACTTAAGCGATCACCTAGTTGCTTAAGAAATTGTCACTAAAGAAACTTCTCGACTATTAAGAGATCTGGTACGAGGGCGTGGGCATCTCTAAAGCGGTGCCTAGGCCATTAAAGTGACATATGCTAAAACAAACATTGATCTTTTATGCAGTCCTTGGCCAAATAGCTAATGCCTCTAAATCCACATAATATCGCTAAAGAGACTACTGCTTAAGTAATTGCACCAGCAACCGGAAGCATCCAATTTTATAAGTCTAAAATGGACTCCGATCGGGTGCTCGAGATTCATTTAAAATCTTGTGCGCACGAATGAACTATTCTACCATACAAAATTTGACATTTTGGACTCAACAAAACCATCAAAACTTTCATCAGATAGTTTTTTGACTACATATGGGGCCCATACCTATAGTTTTATTTTTCACAGAAACCACCCAATAAACTAAAAAAAGTTTGGAATGGGACCTGAACCAAGGGTCTTCCTATCCTAAAGTAATCATTCCAGAGCTGATGGTGCTATCAAAATTATGATCCATGGTTGTTTACTAGGAGTTTTGGTCTGAGACCAATTCCTTAACAGTGAAAGTTCCAAAATAGAAAAATATGCCTAAAACCCAAAAGAACTGTTCGATAACAAAACTGATAATTTTGGCAAGTCACAAATGACCTGTAGCCATATTGGAAAGGCTCAAAATGCTAGAAATGCATGTAAATAAAGGAAATGGTTTGGAGAATCATTACGACATTGAAGGTTCAAAATAACCCTTTCATAATTGCAGAAATGCTTGTACCCTAAAAGAAGTCACCCTCTTCCCCATTGTAGAGGGTCAGATTACTACTCTTTTCTATTCTCAAGCAATAAGAATATTTATCCTTGTTCTTAAGATTTTCTATTTTCCTTAGTTGTTTTTACTATTTTCATACTGCTACGCTTAGTAAGTTTATATTTGCACTCACTACCTTCTCATAACTAACAGAATAGTGAACTACATTGTCTTCTTGATTGGAGATGTTGATGAAATAAATAGAATATTTGCAGTCACTACCTTCTTGAGCATAAAGAGATGTTGATCAACTATAACTAATAGAATATTTGCAGTCACTACCTTCTTGATGAAATAAATTAAGTTGCTCTTTATGCTCCAATCTCAAATAGACTACATTCCTAGATCTCAATTGGTGGTAAAAGGACCAGATTCCAAGAGCTATGATAAGGTAATCTACATGGCCACCGCTGTGATAAGGCCATTATTGAAGAGCTTTAAAGTGTCGTACATCCCAAAGTATGGTGGAAACTCGAACCCCTAAGAGCTTTTATTGTTTTTTAATATGTTGGTCACTGGTAATGATCTGATCAAGAAAGAGAATGAGATAGTTAGGGTGAAGAAGTTCCATGAGATGTTTTTACGAGAAACCCTTGTATGGTATTCTTTTTCCCTGAAAATTATATTAATTTGTTTAATATATTGGTAGACAACTTCATAAATGCCCATGTTGGAGCCAAGAAGGTGTAACCCCATCGAGGGGATATTTCCAAGATAAAATAGAGTGATCTAGAGCTATTTTGGGAGTTTATGGCTATATTCCAATAGGAGAGGATACAACTCCCAGTAAGGTCGAATGATTGGGTAGTGGAGGATTTTACTAAGGAACTGAACCCTAAAAGTTCAATCGCCTCTCAAGCTCGAAGAGAGTTTAAATAAGTTTGATGTGATGATGTGGGCTGATATAGACAACCAATATAAGTCAATGGTCAAATTAAATATGATTATAAGTGAGTTTCAAGGAAGGTCCCATATACATGGAATGACCCAAGGCTCCAAAAGATCTTGTAGAGTTCTAAAGGTAAATCATCTAGGAAGCCATCATGCTTGAATGACTCAAAAAAGGAAGACCTGGGCTGCTGCACCTCTTATTCAACATAGGCAAAGGCCAGTGGAAGTGAGAAAATTAGTTTTGAGTTTCAAGCTAACCTAGACATGATTGAATGGCCAAAAGAGAACCCTCACAAAGGATTTGCAATATTGGGAGACAGTAAAACCCATATGTACACCAATAATGATCCGCTTATGCTCTCAAAATATCTTTTTAATTTTACTCTCAAACATCAAATCTCAGCAATCCAAGACATTAAAAGTATTAAGTTTCAAAAGACCTTTTGCTCTAAATCAGTCTCTAGGGATAAAAGTTTTTGGTGCAAATTCCACTGGATTCATGGCCACGACACTGGGGACTAACAGTACCTTCGAGAAATAATCATTGAGTTATTAATAGGTGGGCACCAAAAGGAGTCCCTAAGGGAGTGAGCAAAGGGCAACTACCAAAAGGGCATCAAAGGTAACAATATGCCCACATGACGGGGAGCACATTTGAAGACAATAAGCTAATCTGCAGCCTCATAGAAATAGGTAACTCCCCCCTTTATGTTTTATTTACCTAATAATTCTTTTGTTGAATTTTCTTATAGGAATGTTTTAGAAGAAGTTGATATGATAACAGAAGACCTAGAAGAAAAGATACACTCTTTTTTTCCTTCGACTGATTTTTATCTTGAGAAAGATTTTCATGGCAAGTTTTTTAATTAAGTAGTCGTAGGGACTTTCTGGAAAAAAATAGGAACAATCTTTGGTTTGCTATTTTATTGTAAAAGATAACAAACAATGACAATTAAATAAGTGGAAAAACTTTTGGAAATTAACAAATGTGTATGCATTTTGTTTTGAACCCAATCTTAGTAGATAAAGTAAAATTCCATAGTCAAATCACGAACTCACTACAAAGGTGTAAGACCTCTAAGTCTGGGAATTTTCTCTCCTATAAAATTGAAAAGAGAAGAGCCTAGGGGTAATCTCCGTGAACCCTGATAAGGAATTGAGGATACAACTTTAGAGCTTGCACCAAGATCCATAAAAGAAGTCTACACAAACTAATATGAGGACTCAAGACTTATTTCCACAATGTAAGTGCCTGTTTCATAGCCATTCTAGGAAGAATCATCATTCAAATGTGATAAAACTTTCAACGATCATGTATTGGTCAAAAGATGGCCAAACGCAAGGAAACAATTAAATACTTATCTGTGCATGCACAATAAAATAAAAATAATAGTGATCCCTCTCCAACATATTGAGATATATTATAATAACCCTCATGGTTATTTTTTTTTTTCTATTTTGACCACCCTTCTCATTGTTGCCTTGTAGAATTTATGAGTTTTGAAAGTGGGAGGTATAGTACCTGAAGTGTTTCTGAGAGTTTTATGTAAGTTTTTATTTTGGAAAAGATTTTAAGTTAATATAGTTAACTTTGGCCAACATTCTAAAATTCAAGCATCAACTAAAAATGTTATCAGTTCCATCATTTTCAGGATATGGATTTTGAGTTAGTAGCATTGCTGGTTCAAGTCTTGAGGGACTATTATAATTTTTGAGTATTTGGATGAGAACCTAATTTTTTATTAACCTAAAGTTGTTTTTGGCTGAACTTGTTGATAACGACCTCTGTTGGTAATTCTATTAGTTTCTTTGAGTAGGTAACATAAAAAATTAGCCTTGTAGCATTATTAGTTTATTTCTATGGGCTTATGAATGATTTTTAAGAGCCCATTTGGAATAATTTTAGATTTTTTTTCTATTTCTAAGTTGTTGGTGCACCAAGGTACCCTTCTTCATGAATGCGTGCATAGCCTTGAGAATGTTATGAAGCTTGTGTCCTGGTCACCATGAATGTGAGGGAGTCATAATATTTGTGAAGGCTTTAATCAACATTGAACTATTCCTTCATGTATACGGCCGGTTAACTACAAACACGATGAGTTGAGATTGTTGGCATTCACACATGTGAATGGGAGGCTATGAACGCGATAGGGAATTATTTGTAAGTGCATTATTAGTAGGCCAACTTCATTTTAAAACCCCATTTTCAAGGTTAGGGTGCGAGTTTTTGGGAAATCTAATAGGTAATTTTCTCATCATTCAACTGGGTAAGCTTCTAAACTAGTATTTGATTACCTATTGATTAAATTATGAAATCATCTATAAATCATGGTTTTTAAACTTGAGATTTTGGGGTTTACCTTGGTAAAAGAAAAAGAAAATATTTCAATAATCTCTAACTTGATGTCAACTATGTTTTTTATGAAATTTTAAATTTTAGACCTTAACTTTGATAAAGTGTTTTCTACTAAAATATGTTGATATTCCCTTTTATTCTCGGGGATAAATTTCAAACTGAGTTTTGGATCCCATACTAAGTATGCCAATATGGGTATTGATGAACATATGTTTATGTGTAGAAGCTATTTTTGATAGATTGAGAAAATTCTGAAGCTGATGAAAAAAGGAAGGCCTTGAGTCAAGTATTTTCGGACTTATGCTGCGGCCCAAGGTACATTATGAGTTAACTTTCTTTAGACTTAGTGACGTGAACCGACCGGGGACCTTGTCGTAATGGGCATCCCAAGTCCGACGGGGACTAGAGGCCACCCACATTACCCAACCCAACCTCTAGCCGCCTTCCCTGAGTTGGCTGAAATTTGTGCATGTAGCAAGATCGTGCAATAGCTCATATGAAGACTCTGTGATAAGATCACAGCCGCGACCAAGCCACTGAGTCCAACCATCCAATACCAATAATCCAAACATACCCAAACAATGGCTATCAACCAGGACATAACTAAAAATGTTCCAAACATAGTATAATTACTCCCAAAATGAAAGAGGATAGAGCAACCAACAATATCTTCCAATGATGTCATCCCATTGGTTTATTCCAATGCCAAGGGAGACTCCAACACCGATCTCGCCTATTCTAACCCATAGAAGTACCACAAAGCCTCTAACCAAAAGAGTAATAAAATTCGGTTGAGATATGCCCCTAACCATAGCTAAAATCAAAATCCAAAAATAAACCAAAATGTCTAAAAGTATCCATAACATAAAATAGAGCCTTCTGAAAGGATGGAAGCTCACCAATTTAGTCCAAATGTTGTCCCCACGTCAATCACTATGTAGGAGTAGAACGATTGGTTCCTGCATAGTGTGGGTATACAGCCGCTAGTAGACTGGTTAGTGGGTGAATGCTAGCATGATCTCAGAATGAGGATAAGATAATGCCATTTATAAAACTAAGTAAAACCATCCATATGCATACAACCATATATATATACATACATATATATATATACATATATAAATATATACATATATAAATATATATACATATATATATATACATATATATATATATACATATACATATATATATATATATATATAACCATGCTGGGAAAGGGGACCGGGTTTAGCATGCCTTTAAAACCTTTACCTAGGCTATGTAGCTTTGTCATCCTAAACCACTCATGGGCTATATGGGTTTAGCTCCCCCTGCTAAAAGGGCCCTAGTAAGTATAGCCACACAACCTGGGAAGAATACCTAGGATTACTAGTATAACCCTCAAAATATAGTGTGACATCATGCACACGGTCACCAAAAACAGCCTCACATTGGCAACTATGAGTTTCCAGTTCTGGTCTCTACGGGATCTCCAACTTCCATGGATTTGCTCCACATTCCGCCATTATTTCCTAGTTAAAACCATTTTCCAAATAACCAAACCATTATCCAATTTTTAACCAAGGCCCTTAATATTGGCATCATTATAACAATTCTTACATGCAAGTATTATCCATAACCAACCATGTATAGTTTAAGGAGACTTTCAAGTGCCCTTCCATTTACCCTATAAAACCACTAGGGGAATTCCATGTGCCCCACAAGTATAACCATTATCCATTTACCATCCCAAGACATTTAAACCATGTATAATTCCTTTAATAAGTTTTAAAACAAACAAGAGTTCCATAAAAAGTAGTCGATGCAATAACATATCTTTATAAGCATTTTCTCAAACACACTGGAGGCATAATATGACCAAAATCAATTCCAATTACCATTAAACCATTTTCATGAAATCCAATTATCAAAAACACCATTAATGCATATAAAACATAATTAAAACCATGTAAAACCATAGCCAACCATTTAATATTAAAACTCCCCGATTCATATTTTAAAACCAAAGTCATATAATCAACGAAATCATGAAAACATTCATAAAACCTGACTTTAGATAGAATTAACAATGATGAGAGAGAACATGCCTTGAACTAAAATGATGATGGAAAGAAATCACCAAGACAAGCCCTAAATCAATCCTCTAGATGAAATCGTATCTTCCCTTGCCCAAAAGCTTTTGAGAGAATTATAGAGTGTTTAGAAGAGTTTCTAAGTGTTAATGAATGAAATAATAGGGTAAATAACCTTCCAAGTATGTTAGAAGTCATGGGACCTTAACAAGATAGGTGGGGAAATGTCCAAAATACCACTATTTTAGTTGTACAAAAATCCCATCACAGGGTACGACTGACCCTTATGAGTCGTACCCTTCCAATACAAGTGGTACCCTCTACTCATACCCTAGCCTCAACCTTTTGATCAAATATTCTCAGCATACAACTCATCCAACCAAGTCGTATCCAAAGCATACAATCAATACCCTTCATCTGTATCTCTAGCAGACTAAAACCCAAGAAAGATTTAGACACTGTCCACCATACGAGTCCTTAGTATGACTCATACCCTAGCTTATGGATCATGGTGAGCCACTCGTACTCAGATCCAAACTAAGTAACCAAGTCTAAGATTAAGTTAAGGAACCAAATGATCCATAAACACCAATATGACCCATACCTCTAAGTCATATCCATTCCAGGAACCAAAATCCATCCCACCAACCAACACTGGTCAGCATACGGCTGGACCATACCATTCATACCCGAACATACGACTCATACCCATGAGTTGTATTGGATCCAGAGATCAGAATTCCAGGAAATTTTTTAAGGTCCAGAAACTAAGGTGTTTCAGTCTCCTTCATTAGGAACATTAGTCCCTGAATAACGAACAAGGTAGGAGTAACCACACGCACGAGTCATTTGCATTATCAAATATATTTCCAATCTTTAACAAAGTTTAAAACAAAATTAATCTTTCCTTTAAAAACTCTGAAAATAAAGATGTATTGAAGACATATACCTTCCGCACGAATCCTAGGAGCAGAAAAAAATGTAAATATTTGGACTTTATGTCCTTCCCCACTTCCCATGTAGCTTTTTCCACCTTATGGTTTTACCAAAGAACCTTAATCGAAGCTATATCCTTGGTACGCAACCGTTGAACCTGCCTCTCTAATATCTCTACCAAGACTTTATCATAAGACAAAGAATCAATGATACCCAATCATTCTAAAGGAACAACCGAGGAAGGATCACTAATGCACTTCCTCAGCATAGAAACATGAAAGACCGGATGAACCAAGATCAAGCTAGAAGGAAACTCCAGCTCATAAGCAATATTACCAATTCTCCACAAAATCTTATAAGGACCAACATACCGGGGATTGAGCTCCCCCTTCTCTCCAAACTACACTACTTCCTTCATGGGAGATACCTTAAGGAAAACCTTATCCCAAACATCAAACTCTAAGTCTCTACACCTAAAATCTGTATAGGACTTTTGACGACTTTAGGCAACCTTAAGCCTCCCCCAAATCACCTTCACCTTCTCCATAGCCTGGTAAACTAAGTAGGGACCTAACATGTCCGTCTCAAAAGGCTTAAACCAACTAATAGGAGATCTACACCTCCTTCTATACAATACCTCTTAAGGGGACATACCAATACTAGAATGATAGCTATTATTGTAAAAAACTCCACCAAAGGTAGATGCTCAACCCAATTTCCATCATATTCAATCACACAAGCCTGAATCATATCCTCCAATATCTGAATAGTTCTCTTCGCTTACCCATCCATCTGTGGGTGGAAAGTAGTACTCAGACTAACCTTAGTCCCCAACCTTCTCTAAAAAGATCACCAGAAGTGATATGTAAACTGTGTCCCACTATCAGAAATAATCGAAATAGGCACCCCATATAGCTTCACAATCTCCTGAAGATATAGCTTTGCATAATTCTCCACCGAGAAGGTTATCATCACTGGTAAAAAGTGGGCAGACTTAGTCATCCTATCAACGATGACCAAAATCAAATTATATTAATTCTGAGACCGAGGAAGACTAGTAACGAAGTCCATATTGATCACTTCCCATTTCCACTCAGGAAAATCAATTTATTGATACAACCCTCCTGGATATATGTACTCAACCTTAACCTTTTGACACACTATTTATTTGGCTACAAAATCAACCACAACCCTCTTTATTCCATTCTATCAATAGACCTCTTTGAGATTATGATACATCTTAGTCGAGCCGAGATGAACAACATAGTGTGACTTATGTGCCTCAGCCAAAATCCTTTGTCATAAATCATCGACATCAGGAACATACAACCTCTCTTGGTTTCGCAAAGTACCATTACTACAGATCACAAACACCCCTACCTTTTGCCCATCAACATTACTCTTGATTTTCACCAAGATAGGATCTAGCATTTGCTTCTCCTAAATCTCCACACCAAGAGACGATCGAACTACCTCTTTCACCATTGCACCATTATCCTTAGAGTCTAAGAGGAGAACTCCAAGATTAACTAAGCAGTGAATATCTTTACCAATTCCCGCTTTCCTTTCTCCACATGAGACAAACTCTCTATGGATAACCTACTAAGGGCATCAACAACCATGTTAGCCTTACCTGGGTGATAGTAAAGACTCATATCATAGTCCTTGAGAAGTTCAAGCCATCTCCTCTGCCTGTAATTAAACTCCTTCTAAGTTAACACATACTATATACTTTTATGATAAAAAAAATATATCCATGTGTACACCATACAAATAATGCCGCCATATTTTAAAAGTAAACACAATCGCCAACAGTTCCAAATCATGAGTAGGATAGATCATCTAATATACCTTCAAATGTTTAGAAGCATAGGCAATCACCTTCCTATGCTGCATTAACACACAACCAAGACCTACTCGAGATGCATTATATTAAACCATGAACCCATCATTGCCTTTCGGCAAAGTCAGAATTAGAGATGAAGTTAACTTAGCCTTCAACTTCTTAAAACTCCCCTTACAAGTATCTGACCAAGAAAACTTAACCTTCTTTTAATTAACTTATTCAAAGGAGAAACTATCGATGAAAATCTTTCCATAAACTACTTATAATATTTTAACACCTTGAAAACGGGTCCTAAGATGCCACACAGTGCTTAAGATCATAAGTGACCCCAAGCTAACCCTTCTACTGGCATAACTCTTAAGCAACTGAATAAAATAGCTAAATCTATACAAAATCAATGCAAGATAACTCTTTTTTGAAATTTGTTCAATACAAAACTGAATTCAAATGATTACAACTCTATTTTTACAAAGAAAATTGAAACTGAATACATTAACTCTACTGTCTATCTATGAAGCCTCTACTAATACTGACTATAGACAACTGGGAAGCTACTTCAACTATCACTAATCAATAAGTATGAATGAGAGAGTAAAGAATATAAATAAGTATAACTAAAGTCCCCGAAGTAGGAGGACTCATCATCTCACTGGCTGGAATCTGCATCTGTCTGAGTCTGAATGTGCATACTGAAACTTGTACCTATATTATGAGATAATGTAGCACATATACAAATATGTGGATCAGTACTTTGAGGATGTACTGAGTATATGGGGGTGAATGCATAAGTATAAACATATCTTATAGTCATGATTTATAAAACAATGCATGCTAAATGTAAGTGACTCACATAAGCTGGAATATCTGAAATACTGCAATAAGTAGCAATAAGAAGCAAAATATGCTTTACAAATCTCGTGAGCCACAACATTTAGTTCTAAAATTTGTATTCTCTTCTTGTTCTTATAATCTTGTCAACTAAATGAAATCTGAAATTTGCTTTTTTCATAAGAAATACTTTATCTCAATTCATATAGGCTAAGTGAAAAGGGAGCTCACCTTTGTGTTTGAAAACTAAAGCTGTAACACTATAACTGAAAATCTCAAGTAATTCAATATCTGAATAAATTTTGTGAGCGTTTACACTTAGTTCCTAAAATCATTAGAGAAAATACTTACCTTAAGAAGTATACTCAAAACTGTTGTTTACTTTTACTAGAAAGGAAAAATATTTTCTCTAAGGGAAAAATACTTTAAGAAACTACTATGAAAATCTTACTTTTAGGGAGGTTCTCTTAACCGACATAAACCATGTGATCTACATGGAGTCCAATGTTTTTGTCCTCCTAAGAAAGAAACCTCACGTTGTGGAAGGTGTCATACTCTTGCCAGGGAGTATAAACTCAACATAGTGATCACTATCTTGGCCTTGGGCCCATAAATCTCAATCCTAGGTGGCACATAGTTTTGGGGTATGCAACCGTAGTAACTTACCCAACTCAGTGCTAAATACTATTCCCTGTTAATTAGCTGCGCTCATCTCATGGAAATCTACATTTAATAATCTCGTGGTTTATAATGAAACCAATTACAAAATATGTAATCTCATTCAGTGAAGTGGATTTCAAAGCTACTATGACCATCACGGTCAAAACTTTCTCAATAATCTCAAAATACTCAAATCATGGGTGCTTAAAGCACCAAAGTTCTTAAAATTATAATCTCAAGTAAGGATTAATGACCCATAATTCAATCTCAAGTTAAGACATATAAAAATTGATACTCGATATCATAAAGATTCATAAATCATATAGAAATCTGGAAATTTTCAGCAATATGCATTATGACCTCAACTTACTCATGTACTTCCATTTCTAAATCATTGAAACCATCATAATCTCAAGAAATAATAGCATAGGGTATAAACCCATACTTCAATTTCATAAGAAAACATGTAAAACCATATATCTTTGTAATTAAAACAACTTTTGGGCACAAGGATGAAAGGAGTGTCCTTGTTCAAACCCCACATACCTTATTTGGCTTGATTCAATGGAACAAGTTTACTTTTGAAGCCTTGAGAAAGTTCTTGGAGGCTTTTCCTGACTGTTCTTGAATGGTGACGTTTTGATTCATGAGTACTCTTGAAAAAGTTCTTGAATATTATTTTTGGGAGATAGTCTTGAGAGGAACCCTAATTTTGATGCTATGGATGGATGTGAAGTTGTGTGCTTTGATTTGATTTAATTAGGTGTTGAAAAGGGTGGAAAAGACCCAAAAATCCTTTTAAAAATGGCTGAAAATCGCTAAATGAAGGTCCCCGACGGTTTGGGCGACGAACCATCGCCCAGGGGATGGACTATCCCTTCAAACCGTCGCTCTTTAGCCAGAAAATAGGCTTACTGCCTCAGTGCTGACAGTTTGGGCGATGGTCTGTCGTAGGAGCGACGGTCCGTCGGCCTTCCCATCGCACTTTGGCAGTCCGGATAGATCACTGTAAAACGACCATAACTTTTTATCCCAATACTAGATTTTGAAAAAATTGGTATCTTTGGAAAGATAATTCAATTATATATCTGTTGATGGGTCATGAGCTCAAAAATTCATAATATAATAAAAGATATCCTCATTTGAATTTCACTATACCAAAATCCTTCTCAAGAATTAAATCGGTAAGGGATGTTTTGATTTGTTTAATAGCTAGGACATATTTGAGGCCTTAATATACATCAAACTTGATCATAAAACTACCAAATCACTAAGATTTATTTCTCATAAGCTTGAAGCATTGTTTTACTATCGGTTGGGATTCTCGGGGTATTACAATTATCCGACTAAACCCAAGAAGCTCTGAATATCAGATGGATTCGTAGGTCTAGGCCTCCTCTTCACCACAACAACCTTTAGAGCATCCATTATGATCCCCTCCCTAAAAATAATATGACCCAAGAAAGTTACAACATTTAACCAAAATACACTCTTGGAAAACTTGGCATACAAATGTTGTTCCTTTAAGGTTTACAACACCACACAGAGGTGATTAGCATGATCCACCTCACTCTTCAAATAGACCAAACTTTCATCAATAAACACAATAACGAATAGTTCTAAATACTGATGAAAAACCCTGTTCATCAGATCTATAAATGCTGCCGGAGCATTAGTCAACCCAAATGACATCACCAAAAACTCAAAGTTCCCATACCGAGTATGAAAAGTTGTCTTAGGGATATCCACCTTCCTAATCTTTAGTTGATGGTACCCAGACCAAAAATCTATCTTAGAAAAGGATTTGACACCTTACAACTGGTCGAACAGATCATTTATCCTTGGAAGAGGATACTTGTTCTTGACCGTCACCTTGTTCACTTGCCTATAGTCAATGCACATCTAAAGGGAACCATCCTTCTTGCAAACAAACAACACCGGCGCACCCCACGGGGATACACTAGGACAAATAAAACCTTTATCCAGAAGATTCTTAAGTTGCTCTTTGAGTTCCCTCAACTCAGTCAGAGCCCTTCTATACAGAGGAATAGAAATTGGATGAGTGTCCAGAACTAGATCAATACCAATTTCAATTTTCCTATCCAGAGAAACACCAGGAAGATCATTCAGAAATTTCTCTGGAAACTCATTTACCATTAGAACTGACTGGAAAGAAGGACCTTCCGAGTTAGAATCATTAACCCAAAGTAAGTGATAAAAACAACCTTTAGAGATCAACCTTTGAGCTCTAAGATAAGAAATAAATCTCCCTCTATGAGCTAGAGAACCACTCTCCTATTCTATAACCGGCTCACTAGGGAACCTAAAGATAACCCTACAGGTTCGATAATCCAAGGACGCATAACAAGAATGCAACCAATCCATCCTAGACCGACATCAAAATCCACCATACCCAACTCAAACAGATCCGCCAAGTTCTGCTTTTCACCAACAGATACCACCCCCCATAGACTCTCTTAGCAATAATCGAGTCACCTATTGGGGTAGAAATAAAAAAGGGATCTGAAATAACATCTGAATCAAAACTAAAAATACAACCACATAAGGAGTCATATAGGAGAGAGTGGACCTTAGATTAAGAGAATAATATACGTCATAAGAGAAAATCTATAACGTACTAGTAATGACATCAGGTGATGCTACAGATTCCTATCTGGATGCCAAAACATATAAACTATTTTGACCAGTACTTGAACCAGGAAAAGTATCAAAATTAGATGAAACACTACCAGGTGTAGGAGTAGAAGATGAAGCCACATAAATCTTATACGCCCCCGTAGCAACCTTATTAACAAGACAATCCCTGAGCCGATGGCCTGTCTGGCCAAACTCGAAGCATTTGTCCCTTCTTTTATTGAAATAACCCCAATGAGGATGACCATAGAATTGACAAGAAGTGCATGAAGAAACTGATTGACCTACGCTTGCCTATAATTGGGCACCCTGTGCCCAGAAATTTGTCACCATCATGATGATGCCCGTCACCAGCATGGTAAGAAGCACTAGCAGAAGAGTAGGAACCAGAACTCCCCCATTTCTTTTTTGGCCACTTGCCACCATCCTAACCACCCTGAGACTTCGCACCTTCCTAGTTAGAAAACCTATTCCTCATACCCTGTCTATCCCTAAACTCTATCTTCTTTCTCTTTTAGCCTCCACTTACTGCATATGAAAAGTAAACCTAGAGATGTCTATATCTTTAATCAATAAGGCAATTTTGCTATCCAAAATCAAATCTTATTTCAACCTAGAGACGAACTTTCTCATTCTTTCCTGCATATCAGTAACTAAATCAGGAGCATACCTTGACAATTGGTGGAACTTCAAGGCATATTTCTTGACAGAAATCCTTCCCTGCTTGAGGTTCAGAAACTCCTCTATATTTGCTTCACTTAGCTCTTGGGGAAATAAACGATCCAAGAAGGCCTTAGAAAAAGTATCCCACTTTATTAATTCTTCCACATCACCCCTATCCCTATCCCACTCTTTATACCACTGATATGCTACCTCTTTAAGCTGAGAAGCTGCAAAGTTTACCTCTTCTACATAGGTTGCCTGTATCACCTGAAATTTCTTTTCCATTTCATCCAAGAAGCCCTGTGGTTCCTCCTCTATCTTCACTCTAAAAAAGTGGGAGAACCTAACTTCATAAATTGGCCAACCACTTTGGCCTCAGAAGACAAAAAACTAGTCGTAACCTGTCCAGTCTGAACAGTGACCATCTAAGAAATAATATAATTAGACTGACAAAATTCTTCATTAGTCATCTCACCTTAAGCAGAACTAGTAGCAATCGGTGGAACTTCAGAACTATCAGGGATAGGACCACGATATCAAAGATGAACCCCTAAAGTAGGATATACCCCTTCAGCATTACCCCTAGATGGGATAGAAGAATTCTCTTATGTTCCAGATCTATGAGGCATAATCTGAAAGACAGACAAACAAGGATTAGCGAAGATTCCAGGGCTGAGACTCCAAGACTGAAAATAGAATACCAAGAAAGTGAAATATTCCTAAATGACTTGTTGCCTCTCTCTTATGAGTGTGGTGCGCTACACACTCTTAAAAGATACTACTCGATGGACTCCTAATTGACCATAAAACTAGGCTCTGATACTAACTTGACGTGACTCGACTAGGGGCCTTATTGTAACGAGCATCTCAAGTCCTACCAGGATTGGAAACCACCCCTGTTACCCAACCCATCCTCTAGCCGCCTGCCCTGAGTTGGCTGAATTTTGAGAATGTAGAAATATAGTGCAAAAGCTTACATGAGGACTCTGGGATAAGATCACAACCGTGACTAACCCAATTGAGTACTACCATCCCATATCAACAATCCAACCATACCAAAACAGGGGTCATAAACCAGGCCGTAACCAAAGATATTCCAAACATAATATAATTAATCACAAAATGGAATAAGGTGGAGTAACCAATGATGTTATCCCACCGACTTATTCCAATGCCAAGGATAATGTAATTACCGATTCCTCCCATTCCAACCCATAAAAGTACCACAAATCCTCTAACCAAAAGAGTAATAAAATTTAATTGGGATATGCCCCTAACCATAGTCAAAACCAATATCAAAGAATAATCCAAAATCTATAAAAGTTTCCATAACATGAAATAAAGCCTTATGAAAGGATGGAATCTCATCACTTTGGTCCAAATGATGTCCTCGAGTCAATCACTATGAAAGATACAACCAATAGTAGACGGGTTAGCGGGTGAATGCTAGCATGATCTCGGGATTAGGATAAAATAATACCATTTATAAAACCAAGTAAAACTATCCATATGAACACAACCATACATACATACATCTATATATACACATATAACCATGTTGGTGTAATATCCCGCATTTTTGGGCTAGTCTTTGAACCGTCGCTCCTACGTGTATAAGCTATAATCCAAATGATTCCCATGAAAATATAAATTTCATGATCTTTAACCTCATTTTTGAAGTGCTCTTTTGGTTAAAAATGTTCATAGGAATCTCTTAGATCCTAATTGAGATAAGATCATTTGATTCGTTCATAATTCAATATTTGATTCTATAAGGGTCTAATTTAAATGTGTATAACTTTTAATATACATAAAATTTTTCATCTTAAGATCCACCAAATTATATATAATTGAATTATCTTTCCAATGATACCAATTTTGCAAAAATCCGATAACCGAGTAAAATGTTATGGCATTTTCCGTGTGAGACAGTAAGTCGATGCAATCTTGACGCGTTGCGTCGACTGCGCCTCAACACTAAAAACTGACACAGATCGAAAACTATTTTACATGTTAATTCAATTCCAAAAGTTCCTAGGGTCACTTTGGTAAATTCCCCTCACCCAAACCCGTCCATAACATCAAATTTCAGCTCCCAAAAAAGCATTAGATACATTCTCATTCCTCTTTTTCTCTCCAAGAAAGACCTAACCCCCTCAAGAACACCAAAAAACTCCATTCAATTTTTCTTCAAGATAGTCAAGTGTTCAAAGTTTCCAATCCAAGAAATATGAAAATTCAAGTCATCCTCGTCAAGAAAGAAACCAAGAATTAAGCATCACAATTCAAGAATCCCAAGAAAGCATTCAAGATCATCTCATAGGGTTTCAAGGTCAAATTCTCTACATCCAACCAAGTCTATTAAGGTATGTGGGGTTTGAACAAGAATAATTCTTTCATTCTTGTGCCCAAAGACTTGAATTTATTAAAGAATTACATGGTTTGCAAGTGGAGTTTATGCCCAAATTACTTTGTTTTGAGTTTATGAATTTATAAGTTACTTAAGTCTTGAATTGCATATTTATTTCACCTATTTATGATTGGAATTGAGAATTTATACTATGAATTGCACACCCCTAAAATGAATTGATATTTTCAAGTATTTTCAAGATTGATGTCAAGAATTAAGCTTTATTATGAAATTGTGATCATATGAGTATATATATGCTTAAACCCAAGTATGAATTTTGATGTTTCATGAAGAGTTGTTATTAGCATGTTTAACAAAAAAGTATCCTAATTTTAAAGAAAGATTTATCTTTGATCCTAAGCTAAGATAGGAATCCACATTATTTATGATTTAAAGCAAAGAGAAGCATAGTTTGGCTTTCACCATATATCTTTATACTATTTTAAGATGGATTTCCTAAAAGTTCTGAGCATAATTATGGGAGTAGTATTTAGCACCGAGTTGGGTATAATTACAAGGTCTCATGCCCCAGAACTATGAGCCTCCGTAGGTTGATGATTTGCCCATAGTGTGCTAAGATAGTGATCACTTAAGTTAAGGTTCTATTCTGATGGTAAGGGTTGAACAACTCTCCCCAACGTGGGAAAGAAATTGGACTCAATGTCAGCTCACATAATTTTTGTCAGTTAGAAGAAACTCCCAAGTCCATGTTCCCGAGGTCCCTAAGTCTCAAAGTCCCAAAATTTCAAAGTTCCAAAGTCTCTAAATCCTAATAGTAAAGAAAAGCTTCAAAAAGTATTTTCCCTTCAGATAAAGTGTTTTCCCTAAAGTTTTAAATCTTACATACTACAAATTTTAGAATAGAAAAAAGTCAAAGAAAAGCTTTTAGAAAATTAAGTGTAAGGGCTCACAATTTATTCAGACTATGCTTCATAGAAAGATATTAGCCAAAGTTTTCAGCTCTCAGATTTCAGATTCTAGAATGAGTCCTTTATACACTTAGATAGTATGATTTAAAGAGAGAATACAAGTACAACTTTTAGAACTAAATATAATGGCTCACAAGATTTATAAAGTATGATTTGCTTCTCATGATAATTATTTTCAGAATTTCAGATATTCCAACTTATGGGAGTTATTTACATTTATCATGCATTATTTTTAAAATTATGATGATGAGATCATGTTTTACTTATGCATTTCACCCCCATATACTCAGTACATCCTCAAAGTACTGATCCACATATATGTCTATGTGCTACATTATCTCGTAATATAGGTACACGTTTTTGTATACATATTGTAACTCCCTAAATCTGGTACCCAGAATACTACACGGTGATCATGACCCCGAAGGACCTTAAGGTAACCCATGACTGATATTTGTACCTGTTTACTGCATGATATACTGTATAAATACAGAAACATGAACTGAAAGGCCATAAGGTTCAAATTTGTAACATAACTGATAAAACATAATATATGGATAGGGTATGAAATACCCAAAATACTAAAATAACTGTCTGAACATGATAGTCTGAAAAACCTCTAACTGACTGAACTGTCTAAATAAGGAGTTGATGGGACATGTCCCCAACTAACTCCAACTAATAAATTAATTAATGAGATGGTAAAATAATGATAATGTCCTCAAAAGATGAGCACTCACTGCTACTCTGACTGCTGAGACTGGGATGCTACTGATTCTCTGGAGCTCGTGTCTATGAACCATGGTATAAGACACCATAGCGCAAATGTGTCAGTACTTTGAATGTATTGGTATGCATGTGAGGTAGGCTGAATGCATGTGGTTCATATGTATGAACAATACTAACTAACTGACTAATATGAACGTGAGAATACATGCATGAATACATAGTAACTATATCTGTGATCGTGATAACATAAATTTACTGATAACTAACATGATAAATAGCTGAGTTCTGATGGATAATATAACTGATAACATAAATGACTGAATCTGAATACCCTGAATCTGATGGAACTAGCAAAGTTTTGTACTATTCTGAGTTGACTGTATCTGACAGTCCTGATTCTATAACTGAAACTATGGGAAGTAGTTATCTAACTGACATGCCCCTAATACACCATTATGGCGGAGTTTGGGTCTAATTTGTAACTCTAATTGGAAGGGTGTCAATATAGCACCACTAATACGAACAATCTGTAAGTAATGATGTGTGAGCAGATGCTAACACATTTGAAGATTTTAACTCTAAATAATTGCAAAGTCTTAAGCAACTTTTGGTTGTTTTTGATCATTTTTTTGTGATATTGTAGTTGTAGCAAGGATGGGAGGAGAACATAGGAAAGATGAACAAAATAAGTAAAATCTCGTACAAGTGAGCTGATATGAGTCTGACGGCATTTCTTGCAAGACGTCAGATATGTGGAAAGATACCAAAAAAAGGCGTCAGGAAGAACAGTGAAGAAGAGTTGCTGGATTAAGGTGACGACATTCTCAATATGTCATCACAAGTGTGGTAAGCCGTCAGAAGATGCCGTCAAGTGGGATAGAACATGGTGAAATAAGTTGAAGGTCTGACGACATTTTTGACACGTCGTCACTCCTCTGGTAAGCCAACATAGGATATCATCAGATTGAGGCAGAACAGGTTAAGAAGGAACGACTTCTGACGACATATCTGAGATGCCATTAGAAGCCTGATGATCAACACCAATATGCCGTCACCTAAATCCTAGCCCAACTGTGATTTTTTTATTTTATTACCTTAATTAGGCTTTAGTATAAATATCATCTTTTAGGGTTTCATTCAAAACTTTGGAAGAAGCTTTTGACATCTTGTAACTTAGTAAAGAGGAGTTCACTTGTTTTTGACTCTCTTAACTTAGAATTTAATTTTCCATCCTTTGATTTAGTTGTGGGAAATTCTTACTGTACTTGAAGGAGAAACAACTTTGAATTTCATCTTTTGTAAGTTCACTTGCTGTAAGTTATGAATTTAATCTTTGTTATCTCTTTATATCTTATGAGCAACTAAAACCCATAACTAGGGTTATGGGATCTATGATTATTATTTCATTAATTTAATAGTTGAATTAGGGTTTGAGTGATTGTGGGAACGTCTTGAAATTCTGTTGTTTTAACTTGAATCTATTGGTTGTAAACATTAGGTTATGCCTTAGGTTTTATTTGCCTCTAACGGAGAAATAGACTAGAGGTCATGAATTATCAACAGGGACTCAGAAGCTACCAACCTTCTGTTTAATGATTGATGCCATAACTGGATCAATCTACCTGAGATAACATCCGGTTGGAAATAGATATGTTATCTAAGTTCGAGAGAATTAGATAATAAATTGTCTGGTGAGGTCGAGAGATAAGTCAGATAGTTTAATCCGCAGGGATAATTTGTTGTTCCAATGTATCACGAGAATCATGAACAGTTATTATTCAATGGAGATTAATAGTCATAGTGATCACAACTCTAGTTTTTCTATATCATTGATTCAAAATATTGAAATCTAAGTTTTGAGTTCTAAAATAAGTTGAAACGTTAAAATTTGTTTGATTGATAAAAACCACTATTTTGTCTTTTCTTATTATTTATTTGAATTTAACTTGTATCTATAGTTTCAAACTAGTTTAATCGCCACTCACATTGTTCCCTGTGGATTCGACCCCAACTTCAAAGTTGGGTAAATATATTGATGACAAACGCCTTACACTTATTTGAGGTGTAAGTTGAGCGTTATAAAAAATGGCACCGTTGCTGGGGAACAATTTGGCATATTGAGTTAATTTAGAATTGTAGCTTACTTTCTTGAATTCAAACTTGTAAATTTTGTTATGATTTCCTTTGTTCTTGTGTTAGTTAGATTTTCTTTATTTTTGTTTATTTCTTAGTATGGCATCATGGAATGAATGAAAGTTTGATGGTTGGAAATCTTATCTGGATGATCCATGTCCATATTGTGATGGACCCCACTTTTGGCAAGATTGTAGATATACTCCCCGGAGAGAGATATATGTACCATCTCCATCCTACCAGAAGTATAATTGTTATTTATGTGGCGGTCAAGATGGACATTGGAGTGATTTCCCAAATTCCCCTTCCCCCTATTGCGCTAACCTAGGTTCTAGTTCTTTTTATGAGTATGACAAGTCTTATAGTCAAGAAAAGGAAGAACAAAGCACTAGAAAGAGTGACATTGAAGCTATGCTTCAACTAATGTTGGATCATATAGACACAATGAATGATATCATATGTGACATACGTCAAGAAATTAGGGCATTTAATGAGGGAAGAGAAAGGATAGAAGAGATGGATATCGAGGTCAATCATCCAAAAAACTTTTCTACATTATGTTTAGATGATATCTTGTCTGTGGAATCATTTAAAATAATGGAAGAGTGTGACGATGAAGAGCAAGATTCCTATACTGATGATGAGCTTGATGTTGATCAACCCTTGGAGATTTCCCAACCAATCGAGCCAACCATGAGGGATGATGCCAAGATTAAGGGAATGGTGCTAGAGGCAAAAGAAGAAGCCAAGTCAATCTCTTATGAAGACTCTAGCCCAATTCAAAGTAAAAATGTTGAGAAGATGAATAAAAGTGAGTGTGTAGAGGATAGTGTAAATTTTGAAGTAGGATTTATTGGGCCACACTCGAAGCATTTTTCTACAATATGTTTAGATGATATCTTATCTGTGGAATCATCTAAACTAGTGGAAGACTGTGAAGATGAGGAACAAGAATCCTATATTCTTTATTTTACACTTGATAAACAACATAAAAACATACCTTACTTTAAGGTCGAGTTGTTTACCATGCATCATTCATTACTCGGCTTCTTAATCTTTGTACCACCTCCCTATGAGCGAGGCAAGAATATGGACTCTAAGTTAGGGGTGAAATTCATATCCTTAAGGTGGAGGAAAAAGCTAAGTTGGGTCATTCCGCGACATTAAACTAGGTGCTTCTTGGGAGGCAAACTAAGGTAATTTGTTGTTTGTATTCGTATTATGTGATTGACATTAGATCTTCGCACCTATGGTGCCACAGGTATGTTTCAAACTCTCTTGTTTTGATTTGACATGTTGGGAATAATGCATGATATTAAGTTGAGGGTTGGGCTACTTGTGGGTGTTGATGTCCTCTTGGGTTTTTTTGTTGTCGTGCCTCTTTTCCCCAGAGTCTTTTTCCTAGTAGAGCCGGCATGTTTAGGCGTACTGTGTTTGTTTTGTGATGTGTTGTGGTTAACTGGATAAAATAAGTATTTAGAGCAGTTGACATATTTTTGTTGATTTTTGAGACTGATAAACACCTCTTCGTTGGTCTGTTTTATAACTGTGTGATATACATTTATGTGTGACCACTGTTCATCTTGTTATGGCATTAGTACTAGTGACATGATATCCACTGCTAAACAATCTCATGAACCGGATAGATAGTAGCTTGTGATGCACCGTTGTGCCATGTGTGTGTGAGATACTACTTAGTTCCCTTTGTGTGTTAAAAACAAAACTTGCCCGGTTAGTCTTACCTTGGTTGAAAGATAGGGGTTAGGAAATGATCATAGGCCATTTTGATTTTTAAGTCACCTTTTGCCTAAATGACCTTCCCTGTATGCAGGATATCTCTTTATCCCTATTTTGAGCCTGAATTGACCATTTCTTTCTATGACACCTATCACCTTCCCGTTTAGATCATAAAGAACCTATTTTGGCCCTGTTCCTCCTTGGACACTGTGCACCTAGACTTAGGTAAACAACCTAAGTTGAGGGGGCTATCATAGGGGTGCGTGATGTAAACTGAGTATGAAGAAAGGTAGAATAAAAGGAAAAGAATTAGTGAAAAAGAATAAAAAGCTGGGTGGTGTGGAAGAAGAATAAGAAAAGAAAAAGAATGAAAAAGAAAAGCCACATCCATCCTGAAAATGTGTGATCAAGAAAAGGAGAAAAAGAAGAAAAAGGTTAATAAGTGAACCCCAAAAGTTAAGATAGTGCCAAGGAGGCTTAGTCACTCTAAATGCCATTGAATATCATACCATCCCTTAGCCTACATTACAAGCCGAAGAAAAGACCTATAGTGATCCTAACTTACCTGTCTGGACACCTGGGTAATGAAATAAGGGCAAGCATATGGTATTTGACATGCATTGATTGGAATTTCTTTCTGAGAGTGAGTGTCTCCTGACCATCCCCGCATTTACATGCTTGAGTTCTTATATGAGTGAGGAGGGACTACTTTGTTGTAAGGACACATCGGTTGCATTACTAGCTATTAACTTATTTTGATAGTGTAATATTGGTACATGTATGGTTGTTGTTGCTGAATTGATGCCATATCTTGATTCCTTTGGGTCACATTATTAATCTTCATGGATATGCACAATTGGATTAAACATGGAGAGTGGCATGAGTTTTTAGCTAAACTTGATAATCAACCGTGATAGGTATCTTATATGTCTCTTGGTTAAGCATCGCAGTATGGTGTTATGTGGTTTCTTGAGGACAAGAAATTGTTTTAAGTTGAGGGTGTTGATGTGTGAGCAGATGCTAACACATTTAAGGCTTTTAACTCTAAATAATTACGAAGTCTTAAGAAACTTTTGGTTGTTTTTGATCGTTTTCTTGTGATATTGTAATGTAGCAAGGATGGGAGGAAAACATAGGAAAGATGAACAAAATAAGTAAAATCTGGTACAAGTGAGCTGATATGAGTCTGACGGCATTTCTTGCAAGCCATCAGAGATGTGGTAAGCTACCAAAAAAAGGCGTCAGGAAGAAATATGAAGAAGAGTTTCTGGATAAAGGTGACGACATTCTCAATATGTCGTCACAAGTGTGGTAAGCCGTCAGAAGATGCCGTCAAGTGGGATAGAACATGGTGAAATAAGCTGAAGGTCTGATGATATTTTCTACACGACGTCACTCCTTTGGTAATCCATTAGAGGATATCATCAGATTGAGGCAGAATAGGTTAAGAAGGAACGACTTCTGACGACATATCTGAGATACCGTCAGAAGCCTGACGATCAACACCAATATGCCATCACCTAAATCCGAGCCCAGCTGTGATTTTGTTATTTTATTACCTTAATTAGGCTTTAGCATAAATAGCATCTTGTAGGGTTTCATTCAAAACTTTGGAAGCAACTTTTGACATCTTGTAACTTAGTAAAGGGGAGTTCACTTATTTTTGACTCTCTTAACTTAGAATTCAATTTCCCATCCTTTGATTTAGTTGTGGGAAATTCTTACTGTACTTAATGGAGAAACAACTTTGAATTTCATCTTTTGTAAGTTCACTTGCTTTAAGTTATGAATTTAATCTTTGTTATCTCTTTATATCTTATGAGCAACTAAAACCCACAACTAGGGTTGTGGGATCTATGATTATTATTTCATTGATTTAATAGTTGGATTAGGGTTTGAGTAATTATGGGAACGTCCTAAAATTCTGTTGTTTTAACTTGAATCTATTGGTTGCAAACATTAGGTTATGCCCTAGGTTTTATTTTCTTCTAAAAGAGAAATAGACTAGAGGTCGTGAATTATCAATAGGGACTCGGAAGCTACCAACCTTCTGTTTAATGATTGATGCCGTAACTGGATCAATCTACCAGAGATAACATCTGGTTGGAAATAGATATGTTATCTAAGTTTGAGAGAATTAGATAATAAATTATCTGGTGAGGTCGAGAGATAAGTCAGATAGTTTCATCCGCAGGGATAATCTGTTGTTCCCACCTATCACGAGAATCATGAATAGTTATTATTCAATAGAGATTAATAGTCATAGTGATCACAAACCTAGTTTCTCTATATCATTGATTCGAACTATTGAAATCAAAGTTTTGAGTTCTAAAATAAGTTGAAACGTTAAAATTTGTTTGATTGATAAAAACCCCTATTTTGTCTTTTCTTATTATTTATTTGAAATTAACTTGTAGCTATAGTTTCGAACTAGTTTAATCGCCACTCACATTGTTCCCTGTGGATTCGACCCCGACTCTGAAGTTGGGTAAATATATTGACGACGACTGCCTTGCACTTATTTGAGATGTAATTGAGCGTTATCAAGTAATCCTCATATAACAGGTAACCCTAGTGAGAATGGTAGGAAACCTCATATAACAGGTTAAGCCACCTCATCTACCCTCATATAGCAGGTTATGATGTCTCAACCTACGCTGGCTACGTAGTTTAGGAACGCAAGCATTGCTTCTAAAAATCACACCCTCATATAACAGGTGAGTTCACATCCTTGGGTTCACTCGGTGCTAAATCCTACTCCTATCTGAATATACACTGAACATGGACTACCAGACTGAACTGGACTGAATTAACTAAATTCCGTTGACTGATGGAATAGTACTGAGATTACTGAATTATTGAGATTTCCTGAGTCACATGACTGACTGAGTTCTATGGATCACGGCTTGACTGAGTTTATCATGAAAACATGACACAAAATCTAGGCACACAACTATATTTTTCGGGTACAAGTACCCCCAGGACTAGATGGAAGGGAACTGACATGGCATGACATTCTTGATTACACGACTAATATCAACAATCCATATACAGTAATTGAAGATATTTCATGGGCATTTGGTTATCATAGCTTGGTACATGAATAAGATAACATGTATAGATAGCATAATTTCATAAGGCTAACTCATAAGCAATCCAACAAACCAATTTCAATACATAAGAATAACATGGAAGTCATCTTGGATCACAATTTATCTATAGTGCATAATTTCTATCTTCCTAGGCATTTTATCAAACACCTTGCACGCACCCGTAGGTCATAGGCATAATCATCAAATTGAAACATTTTTAAAAACTCAATTTATGAATGTCACTCACTTGTTAATGTAGTTTCATGAAAAACACATAAATATGGCAACTTGGGAATCATATAACAAGATAAACATAGTTAAAACAAACCCAACACATAAATATCATGATTCATAATTTAAAATAGGGTTCTTGAGATTTATGGATGAAAGGAATCCATAAATAAACACAATGTATACCTTAGTTTTTGTTTTGGTGAAGATTGATGGGGAGACTTTCTTGAAATTGAAACCCTAGCTTGTTCTTGAGAGAAAATTGAGAGAAACTAGTATATTTTGGGTGAAAAATAGCTAAATCACGTGTTATTGGGTTTAAATTGGGGTGGTAAATTGAACCTTTTAACCCTGGATGCTTCTTTTAAATTCAGTGAAATTTTCCCGAATTAGAACCCTGGCACGACGCGGCGCTATCGCGCAGTGTCACTGGAGTTTGACAACTGGGAAATTAAGGGATGGCGCGACGCGAAGCCATTGCGTTGTCACTTCATTTGTAACCTAAAAGTTTGGCACGACGTTCCACTATCGCGGACCCCTACTGGAATTAGACAATTGCCATTTTCTCCTGTGGCATGGCGCGCCACTGACTAATATGGCCCTGTTTTACGACTGGAACTTGAAATAGTCATATCTTCTTACTCGGTTGTTGGATTTTGGAAAATTTTATATCGATGGAAAGCTTATTGAATTTACCACATCACAAGAACTGAAAATCTTAAAAATTCCTCATGGAATAAATATCATTCAATTTAAAAGCTAATACTTGACATTCTTGAGACAAAATTAGTTAGGAAACTTTGGGGTATTACTATATCTCCCCCTTAGGAACATTCATCCTCGAATGAGACTGACTGAGAGGTGAGAAATGATAAGCTGAAGTACATAGTAAACATGAACACTGAAATATGAATAAATAACTGATATTTTTGAGATTCATACAGAGCATGCATATCTGATGCATGATTTCATGACTGAGATGATACATGAATGTATGACTGAGAGTACTAATAAGATGATCTCACATATGTAATGCGTGAATACATAATGAAACTGATTGCATGACTGATATTTCTAATAACTGAGTCTTCTCACAAGGAGAATGCATGTCTGATGAATGAACACATGACTAATCTAATGCATGAACATATAATTAGATATGCAATGGTACTTAGTACCAAGTTTAAAAAAAATGGAATCCTGAACATGAGGCTGATACCAAGTCGTAACTAAAATCTGGACATAAAAACTGAAAAGCTTAAGGAGAACTTTTACCTTGAGCTTGACCTGAGTCGGAGGAGAAGAGGTGAGGGTACTTGGTACACATGTATGCTTCTGCTTCCCAAGTAGATCTCTCAACGGACTGATTCCACCAAAGAACTTTGACTAGAGGGACTTCTTTGGTCCTTAGTCTACGAGTCTGGTAGCCTAGAATTTTGACTGGAATCTTCCCCTAAGAGAGGCTGTTCTGAACATCTATGCTATGAATAGGGACTACAACTGCCGGGTCACCTATACACTTCTAGAGAAAAGAGACATGGAAGACTGGATGAAATGCGGCTAGATCTGAAGGCAATTCAAGCTTATAAGCTACCTTGCCGAAGCGACTGAGAGTTTTAAAGGGACCGACATATCGGGGACTGAGCCTTCCTTTCTTGCCGAACCTCTTCACTCCCTTCATAGGAGTGATCTTTAGATAGGCATAGTCACCAAACTCAAACTCGAGATACTTTCTACGCACATCTACATAAGACTTCTACCAGCTCTGAGCAGCCTAGAGTCTTTCTCTGATCAACTGGACATTCTCTAAGGCATCAAATACTAAGTCAGGCCCTATTACGTAGGCCTCACTTACTTCAAACCAACCGATTGGAGATCTTCACCTCCTACTGCAGAGAGCTTCGAATGGAGCCATTAAAATACTAGAATGATAGCTATTATTGTATGCAAACTCAATCAAAGGAAAGTGGATATCCCAACTACCATTGAAATTAATTGCACACACTCTTAGCATATCTTCTAGGGTATGAATGGTCCTTTCTGCTTGACCATCTTTCTGAGGATGAAAGGTTGTACTAAGATGAATTTAGGTACCAAGACCCTTTTGGAACGCTTTCTAGAAATGAGAGATGAACTGGGTACCTCTGTCTGAGACAATAGATAACGGAACACCGTACAATCTGACCAACTCTCTGATGTAGAGCTTGGCATAATCCTCAGCTGAATAAAAGGTATGAACTGGGAGAAAATGAGATGACTTGGTTATCCTGTCTACAATGACCCAGACTGAATCATGCTGACGACAAGTTTGAGGTAAACTCATCACGAAGTCCATGTTCACTTCTTCCCACTTCCAAGTAGGAATAATGAACTCCTGCATAGGTCCAGTAGGCTTCTGGTGCTCTATCTTAACCTGCTGACATGTAGAGCACTTAGCCACAAACTATGCAATATCCTTCTTCATCCCACTCCACCAATAGATCTCCCGCAAGTCGTGGTACATCTTTGTGGCCCCAGGATGAATAAAGTAGCACGGACCATGCGCTTCTATAAGAATTCACTGACTTAAGTCATCTACACCTGGAACACACAGATAACCCTGACAATACAGAACACCATCTCCCCCTTGGGAAAAAATCTCCACTTTTTGATCCTTAGCTGACCCTTTCAACTTGACTAAACTGGGATCTCTATCTTGCTTTTCTTTCACCTCAAAAACTAGAACTACTCTGAACTCATTTGTCACCCTCCTCTGAATGGACTAAGTGAACGCCTAGTCTGGAAAGTTGATGGAATTCCTAAGAAAACTTTTTTTTACTATCCTCTACATGAGTAACACTACCCATACATAGTCTAATGAGAGCATTTGACACAATATTGGCCTTGCCCAGATGATAAATGACACTGATGTCGTAATCTTTTAAGAGCTCTAACCACCTTCTCTAATAAAATTTGAGATATTTCTGAGAAAAGACATACTAAAGGCTCTTATGATCTATGAACACATCTATATAAACTCCGTATAGATAATGCCTTCAAATATTTAAGGTAAAAACCACGGCTTCTAACTCAAGATCATGAATAGGATAATTCTTCTCACAGGGTTTAAGCTGTATAGAGGCGTAGGCTATGACCTTACCATGCGGCATAAGGACAAAACCCAAACCTACTCTGGATATATCACAGTACACCACAAACCCATCTGGACTCTCTGGAAGAGCTAAGACTAGGGCTGAGGTGAGTTGAGTCTTCAACTCCAGAAAATTCTTCTCGCAAGGATATGACCATTGAAACTTGACTTTCTTTTGAGTCAATCTAGACATAGGGGATGAAATAAAAGAAAATCCCTCAACAAACCGCCTGTAATAGCCAGCCAAACCCAATAAACTCCTGCTATCTAATAGAGAGACAGGTTTGGGCCAGTTTCTTACTACTTCAGTCTTTTAAGGATCAACCCTAATGCTATCACCGGAAATGATATGACAAAGGAATGCTACTGTCCTTATACAAAATTTGCATTTACTGAATTTGGCAAAAAACTGATGATTTCTTAGAGTCTGAAGTATGATTCTGAGATGGTCTGCATGATCACGCTCACTGCGGGAATAGACCAGAATGTCATTTATAAAGACTATAACAAACATATCCAAGTACTGCTTGAGCACACGGTTCATCAAGACCATGAAAGTTGCTGGGGAATTGTAAAGACAAAAAGACATGACTAGGAATTTAAAGTGACCATACCAAATACGGAAGGCTATTTTTGGAAAGTTACATTCTCTGACTCTGAGTCGATGATAGCCGTATCTGAGGTCTATCTTAGAGAAATAACTGGCACCCTAAAGTTGGTCAAATAATTCATTGATTCTAGGAAGTGGATACTTGTTCTTGACCATGACTTTATTGAGTTGACGGTAGTCTATGCATATTTTGCGAGAATCATCTTTATTTTACACGAATAAGACTGGTGCAACCCACGGGGACATACTGGGTCTGATGAATCACTTATATAAGAGATCTTTCAACTTTTCTTTTAGTTATCTAAGTTCTTTTTGTGCCATTTTGTATGGCGGAATAGATATAGGCTGAGTATCTTGATGATGATCAATCCCAAAGTCTATTTTCCTTTCGGGAGGAATCCCTAGAAGATCTTCGGGAAAGAGATCTAAATATTCACTCATGGTTGGGAATGAATCAAGGTTGGGAGTTTAATAACTAGAGTCCTTAACTTCAACAAAATGATAAACACATTCTTTATATATCATTTTCCTTGGCCGAAGGTAGGAAACAAGCTGACCTCTAAAAGCGGATACACTACCCTTCCACTCTAGGATGGGTTCATTCGGAAATTAGAACTGGACTATTCTATTTCTGCAATCAACTATGGCATAGCAGGAATAAAGCCAATCCATGCTGAGAGTGATATCAAAATCAGTCATTTCTAATTCGACTAAGTTTTCTGAAGTAACTTTCAATATATCATAATCGGGCAGTTCCTGTATACTCGCCGAGATATCATGGTTTTACCTACTGGGGTAGAGAATGATAAGGGCTCTACTAGAATTTCTGGACTGACTCCAAAATCAACTACTATATAAGGAGCAACAAAAGACAAAGAAGCTCCTGAATCTAGCAAAGCATAAGCATGCACATGAAAGATCAATAATGTAACGGTAACCACATCAGGAGAATTTTCCTAATCTTATTGGGACTGGAGAGTATAGAGTTTATTTGGGCATTTCCCACTAGTAGCATTGGAAGTGGCACCCTATTGATTTGGACGACCAGTCTGAGCTGAGAAACGGTTCTGCCAACCCTGAGGACCTGGCTGAGGACAGTCTCTGACTCTCTGGCCTATCTTTCCACATCAGAAAAAAATATCACTACCAGCTTTGCAAATACCCTGATAGTGCTTGCCATAAATATGTCAAAAAGGATATGTGCGGGCACTGCTAATACTATCCTGAGACTTAGAGCCTGGCGCTCTATCATTGTTACAATCCCTAAACTTAGGAACTAGAGCACTGGCTATGGAAAGAGCTAGAACTAACGACTTACGATGAAACTGAGAATGATTTTCTCTTTCTAATTTAGGCTGAGTAAAGTTGAAACTACCTGTCCTTGCTCTCTTATTCTGCTTCTTCCTCATCTTAATCTCTTTCTCTTCTATATGTTGAGCATGAGTCATAATCCTGGCTAAAGTTATGTCACTATTAAACATCGTAGACCTATACTTGTTGACCATACTATCATTCACCACAGAAACAAACTTACTCATCTTGACCCTGCTATCTGCAACCACATGAGGGGCATATTTGGCTAATTGAGTAAAATTAAGAGAAAAATCTTTTACCATCATGTTTCCCTGCCGAAGGTTGATGAATTCTAATACCTTAGCCTCTCTCAGCTCTAGGGGAAAGAACCTCTCCAAAAATGTGGTGACAAAGTCCTCCCACTCTATAGGCCCTGTATCATCTGGCCTTTCTGACTTCCAAAATTTAAACCAAGTGTGGGCAACATCATACAACTGATATACAGATAGCTCATCACTCTCAATAGGATTAACCCCCATGATGTCTATAACCTTTTAAACCTTATCTATGAATTCCTGAGGGTCCTCATCTGACTTAAACCCGAGAAAGGATGAAGGATTCATTTGGGTGAAGTACTGAATTCTAGCTGCAGCTGAATTGGCCACTGGGTTGGACGGAACGATAGCTGGTCATTCATTCTGAGAAGCAACTGACATAGCTAGAGTAGTGAATGCAGCTCTAAACTCTATATGAGAAACATGTTCGTTCAAAAGTTCTTCAGGCTGAAGGGATGACTGATTCCCGTTTCTTCTTTTAGGAGGCATATTCTGTAGAAGAAAGGGAGAAATAGATTATACTAAGAGATTGACTTGAGATTATGCTCTTTAGAACGACATGAATACGTAAAGAAGGGAAACTGCTCCTAAAACATCTCATAGCCTCTTGTACATAAATGTGGTGCACAACACACCCATGCACAAGACTCTACTAGATGCGGCTTTCAGACTTCCCAAGACTATAATTAACCTTAGGCTCTAATACCAAGTTTGTAATGCCCCGAATCTGGTACTCAGAATGCTAAACGCTGCTCATGACCCCGAAGGACTACAAGCTAACCCATGACTAATATCTGTACCTATTTACTGCATGATATACTATATAAATGCAGAAACATAAACTGAAATCCATAAGGTCCAAATCTGTAACATAACTGATAAATCATAAAATATGGATGGGGTATGAAATACCCAAAACACTGAAATAACTATCTGAACAAGATAGTTTGAAAAACCTCTAACTGACTGAACTGTCTCGATAAGGAGTTAATAGGACATGTCCCCAACCAACTCCAACTAATAAATTATTTAATAAGATGATAAATAAGGATAATGTCCTCAAAATATTAGGACTCACTGCTACTTGGACTGCTGAGACTGGGATGCTACTGATTCTCTAGAGGTCATGTCTCTAAACCAATAGAATAAGTCACTATAGCGCAAATGCATCAGTACTTTGAATGTACTGGTATGCATGTGAGGTATGCTGAATGCATGAGGTTCATATGCATGAACAATACTGACTAACTGACTAATATGAACGTGAGAATACATGCATGAATACATAGTAACTATATTTGAGATCATGATAACATGAATTTACTAATAACTCACATGACTGATAATTGAGTTATGATGGATGATATAATTGATAGCATGAGCGACTGTATCTGAAAGCCCTGAATTTGATGGAACTAGCTCAGTTCCATACTGTTCTGAGTTAACTGTATCTGACAGTCCTGAATTCTGTAGAACTATCAGAGTTCTATTACTGAGACTGAATAACTGTATCTGACAGTCCTGATTCTATAACTGAAAATGTGGGAAGTAGTGATCTAATCGACATGCCCCTAATACACCATTATGGCTGAGTTGGGGTCCAATCTATAACCCCAATTGGAAGGGTGTCAATACCGCGCCACTAGTAAGAATAATATGTAAATAACCCTCATATAACAGGTGACTCTAGTGAGAATGGTGGAAACCCTGATATAATAGGTTAAGCCACCTCATCTACCCTCATATAGTAGGCTATGATGTCTCAACCTACGCTGGCTACATAGTTCAAGAACGCAAGGATTGCTTCTAATAATCACACCCTCATATAACAGGTGAGTTCCCATCCTTGGGTTCACTCGGTGCTAATTCCTACTCCTATCTGAATAGACACTGAACATGGACTACTGGACTAAACTGGACTGAATTAACTAAATTACGTTGACTGACGGAATAGTACTGAGATTACTTAATTACTAAGATTTCCTAAGTCACATAACTGAATGAGTTTTATGGATTACGGCTTGATTGAGGTTATAATGAAAAATGACACTAAATCTAGACACACAATTGTATTTTTCGGGTACAAGTACCCCTAGGACTCGATGGAAGGGAACTGTCAAGGCATGACATTCTTGAATACATGACTAACTACAATAATGCATAATACAATAATTAAAGATATTTCATGGGCATTTGGTTATCATAGCTTGGTACGTGAATAAGATAGCATGTATACATAGCATAATTTCATAAGGCTAACTCATGAGCAATCCAACAAACCAATTTCAATACATAAGAATAACATGGAAGTCATTTTGGATAACAATTTAGCTATAGTGCATAATTTCTATCTTCCTAGGCATTTTATCAAACACCTTGCATGCACCCTTAGGGCATAGGCATAATCATCTAATTGACAGATTATAAATAACTCAATTTATGAATTTCACTCACTTGCTAATGTAGTTTCATGAAAAACCCATAAACATGCCAACTTGGGAATCATATTACAAGATAAACATAGTTACAACCAACCCACAGCATAAATATCATGATTCATAATTTAAAATAGAGTTCTTGAGCTTTAGGGATGAAAGGAATCCATAAATCAACACAACACATACCTTAGTTCTTGATTTAGCGAAGATTGACAGAGAGACTTTCTTGAAATTGAATCCCCAATTGAAACCCTAGTTGTTCTTGAGAAAAAAGTGAGAGAAACTAATATATTTTGGGTAAATAATGGATAAATCACATGTTATTGGGTTTAAATAGGGGTGGGAAATTAACCCTTTTAACCCTGGATGTGTCTTTTAAATTCAGTGAAATTTTCCTAATTTGGACCCCTGGCACGACGCGGCGCTATCGTGCCGTGTCACTAGAATTTGACAACTGGGAAATTGAGGAATGGCGCGACATGGATCCATCGCGATTCCACTTCATTTGCGACCTAGAAGTTTGGCGCGAAGCGCCACTATAGCGGACCCCTACTGGTATTTGAAAATTACCATTTTCTCCTGTGGCGTGGAGCATCACTGACTAATATGGCGTCGTTTTATGATGAGAACTTGAAATAATCATAAATTCTTACTCGCTTATTGGATATAGGTGAATTTTATATCGATGGAAAGATTTTTTGAATTTCTCACATGACAAGAAGTGAAAATCTTGAAAATTCCTTATGGAATAAACATTATTCAATTTAGAAGATAATACTTGACATTCTTGAGACAAAATTAGTTAGAAAAATTTGGGGTATTACAATTTCTCCCCGTTAGGAACATTCTTCATCGAATGAGACTGGATGAGAGGGAAGAAACGATAAGCCAAAGTACATACTGAACATGAACACTGAAACATGACTACATAACTGACATTTCTTAGATTCATACAGAGCATACATATCTGATACATGATTTCATGATTGAGATGATACATGAATACATGAATGAGAGTACTGATAAGCTGATCACACATATCTGATACGTGAATACATGATGAAACTGATTACATGACTGAGATTTCTAATAGCTGAGTCTTCTCACAAGGATAATACATGTCTGATGCATGAACAAATAACTAATATGATGCATGAAAATATAATTGGATATTCAATGGTACTTAGTACCAAGTTTAAAAAAATGGACTCCCGAACATGAGGCTGATACCAAGTTGTAACTGAAATCTGGATATGAAAACTGAAAAGCTTAAGGAGAACTGTTACCTTGAGCTTGATTTGAGTCAGCGGAGAAGAGGTGAGGTTAATTGGTCCCCATGTCTGCTTCTACTTCCTAAGTAGCTCCCTCAATGGACTAATTCCGTCAAACAACTTTGACTAGAGGGACTTTTTTGTTCCTCAGTCTACAAGTCTGGTAGTCTATAATTTAGATGACTAAAGCCCAGAGTCTTTATCTGTTCAACTGGACATTCTCTAAGGCATCGAATACTAAGTCAGGACCTATAACTAAGGCCTCACTAACTTCGAACCAACCAATTGAAGATCTACACCTCCTACTGTAGAGAGCTTTGAATGGAGAAATCCGAATACTGGAATGATAGCTATTGTTGTATACAAACTCAATCAAAGGCAAGTGGTCATCCCAACTACCCTTGAAATAAATTGTACATGCCTTTAGAATATCTTCTAGGGTCTGAATGGTCCTTTTTACATGACCATCTGTCTGAGGATGAAAGGTTTTACTGAGATAAATTTGGGTACCAAGACCATTTTAGAATACTTTCCAGAAATGAGAGGTAAACTGAGTACCTCTGTCTGAGACAATAGATAGTGGAACACCGTGCAATCTGACCAACTCTTTGATGTAGAGTTTAGCATAATCCTCGGCTGAATATAAGGTATGAATAGGGAGAAAATAAGCTGACTTGGTCATCCTGTCTACTATGACCCAGACTTAATCATGCTGATGACGAGTCCGAGGCAAACCCGTCATAAAGTCCATGTTCACTTCTTCCCAGTTCCAAGTAGGAATAATGAACTCCTGTATAGGTCCACTAGGATTTTAATGCTCTATCTTAACCTGCTGACATGTAAAGTACTTTGCCACAAACTCTGCAACATCTCTCTTTATCCCACTCCACTAATAGATCTCCCGCAAGTTGCAGTACATCTTTGAGGCCCATAAATGAATTGAGTAGCGCACACCATGGGCTTCTACAAGAATTTGCTGTCTTTAGTCATCTACAGATGGAACACTCAGATGACCCTGACAACGCAGAACACCATCTCCCCCTTGGGAGAAAACCTTCACTTTGTGATCCTTAGTTGACCCTTTCAACTTGACAAAACTGGGATATCTATCTTGGTTTTCTTTCACCTTGGAAACTAGAGATGATCCTGAACTACTCTCAATCCATATGTCACCCTCCTCTGAATCTACTAAGAGAATGCCTAGTCTGGCAAGCTAATGGACTTCCTGAGCTAACTTCTTCTTACTGTCCTCGACATGAGTTACACTACCCATAGATAGTCTACTTAGAGCGTCGGCCACTATATTGGCCTTTTCCAGATGATAAAGTACATTCATGTCAAAATATTTCAAAAGCTCTAACCACCTTCTCTGATAAAGATTGAGATCTTTCTGAGAAAAGACATATTAAAGGCTATTATGATATGTGAACATGTCTATATGAACTCCGTATAGATAATGCCTCCAAATATTTAAGGAAAAAACCATGACTGCTAACTCAAGATCATGAGTAGGATAATTTTTCTCATGGGGTTTAAGCTGTCTAGAGGAATAGGCTATGACCTTACCATGCTGCTTAAGGACGCAACCCAAACCTACTCTGGATGCATCACAGTGCACCACAAACCCATCTAGACCGTCTTAAAAAGCTAAGACTGGGGCTGAGGTGAGTCGAGTCTTCAACTCCTGAAAACTCTTCTTGTAAGGATCTGACTACTGAAACTTGACTCTCTTCTGAGTCAATCTAGACATAGGAGATACAATAGAAGAAAACCCCTCAACAAACTGCCTGTAATAGCCATCCAAACCCAACAAACTCCTGATATCTAATGGAGAGACAGGTCGGGGCCAATTTCTTACTGCTTCGGTCTTTTAAGGATCAACCCTAATGCCATCAGAGAAAATTATATGACCAAAGAATTCTACTAACTTTAGCCAAAATTTTCACTTACTGAATTTGGCGAACAACTGATGATTTCTGAGAGTCTGAAGTACAATTCTGAGATGGTCTGCATGATCACACTCACTGCAAGAATAGACCAGAATGTCATCTATGAAGACTAGAACAAATATGTCCAAGTACTGCTTGAACATATGGTTCATCCAGTCTATGAAAACTGCTGGGGAATTGGTCAGACCAAAGGACATGACTAGTAATTCGAAGTGACCATATCGAGTACGGAAGGCTATTTTTGGAATGTCATATTCTCTGACTCAGATATGATGAAAGCCGGATCTGAGGTCTATCTTAGAGAAATAACTGGCACCTTGAAGTTGGTCAAACAAGTCATCGATTCTGGGAAGTAGATACTTGCTCTTGATCGTGACTTTATCGAGTTGACGGTAGTCTATGTATATTCTGAGAGAATCATCTTTCTTTCGCATGAATAAGACTGGTGCACCCCACGGGAACATACTAGGTCTGATGAATCACTTATCTAAGAGATCCTTCAACTGTTCTTTTAGATCTCTAAGTTCTTCTGGTGCCATTCTGTATGGTGGAATAAATATAGGTTGAGTATCTTGAAGAAGAACAATGCCGAAGTCTATTTCCCTTTTGGGAGGAATCCCTGGAAGATCTTTGGAAAAGACATCAAAATATTCACTCATGATTGGGACTGAATCAAGGTTGGGAGTTTAAGAACTAGTGTCCTTAACTCGAATAAGATAATAGGCACATCCCATAGATATCATTTTCCTTCCTCGAAGGTAGCAAACAAGCTGACATCTGAAAGTGGATACACTACTCTACAACACTAGGATGGGTTCATTCAAAAACTGGAACTAGACTATTCTATTTCTGCAGTCGACTATGGCATAGCAGGAATGAAGCCAATCCATGCTGAAAATGACATAAAAATTGGTCATATTTAATTTGACTAAGTCTGCTAAAGTGACTTTCTGAAATATCATAACCGGGCAGTTCCTGTATACCCGCCGGGCTATGATGGTTTTACCTACTGGGTTAGAGAATGAGAAGGGATCTGCTAGAATTTCTGGACTGACTCCAAAATCAACTGCTATATAAGGAGAAACAAATGACAAAGAAGCTCCTGCATTTAGCAAAGCGCAAGTATGCACATGAAAGTTCTATAACGTACCAGTAACTACATTAGGAGAATTTTCTTGATCTTGCCAGGACTAGAGAGCATAGATTCTGTTTAGGCATTGCCCACTAGTAGAACTGGAAGTGGCACCCTGCTGATTTGGGCAACTGGACTGAGCTGAGAAATAATTATGCTGACCCTGAGGACCTGTCTAAGGACAGTCTCTAACTCTATGGCCTGGCTTACCATATTAGAAACAAATATCACTACCAGCTCTACAAATACCTTGATTTTTCTTGTCACAATTCTGGTAAAGAGGATAGGTGAGGGCACTGCTAATACTGTCTTAAGACTTACAGCCTGGCGCTCTATCTTTGTCACCATCCCTGAACTTAGAAACTGGAGCATTGGCTGAGGAAGGAGCTGGAACTGATGACTTAGAATAAAACTGTGAATGGTTTTCTCCTTCTGATTTGGGCTGAGCAAAGTTGAAACTACCTGTCCTTGCTCTCTTATTCTGCTTCTCCCTCATCTTAGTATTTTTTCTCTTCTATCTGTTGAGCATGAGTCATAAGCCTGTCAAAAGTCATGTCACTATTAAACATCGCAGACATACATTTATTGACCACACTATCATTCACCCCAGAAACAAACTTACTCATCTTTGCCCTGCTGTCTGCAACCACATGAGGGGCATATCTAGCTAATTGAGTAAACTTAAGAGAATACTCTTTCACCGTCATGTTGCCCTACATAAGATTAATGAATTCTAACACCATAGAATCTCTTAGCTCTAGGTTAAAGAACCTCTCTAAAAATACGGTCACAAACTCCTCCCACTCTATAGGCCCTGCATCATCTGGCCTTTCTGACTTCCACTATTTAAACCAAGTATGGGCAACATCCTGCAACTGATATGCAGCTAGCTCAGCAATATCAACAGGAGTAGCCCCCATGATGTCTATAACCTTCTGAACCTGATCTATAAATTCCTGAGGGTCCTCATCTGACTTAGACCCAAGAAAAGATGAAGGATTCATTCGGGTGAAGTCCCAAATCTTGGCTGCAACTAAATTGGCCACTGGGTTGGCTGGAATGATAGTTGCTTATTCATTCTAAGATTAAATTGACTGAGCAAGAGTAGTGAATGCATCTCTAAACTCTGCATGAGAAGCATGTTCACCGAAAGGTTCTTCGGGCTGAGGGGCTGACTGATTCCCTTTTCTTCATTTAGGAGGCATATTCTGTAGAAGAAAGGGAGAAATGGATTAGACTGAATGTTTGACTTGAGATTATGCTCACTGGGATGACATGAATATTGAAAGAAGGGAAATTATTCCTAAAACATCTCATAGCCTCTTGTACATAAATGTGGCACGCAATACACCCATGCAAAAGACTCTACTAGATGCGGATTTCAGACTTCCTAGGACTTTATTGAACCTTAGGCTCTAATACCAAGTTTGTAATGCCCCGAATCTGGTACCCAAAATGCTACACATTGCTCATGACCCCGAAGGACTACAAGCTAACCCATGACAGATATCTGTACCTGTTTATTGCATGATATACTATATAAATGCAGAAACATGAACTGAAAGCCATAAGGTCCAAATCTATAACATAACTGATAAATCATTAAATATGGATGGGGTATGAAATACCCAAAACACTGAAATACTGTCTGAACATAATAGTTTAAAAAACCTCTAACTGACTGAACTTTCTGAATAAGGAGTTGATAGGACATGTACCCAAATAACTCCAACTAATAAATTAATTAATAATATGAAAAATAATGATAATGTCCTCGAAAAATGAGGACTCACTGCTACTCTGACTGCTGAGACTGGGATGCTACTGATTCTCTGGAGCTCATGTCTCTGAACATATGGTATAAGACACCATAGCACAAATGTTTCAGTACTTTGAATATACTAGTATGCATGTGAGGTAGGCTAAATGCATGGGGTTCATAAGCATGAACAATACTAACTAACGGACTAATATGCACGTGAGAATACATTCATAAATATATAGTAACTATATCTGAGATCATGATAACATGAATTTACTGATAACTAAAATGAATGATAACTGCGTTCTGATGGATAATATAACTGATAACATGAGTGACTATATATGACAACCCTAAATCTGATGGAACTAGCTGAGTTCTATACTGTTCTGAGTTGACTCTGTCTGACAGTCCTGCATTCTGTAGAACTATCTGAGTTCTGTTACTGAGACTGAATGTCTGTATCAGACAGTCTTGATTCTATTACTAAAACTATGGGAAATAGTGATCTAATCAACATGCCCCTAATACACCATTATGGCTGAGTTGGGCTCCAATCTGTAACTCCAATTTGAACGGTGTCAATACCGTGCCACTGGTTAGAACAATATGTAAGTAACCCTCACATAACAGGTAACTCTAGTTAGAATGGTGGGAAGTCTAATATAACAGGTTAATCCACCTTATCTACCCTCATATAGCAGGCTATGATGTCTCAACCTACACTGGCTAAGTAGTTCAGGAATACAGGGATTGCTTCTAAGAATCACACCCTCATATAACAAGTGAGTTTCGATGCTTCGGTTCACTGGATGCTAATTCCTACTCCCATCTGAATAGACACTGAACATGGACTACTGGACTGAACTGGATTGAATTAACTGAATTATGTTGACTGATGGAATAGTACTGAGATTACTGAATTACTGAGATTTCCTAAGTCACATGACTTATTGAGTTCTATGGATCACGACTTGACTGAGGTTATCATGAAAACATGACACTAAATCTAGTCACACAACTATATTTTTTGGATACAAGTACCCCCTGGACTCGATGGAAGAGAACTGACAAAATATGACATTCTTGAATACATGACTAACATCAACAATCCATAATATAATTATTGAAGATATTTCATGGGAATTTGGTTATCATAGCTTGGTACGTGAATAAGATAGCATGTATACATAGCATAATTTCATAAGGCTAACTGATGAGTAATCCAACAAACCAATTTCTATACATAAGAATAACATGGAATTCATTTTGGATCACAATTTAGCTATAGTGCATAATTTCTATCTTTCTACGCATTTTATCAAACACCTTGCATGGACCCTTAGGGATAGGCATAATCATCCAATTGACACATTATAAATAACTCAATTTATGGATTTCACTCACTTTCTAATGTAGTTTCATGAAAAACACATAAATATACCAACTTAGGAATCATATAACAAGATAAACATAGTTACAACCAACCCACAACATAAATATGCTGATTCATAATTTAAAATAGGGTTCTTGAGCTTTTTGGATGAAAGGAATCCATAAATCAACATAACGCATACCTTAGTTCTTGATATAGCGAAGATTGACAGCGTGACTTTCTTGAAATTGAATCCCCAATTGAAACCCTATCTTGTTCTTGAGAGAAAATTGAGAGAAACTAGTATATTTTGGGTGAAGAATGGCTAAATCACGTGTTATTGGGTTTATATAGTGGTGGGAAATTAACCCTTTTAACCCTGGACGCTTATTTTAAATTATGTGAAATTTTTCTGAATTGGACCCCTAGAGCGACGCGGCGCTATCGCGCCGTGTCACTGGAATTTGACAACTGGGAATTTTAGGGATGGCGCAATGCGGAGCCATCGTGTTGCCACTTCATTTTCAACCTAGAAGTTTGGCGTGAAGCGCCACTATCGTGGATCCCTACTGGAATTTGAAAATTGTCATTTTCTCCTGTGGCGCGGCATGCCACTGACTAATATGACACCATTTTACGACGGTAACTTGAAATAGTCATAACTTTTTACCCTCTTATCTGATTTAGGTGAATTTTATATCAATGGAAAGATTATTGAATTTCCCAAATGACAAGTTATGAAAATCTTGAAAATTCCTCATGGAATAAACATCATTCAATTTAGAATCCAATACTTGCCTTTCTTGAGATAAAATTAGTTAGGAAACTTCGGGGTATTACACACATTCAGACTCAGATAGTTTGCAGCTTCCAATCAGCAGGTGATAGGTTATTTTGATTCGAGGAATCAAATCAAGTATAATTTTGTATTGTCTCTTTTATTCAGTTATATTGATTAGGGATAGCTGGGGGTCATGTCCCGGCTACCTATAGTCAGTATTAGTGGCGGCTTTATAGACAGTCAGTAGAGTTGAGGTAGTTGATTCAAGTTTTTCCTTGTATAATCAGATATGTATTGTTTTAATATAGCTTTGTATTAAGAATATTCAGAAAAAATTTATCTTCCGCTGATTTTGTACAGATTTATGCATTTTATTTAGTTGCTTATGGGCTATGCCAGTAGAAGGGTTACCCTGGGGTCAGTTGTGGCCCTAAGCACCATGTGAAATCTTGGGACCCATTAGCGTGGTGTTACAGTTGGTAAAGAGGTCCAGGTTTAGAATGCCTTTAAAACCTTTACCTGGGCTGTGTAGCTTTGCTGTCCTAAACCACCCATGGGATATATGGGTTCAACTCTCCATGCTAAAAGGGTCCAGTACATGTAGACACACGACCAGGGAAGAAAACCTAGGATGACTAGTACATACCCAAAAATATAGTGTAATATCATGTACAAAATCACTAAGACCAACCTCACTTTTGCAAATATGAGTTTCTAGTTTTGGTCTCATTGGGACCTCCACCTTCTATGTCTTTGCTACATATCCCACCATTATTGCCCAATTTAAACCATTTAACAATAACTAAACCATTGTCCAGTTATTATCCAAGTCCATTACTATTGGTATTATCATACCAATCCTTACTTTCAAGTATTATCCGTAGACAACCATGTATAGGTTTAAGGGAACTTTCAAGTGCTATTCCATTTACCATATAAAATCACTTGGCGGATTCTATGTGCCCCACAAGCATAACCATTAACCATATACCATTCCAAAGTATTTGAAATTCCTTTAACAAGTTTTAAAACAATCAAGAGTTCCATTAAAAGTAGTTAATGCAATGAACATATCTTTATAAGCATTTTGTTAAACACATTGGTGGCATAATATGACCAAAACCAATTCCAATTACCATTAAACATTTTCCATGAAATTCAATTATCCAAAACCACTATTAATGTATATAAAAACATAATTAAAACCATAACCAACCATTTAATATTAAAATCCCTCGATTCATATTTGAAAACCAAACTCGTACAATCAATGAAATCATGAAAACATTCATAAAATCATGCCTTTAGATAGAATTAACAATGAGGGAGGAGAATATACCTTAAACTAAGATGATAACGGAAGGAAATCACCAAGATAAGACCCTGATCAATCCTCTAGTTTAAACCATATCTTCCCTTGCCCAAATGCTTTTGAGAGAATTATAGAGTTTTTAGAAGAGTTTCTAAGTGTTAATAAATGGAATAATAGGTTAAATAACATTCTAAGTAGGTTAGAAGTCATGAGACCTTATTAGGATAAGTGGGGAAATGTCTAGAATTCCCTCACTTAAGTTACACCAAAATCCCATCACAGGGATACGACTGACCCTTACAAGTCATACGCTTCCAATACAAGTGGTACCATCCACTTGTACACTAGCCTCAACTAATGGATCAAACACTGATTAACTTATGACTCATCCGACCAAGTCATATCCAAAGAATATGATATGTACTCTTCATCCGTATCCATGGCAGATTTAAACCCAAGGAAAATTTAGACACTGTCCACCATACGAGTCCTTGGTACAACTCGTACCCTGGCTTACAACTCATGGTGAGCCACTCGTACTCAGATTCAACCTAAGTAACCACGTCTAAGATTTAGTTAAGGAACCAAATGATATGTAACCACCAATACGACTGATACCCCTAAGTCATATCCTCCAGTAACCAAAATCCATCCCACCAACCAATACTTGTCAGCATACAGCTAGACCATACAATTCGTACCCCAACATATGGCTCATACCTATGAATCGTATTGGGTCTAGAGATTAGAATTCTGAGAAATTTTTTAAGGTCTAGAAACTAGGGTGTTTCACTTAGCTGGGTATAGAACTTATCATATAAAGTATGCTAATGGTTGGGTAAAATCTCATTGTCGTCATTACTTGGTGTTGATTGTGTTGATCTTGTTATTGTCTTATTTAGCTCTTTTACTATTGTGATTCCTATGTTAGGGGTTTTTCGTGGACTTCTGTCAATACCTTGAATTTACTATATATTTTTCTTGTCATCAGAGAGCTTGTATTATGATTTACTGAGATTTTGGTGACTTAGGTTTATTTATACCATTGTTGAGCTGATTATTATGCATTACTGGGATTTTCATGATAATGGATGCCCATTCATCTCTCACTTTCATATAACTAGTACTTCTATAGAACTAGAATCAATTATAAGAATATGAATCATTTTTTAAAATAGCTTGACCAAGAAAAAGACCGATAAAATCAAATATTGAGATTGCAATTAGTATATGGGTCGTGAAACCTCCATGGGTCCTTTTCTGGAGCTTAGGTTTGAAAGGTTTATATAGAGAATACGTTTGTCCATTGCATCCATTCTATATCATTATGTTGCATTGAATCATATTTCTTTCATTGGGTGATATTGAACTTGGGATATCTTCTTACATTGTGTATGTATAGTTGCCAATATCTTTTCTTCTATTATGAAATTATGCGACTTGATCTTATGGTAAGTTTATACCTCTAGGGAATTTACTTCACTAGTAGTTTAATTTACTTGATCTAGTTATCTACCCTTGCTTGGTTGGCCTATGAGGCATAGTTAGTACTAGTGTACCACACTCACTCTTACTTTGTGTGTCCTTTTGGTGTAGATCCTAGTATTAGTGCTCTCACAAATAGTGATCATGCATTTCTGAGTTATCAAAGCCACGACGATCTCTCTATTTGGAGAATTATTCTGTCATCATCTATCCGACTTATGTTTTTATTTTATTTCATAGAAAGATACTTTATGCACTAGTTCTTGATGTTGGTTTGGAGTCACTTTGTACTCATGATTCTACTTCTTTGGATTGTGAGATATATTTCTAGATTTTAATTATTATCTATTATTAGTTTGACTTTATTTAGAATCTCAAGTTTTATTTCATTATTTGATCTTTAATTTGATTTATTCTATTTCTGAGTTAGGCTACCTACTATATTCAGATAGAGGGAAGCGCTAGTTATGTCCTTGAATTTTTGGGTCGTGAAAAGTTGGTATCAAAACCTAAGTTTCACCGATCTTAAGAGTAAAAAAAATATCTAATAGAGTCTGACAGATTGATACATTGATGTCTGTATCTATCTTTGGGAAGATGCAGAATATTTTTTGGAAAGTTCTCTATTTTGATTCCTTAGCAAACATGATTTTTCAAATATAATATACTAAACCTGTAATCTACTCTTTCTATAAGAATAGTGAGGATTTGATTAGGTGCTATTAATGATGGTGAGTGGGCACCCCTATAGGGGCCCTGGTTAGGGGACAGGGCATAGTTTGCGACCATGACAATGGGAGAGTTAGGGCTCATGGAGAAGCTCCAAATAGGGGATGTTCTATGGAATCATCCCCTAAGCTAGTGATTGAGCATATTGTTGTAGCTTACTAGACAAAAGGTGTGGGACCAGCCCTTTCCCTATAGGGTTTTGTTGTTAGTCCAATGCTGCAAGATGTTTTGATTCGACTTTTAATCCATTTGGATGGTACCTCTTAGACAGGCACTCTACCTATTACCCTGGATGATTCTCAACTAGATAAGTCATTCAACCATCAAGATAGTTTTTTTTTAAGGATTTCAAACTCTTGGGGCACAAGCAATTACTGTTGTGGCCCCAGAAGTTGATATTTTACCAACTAAGATTATTATTCCTCTAGTGGGTCCTGGTCCAATAATGTAATTTTATAAACATAAGAGTTTTATGTGGTTTATTAGATTAGCTTCTCCGAAGTTTAGTGGTGCTTTAGAGGAGGGTGCTTATAAGTTCTTGATCAACTATAAGGATATGTTGTATAAACTTGGTTTTCTTGAGTCACATGGTGTGAATTATACTAGTTTTCAGTTGGTTAGGGCACTGAAATAATGGTGGAGGTCTTTCATGGGTTATAGGTCAATGGGTTTTACTTTTTTATCACAGACTCAGTTTTATGAGACCTTTTCCAAGAGGTATGTGCCCTTCAGTTTGAGGGATGAGTTTGATAATTTAGAGAAGTGTTCCATGATTATTTTTGAGTGTAAGGCTCATTTTATGCCTTCTCTAGCCATGCCAATGCTATTATTTCTACAAAAGGTAAAATAATCAGAAAGTGTATGAAGGGATTGAATATTACTCTTTAGTTGGCAACAACTCAGCTAATGATTGTAGGTGGTTCTTTTTAAGGTATTGTGGATCATTCTAAGAAGGATGAGAGTATTCCCCATAGTAATAAAGGTGGTGGAGGTATGTGGTTCCACAGGTAGGGTGTTTTAGTGGAAAAAGTCTTGAGGTAGAGAGTCTTCAGGCAAAGGTTGTCATGAACATCATAAAAGACAATTTTAGGCAGCTTTGCAGGTTTTAGATAGTGGGTTTACGAGTTTTGGGACATAAAGTAGTCAGAGATCAAGTCATTCACGTAGGGGGATCTTTCCACTTATTTAGGTCATGGACCGCAGTGTACTTCTTCTAGACCCTCACAATATGATTCTTATAAAAGAAGATGTTATGTATATGATGTGTTTGGGAACATAACAAGGGATTGTCCTAGGCACATGTTTCGTCCTCCATAATATGGTTTATCGTTTTAGACTTACCAAACACCAGAACCTCTGATTAGAGTGTTGACACCCAATTTTGACCCTTCAATTCATCATTTTTTCTCACTCGAACGTCAATTTTTTTCGCGAGGCCAAAATTGCTATTTTATTTACCTTTTTCTATCAAAATTGTGATTCTAGATACTATTTACATTATTTAAGTTTTATTATTATTATTACTATTAGTTTAAATTATTTTTATGTTTATTATATAATATTCTGCACTTGCAAAGTTTTATCTAATTATTCTTTTCATTTCTTATTTAGTTTATTTTATAAGTGTTTGACCAGTTATTTAAGAGTTATTATTCTGTTATTGTAATTTTTTTTCTTTACTATAAATATAATGGTTGATTTAATAATTTAGTATTATTTCTTCATTTAGTAATTTAGTATTTATCCATTATACATATTATTTTAAAAAAGTTAATTATTTAGTCCTAAACAAGTTCAAAACTCAAATTTCAAATTAAAATTTATTAAAATCTTTCCATATCCTCACAAAATCTTTTCTTTAGGTAGAAGAATATTTTTTATACTCAAAATCATTTCAAATTATTTTATATATTCTATTTTTACTCTCTCCACATCCATAAAATCTTCCTACAAATCCAAAAAGTCTTTTTTTTTTAGTTTGATAGCTCCAAAGATTATTCTTTTCTTTTATTCTTTGTCATGTAAAAAATAACTCTTGCTAGAGAATTTTTTTTCCATGCGTGGCTCATCTACCATCAATGTTTATTTCTTCTTCCTCTATATATACTTTGAAACTCTACGGTAATAAGGGATTCCTCCATAGATCCCTCACGTGCCATTTTCTCAAACCATCTCCACCAATTCGATACCACCAAGCTGTCCTTGTCTCTCCACTAAGAAACCACCAAACCTTTGTGTTTTTATCTTCCATCTCCACTAATAAACCATATGCTACCAAAATCATGTGAAAACAATGGCAGGAAATAAATAAGTTAGCCATCATTCTCATTACTGCCACATCATGATTTTATCATCATGGAATCACCTTGTTGTTATTCAAGGTTTCTGTCCAATGACTCTAGCTGTCGCCGAGGTCTCCGACATCAAGGTCCATTTTGTTTTGATTTAACATTTAGAATAAGTGTCAATCGAACTATCTCTAAATCATTATTTGTTTACTTGATTGATATGAACACTTAATATATATGTAAACAAAAATGAAATATCTTACTATTGATGTTTGTTAGATGTTCTTGCATATTTAATCATCTCACCGTTTAATCCTGTAACTACTGGTTTGGACTTCAACAATAAAATTGCATATATATCATGACCTTTTGTATAGAACCAATCTATGAAATAATGATACTGGCTATATAGATGAGAGTTGTTTCCACTTGCTCTTAGTGTATTATTTTTTAAAATTATTTTTTTCACAAAGTCTTACCTATTTATTGCATTAGTCATGTAAAATCATAAAAAATAATAATAATATCACCTTTTCCTAAGTAGACTTTAAGTCTCCCTACTATGTTCTTTAATTTAGTAATGTGAATGAATCCATGTATGTGTTTTGAGGTGTAACTTTTGATAATATATCTTGGTTTAGGGTAAATTATTTCTACGGGAATAGACTTAAGTAGCATCAAAGCTGTGACGGGATGGGCTATATTTTAAGTGATTTTACAATATATTGGCATAGAGCTTTTATTTTTATTTTATTTGTTTTTTTTAAAAAAAATATGTCAACATCCATTCTCGGTATTTAGTATGAAAAGAATTCAACTTGAGTGCACGATGCTTGGATGTTTAAATAGGTATTTGGATGTTGTCATCAGCCACTTTATCATAATTATGTGTTTGTAATATTTACCATGTGTAATTGACTAATTATGCATAATATTTGAATTGGCCCAAACATAGGCAATTCTATGATGATAATTCTTTAATTTGCAAAATTTTGGATGTTATTCTTTTACTATCAATTCGACGTTTTTTAATTGAAATGGCGTGCCGATGATTTTGAATACTTTAGGCCTGAACAAAATTTAGTTTTAATTATTTTAATTATTTAAATAGTAAGAACAAACATACTCTCACTTATTAAATTTTTTTCATTACATGTACACCACAATGGAGTTCAATCACCATGAGTGCGGGAGTCAATGCATGAAGCAGAGCTCAAATAGAATTGTTACCCCATCGGGGGTCAGGTACGTTTGGGTTATGATAACAAAGACAGGATATAACTGACTTCTTGTATAAAGCATATACATAGCTTTATTAAAAATAAAGTAAACTCGTTACTCCCGTATTTTCTAATTTTGTACGTCGCCTTTTAAAAGTCTCAAAGATTTGACAACCTTTATTAGTATAATTTAGCGATATGCGTTTATACAATTTATATATTATACTTACATATTTTTTCTTTACATGAATTTTAAATGCTAAAATATTTACTTAGTACTTTTAAATAAGTTTCTTTAAGAATTTCTTTCATCTTGTCTCAAGTCATTTGAGAGAGTAGACATAGAAATTGAAATAGTAGGAGTAACATCGCATTGGACCCGTTTTAGCCTTGTCAGTCCTTGTTCCCACTCACATTCTCTCTTATGCTTTTTATTTTTATGTATGTATTTTTGAATTACTTATTTACTTTTATTAATTCCTTACATTAATTCATCGTCAAAATTGAGGTGACACATGTATTACTAACAAGTTTTACATCATTTGTAGTCTCCTTACTTTGACGTAAGTTCAATTTATAGTTTATCATCCTCAAAGTTTGTCCTCATGCTAAAAGTCAAAGGAGCTCGATAGATTTCATAATTCGGGGAAGATAAAGATTAAAGAATTATGGTCCTTTCATTTATTATTTTCATGTCGCAAAAGTCAGTCTCACATCTCTTCTATTTTTGTTAGTCTTTGTATGATATATACACTAGTTGAAAGTTTTCTTTATTATTTTTATCACTTAGTAATAGTAAGTTTGGAAAATAAGTTACCTTTATTTATCATGTAGAATTCCCACATAATGTACAAGTTTGGCCGGAAACTACATTTGTGGACCTTGAAAGGTGCCTAACACCTTTCTTTTGAGGTAATTTGAACCTTTACTCAAATTTTTGGTGAACTAGATTAAAAAATAAAATAGGTTTTTAGTTAGACTATAATGGTTCCCTAAGGCACCTTAATGCGTTAGGTGGCGACTCTTCACTCTTCAACTAACCCAAAAAGAGTTGTCACATTAAATCCTGCTTTTTACGAGAAAAATGAGGTGCGGCATAGAGTCGGTGTGTAAAGCGGTAGAGGTAGATATCGAGGTACCATAGGTGTCTCTCAAGGAGATCTTGGTGGTGAATAAGGAGTTTCTTAGTTCGGAGGTAAACGTAGGCACTATGGTATATTTCTCGAAAGACCTGAGGTGGAGGCCTTTGATGCCACTACATCAAAAATGATCTTTAGTGGAAATAGCTTAATATATGATAAATATATTTCTTAGAGGCATTTAATAGTAAAAAAGATATTTTATCTCTATTTGTAAATGCCTCTAAGTCCTATAGAAATATTGGATCCGATAAAAATTCTATCACTCTTTGTTAAAGTACATAATTATTGTCGCTAAATGTTGTTTTTGTTGTAGTGTGCTTTCATTATTGGAATCATCCTGGTTTGTCATCATCTTTCTTCAATGTTGATTGTCCTAGGGTCTACATTTTCTTATACATCTACATATTTTGCTTCTGATATTGATTCTATGGGTGAGTCCCTTATTGTACAATATGGTTTTCTACCCTTATGGGCAGTTCCTCTATAGTGACTCCAGGTTTGATCATCCTAAATATAATTGATTTTGATGTTATGTTGGGTATATATTGGTTGTCTCCTTATTATGTGGTTATGGAGTGTCATTCCAATACTGTTACCTTAGTGATGGCTCTCAGTTAGAGTTGAGGGGTACTCCAAGTTCGTGTCTTAAGGAAATTATATCATTTCTTCATTCATGTCGGATGGTGAAGAAGGAGTGTCTATCTTATGTAGAATTATATCTGATATAAATATATTGATTTACCACCTTTTTTTTACTTTGTAAAAGTTATTAGTGAGTTTATGGATGTGTTCCCTATGGACTTGACTAGTGTTACTCCGAATAGGGATATTTACTTTGCTATGAATGCTGATCTAGGAACCAATCTCTAATACCCAAAAAATCCAAAAAAAGATTAGAACCATGGGAAAAATTTTATGGCCAATTTACTGAAGTACTTCAAAGCTGCTAGTGACGACGACTCATCATCAAATCCATATGAGTCATAGGGGATTCATCGTCACAGCAGTAGGGAAGAAAATTTGAGTCCCAAACGATGACTCAGGCCATGAATCATACCCATATCCTATAATTTTTTTTGAATAAATTTGAGATTGTAAAAATTAAAATCAAAATCATAAAATTAAGATTTTAAACCTGATGGACCAACCTATCCAAATTTTACGAAAACAAAAATTAAAATTGGCCCAAACTCCATCTTCCCACCATACCCTACACATATCCACTTTGCTATTACATATAAATCAGTGTAAGGGTTTTCTAATTTTATTTCCCTTGCTCTTCACTGCACAAAACCCTTTTTAGCTAAGAAATGTCGACCTTCTCCTTGTTGAATCCTTGCTTCTACCGATATCTATTGTGGATCATTAATGTCGTTCCCTTGATGCATACTGTTGCTGCTTATATCATCTCTCAGAAGTAAGTTCTTCCTCCTCTTTATAGAGTTGAATCTCATTTTAGCTTTTTTACCTTTGATGATGTTTCTTCTAGCTGTGTTCTCCGGTGGATGGGATGTTTCTGATAACTCTCAACTTACACGTCAATTAAAGTGCAAAGAGGCCGTCGTCAATATTTATCCAACTTTGGAGTTGGGGTCGAATCTACGAGGAATAATGTGAGTGGCAATCAAGTTAATTTGAAATAATAGATACAAGTTAAATTCAAACCAATGGTACCCAAAGATAAAAATAAGGGGTACAAGTATCAACACTAATGTTTCTTTTTTGTTTTTTCTAGTATAAATTTGGGACTTTGAATAATTAGAGCTTTAAAAATTAGGTATGGATCTTGGGATTATGCGTTACTAAGGGAATGCCATATGAGTGTTAGTAATCAAAATCAATTTAGTAAATCAAATATGGGTAGGTTCGGTTATAGATTTTGATTCTAGTCTTTCAACAAATCACAAAACTTTCACCCATTGATTTTTTCGAATACCTAATGGGTGTGTCTAACATTTGGTAGATAAACCTCAATTTAGGCATCCTTATTTCTAGGATAATCCCATGGTATAGTTAAATTCATCATCACACTTATTTCTAAGATAGTGAAAATTTAGCAAACTACACACATAATTGTCTATCATTGCTTTGGTCTTCACATCCCTCTTTAAAGGATGATGTGAATTCCTAAAATTCAGCCAAAACCCTTATTTCGAAGATGGCCTTGAGCGTTCTAGAGTTTGGAGCTTTCACTCATGAAACCCACGTGGGTATTTGGGGCTTTCACCTACAAATCCCAACCAAGTTAGCATAGCAATGATAAAACTCATAGGTATGAACTACCAAATTGAGGCTAACAATAACAACCCACACACATTTTAACCCTTATTCACACATAACCCCAAGAGGGAGATCTATCTACACATAAGATAAATAAGCATAGATATACCCATAATCTCCATTGAAATGACTTTTTGAAGATTAAGTGAATGTTACTTCAAACTTTTCACTCCCACAAATCAACAATGGAAGTGGGATATTTCTCAACTTAGAAGGTCTCCAATGTATTCTTTACCCTAAATTTATACAATAGTTTCTTCTCCAAACATGGAGACTATGAACTCAAGAGCTAAACCTAAAAATTGGGGAAGATGGAATATGATATGACTTAGGGTTTGAGTCTTTTTTCCAAAAATTTGGGATCAGCCACGTGCTTTTCCAAAATTCCAAATGTTCCCCTGGGATACCAGTTTCCTCCAAGCCGCGATCGCGTAGATCTGGCCGCGACCGTTGCTATGCGTCCGCAAATATCTTCTGCAACTGCGGTTGCATGACTTCTTCTTAACTGTCGCGACCGCGGTCACTAGACTGCGACCGCGACAACTGAGCCCAGTTCCTTCTCCAAGTCTTCAACTGCACTTTCTTTCTCCCTTTAAATCATTTTAGCTCCAATCCACATCTTTTTATTTTATCAACTCTATACCTGCAAAGTGTGGGTATTACAGTATTTAATCAAAATTTTGTCTCTTTTATTCAATCTAAACAAGGTAATGTGCACGGATGATGAGTGCAAATGAGTGGTAAATTCACTACTCATCAACACCCCAACTTAATGCTGTTGCTTCTCCTCAAGCAACACTACCTCTTACTATGAGACACAATCGTCTATGCCCAAACTTTATGCCTTAAATATCACAATGACCTCAACTTTAGTCATCACCACATGTAGCTCAGTGCAATATCTAAGGATGCATAAGAATTTAAAGAGAAACCAAGCAATAAGAACTAATACTCTAGAAGTGGCTTCTTTTTTACCACAATTAAGTTATACTCCATTTTCCTCATCATTCGGGAGGTGACACAATCACCCACCTCAACTATTGTATATTCCAACCTCACAAGTAAGAGAATTCCACACACCAAACTACCAAATATGCAACAAGGAATTTTAAGTGCAATAACTGTCTCCCTCACAAAAGAAGTCTTTGTGCAACAAGTGCCATACCCTAGGCTTGCCCCTATTTTCCATCGTCACTACAAAGAAAGAAAATGGTTGGAGATCTCAAAGGGCTTTCTAAGATTGTAACGTAGGTTTAGGTTAGGGTAAGATATCATTTGGGAACAACATGGACACACACTTCCATGACCATTCACATTACCCTATTCAATATGTATTTTTGACTATGGGCCACTCTTCTTTGTTTTCTCTCTTATATCATGACTACTTTGTTCACCCATTTCTTTCATTTCTTGTTCTTGCCACTTTTATGCAATTCATTCCTTTGTTGGATCTTCTCTATTTACTATTTATTTCCTTACAATGTTAAAGCATAGTAGGCATTTCACTTATAACTTTGTGGTCCCAAACTTATTTCCATCAATCTTTACCACCCCCAACTTAGGCTTTTAGCATCAAGTTGTATTTTTAAGTTCAAGAAGGGTATGGTTCAAAACAGGTATAAAAAGAATGGTTCACGGCTTGTAATATAATTGCCAATGAAAGGTCTAATGGATAAAAGTGGGTAACTAGGGATTACATTCATGCTTTGGTAGGATTTTTTAGGATAAAGTGGCTTCCAAAATCACAAAAATGGCCTAAGATCATTTTCCCAACCAAATACAATCAAAATTAACTTTGAAAGACTAACGGAGCAAGTTCTAGCTAACATAAGTATACAAGAAATAAATGCAAAGAGCTCACCACACATGGAATGCAAAAACTTTCCAAGGGAAATCAAATGTCCCTCCTACTAGAGATAATTTTGGAGTATCTATTTCTATTCACAAGTCAAATACTTACGAAGCCACAAAAAGAGAAAAAGTTTTGTTACAACATTTCTCATGACCATGCCCTTGATTTTGTTTTGAAAATTTTTGGATGGAGGGGGTTGCTCATTTTACATTAGCACCATACAAAATTTGCTAAACTATGGCAACAACCAAAGCCTTAGCCTCACATTTTGGCTCAAAACGGGCAAACCACCCATATGGCTACTCAGACTTCGCCAATGGTGTATAATGTGATCCTAAATCTACAATTTATAATGCCACAGGTACTCAAACTTCCCTTGCATCTATGTCTCAAAACATAAACACGATGCTTTACCCTTAAGAATGTCATCACTCAATCTATTATAGGGCAAAGCTTGTCATGTATCACCAAAATCAAAATAAAAGTATAGTAAAAACAATAACTAGAACTAAAAGAAAAACATGATAATCCATAAACCTAGGCACCATCAGGGTACCCAAAAATGTAGCATCCCAAACAACAAAATAAAAATAGTAACCAAAATGTCATTCCAAAATAACATCAACGGAAATTTTTGGCACACAACACAAAAACAATACATATCTGGGGGAACCCCTAACTAAAAGAATGCAGTGTCCTCACTGCATGAGCAAGCAAGCAAGAGTTAAAAAGGTCTCCCTGAATATGCATCAAGAGCTATCCTCTTCTACTGACTCTGCACCATCACCCTCAGCAATATCAACAAACCAATCAGCAGGGGCCTCATCCTCAATGTCTATCCTAGCTTAAGGTAGTCGATGGTTGGGCTTGATCACCTTGAAGATTTCCTTCACCGCCTTCCATAGCTTCCTATAGAATTTATCTCTCTTTACCATCTTCTCATAAGAATCCATGAGGTCCTTGTGTGACGCAGCTAAGGCTGAATAAGCTCTCTCCAAATGGGCAACAATGGCTTCCTACTTCTCCTCCTCCTCTATGTATTCTTCATAGTCTGACTGAGCTATGTACGAGTGGTGAGAGACAGAGGACTCTCCCGGTCCCTGAGGTAGTATAGACAATAGTTACCTCACTACCTGCATTTTACCAGAGATGTCATCAAAGGTGGTACCTGATGAGGGTCTACAAGAGTCTGTATCCTCTTGGACTAATTTACTCGAGTCTATCTTTCTCTTCTTTCTTTGACTTGGGTCACCCTCACCTCTAAATTTGTGTGGGAAGATAAAAGGGCTTGGGAGTACCCAGGTATCTGTAGCATACTCCTCCACCTGTGCTCTCTTGCATAGCTCTATGATAAGGGAAGGGAGGAGAAAATATGTACCTCCATGATTTCTGAAGTACCTCCATTCTGAATACATAATCTTGACCACATTTAAGGCAATGCAAGAGAGAAGATAAGACACCATCTGAACTCGCATGCGTGTGACAATAGTCATGTGAGTGCACGGCGATACTCGGCTACAGTCGATATTAAGCTAAAGCCTAGCCTCAGCTATAAAATCATTCATCATAATCTCTCTCGTAGTGGTGGTCTAAGGAGCCTATTTGGAATCATATAAAATATCCACTATCTAGGTCCTTGGCTCATATGTTTTACATGAAACTTCTCCATGTCAGCATCCGGGAGCCCATATACCTCGTTGATCCTCTTTGTCCCAAAGTTTACTTGCCTTCCCCTAATAGTCATTACCGGGTTTGTGAAAGAATCTATGCTTAGGTTAGCGTAGAATTCACGTACCTAGTGCTCATAAACAATTCAGGGATCTGGGGTAAAACACATCCACCTAGTCTGATTAAGTCTGGCATGAAAACTTGGAAAATTTTCCTCCACTTTATCTAAGATGATACCCCTTTCTAAGAGCAACTTAGTTCTGTGAAAGTTCGCATTGTAAAAGTTCTAACATTGTAGGGTCATAAATCTATTGCTGTTGAATTCTTCCATATCTGAGGTGGCTTAGTACCTGTAAACATTACATTCCAGACCCTCATTATCCTTATCACACTTAAAAATATGCTAGATTAATCAAATAGGCTTATGTGGTAGTGTGTTAGAAGGTTCTGGGGAAAGAAATAGCTATGCAGAAATTTTGATTTCTATAGACACTGCCCTCAGGTATGGAGATCGCGGGTCAGTGACCACGACCACGGTGCCGCGATCGCAGTCATTGGGACCGCGATCTCCATACCTGAGGCCATAGTAAAAAATTCTGCACTTTTAACCAAAACCACAATTTTATCCCCAATTTTGTGTTCAACTAGGCATCTAGACAATATGATTAAAGAATATAAGCCTTGACTTCATGATTATAAACTAAACCATGAAAAATTTAACATGGAATTCATAAGGAATTGAATCGAACACATGGTGTAGATGGTTTTTTGCAACCATTTAAGGCTTAAATTTGGGTACTTAAGAATTCCCATTAATATATACACCAACTACAATAGCTAACCACAACCATAATTGCAAACAAGCATGCATTTGGTATTGAAAATGATATTTCAGGCCTTTTCCTAAACTATAAGTTCTAAGCATGTAATTACATTAAGAACAAGGAAATAGAGACAACATACCAAGTTTTATGACGCAAATGGAATGAACTGACACTTGGGTATGCAATCTAATACAAGAAATTAGAGAGAATTTTGAGAGAAATTGAGAGAGGAGCATGGGAAAAATTTGCATTCGGGTGGTCATTTAAATTTATTTGACCGCAATCACGGTCCTAATTATACGATTGCGGTCATACAACCTCCGTAATTGCTGTGGAAAAGATTGCGGTCGCGGTAACTGAGACCAAAAAATAAGGTTTCATGCACTTCTTGTTCAGTCCAAATTGCCAATTTCACATTTTCCTTTTTCAAATTCAATCAAAATTCCTCTTAGTACCAATATTGAATAGATTATGCATGCATAACAACAAAAATGAAATATACTCTCCATGCATAAATCAAAAGGATATGTACCACTTTTCATGTTGTGATGGGTTGCCTCCCATAGAGCGCTTAGTTTAACATCATGGCACGAGTCTCCATTACTTCTTTTTATGTTTCCACTTAGAAGATTTGAATCTCTGTCCCATCTTTCATTCAATTTGCAATGAGCGGTAGAGGACAAAACATTCAAATCATCCAAGGTGAAACTTAGAAGAGGTGAGAAAATGACAAACAAGCTTTGATCTTGCCATTTTGAAGATTTAAACCTTTTACCCAACTTCGTATCAAATTTTTAGTTGGGCTCCTTGGGTAAAAGTGAGCATATCAATAGGTCATTCCTTGTAAATTGGAAGTTAAGTTCCTTATCCATTGATGGATGGGGTTCTATATGCTTATTTGGAATATCAAATTCTAAGATATAGGTATTGTACCTCCTCTCCCAACAATTCACCATTTGCCTAGGTAGATGGATTCTCATCATATTTTCTAAGCACCATGTTGAGAAGTGGTTTGAATGAGGTCCAACCCCTTATTTTGGAATTATTTCCTCCAAATCATCTTCACCCCGGAATGAGCTAGAGTCATCATAAGAAATTTTTCTTGATTCTTCTTGAGACTCTAGCACCATTCCTTTTATTTTGGCTTCTTCTTCCTTATTTGATTTGGTAGATTGGGAAGTCACCGAGGACCCTTCACTCCCAAGCCCATCATCATGGCTTGGTTTCTCTTCTTGATGAACCGTTTCTTGGGAAGTAGGCAAGGTAGTGATAGTTTCAAGCTATTCTTCTTTGCTCAATTCCCCCATCTTGACACTTTTCCATCCTAATGCCTCTTGTTTCATGGCTTGTATAATCTCCCCGGTTGCATCTACCCGATCCAAAATAGCTAATAGCCTTGTGTCAAAGCTATTGGACTTAGTATATTGCTCTTCTTTCTCATTATTATAGGACCTATCAAGCTCATAAGAAGGACTAGCAACCCGGTTAGCATAATAGGGGGAGGGAAATTTGGACAGTCATCCCAATGTCCTTCTTGAAAACTACATATAGAACACCTATACCTAATAGGATCGATATGGTAGGTCCATCTCTCTCTGGAAAGCATAGTTACAATCTCTCCTAAAGTGTGATCCATCATAAATTGGACATGGGTTGTCACGATAGGATTCCCATCTACCGACATCATAATTGTCAGAAGATGCCATTGAGAAAAGTAAAATAAAATAAAAATCTACCTACATAAGAAAATCACAAACAAATATATACTATCTTGAATTTAAGAAAGTATGCTAAAATTCCAAACTAATTTAATACGCCAAATTGTTCCCCGACAGCGATGCCATTTTTGATAACGCTCAATTTACACGTCAATTTAAATGCAAGGCGGTCGCCATAGTAGGGGTCGAATTCACGAGGAACAATGTGAGTGGTAATCAAGTTAATTCAAAATAATAGATACATGTTAAATTCAAACCAATGGAACCTAAAGATAAAAATTGGGGGTACAGGTATCAACGCTAATGTTTTTTTTGGGTTTTTCTAGTATAAATTCGGGGCTATGAATAATTAGTGTTTTAACAATTAGGCACGAATCTTAGGATTTGCATTACTAAGGCAATTTCATGTGGGTGTTAGTAATCAACATCAAATTAGTAAATCAAATATGGGTAGGTTCTGTTATAGATTTTGATGCTAGTCTTTAAAAAAAACACCAAACTTTCACCCATTGATTCTTTCGAATACCTAACGGGTGAGTTTAACATTTGGTAACCAAATATCAGTTTAGGCATCCTTATTTCTAGGATAATACCCATGGTATAGTTAACTTCACAATCACCCATATTTCTAAGATAGTGAAAATTTAGCAAACTACACTCATATTTGTCTATCATTGCTTTGGTCTTCATATCCCTCTTTCAAGGATGATGTAAATTCCTAAAATTCACCCAAAACCCTTCTTTCGAAGATAGCCATGAGCTTCTGAAAGTTTGGAGATTTTACTCATTAAACCCATGTGGGTATTTGGGGCTTTCACCTACAAATCCCAACAAAGTTAGCATAGTAATGATAAAACTCATAAGTATAAACTACCAAATAGAGGCTCACAATTTACAACCCACACACACTTTAACCCCTCTTCACACATAACCCAAGAGGTAGATCTAGCTACACATAAGATAAATAAGCATAGATATACCCATAATGTCCATTGAAATGACTTGTTGAGATTAAGTGAATGTTATTTCAGACTTTTCACTCCCACAAATCAACAATGGAAGTGAGTTATTTGTTATCTTAGAAGGTCTATAACGTATTCTTCACCCAAAATTTAAACAATATTTTCTTCTCCAAATATGAAGGTTATGAACTCAAGCGCTAAACCTAAAAATTGGGGAAGATGGAATATGATATGACTTAGGGTTTGAGTCTTTTTTCCAAAAATTTGGGATCAACCACGTGCATATCCAAATTTTCCCTTGGGCTACAAGATTTCTCTAAGTCATGATCGCGTGGATCTAGCCACAACCGAGGCTATGCTTTTGCAAATATATTCTGTGACTGTGGTTGCTTGACTTCTGCTTGACTGCCACAACCGCGGTCACCAAACCGTGACCGCGGTAACTGAGGCCAGTTCCTTGTCTAAGTATTCAACTTCACTTTCTTGCTCCTTTTAAATAATTTTCAGCTCCAATCCACATCATTTGATTTTATCAACTCTATACCTGTAAAGTATGGGTATTAGTACATTTAATCATAATTTTTTCTTTTTTATTCATACAAAATAGGGTTATGTGCATGAATCATGAGTGAGAATGAGTGGTAAATTCACTACTCATCAGTCTCTTATGTTTTGTTCTATGTTGAAAGATTTAGGTCCCTGAATGGTATTCTAGATCCAAGTAAGCTAAACCAACTCTCCTTTCTTATCTTTAGTCCTTATTCGATTACTTACCTCAACTTGAACTTCAATGTAGTTACGGTCGGTATGGAGATAATGGGATGCTCCGAACCACAAGTAATTGGACTGCAATTCTTTTTTCAGGTGTAACAATAGCAAGTATCTCACATGACCCATTCCCTTTTGTTGCTCGCCTTTTTTATGTCTGACATAGATTAGTATAGCTAGCTTGTTCACATTTTTTGTTGTCTCATTGATTATAAATATGTGATTATAAACTATCATCTCTATAAGCTTTAGCCTACTCATCCTGTTTGTCCTCTTTTTGCTGCCAGTCTGATGTACAGACATTGGAGCTTGTCACTATTTAGAATTTTTTTACCTGTGGTCTCTAGTTGCTGAAAACTTGTAATTATGAAATCACCTTTATCTATGGTTAGATTTTCCAAATGATTTGCCAGCTGGTTTCCTTCTGTCATTATGTGTTGGTATTGCACTTTCTTATTTTCCATTATTATCCATATATGTTCAACATAGTCAAGTAGATTTTGAGGACACTGCCATTCTCTACTTAATATTTTCTGCATCAGAAGAGAATTAGTTTGGATTATGTTCTTGCTCTTGTGTGTTTGATTTGAATGTATTGTTGGTTGTAGAATAGGATATGCCTCAACCTCCATACTAGAAGTATCTTCTATCTTTGTTCCATTTGCATATAGTATATCCCCCTACTCATTTCTTAGAAGAAGAAAAACATAAGAATTAAGACTTGAGTTACCTCTTGAAGCCCCATCAGTATTGTATTTAGATCACCCTTCATACGGAAATCTCTACACCACTTTTGTAATTTTTATGCTTGTTCTTCTCCCTTCTAATTCCTTCATTATCTTAGGCCAAGAATTTGGATAAAATTGTTTTGGATTTTTAACCTTGAGTAATAATCCAACATGTCCAGATATATTGAATAATACTCTATGTAGTGATAAGTTTTTCCCATCATGTTTCAATTTGTTCCTTCTTTTCTAAATTTCTTATATGATCATGCTAGGAATAGATTGGAAATAAAATCTGATTCTACCTTTCACTTCTGCATTCCACCATAATAGACTAGGTTCCCTAAAAGACAATCCCACCAATGGAACACCTACAAAACAAGAAATGTAAGATCCTGTCCTGTTAGCCAAAGTTGATCTAGAAACACATGTGCTATGGTTTCTTGATCAGGACTAGTACAACACCAACATCTAGTAGGATCTTCAACTCCCCATCTTATCAAATTAGCATTTACTAGAACATTTCCCTTCCATATTCTCCACATCAAAAAAGCCATTTTAAAAGGTAATCCTTGAACCCAAATTTGTTTAAAAATCTTTTTCTTCTCCTCCCTCTATCTAACATACTACCATGCTGACCTGACTGAGAACTTTCCTATTGATTCCAACATCCAAATAGGAACATATATACCACTTGACATACCTGGAGGTTTGATTTTATTGAGGATATGATTTGCAACTTCTTGAGGAATTAGTTGCATAATCACTTGCTCATTCTATTCTTTAACCAAATCCTTTACCTTTTGAAACCTATCATCCCATTCACTGTTGTTTGGCATTATATTATATAAATCACCCAAAAAAATCCAATTATCAAAAAGGATATTATAATCCCCTCCCTTCATTCTCAAAATTTGGTGCTCCACCAAGTCTCTAGCCTGTAACATTTTTTTTCCACACCTGGGAACCTGCTCTTGTTTTCTATACAATCTCATTGGGATGTTGTTTTCTATAATATTGTTATGTATAAACTTTCTCCATATAGATTTTTTTGTTCTAATATTCCACCAAAGTTTGCATAATAACACCATAGACACATCCTACACTCTTCTGAATCCCAGACCTCCTTCATCTTCTGGTAAACATAAGGAATTCCATTTTACCCAATGCCTACTTTTTACACCTATATGATTACTCCCGAAGAATTGAGCAAATATATTTTGAATGATCTTTAAAACATTTGCTGGAGGATTCATGACCGACAGACAATGAATATGGATGCTTTGTAAAACATGTTTAATAAGAACAATTTTTCCCTCATAGGAAAGTAATTTACCTTTCCAACGTTGTAGCTTATTGCTTATTTTATTCATTATAGACTGTTATTAATCTTTTTATTCCTCATATTAAAGATAGGTCAACCTAAATACATAAAAGGAAAATCTTTCCTTATAATCCCTGTAACAACTTCAGCCATCACCACTACCCCCTGAGATACTCCTTTGTGCAAATATATTGCATTCTTCTCTTTGTGGATTTTTTGGCCTGACACCTTTGCATATTTTTCCAAAGTAGAAGTCACTTTTGCAAAGTAACTAAGTCATCTTTGCATAAGATGATCATATCATCCATAAAAACAAAGTGATGCACCTTTGGACTTCTTTTTGGCATCCCAAATACCTACTCTTTATTAGTAATCAAAATTTTCAAGGCTCTGGATATTACTTCTGCAACCAACATGAATAGGTTTGGTGATAACAGATCAGTTTCTTTCAACACTCTATATGATCTAAAAAAACCTTTAGGATGGCCATTCAATAATATGGAATACCAATTATTGCTTACTAATCTGTATACCATATCAATGATCAGTTCACTAAACTCGACCTTCCTCAGCACTTTAGTTAGAAATAACCAATCCACCCTATCATAATCCTTCATCATATCCAGTTTAGTAACCATATTAGAAATCTTACCTCTTTTCCTAATGTCTGATATGATTTCTTTAACTACCAGAATATTATCTGCAATCCTCCTCCCTTGAGAAAATCTAGCTTGATCTTTAGAAATAATGTCAGGAAACACTTTCTTAATCCTTTCATGAATTATTCTAGAAAATTTTTTGTTTGCAAAATTACTCAAATAGATAGACCTCATATCTAAAAAATTATTAACAACTAACTTTTTGGGTGGAAGCACCAGATTTGTATGGGTTACAATTTTTGGTAGTTCATATCCACAAAAGAAAGCTACCACCATTTTGTAAACATGATCCTTTATAATGGCCCACACATCGTGAAAGAAACCTTCTGTCGTACCATCGGGGTCTGCAGTACTAGTTCTGTTTAGAACCCATACAACATCCCCAAATTCCTGCATATCTGGAATCATGTTAATCTTTTCCTTGTCACTATCATTCAATATTATTGGTAATTCATCCAACATATCAAAATTAGTGTTCTTATCCTCTTTAGAGAATTGCTTCTGAAAAAACTGAATAGCTGTTTCTGCCATTTCGCATTCTTTTTACAAAATCCTCTCAAGAACAAGCCCTAGATTCATCAAGATCAAGATTCAAGTCTCAAGAACTCACCCCAATCTCCACGAAATTAACAATCAAGGTATGTTAGGTGTTCATCCAAGGGTTCCCTTCCACCATTGGAGTTTAAGAACTTTTAAAATTTCAAGATGATTGTTTTCCCGAATTCCACGTGTGTTAAATTATATTCATGATTATGATGTTATTTGGGTTCTAATCCATTATTAATTACAAAATTCATATGAATTAAATAACATGTGTGTAGTACCATGTAGTTTCATGTTGGAAACCCTTGAATTTGTGTGTTTGGAATTGTGGTCATGATGTTTGCATGTTGACTAGTATTATGTGCATAAACTATTCCCCCCAAGTGTTTGATATAATGTACATGTAAGTGGAATAGTGAAATAATGACATAACAGTATATGTACAAGTTCATGCCACGCAAGTGTTTGCTAAAATGCCTCAATGAATGAATTATGACAAAGTGACTAGTTATCATGCTTTCAAGATTATGCAATGTTGTTACTATCTATGCTATCGATTCCTGGGGGTATTTAATACCCGATAATCTAGCTGTTTACCTAGATTTACAGTAGTTTCATAATAGTGTCAGTGATGTCATGTACAGTAGTTCTTAGTCAACTACAAAACTCAGTATATTCAGACAGTTAATAGAACTCAGTGAACTCAATCTAGTTCAGTCAGTTAGCATGATCTGTAATAGTCCAGTCAATACTAGTACAGTCTATAAATTAATTTAGTATCTATTCAGTTGTTAGTAGGAATTATCACCGAGCAAACCCAGGGATGGGGGCATTCTTGTCAGTGAAGGGTTTGACCCTTAGTAGCAATCCCTGTGTTACAGAACTATATAGCCAACTTAGGTTGAGATATCTTTCTTCCAGATAAGGGTTGATACATCTCTTACAAGTTTTCCTTCTAGTGATGGTTGACAAAATATTTTCGTTCCAGATAGGGTTAACTCACAGCCGTTGTTAGTATCCATTGGCAAGGTGCTAACACCCTTCCAACTAGGGTCACAGGTTGAACCCCAAATTAGTTTATAATTGGGGAACGTCGGTTAGATGAACACTCCCACAATTACAGTTTCAGTTTTAGACTCGGTATAAAACCTTTGATCAATTTTTAGAATTAGGACTATTAGACATAGTCACCAAGCTAAGTATATAACTCAGTTAGTTCTACAGAATCAGGACTGTCAGAACAGTCACCGAGTTACCCATAAGCCATTTGTCAGAACTCAACATTCAGTTCAGTATAATCTTAGTTATAGTATATATGTATATAGATATATGTACAATAATGCATCATCAGTATTTTCAGTAGTCCAGTTAAACGTATACTCATATCAAGTTATTTTCATATTATCCAGACAGTTATTGTTTATGCATACAAACCCTTGCATATCAGCCTACATAACTTATCATACTAGTACATTTAAAGTACTGATGCATACTCTTTCTTTTGTTCTATGATGTCTCATATCATATGTTAAGATAAATAGGCTCCTGACCATACTTAGCAGCTCGGATTATCAGCGGCAGATATAGTGGTGAGTCCTCATAGTTCGAGGACAAAGTTATCATTTCAGTATTTTAATATATTTCAGTAGTCGAAGTTAGTTGGGGACTTATCCCATCAACTCCATATTCAGACAGTTAGAGGCTTTCAGACTAGATTGTTTCAGACATATGATCAGTTTTCTGTATTTATTTACCAGTATTTGATTTAGTTATGAATCTTATGGAAACTTCAGCCTAATTTCAGCATTATTATAGCATTATTACTTAATTATTGCAGCAGGTATAAATCATGGGTTATAAAGTGGTCCTTTAGGATTATGAGCACCATGTGACGTACGGGGTGCAGACTTGGGGTGTTACAAAGCATGATTCTAGAAGTGTAGAAGTAATAGAGTGGGGATAGTATTTATCTAAAGTTTAGTAGATTATGTATCCATGGATGTGGCCAGGTGTTGCGTAGATTACATCATAGAATTCTGAGAGAGATTTACTAGATAAGGGGACTTTGAGTATGTTAATGCTTTAGTCAGGATTGAGCTTGGGCTGTGGCCAGAAAGATATAAAATCTTGTTAAGGTTGAGTATGGTCATAAAATTTTAAATACACTAGTGTTTCATGATACCTATCTAGTAGTAGTAAGTTTGTATTAGTGTATGAAAAGTTATGTGGCTATCCATATTGAGTGTTAGAATCTAAATTATGATTACGAATAATCAAGATAATAGAGAAAAGAGTTTGGAACTCTAGAAGAAAAAAACGTGTACTCAGAGTATTGTGATACTTTAGAAAATTCTAAGTTAGTGAAAATTTAAGTTATAGTATGATGACTATTGGGACTATAGAAAGTTATGAGTTGTACCTCAGAAGAATGTACTAGCAGGGATTTTTACATTTTTAGATATAGTCTTTCACGGAGACTTTAGTTTTTATATGTACTGTTATATCTCGAACTCCGGAGTTAAGTAATTGCAGTTTAGCGTAGAGTTTATTGAACAAGTCCACAAACTTAGAATGATTGATTTAATCTAAGAGGGAGATAATAGAACAAGGAACAATGTCAGTTTTTCAGATTCTAGTAGTGATGCTTGTGAGTTCTAGAACAATACAATGGGAGGAAAATACCTGAACCATTCTTATCTCAATAATTTTTTTTATACTTTAGTCATTATGACACTCTACTCATGCCTTGCAAGTTAGCTCCATGATCATAGCTCATATTCATACATTTTGTATAAAATCAGGTCAACTCCTAATTCCTGGTATAAGAAGTGATAGTTTAGTCAGTAGTATGAATAATATTCCATGCATTTGTGAATTCTAATCTTATCTCAGGCATCTCATGACTCATGTACTCATGTTTTACAATATGCTCAGTTCTAGGTACTCATGTTACATCCTTAATGACTAGTGAGATCATACTACATAATGTGTTGTCTCAGATCAGATCTCTTGTAAAAATTTATTCCACTTATATTTTACTCCTTAGGCCTTAGTTATGTGCCAAATTCATGAAAATCTTTATGTCAAAATTTCATTGTATCCCTCTTATATCAGATCCTCTTTTTCTAGTTCTTCAGTTACCTTTCTTATGCTTTAATGGTGATGTTGTTTGTAATTGAGTGATAGGCTTAAGTAATTTATTAATATACCTGCAGATAATGGCTTATGGTGGTTAGTGAATCCTTGATTAGTACTTAAGGTTGATTTTTTTGTCGTCAAGAGGAAGTGTATTTTAAGCTTAATATCTCCAAGTGACTATAGAATAGAGATTTCTATAGTTAAGACCAGTGTAGTCATTTTAGTAGAGGTGCTTAATGTCCAGAGTTAAGCTTGAATAGAGTGTGATCATGCAACTACACTTAACCTCTAGTAGCCATTTATAGTATATCCCTTATAGGATTAGAAGTTTCACCTAGTTAGGTATAGTATATTTTTTATGAAGGAGCATGGTTGAAGAATGTTTCTAAGTTGAAAGTGATCAGCCTCATTAGATAAAGAATATTATCTCTAACCTTACTCTTGGCCAAAGATACTCTTGTTTCTTTATAGATAGATTCAGACCAAAGGTTCCTAATGTTCAACTCTAAGTCATTCCTATTCTACGAATGTAGACTAGAAAACTTGGATGCCCAAACCATCTTATAATCCTTATTCATACATCTCACTCAAATCATGCCCAAAATTCATCCCTCTCGAATGTTATTAGAACCTTTGACAATGAGCATCGGTGGTAACATATATTTATTTCTCAGTGACTCTTAGAAATTTCATGCCATTATCTATCACTTTACAATTCTACATATATGTTCATGCCAGGAATGCTTCAATTGAGTTATAAAAACCTCAATATGGGTAGTCCTTATAGCCAACAGTTTCGTTTAACGATCATACAAATATGCTCCTGTAGTTTCCCCATCATTTCATCTAGTCTTACTATACTGAGTTTCATCTATATGCCTATTCCGTGAGATTCTTCATTTTCATTTATGCTATGGGTAAGTTAAGTTGAGTTCTTATTCCCAGTCTAAATCTATCCCAACCATAACAGATATCCAGATTTAAAAATTAGTATCATTTTAGTTATCCAACTTCAAATGTCAGTTAGACAGTATTCATAACTTTCCTCATATTTTTACCAAACCAAGTTTCAATTGGAAATTTAGTTTATATCCATAGTCATCTCTTGAAATTCTTTGTTACAGATTATAGCTATTTTCCTATCCTTTTATCTTAATTACTCTTTATTTAAGGACGAATGATCCCAAAGGGGAGATATTGTAATACCTAGAAAATTAAAAATAAGATTAGAATCATGATTCAAGTGCATATAAAATCAAACATCATGTTTTGATGGTTTGATAAGTGATTTAGACATATATTAAGGCCACAAATAACTTATTTCTTATAGACAAGTCAAAATATCCCTTACCAATTGAATTCTTGAGAAGAATATTGCTATAGTCAATTTCAAACATGCATAACTTATAGATTATAATAGTTTCTAATATAAAGACCTACCAAAAGATAGATAATTGAATTATTTTTCCAATGCATCCTGTTTTGCCTTAATCCAACATCGGAGTAAAAAAGTTATGGCCAATTTACTGAAGCACGGTCAAAGCTACTAGTGAGGACTACTCGTCATCACATGCCTACGAGTCATAGGGTGACTCATAGTCACAGTAGTAGGAACCAAAATTTTAGCCCCAGAAAATGACCGAGGCCACGGATCATCCCCAGACCCTACGGATCGTCACCAAACTCATCGGGATCGATACCAATAACTTTTCAGATGATTTGAAAAGGTTGTTTTTTCTGTTTACACTCTTTTAACCCCAAAACTACGTCGTTTCAGATGTTACAAGAGGTATAAGTTTATTTAGTCGCCCCAAATACCTCATTATTTTCATCAAATAAATTCTAAATAAGAAAATCAAGCAATTCAACTCTCAAGCAAGCCAAAGCCTAAGTTTTTTCTCAAAACTAGATTTATAAGGTTTCAGTCCAAGATTTCATCAGTCTTGGTATATGGGTTTTAATTAAGCGATTACGTTCACCCTTATGCCCAAAACCTAGCTTTAAAATATGAATTTAAGTAACATTTTCTATGGTTCCCATGAACTAGGGTTTTTACCCAAATAGAATTCCAAGCTTATAATCAGTTCTCTTTGATATGTTTTACATTCATGAGCATGTTTACATAATTAATTATTATTTCTTAAGACTATATTATGACATTCACAATATTCTCATGTTCATGCATGATTTACTTAATAATACTTCAGATTTAAAGCATATGATCAAGAGATGTATCATGTATTAGTTTTCAAGAGTACCAAGCATTATTTACCATTCAGTATTAGTTGACATATCATGTTTACCCATAAAATTTAGTATATTTACATACTTAGAATTATGAACCCTTAGTATGTTGATAAATTCATAAATTTGTACTTGTGTTATGAAATTTCAAATTTCTCTTCAATTTCTAAAATTTATCATGATAGGTGAATTCTGCAGAGATGATGAATTATGAACCCCTGATGACTTAGGATATCATAAATTATTAGTCAAAAACTCAGTCCTTCAGTTTTCATGATTTTGAATGTTTTTAGAGACAAAACTTATCTTTCAACCTTACAACTTCAATATTATTGAGCTATTTAGTATGTTAGTTTATATTTAGTTATGAGTAGTACTTAGCACCAAAAAGATATAGGTATGGAGGCTCACCCATCAGTTAGGTTGAGAACTTTAGTAGAAGTACCCAAGTCTCAGAATTATGAAGCCATAGTAGGTTCTATAAGGTCACCCGTCAGACCAGGCTTGACACCTTAGTCCTTTAGGACATCAGTTTAGTGGAACCACTTCAGATCAACCTTTATACCTTATAAAGGTATATTGGGACCTTTTCAATAAGGTTTATACATCAAACTCCATGTTTAGCTCACATAGTTATATGTCGGTTGACAGTAGCTCCCATATATAAAATTAATTGTCAGTAGCTCCTATAGATCAAACTCAGTTATTGCTTGACCTCATAATAAGTTTACTCAATACATTTTTTATCAGTCATATGTTTATTTATATGGTGATTGCATCAGTTTGCATCCCACAGTTTCAGACTCAGTATTTGCACATAATCCTAGTTTAGTTTTACTTTCTCTTATATCATAACTTTCAAAATTATCATTACATATTAGTATTTCTTTATTTCATATAGGGTCACTGTACTTCAGTTTATCTTCTTCAAATTAGTTATCAATCAGTACAATTTTACAACATATTCAAAATTAACTTAACATTAAACATAATATTTATGTTTCTACCACTTTCCAGCTTACAAAAATATTTTAGCTCATGATTTAGAGATCTTACTATGCCTCACAAGTTATGCATACAAACATCTTCTAAATGACTATTTAAACATATGGCTTATGTCTTCAGTTTTAATGCATGTTTGAAGTGTTCTCATAACTAGTGCATATCTTACATACTCAGTACATTACAAAGTACAAATCCCATACCTCTTCTGCCTATATTTTTCATGTGATATAGATTCAGGTACTTATATTAGGTTCTTTGTCAGGCAAACCATAATATTCGACCAACAGGTGATGAGTTCTCTTAGTTTGAAGACTTTTGTCAGATATATTTTTAGTATTTCATTTTCTTATTCGTATGTATTGATTAGGGATAGTTTGGGGTCATATCTTGACTACCTATAGTCAGTATTAGTAAAGGCTTCATAGATAGTCGGTCAGAGTTATTGTATGTAGTTTAAGTTCCTCTTTCTTCAGATTACATTACTGTAAACTTTTAAAAGTAATATATTAAAACAACTTATCTCATGATTATGCTTTCAATAAATCAATTTAACATTTATATATGTTTAAATCAGCTGATCAAGTATTATGCTAGAACCATAGGTTAGATTGGGATCATTTATGGTTCTAAGCGTCGTGTTATGACTAAGGGGTAGTCTTCGGTCATGACAATCATATTTTTGTTTCTCCTACGATGTCCTCTATAAAATTGAAGGATTTGAAGGAGTAGTTTTAATATTTATTGAGTAAAGGGTTTATTAGACAAAGTGTTTCTCTTTGGGGTGCTCCTATTTTATATGTTAAGAAGAAGGATGGGACTATGTGTATATGTATAAATTATTAGTAGTTGAACAAAATATCCATCAAGAACGAGTATCCTCTTAACCACATTACTGATTTATTTGATCAACTTTAAGGTAAGACTGTATTCTCTAAATTGATTTATAGTCTGGGTATCATCAACTGAAGATCAAGGATTTAGATGTTCTAAAGACAACTTTTAGGATTTATTATGGACATTATGGGTTTCTTTGTGTCATTTGGATTGACTAATGGCCTAATGATGTTATTAGAATTGATAAACAAGTATTTAGACCTTACCTCAATTTGTTTGTAATTATATTCACCGATGATATCTTAGTATATTAGAAAAGTAAGGTGGAGTGTGTGAGGCATATGAGGGCCATACTTCAGAGATTGAGATATGAGCAGTTGTATGCCATGTTCTCTAAGTGTGAATTTTTACTATACTAGGTGTCTATCTTAAGTGAAATCAAGACCAAGGATGGTAAGGTGGCGATAGTTTGTGATTGGTCTAGACCTACTACTTCTATTGAGATCTAGAGTTTTTTAGATTAGTAGGCTACTTTCAATAGTTTGTGAAGGGATTCTCTATCATTGTATCCCATTTTACTAAATTTACTCATAAAAATGATGTTTTCTAGTAGTTGGAACAATATGAATGATGCTTTCAAAATCTCAAGACATTGTTGACTTTGACACCTATCTTGAGCATGGGTTTCATAATATATTGTGATGCTTTTGAAGTTAGATTTGGTTGTGCATTAATGCATAAGGATAAAGTGATAGCTTATGACTTTATATAGTTTAAGGTCCATGATAATACTATCCTACTTATATTTTGGAGCTAGCAGCAGTTGTGTTCGTGTTGAAGTTGTGGCATCATTTTCTGTGTGGGCTTCATTCTAAGATTTTTACTGACACTCACAACCTTTAGTACTATTTTAGTCAGCAGGACCTTAGAATAAGACAACATAGATGGTTGGAGTTTTTTTAAAATTATGATCTTACTATTTTTCATCCTCCAAGCAAGGTATGTGGTAGCAGATACCTTTAGTCAGTAGAATGAAAGCATAGAGAGTTTGTCTTATCTTATGATGAATGAGCGATCTATGGCCTTAGAAATTCAGTGTTTGGCCAACCAATTGATTAAACTTGATATTTTGTGCCCGAGCATGTTTTGGCTTGTGTCAAAGCTTGATACTCATTAATGGAGAAAATTTAACCATGGAAATTTGATGACGAGAAGTTGAGGGTAATTTATAATAAAATGTTTAGTGGTGAGGCAAAATGACGTTCCTTGATTTTGAGTGTTTTGATGATTGGTCGTTGAGTTTATGTGTCGTGGATTGGTACTTGATTATACTAATTTTGGAGGAGGCTTATAGTTTAGGAATTCTTTATAATGCTCAACTTACACATCAATTTAAGTGCAATGCAGTCGTTGTCAATATTAACCCAAGAAGAGTCGGGGTCAAATCCGTGAGGAACTGTGTGAGTGGTGAATGGTTAAGTTCAAATTAAAAGTACTTACTAAGTTTAAACCAAGGATAGAAATATTTGGGGATTTTGAATAATATAATCATTTTTAGGAATCTAAAAGACTAACTCGAGAATATGATTAATTAGAGAGTAAACAATTAGAAATGGATCTTGGGATTATGATTTCCTAGGGGAAAGTTATGCATGGGAACATGATGATTCAGTGCAAATTATAATTGTTAATTATGTGGTAGGCTAGGTTGAAAGTCCTCGAGGCTAGTTTGTCAACAAAGTCTCAAAGATTTCACTCATTGAACCTTTCGAGTACCTTATGAGTGTGTCAATTAAAGCCACCCAACACCTCCATTGGGTATACCTATTTCAAGGAAGATGCCCAAAACATAGGCTACTCTCTATTCACCCTTATTTCTAAGATAGCAAAAAGATACTGAACTACATCCATTATTATATACTATTGCTATGTCTCCCATAGCCCTCTTTCAAAGATGCCATGGGTTCCAAAAGTTCACCTATATCCCTCTTTCAAGGATGATGTGAGCTTTTAAGAGTTTGGAGATTTCATCCACAAACCCATTTTGGGTGTTTGGAGTTTTAACCCATAAATACCAACTAATTAAATCAAGCAATAGTGAAAGCCATCATAAACAACCTAAAATCTACACAAATACATCATAACCCACACATAATTGCACCCTATTCTAACATAATCACAAGAGGAAGAACTAGTAACTTATAAAGATAATAAATAAAAATATACCAAAATCTCCATCAATTTGATTCATGAAAAATAAAGAGAATGCAAACCACACTTTAAATTTCAATGAATCCTCAATGGGATTTGCCAATTCTTCACTTAGGAGACACTCTAATATCTTTTTATATCAAGATTAGTAAAAATTTTGCTCCACGCTCCAAGTGATAAAACCCTAGAAACTAAGATAAATATGAAAAAAGATAGAATAAAGATAGTGAAAAATTAGCTAAAAACCCTTATTTGAGCCCCAATTTCACATTTTCCAAGAATTACAAGAATGCCCTTGAAACTTTTCCACTATCCTGCGATCACCACCTCTTCACTGCTTTCGCGATTCCCATGATCGCGGTAGTCATATCGTAATTGAACTTCGATTGAATTGATAATTGGTCATGATCGCGACCCTCAGGCCACGATCGCAGTAACTGAGGGTCGATTCGTAGGCTTGATTTCTAGCATTCGGCTCTTTTCTTTCACATTTAACCTCTTTTTGACTTGAATGACTTACTCATCTTCCGTTTTCAACTTTTCCTATATAAATGAACATTAATTAACATATTAACATAAAGTCAATGGAAAATCATGGAAATTTGGGCTTAAAAGGTGCTAAAAAATCCTCAAATTGACGACTTATCAACACCCCCAAACTTAAACTAATGCCTGTCCTCAAGGAACTAAGAACTATTCAATGAGATAGGGTATTCAACTTAAATCCACCAAAAATAAAGCTATACTAAAGGAACAAGTTAACAAAGCTCTACAAAGACTTTCAAACATGTCATGGAAACAAGTGAACCAATTCTTTTTCAATATGCACATCTTTATGAAGCAAGGATGCAAGTTTGTATCACATTAACCTTCCAAATAAATAAAGCATATTAAGAGGAGACACAAAATCTTCAAAGATTGTGTCAATCTTCACAATGCAACTTAGTTAACCCATTTACCCAAACCGAGAGTAAGACTTCACCCTCTTCCCCAAAGTATCAATGCCGCTCACAAGCAAGAGTTAGCTTCACACACAAAAAAGACATTGAAATTTCTAAAGGATCTCAAATAATGAATGAATTCACACTCATTCTCACAAAGAAATTCAAGTACAATAAGTAGAACATAGGCTTTTTATTTGTGTGTTTTGCCGCTAATGTTGACTTACCTAGTTTGAAATCACCAAGGTCTTGCGGGTCAAGATGAATGTTTAAGGTGAGGGAAGGAATATACATGGATCAAGTGACTAAAATACCTCCTTCAATGAAATTCCTCAAACCTTCTACCCTGCAATTCTTAAACTATCCACCTTATTCTCCTATAAATCATTTCTCATATTTCCCTACCTCTTATTATCATTTACAAAACAATTACAAGGCACCATTTTCTTTCTTCACTTCTTTGTTTTTTTCAAGAGACTTTCTAACTTTAAGCTCTTCTTAGCCCCCTTATTTGCCTCTTTTATCTTTATATTCTATGGGCTAGGCTATACAACTTTACAATTAAGTATGTCTCTTGTGTCTTAAGCACATGATTTCACTACCTTGCATACACCTTTCGTGGCTCATCTTAGCACATCACATTAATACACCTCCAAACTTGGAGTTTGAACCACCCTTACATTATTCTCCCAATTACACAAACCCTCCAAACTTAGGCTTTCACCTACATTTCATTACTTTGAATCATTCAATGCATCAAAGGAGGTTAACTGCCAAAAAGAAGATTTTGAAAGGGGTTAGGTGTTTTAGCAAGGTTATTATTACCAAAAAGAATGAAAAATAGGCAAATACGATCAAAGGGGCTAATTAGGGAACTATGTTAAAGTGGGAATTTGGCTATGTGACGGGTCAAAAATGGCCACGAGTCATTCTCCAAACCAAGCTTGTTTGGAATTTCTCTTTGAACAAACCCGAGGAAAGTTCTAGACTGCACATATGTCTAAGAATTATTCAAAAATCTCACCACACATGCCATCGTACTCAAAGAGAAAAAAGTTAATCTCCTAATAAATTTGAGAAATTTGAGCTTAATAAGTTACTTCGAGTCAAGGACTCATCCTTGTAAGGAGAGAGATAAAAATTGAATTCAACGGTTGCATTCAAAATAAAGATCAAAAACATCTTTGATCATTTTCACAAAGAAAACTATTTTTTTTTGTTTTTTCTAAAAATCATTTCATTTCTTTCCGATAACATTTTGAATTATACCATTAAATTCAGTTTTTTTATCTCTTTACAAGGATGAGTCCTTGACTCGAAGTAACTTATTAAGCTCAAATTGGTTAGGAGATTAAATTTTTGCTCTATGAGTACGATGCCATGTGTGTTGAGATTTTTGAATAAGTGCAAGGCGGTCATTGTCAATAAAAACCCAACAATTGTCAGGGTCAAATCCATGAGGAACAATGTGAGTGGCGATTGGTTAGGAGATTAAATTTTTGCTCTATGAGTACGATGCCATGTGTGTTGAGATTTTTGAATAAGTGCAAGGAGGTCATTGTCAATAAAAACCCAACGATTGTCAGGGTCAAATCCATGAGGAACAATGTGAGTGGCGAATGGTTAAGTTCGAAATAAAAATACTTACTAAGTTCAAAACTAGGATACAAATATTTTTGGATTTTGAATGTTTCCAAAGATATAATTATTTTTGGGATTCTAAAATACTAACTCGAGAATAAAAATAATTACAGAGTACACAATTAGAAATGAATCTTGGAATTATGCTTTCTTAGGGGCAAGTTATGCATGGGAACATGATGATTTGGTGGAAATTCTAATTGTAAATGATGTGGTAGGCTAGGTTAAAAGTCCTTGAGGATAGTTTTTCATCAAAGTCTCAAAGTTGTCACTCATTGACCCTTTCAAGTACCTAACGAGTGTCTTAATTAAAACCACCCATCACCTCAATTGGACATAAGTATTACTAGGAAGATGCCTAAAATATAGCCTATTCTCTTTCACCCTTATTTCTAAGATAGCAAAAGATAGTGAACTACATCCATTATTGTCCACTATTGCTTTGTCCCCCATAGCCCTCTTTTAAGGATGCCATAGATTCTAAAATTTCACCCATATCCCTCTTTCATGGTTGATGTGAGCTTTCAAGAGTTTGGGGTTTTCACCCAGAAACCTATTTTGGGTATTTGGGGTTTTTACCCACAAATCCCAACTAACTAAATTAAACAATGGTGAAACCCATCATCAACAAACTAGACTCTACACAAATACATCACAACCCACACATAATTTCACCCAATTCTAACATAATCCCAAGAGGAAGAACTAGTAACTCATATACATAATAAAAAAAATATACCAAAATCTCCATCAATTTGATTCATGAAAAATAAAGAGAATGGAAACAACACTTTAAATTCCAATGAATCCTCAATGAGATTTGCAAATTCTTCACTTAGGAGTCACTCTAATATTTTCTTATCTCAAAATTAGTAAAAAAAATTCTCCAAGCTCCAAGTGATAAAACACTAGAAACTAAGATGGAGATGAAAAAAGATAGAATAAAGATGGTGAAAAATGGGCTTAAAACCCTTATCTGAGCCCCAATTCCACATTTTCATAATAATACAAAATACCCTTGAAACTTTTTTTCTATACCGTGATCTCCACCTCTTCATCGCATTTGAAAATCTCACGATCGCGGTTGTCATATATCAATCTCCCTTCGATTGTCTTGTTGACTGGTCAGGCCGCGATCATAGTAATTGAGGGTCGATTCATAGGCTTGATTTCAAGCATTTGGTTCTTTTCTGTCATATTTAACCTCATTTTGACTTGGATGACTTGCTCATCTTCCCTTTTTAACTTTTCCTAAACAAATGAGCATTAAGTAAGAGAGTAACATAAAATAAATGGAAAATTATCGTAATTTAGGCTTAAAAGGTGCTAGAAAATCCTCAAATTAATGACTTGTTAATTCTATCCATCCAGGAGCTACTAAGATGTACCATGACTTAAAGAAATACTATTGATGGTTGTGAAATTTGTGGCCAAGTGTCTTATGCTAAAGGTGAAGTATGAGTATCAGTAATTAGATGGTTTGATGTAGCGAATGCCTATCCTAGAGTAGAAGTGGGACCTAATTATTTTCGAATTTATGGTTGGTTTGCCTTTGAATTTTGGGAAGTTTTATTCCATTTGAGTCATTATGGATAGGTTGACCAAATTTGTGAAATTTGTACTTATGAAGATGAACTACAATGTGGAGAAGTTGGCTAAGATCTACATTCTTAAGATAGTTCATTCGCATGGCATGCCTATTTGATAAAATATTGATATGGGAACAGGAAAACACAAAATTAAAGACACAAAAGAAAGAAAAGATACTACACACAAACAAGGAAACCAAAAGCAACCCAAGATTGTATTAAAATATTAAATCTTTTTCAATTAATACAAGGAAAGCTTCAGCCAAAACTCAACCAATCTCTCCACTTTCAAAGTGGAGTATTTTCAATATTCAACATCCAACTCTAAAATAAATAGAACTACTATTTATACTAGTCTAAAAAAAGGATCTACTAGTTATTACTATTCTACTGTTAATGAATTATATACCTTGTTTGGTGTTCCCAATTCATTATTTCAAGAAATAAAGTTTTCAAGAATCAATTATTCAATTCTTCATTAACCTCCAACATGTACATTCCATGGTTTGACAACCATGTAAGCTCCAACACTTCCCTTCTTACAAATAGTCCTTGCAAGGCTTAAACTTTTTTTTCTTGACTCCTTGTAAATGGTATTGAGGAAACATTGTTTGTATCATTGTTCCCTTATCAAAATAAATTTTTCCTAAAATTTTAAATATCATCCTCTTGCACATCAAAGAGGTAGAGGTATCACATGAAGGTGTTATATACTTGATAATCAAGTGGTAGGTCAATCTTGTAGGCACATTGAGTTTTTCAAGAACATGAAATGGACAATATCCTCTGTTTATCACCTTTCCTTTTGTTTTTCTTGTGAAACTTTCCTTGCGAAAATGGATCAACACCCAACCTCCCAATTCAAGCACAACACATTTTCCCTCTTTGTTTGCTTTCTTAGCTGTGTCTTGATTTTTCTCCTCAAGTTGGAGCTGAACCTTGTCATGAAGTTTTTTCATAGCTTTAGACCTTTGATTATTATATAAACTCAAAAAAACATCTTGAGTCAAAGGGGTAAGATCTAATTGGGTTAGTGTATAAAACCATAAACAATTTCAAAAGGATTCATGCCAATAGGATTATGAATAACTCTATTATATGAAAATTGTACCAAAGGAAAATGCTCCTTCGAAGAGTTCAATTTCCCCTTAACCATGTACCAAAGTATATCACCCAAATATTTATTCACTAATTTGGTTTCTCCATCGGTTTGTGAGTGGGAAGAGGTGGAAAAAAATCTAATCCTAAGGCTTTCCCACAATGCCTTCAAAAAATGGCTAAGAAAGTTAGGTTCCCTATAACTCACTATGGTCTTGGGAATACCATACAACTAGACCACATTCTCACCAAATAAATATACAACATGAGTGAGACACCCCAAACTTAGAACCTTAGAAAAATCTCCTAATTTGAGTACTCTAGATAAGGTATGACTTGAAGGTACAAGCCATATGCTAGGGTACAACTATGGCCCTCTCTATCATATGTTAGGAATTGAGTTTGAGTTTGGTTTTTTTCTAAGATACAACTAAGCATCATACTAGTCTTATGGTAGGATCAAAGGTGTATGATTCCAAGTTGTATAATGCTTATTGATTAGCCTAGTTGAATCTATCCAAGGTACAGGTTAGGGGTACTTCTCGTACATTAGGGTATGAGTTTGGATTTTGTTTTTATATGATGAATAATTTGGAGGTCCATGGTAAATTCTAGTGTATGACCTCATACACTAGGGTGTGACTAAGAGGGGGTGGTCGTACCCTTCTATGTGTATTTTTTAGGTTTAAAGCTGAGGGCATTCTGGACAATTCTCACCCTAAAATCCTTAAGTCCCTAGGTTGTATAACATGATGTGTCCTCTCATAAACCTTATTGGAAGATCAAAACACTCCAAATACTCTATCTAACTCTCTATTGAAAATTAGAGGCTAGGGTATTTACAAGTGTTATTCAAAGGGCTCAAGAGTCAAGTTTCCTTCTGTAAATCTTCTTGTATATGGCTTGTACTCCTCCCTCATTATTATCTATAATTATTGGAATATTTTAATATGCTTTAAACATCTATTACGAATCATAAATAGTGTTTTTGAAAACCAATGTTGAGGGTTTTGGATGCATATTATTGAGTATTGTTTACTCTTGGTTTAACTCATATTTTCACATGTTTTTGGTGGTGGTTTGCATATGTAGGTGCTTGTTGGTTTCAATTTAACAAATGGGTCATGTGTAACCCTAAACTTGATGGTTTATTCTTTGGTTTGGTCTTGATAAAGGTATACCCTCAATATGTTTGATAAAATTCCTATAAGAATATTTTTCTCTATTGTTGAAATTTCATTAAAGCTATTTCATCGTATTCTTTGGTAATGGAACCCTAAATTGGTTTAATTGGTTTTTAATGGTTTGATTAGTTTGGGATGGTTAAATAGTAAGTCCTTGGTTGCTATGAAATTGATTTGAATGAAAACCTTGTGAAGTACATGGGAATCCCCCAAGAGAATGAATAATGAAATTGCTTTGAATGATTATCATCTTGTAGGGTAAGAGGGAATATCCTAAGCTAAAATTAATAATGAAATACTTGTGGTGTACATGGGAATCTCCCAAGTATTACTAACAATATTGTACTTGATGGGTATATGGGAATTTCCCCAGTAAACTTAATAATGTAATATAAGGGTCCATGGGAATCCCTTTTTCTTAAAAAGTATGGCTTAGGACATTTCTTGCAAGCTATAATGGGTATAACGATACCACTTCTTATAAACTTGATTAATAATAAATGGAATTGTGGTTTAGTTGTGTGGTAATGATTTTAATTGGGCAATAATGGCAGGGTGTGATAGCTAATCGTGAAGGTGTAAGTCCAATAGACAGACACTAAAAAATCATGTTTAATGACATAAGTATTGTTCATGGTGACTATATATGATACTTATAGGTTACACGGTAATCCCCTAAGTACACTTTTAAATATGTATCATGGAGAGCGAAGGGTACTTAGGAATCCCCGACTCCTATGGCATCATCGGTTCGTGCGGCTACACGTATCGAAACCTGTTTAGGGGGTTACACTGGACCCATATATCCCATGGATAGTTCTAGGATAAATAAGCTACACCTACCTAGGTTAATGGTTTTAAAGGTATACTAAACTCGATTCCCTTTCCCAGCGTGGTTATATATGCATATATATATGGTTGTGAATACATATGGTTGGTTTACTTGGTTTTAAATGTTGGAATTATTTTATCATTATCCTGATTGCATGATAACATTTACATACTAACCCATCTTTGGGTACGGTATCCCAACGTGATGCAGGAACTAACTATATTACTCCTCCTGCTCATTGATCGAATTTAGGGATAGCCGGTGTTGGATTGAAGTGGTGATCTTTGATAGTTCATAAGGCATCTATTTCATGTTATAGATTACCTTACATACTTTCATATTTTCATATGCTTAGGTTTTTGGCTGTGGTCGAGGACATGTCTCGTCAAGATACTCTTTGGTTTGTCTTAGAGGCTTTGTATGGACAACTGTGTACTTGGGTATGAAATGGTCATGATATATGTATATATATATTGGATTATCATTTTTCATTTGTTGGTTGGCTATTGGATGGATTGACTTGGTTGGGTTGGTCTAGGAAGTAGACCTATCCCAAAGTCATTATATCTTCTAATTTGCTATTTTGTTATATGTTTGGAATTTATCCAACTCAGGGTATATTTTAGTTGGTTGGATGGGGTATCAGGGTAGTCTCAGGTCTCTATTAGACTTGAGATGCCCATTATATCAAGGGCCCAGTTTGGGTCATGTCAAGTTGGTATTAGAGCCTAGGTTTTAGTGTCATGGGGTGTCAACAAAGTCGTGTCACATAGAGTCTATCTTATGGGTGTATTGTGCACAACACTTATAATCAGGAGTCTACAAGGTATCTAGGAATGTTTCACTTTCTTGTTTTTCTACTTTCGGGCTATAGAGTCAATGATCTTAAACTCTTCCCTAAATTTTCTTTTGGTTCACCTTTTAGATCATGTCCTCTCAACAATCTAAAGTTCATGGAAACTCACCTGTCCCACTCGAGGATTACATAGATGGATTTCGTCCAACTCATGGGGAATAGACTCAGTCAAGGTTTGTAGTTTATGATTTTCTCCATGGAGTTCCACCGGTCTCCACTAAACCTACTCCAGAAGGTGGATCTCATGTTCAGTTACCTAAATGAGAGGTTACCAATGTTGAGTTTTGAAATTCTATTAATTTATTAACTCAGATAGTGACAACTCTATCACGCCAGTCCAATCCTATTTATATGTGGGAGAATAAGGCAAGGTCGGGAACTAGGTGGAGTAAGAGGTCTAGTTTTTTTGAACATAGAAGAGGCCAATAGTATGGTGGTATATTGTCTAAAAGAAAGAGTTGGGTGGGTCTTAACTCCTGTTCTATAGTTAGTGCTCCCTACCTAAAGCTGTTGGGAGATAGATATTTTCAGATTGGTGTTGGTTCAAGGGTAAAGGTGACCAACCTAAGACCAGTGGGGCCTAATAACCACTATCCTACCCTTATTATAGATTTTGTGGTTGGTCTCACCATGCTTAATGTGAGAAAAAAAGGAATCAGTGTTTTAGTTATGCCCAGTTGGGTCATATGCAATATGCATGTCCCATAAGGATTGTTGCTTGGGTAAAGTAAAAACTGATTACCAATTCTCTAGCTCTTACATTGAGGGGTGTTGCTTCTAGATCAGGCACTGGTCGAGATTATCTCAATACTTTTACTATCCCTCTGGAGTCCTAGGTATCTTCTGATGCTGACCCTAATATGTTGAAATTTTTTTTGTCATTATGTGTATTAGTTACTTGGTTCAGGTTCACCTCTCTCTCTTATGTGACCCCATTTGTGATTGTGTATTTTGGTTTTGGTCCCAAGGTTATCTCAATTTTTTTTTCTGTTTCTACCTTAGTAGGTGATTTTATGATTGCCAAAAGAGTCTATAGGGGTTGTGTGGCATCTGTTGGTAGTAAGGAGAATCTGGTAGATTTATTTAAATTAGATATAGTGGATTTCTATGATATTCTAGGATGGATTGGTTACACTTATGCTATGCATCATTAGACTGATAAATTTGTAAGGTTGTCTTTAGGCTCCTTAGTGATTTTGTTATGGGATGGGAGGATGGTTCCCTAGCTATTAAGGGAAAGGTTATATCATATCTTAGAGTTCAGAGATTAATCTCCAAAAGGTATCTCTATTATTTGGTCCAGGTTAAAGATTCTAACTTGAAAGTTCCTTCTTTGCATTCGGTTTCAGTAGAATGAGTTTTTTGAGGTCCTTTCGGGTGCTCCTCATGGTGTCCTTCTAATGAGGAGATTGAGTTTGGGATTGACCTTGTTACGAATTCTTGTCTAATTTCTATTCTTTCTTTATAGAATAATTCTGGTTGAGTTAAAGGAGCTTAAGGGGTAAATAAGAGATCTCTTAGATAAAGGTTTCGTTTATCCTAGTATTTCTTCATGGGGTGCTTTTATTCTTTCATCCATAAGAGGGATGGTTTCCCCTAGGAAGGTATCAGTTGTTGGTGGGTGAATAGGAATTTTAGGGTGTCCTCCTTGTAGGGTGGACCATATATGTATATTTCTATATAGAGTACCTTTATTAGTAGTGCATGGTGATTGATAGATGCTAGGTTTGAACCTAGATATTGATTTTCATTAAGGGAATATGTTAGATCAAGGAGAGTAATGCGAGAACTGTGGAGGTATATTGGTAGGTTAGATTAGGTGTTCGGAAGGGGTGAGGTTGATGGCTTGGGTAATACAATAGTGGGAAGGTTGTGACATATAGGACGGGGGTTCAGGTTGAACTAGTGATTTGGTGGTTAAGTCATTGGATGGGTTAGAGCATGGAGTTAGTATGACTATGCTGGACTCTAAGCGGCATTTGGGAGGATGAGGTTTTAGGAATATGGGAACCAAGTTTCATTAGTGTACGTCCCTGGTCATACCTTTTAGAGTGAAGTATTATACTAGAAGGTGTAATAAGATAAAGGTCAAGGATTAATATTAACTCTTCTTATAACAGTGGACTCCTAGGGAATATTAGGGTGCATATTCTAGCAATTCTATCCTATTTTGATTAATATACCACTCTCCATATTTGTATATATTTTGGTAGTGCTTCTACCTATGGTTCACATTTTGCATTCGCCTTATTCCCTAGATATGAATATTGACCCTACGTTGCATTGCCTATGATATAGGTAGTTATGTTTCTTTTGGTATCCAAGCCTATGGACTCCTACAATGGTGTGTTGTGTCGGGATAGTTCTTCATTCATGACCTAGGTGGTTGCTATAAAGTACCTCGTGCCTATGGTGTCGTGTCTCTTTTGGGGTCGCTTGTGTGGCATAAGTAATTCTTATACTTTTGTAATACCCCAAATATTTCTAGCATATTTCGTCCCAAGAATGCCTAGTATTAGCTTCTAAAGTGAAGGATAATTATTCCACGAGAAATTTTCAAGATTTTCACTTTTTGTCATGTGGAAAATTCAATAAGATTTCCATCGATATATGATTCGCTTAAATTCGATAACCGGGTAAGAAGTTATGACTATTTCAAGTTCCTGTCGTAAAACAACGCCATATTAGTCAGTGGCGCGCCGCGCCACAAGAGGAAATGGCATTTGGCAATTTCCATTAGGTGTCCGCGATTATGGCGCTCGCGCCAACACTCAAATTAAGAATTGTCCTTTTTCTAGTGTCTCAAGGCGATTTCCCCCGCGTCGTGCCAAAGTTCCAAGTCACGAAGGAAGGGGCAACGCGATGGTTCCGTATCGCACCATCCCTCAATTTCCCAATTGTCAAATTCCAGTGACACGTGTCGTGCCAGGGATTCAATTTGGGAAATTTTTGCTGAAATTACAAGACACGTCCAGGGTTAAAAGGGTCAATTTCCCACCCCTATTTAAGCCCTTTAACACATGATTCAACCACTTTTCACCCAAAGTACACTCTCTTCTCTCAAGTTTCTCTGAAGAACAAGCTAGAGTTTTCATAGAAGATCTAATTTCAAGAAGGTTTCACCATCAATCTTCACGAAATCACAAACTAAGATATGCATAGTGTTCATTCATGGACTCATTTCGTCCATGAAGCCCAAGAATTCCTTTTCTAAATTCAAGTTATGGATTTTCTTGTGAATTTCATGATTGGGCTGCTTTTTTTCATGTTGATAATGAGTAATTGAATTATATTCCCTTAATGAGTGTTAAATTCCATATGGGTTGATTTGTATCGATATAGATTCATGAAACCCTAGGACTAAATCCTTGAATGATTAAATTGGAATTGAATCACGATAGTTAATTGTTGTATAATGTTGCTTACACATTCTATGCCTACTATGTGTTTGGTTGAATGCCTAGATGAAGGTAAAATGTCTAATTAGAATGATATCATGAAATCCCCATGTACGCACAAGCTTATGCCTATCATATGTTTGATGAAATGCTTCAGTAAATGTATTATGATGATTATTATGTATTCATGTAAGTCATGCTTTGTCAGTTTCCTTCCATCGAGTCCTGGGGTACTTGTACCCAAAACACTAGCCATGTACCTAGATCCATGTCATGTTTTCATGATACTCTCAGTCAAGCTATGAATCCTTAGGCTTCGGATAGTCTTATGACTCAGGAAAAATCTCCATAATCTCATGACTCAGTCAGTTTTTGGAACTTAGTAACTCAGCTCATGTTCAGTTCAGTAAATCATGTTCAGTGTCCATTCATATGGGAGTAGGAATTATCACCGAGTGAACCTAAGGATGGGGACACACACTATCAGATGAGGGTGTGATGCTTAGAAGTCATTCTTGTATTTCAGAACTATGTAGCCAACATAGGTTGAGACATTAACACTATCCGATGAGGGTTGATGAGGTGGATAAGCACTATCAGATAAGGACCCTACCGTTCTCTTTTGGGGACACTATCAGATAAGGGTCGCCCACAGCTTGTCCTTACCAGTGGCGCGGTATTGACACCCTTCCAATTGGGGTTACAGATTGGACCCCAACTCAACCATAATGGAGTATCAGGGGTATGTCGGTTAAATACTACCTCCCACAGTTTCAGTACCAGTCTCTATAAAAGAACCCAGATAGTTCTTCAGATTCAAGACTGTCAAATATAGTCAACTCAAATACAGTAAGGAACTCAGATAGTTCTATCAGATTCAGGACTGTCAGATACAGTCATCTATTTTATCAGTTACATTCAGATACAACTATTTATGCTTCAGATATATCAATTTTTAGTATGTCATGTCATCAGTATTCAGATTCAATAATCACGATATCACAATGTAAAATATCACAGTGTAAGTTATAGTTACCTATTTATGTATTCATTCTCGCATTCATGTTAGACAGTCAGCTAGCATTATTAATGTATGTTAACCCTTGCATTAGCCTACCTCACATGTATACTTAGTACATTCCATTGTACTAACACATTTGTGCTATGGTGCTTTTTTTCTATGTTACACTATAGGTTCAGAGACATGAGTTCCAGATCAACAGTAGATTCCAGTCTCAGCAGTCAGAATAGAAGTGAGTCCTCATCCTTTGAGGACATGATTATTTCGCCACTATTTCATTAATTAGTTATTAGTTGGAGTTAGTTGTGGACATGTCCCATCAACTCCTTATTTAGATTATTCAGATTGTAGAGGCTTTCAAAATAGATACTGACTATTATGTTTCAGACTTCAGTGTTTACAATTTTTTTAGGTATTGTATTACCCCACAGATGTTATCTCATCCATGTTACGTTCAGTATTGAACCTTATGGCCTTTTAGTGCATGTTTTCACATTATTCAGTATTTTATTTAGTATACAGGTACAAATATCAGTCATGGGTTTACTTGTGGTCCTTCGGGGTCATGAGCACCGTGTAGAATTCTAGTTCATCAAATTGGGGCGTTACAACTTTAGTGCCTTAGTGACCCTTCATATGCTAGGGTGGTAGTGGCTTTGGAGGTGTGGTGATGTGTTGAAATAGAGGAGAGGTAAAAGTCCTTGAGTGGGGGAGAGTCTGGGGTGACTACTAGAGCTAAGGTTTAGGAGAGTGACGTAAGGTTGTTGTCATGAGAAATGGTTAGGAGAGAAGTAGGTGGTTAAAAATCTTTGAAAAAAATAAAAGAGGTTACTAAATCTTTGGAAAGGGTAGACCATACCACGAGTATAAAAAAGGTAGGCTTGAATGTGGTGGTTGATAGATATACCAACTGTGGTGTTGGGTACCTGAGGAGTGTAGTGAGGCATGATACTTAGCTTCAATGAGGGGGCAGAATAGTATTTTGGGTAGACGAAAGGAGTAGATCCCTATGGCCTAAGTTAAATCCTTTTTGTTTTAGATAGGATTGAACATGGAAATAGTGTATGGTTAGACTCTGGCTCTTGGGGTGATGTGCCTCTGGAGAATTGTAAGTTGAATTGGATTTGCCCTCCGGCATGGGTTGCATTCATTCAGTATTCCATTTTTTTGTGTTGAGGTAAGATGTCTATTATCCTTCATTGGTTGATTTCTTTTGGTGGTATTGGTATCTCAGATTCTTTATCTTAAGGAGGTCCCGGTAAGGATTTTGGGTTGACAAGTTTGCCGGTTGTGAACAAAAAGGTGTGGCTTCGGTGAAGGTTCTATGGTGGAACCAAAATCCCAAGGAAGCCATTTGGGATGTGAAAGTCGATATAGAGTCCAGACATCCACATTGGTTCTTCATTCTAAAAATTCATGCATGAGTTATGTGTTCTCCATCATATCTTTGTTTTCTAACTTAGCTAGAGGTCGGGATGGAGGTTTTGGGGTGTAAATCGTCATTGGGGTATGTGATGATCTTACCATCTTAATTTATGTCCTTGTCTTCTAATTTAGCTGGAGGGAAGTTTGATGTGTGTTAATATGTTATCTCGTGCTTGTGCTTTCCCTTACCTATCATTCAAGGATGAATGATCCTAAGTAGGGGAGAATGAAATACACCGAACTTGGACCCTTAGAAAAATTTCCTAAGTTGAGTACTCTGGACAAGGTATGACTTAAAGGTACAAATCATATGCTAGGGAATAGTTATAGCCCTATCTCTTATTTATTAGGTAGTGTGTCTGGGGCTTGTTTATGTCTAAGATATGACAATGCATCATACTAGTCGTAGGGTAGGATACGAGGTGTATGATGCCAAGTCGTATGATGCTTATTGATTAGCCTAGTTGAATTTTTTCTAGGTATTAGTTAGGGGTACTTCTCATACCTTAGGGTACGTGTTCGGCTTGTGTTTTCGTATGATGATCAATTTAGAGGTCCATGGTAAGGCCTAGTGTATGAGTTAGGGTACCACTTATACCCTAGGGTACGACTAGGAGGGTGGTCGTACCCTTCTGTGTGTGTTTTTCAGCTTTTCAATTGAGGGCATTCCAAATATATAGCATGATATGGTCTGTCCTAACACTTATTAGAAGATCAAAATACTCCAAATACTATCTCTAACTCTCTCTTGAAGATTGGAGGTTAGGTTTTCTACAAGTGTTCTTCAAAGGTCTCAAGCGTCAAGTTTTCTTTCGTGAATTTTCTTGTATAAGGCATGTACTCCTCCCTCATTGTTAGTTCTAACTAAATTCATGTTTTAATTGTTTTAAACATTGATTATGAATCATACATGGTGTTTTTTAAAATCAATATTGAGGGTTTTGGATGCATATTGTTGAGTATTGTTTACTCTTGGTTTAAATGATGTTTTCACATATTTTCTGTGGTGGTTTTCATATGTGGTGGTTGTTGGTTTTGATTTAACAAATTGGTCATGAGTAACCCTAAACTTGATGGCTTATGCTTTGGTTTTGGTCTTGGTAAAGGTATGCCCTCAACATGTTTGAAAAAATGCCTATGAGAATGTTTTTCTCTATTATTGAACATTCATTAAAGCTATTGAATGGTATGGTTTGGTAATGGAACACTAAATTGGTTTAATTGGTTTGAAATGGTTTTGAATGTTTTGAGTGGTTTGGGATGGTTAAATGGTAAGGCCTTGGTAGCTATGAAATTAATTTGAATGAAAACCTTGTAGGGTACATGGGAATCCCCTAAGTGAATGAATAGTGAAATTTGTTTGAATGATGAACACTTGTGGGGGTACAAGGGAATCCCCAAGAAAGATTAATAATGAAATACTTGTGGGGTATACAAGAATTCCTCAAGTAATCCTAATAATCATTTACTTGTGGAGTACATGGGAATCCCCCAAGTAAACTTAATAATCTAATCTATGGATACATGGGAATCCCTTCTTCTTAAAAAGGATGGCTAAGGACACTGCTTGCAAGCTATGATCGGTATGAAGATACCACTACTTATAGCCTTGGTTAATAATAAATGTAATGGTGGTTTGGTTCTGTGGTAATGGTTTTAATTGGGCAATAATGAAAGGGTGTGATAACTAATCGTGAAGGTGTGAGTCCAATGGATGAAATTGGAAACTCATGTTTGCCGACATGAGAATTGGTCATGGCGACCATTTATGATACTTACGGGGTATACGGGAATCCCCTAAGTACACTTGTACATATGTATCATAGAGAGCAAAAGGCACTCGAGAATTCCCTACTCCTATGCTATCTCCAGTTTGTGTGACTACACGCACCAGGGCCCATTCAGAGGGTTACACTGGACCCATATATCCCGTGGGTAGTTCTAGAAAGGTTAAGCTACACATACCCAGGTTAATGATTTTAATGGCATGCTCCTGTTCTATTTCCCGGCCTGGTTATATATACATATATGTATGGTTATGAATGCAATGGTTGGTTTTAAAGGTTGGCATTATTTTATCCTTATCCTTAGTGCATTCTAGCGTTCACCCATTAATCCATCTTCGGGTGCTGTATCCCCATGCTATGTAGGAACCAACCATATTACTCCTCCTGCTCATTTATCAGATTTGGAGACAGTCAGTGTTTGATTAAAGTAGTGAGCTTTCGTAGTTTGGAAGTCATCCATTTCATGTCATGGATTACTTTACATACTTTCATCTTTTCATGGACTTTTGTTTTTGGCTATGGTCGGGGGCATGTCTTGACTAGATAATCTTTGTTTTGGCTTAGAGGCCTTGTATAGATAGTTGTTGACTTAGGTATGGAATGGTCATGATATATATATATATATATATATATATATATATATGTACAGATACATATATATATATATATATGTAATGGAATATCATTTTTGGCTTGGTTGGTTGGTTATAGGATGGATTGACTTGGTTGGGTTATTCTAGTAAGTAGACCTATCCCAACGTCATTAGATCTTCTAATTTTCTATCTTTTTATATGTTTAGAATTCATCCGACTCAGGGTTTATGTTGGTTGATTGGATTGGGTATCGAAGGTGGTCTTCGATCCCGGTTGGACTTCTCATGCCCATTAAAACAAGGCCACAATTCGGGTCGTGTCAATAAGATGCTTCATCACAATTATTATATGCAATAAAATAAGCTTTTTAGAGAATCGATCAACCACTACAAAAATGCTAAGTTTTCCTTGAATAGTCCTTTGTAACCCAACCCAAAATCCATAGATATGTCAAACCAAGGTCTTTAAGGAGTGGGGAGAGGAGTGTATAATCCATGGGGAAGATGCCTAGATTTAGCACTTCTATACTCAACTCATTGACCGTAAATTTTAACATAAATTCGCAATTTTGGCCAATAAAATTTTTCTTTAAGAATTGCCAAGGTCTTATCATTTCCAAAGTGACCCATTATTCCCCCTTCATTTGCCTCCCTCTCAAGAATTTCCCTTTAAGAGTTGATGAGCACACAAAGTCTCTTATATTTGAACAAGAAACTATAAAACTTTGAAAAGGAAATAGAAGTCTTATCCCTTGTCCAACTTTCCCTTTCCATTCTTTGCAATCTAAAAAGATTGTTCCAAAGTAGTGCTCAATGGGATACAATGTCTTTAAGCATTCAAAACCCATTAATTTATAAGAAAAAGTATTTGTCAAAACTTGTTTTCTTGATAAGGCATCGGCCACCACATTTTCCTCCCCCTTCTTATATTGGATTACATAGGGAAAAAGATTTAAGAAACTCAATTCACTTGGCATTTCTTTTGTTCAACTTTCCTTGGGCCAAAGATGGTTAAAGGACTCATGATTGGTCCAAATTATACATTCTTTGGACCACAAATAATGTTGCCATTTGCCCAATGCTCTTATCAAATCATACAATTCAGGGTCATAAGTAAAATAGTTTAAAGTTACACCTTTTAGCTTTTCATTAAAACAATCAATGGGATTTTGGTCTTGCATTAAGATGGCTTCAATGCCTACTTTACTAGTATCACATTCTACTTCAAACTTTTTCTCAAAATCGGGAAATTGTAACAAAGGAGTGGAGCTAGGGATAAATTTAAGAGTTTCAAATGTTTTTGCTTGCTCATCGCCCCACTTTAAAGGCTTATCCTATGATATTACCTCAGTCAATCATTAGGATATAGTGCTAATCCCTTTGACGAACCTTTTATAGAAACTAGACAATCCATGAAAATTCCTCATATCACAAACAAACTTTGGAGTTGGCCAAGTATTTATAGCGTCTATCTTGGATTCATCCACACTAACACCCCAGGAGCTTACAACAAATCCAAAAAAGACAACCTCATCAACACACAAAAACACTTTTCAAGATTGAAAAATAATTGCTCTTGTGTAATCACGTAAAAAACACACTTTAAATGCTCAATATGGTCATCTATGGATTTTTTATGAACAAAAATATCATCAAAGTATGCTACAACACATTTCCCTATGGATGATTTCATCACATGGTTCATTAATCACATAAAATTACTAGAAGCATTGGTGATACTAAAGGGAATCACTAATCATTCATATATACCAGACTTGGTATTGACAGAGATTTTTCAATCATCACCGAGATTCATCCGGATTTGATGGTACCTACTTTTAATATTAATTTTTTAGAAATACACAAGAACCATTAAGTTTATATAGCATGTCATCTAATTTAAGGATATGGTAGTGAGACTTTACCATTGTCTTGTTTATTTCCCGACAATCAACACACATCTTTCATGTGCCATCATTAGTTGGAACCAATATTACTGGAACAACACACGGGATCAAGCTCTCTCTAATATATCCTTTGTTGAGGAGGTCCTCAACTTGCCTTTGAAGTTCTTTTACATCTTTTGAATTACTTTTATAGGCTAGTTTTTTTGGTAATTAAGAACCCAACACGAAGTCAATTTGATGTTCATACCTAGAAGAGTGGGTTAATCCACTTGGAAGCTCCTTGGAAAAGACATCATCTTAGTTTCGTAAAAGACAAGGAATAGAATGGGGTAAGGAAAAAATAGAATGTTAATTTGCAAAACTTGATTCCTATGTGTGATGAAGATCAAAGAACTTTGGTCCTCAACCTCATCCCTAATTTTACTATACTTAGTCAATAATAAAACCTTATCACTCCCTGTGGGTTCCCTCCTTTCACCTTCAATGGAAATGAAATCTTCATACTCCTTCCTTTTACTCTTGCTTTTATCCTTTAACTTCCTTATATTTTGATAGGCTTCATTAATTATAAAAGGTGACATAATTTGAAGAGTGTATTTTTGACTATTCAATACAAGTGAATACCTACTGGTCCTTCCATCATGCTTCATTAAACACTCATATTGCCAAGGTCTTCCAAGCAACACATGGCAAGCTTGTATAGGAGCCACATCACATAAGATCTCATGTTAGTAGTTCCCTATTTTGAACTTGACTATGAATTTATGATGTACCCTTAATTATCCACACATACAAAGCCATTGAAGTTTGTATGGTGTGGCTTGATTGGTTGTAGGAAGCTTCCAGAATTACATCAAAGTAGTACCATCAACACTGGCACAATTCCACTATATATGATTAAGGAACAAACATTCTCTTTGATAAGACATTTAGAATGAAAAAGTTTCTCTATTTGGCTTGGATCATCCATAGCTTTACTATTCATGACCTACCACACCACATAGCTAGGCACCATAAACTCCCCTTCTTGAGAAAATACCTTTGCTAATGGAACCCTTCTCATCAACCCATAGGGATACTAATATCCCCTGCACAGGGATCTTGATCTTCTTCATCAATCAAAAATTCTTCATCTTCTTGCTCATGCTATTTATCTTGACCAACCTTATGTTCTTAGTATGGTTTTTATTCATGAAGAACAACCACTCTCCTATTGGAAAATCACTCATCTTGTGACCCCAACCTTTGCATTTATAACATTGAAAACCTTTATGATCTTTTATTGAGCTATTGTTACCCCCTTCTTTTGGTACATTCTTTGGAGCATCTTTCTAAAATTATGATTTTCTTTAAAGTGGCTTCTTGATCTCTTTTCTTTTGTTCCAATTGGAAGAATATTGAAACCCTTCCCTATTCTTACCATAAAAACTTGAAGTTGTAAGCCCCTTTTACTTAAAATATTTCTCTTCCTTGGGATTCTTCTCAATTTCAATAGCCACTTCCACAACATCATCTAGAGATCAATCTTATGAAGAATAATTTTAGAAGAAACCTATTTGTTCAACCCACTCTTGATATAAATCTTGGTATTATTAGCATCCTCTTTGTACTCAATCGTTATTGACATGACTTGAAACTCATCATATTATTCCTCAACTCTTTTGCTTCTTTGTTTTAAGTTGTAGAACTATGTGAGTTTCTCTTTCTTATAACTTTCTGGGATATACTTTTTTCTCATGAATCCTTTCAACTTCTCCCATATTGGTATATTAGCTTGACCGCAAGCTCAATGAATTCTTCTCATGTATTCTTACCAAGTTGAAGCAAACCCTAAAATTGAGCAATGAAATATGTAACTTTCTTAGTTTTGGTCAAGTAGTTTGTTTGAAAGACCCTCTCAAATTGCAACTCCTAATTAAGATTGGCCTCGGGATCACTCTCTTATTTGAAAATTAGATTAGTTACTTTGATTGAATTGAGACTACTATCACATGTTCCTTACCCTTTTTGGTTTCCATAGTACTCTCAAAGGAACCCAACTCATTCTTGATTCCCCTCAAACCTTTCTCTTTGTTGAGTCAGACTATGTCTAACTCCTCATCCTCTATATCTATCTCATCCCCTTAAGACATTAACCCAAACACGATACTCTTCCTCAACATACTCATAACCCTCCACATGTTGTTTTTCATCCTTTGATTCATTATAATCTTCTTTGTTGGGTAGGTTTTGGTTTGGAGGATCTTGGTTAAATTATACTTGGCATGGTTAAAGGACATTTTGTGGAGCTTGGTTTGGTGGAGGTGGATTTTTTCTTTGTAGAATGGGATTAGATAGAGAAATGGTGGAAAACGTTTTTCACGGTTGCCTACTTGAAGAAGCTTGACCAATATTTAGAGGAGTAGGACTTGAAGTACTAAGACAACCATCCATATTTTCCACCCTAACTTTCCCACTTCCCATCCTATCATCAATTACATCCAGTATACGATAAACATCAACAAGCAATTCCTTTAGGGACCTGACGTAACATCACCCAAAGGGTCTTGATATTCATTATCCATTATCATGAGACTTATTTCAAAAAAATACTAGACAAAAACAAGAAACAACATTAGCGTTAGTTAACCCAAATCCTCACAACACTCGTGTTTGCTCATTTTAATTGCCTCACAATTGGTTTTGCTAAAGCTGAATCTTGCTTAATTCCAAAGATATGTGAAAGTATTAATTTCTACTCTTGGCTGGAATAGATTTTTTTAGTGAAAGATAGATGACTCAGTTAAACTAACTGACTTGAATCAAGAATCTAACTACGAAATTAAAAATAGAAAAGCACACGAAGAAATAGACTCAAGAACCAATCACAAAAAAGTTGAACAATAACTTATTGTTGATCAGTTGTAAGAAAAAAAATAGTGTTGTGGATTTGAAACTAATTAACAAGTAATTAAAGATGTTAATTTTATATTAAGTAGTTGAGGAATCAGAAAAAAAAAATGAGTTTAGAAGAATTAGAAGTTTTGACATTTAGAATAATTTTGGAGTGTCAAGAATTTTCCATTCATAGAATTATTTAAGTTGTTTTCAATTTTTTTTATCAAAAACAACTCTCTGAAGTTGAAAACTACGTGCTAGGGGTAGTTTGGTGAAGAATTGGAGCCGATTTGAGAGTTGTTGCCTAATGGATTGCACGAAAGCCGACAAATAGGTATGGAAGCCGTGATTCACACTGCCAAATGAGGTGGAGCCGACTTGATGCGACTAATTTGCTTAAAATCTTTTTTGCAACTAATTTGCTTAATTTTTATTTTTTTTCAAATTTTCAGATTTTTGTAATCCTTGGCCCATCTTATTTAATTTTGGACCACAAACAACTTTAAACACCTTTCAATTGGGAATTTGAACCAAAATATAATTTTCATTTTTCCTTTTTCTTCCTCATGAACTTATGAAGAATACCAAGAACATCAATCACAAAACCCAGCACAAAACTTCACCAAATAGCTCCAAATTTTAGGAGTAGCCCCCCTCGACCTAGAGAACTAACCTCACTAATTTTTAAGCTTTAGTTAAGCCCGAATAAAAATAGGAAAAAGTCATAATTTCCACCCTAAACTATACTCAAAAAGCTGAAGACATACTTAAACTATTAAAGCGACCCAATACATACTTGAACTACTCAAAAATCAATTTTTATACACCCTAAAACTGACGTGAAAAAATAAATAATTAAAATAAAAAGTGGAGCGTGAGTGATATAATTAAAGCCAAAAAGAAAAAAAAATCCTCTCCCTTACCAGTCATCTTCTTCTTCACCACCACCTCACTCACCACCCCCACCCCCGCCTCCTTCACAAATTTTCTTCTTCATACCTCACCTGTTATTATATTTTACTTCCTTTTTTCAATCAATTCTTACTGGTGATAGAAACTTTTATTTCTTTGAGGAAATTTCTTCATTAATTTAATTTTTCTTCTTTTTCTATAATTGATTTATCATTTAATTTCATCACCTCTTTCATCAATTAACTCACTAGTATCAATTTCATCAACTCCCATAGACATTAATTCATCACCTGCAATCACTAATTTCATCAGTGTCGCCACCAATTTCATCACTCGATCCACTACCATCAATTTCATCACTTGTCACCAACGATTTCGTCATCTAACCGACCATTATTAAATACCTCAATTATTTTTTATTAATAGAATATTAATACGAAGAATAATTTGACTTTTAATTTTATTGAGAGCTATGAAGAATGGACGATTTTTAATTTATCAAAAATTTTCACTCCGGCGAGTTTTATTTTTCAACACTTTCATCGACTTTTTGTTAGAAGATTTCAAATTTCAAAATTTTCTCTTTGTATCTCTCTCTCATTATATATACTCATTCCATGTCTCTTCCATCACTCTAAAAACAATTATCATCTTGTCAGAAAATTAATTAAGAAGGGGAAAAGGGGTTAAAGATGTATGACAAAGTTAGAAGAAATTGAAGGTGATTGCAGTTTTGTTGCTGGTTTGTAAAGTTGATGGTGGTAATTAATTGGTAATTTGAGTTTGGATATGATGATGATATCCATATCAATAGAAGTTTAAAGATGGGTGTGGAAGAAAATGAAGAAGAAAAAAATTATATTAAAAAGAAAAAGGAAAAGGTAGGAAAAATAATAAATTATTTGTATTTTTGCATTTTATTATTTGTATTTTTGTGTGGCATTGACGTGGAGCTTATGTGGCGTGCACGTGTGGAACACCGCACCTTATGGGGGTGGTATAACACTTTAGAGGGTGGATTTTTTTTTTTTACTTTTAAGCAGTACATGTGTGGATTAGGAATCTTCAATAGTTTAAGTGTATCTTCGACATTTTGGGTATAGTTTAGGGTGGAAATGATGACTTACCCCTTTTTAAAATCTTCAAAGTTTCAAATCCTTAAAATACAACAATGGTAGATTCTTCTTCCAAATTCCAAATGACACGATATCTTAAAAATGGACTCAAAAGACACTATGGAAAATGAATGTAGTTACATAAAAAAGAAATCAAACAAGAAAAATTTACAAATTTCTTCTTTGAAATATCAAAATCCCAAGACTAGGTTAGTGAAAACAAATCTATTCCAGAGCTCTGATACTAATTTGATGCAATATTGAGATATAAATAAAGGAAAATTCAAAATTAAAGACACAAAAGAAAGATAAAAGACTAGACATAAACAAGGAAACCAAAAGCAACGAAAGACGATATTAAAATCTAATACCTCTTTCAGTTAATCCAAGGAAAGTGCCTAGACTATGATAGAGACCTCAAGGAAATTAAATTCACCTTGCAACCTCCATTTTTGAACAAGGTTCAACAAAAACTCAACCAATATCTCATCTCTCAAAGTAACGTATTTTCAATATTCAATATCCAACTCCAAAATAAAAAGAACTACTATTTATACAAGTCTAAAAAAAAAAAAGAAACAAATAGTTAGTACTACTCTATTCTTAGTGAATTAAGGGACATTTTTGGTATTCCTAATACATGATCTCAAGAAATCAAGTCTTCATAAATCAAGTCTTTAATTATTCATTGACCTATAATATGTGTTTTCCATGGTAAGGCAACCAAGTAAAATCCAACACTTTCGTCTTTGCAAATAGTCCTTGCGACGCTTGAAATTTCCTCGCTTGACTCCTTGTAAATGGTCTTGATACAATATGATTTGCATTACTCTTTTCATTATTTACAATAGCGGTATCCTATTTTCCTTCAACTTTTGGAGTTCTATACATCAGGAGTTATGCACTCAACTAGAGATAATCATGATATTTCACCTTCACATGGATGGCCAGTTAACAAAGATTATTTAGGTGTTAGAGGACATGCTTCAATCATGTGTTATGGATTTTGGTGGTTATTGGGACCACCGTGCCATCAACAAATTTTGCCTATAATAATGATTACCGTTATAAAATTCAAATTTTGTTATTCAAGGCTTTGTATGAGAGGAAAAATAGATCATTTATGGGATTGTTTGATTTCTTTGAGGTGAGGCCCGAGGCACTAATTTATTGAGAGACTCGATGGATTGAGTGAGATTGATCTAGGATATGCTTGTAGCAACTTAGAATTGATAAAAGAGTTATTCGGACCAATGGGTTCTTGATAGGGAGTTCATGCTAGGTGAGTGAGATTTATTAAAAGTATCACCCATGAAGGGTGTGATAAAATTCAGAAAGAAAGGAAAGATTATCTCGAGGTTCATTAGGACTTTTATAATTCATGAGAAGGTTAGGGAGGTGGCCTATATCTTATCATGGTTCATCTAGTTTTTTATATTTTACTATTAAAGTAATACTATCATGATGATTCTCATGTGATCCAGTGGAATTCAGTTATCTTAGACCGAAATTTGACTTTTGAGGAGGAGTCTATATCTATTTTAGATATGCAAACTAAAGAGTTAAGGTCCAATAATATGGATTATTTGAAAGTTCAATGGAGAAATCGCCTAATTTAATACACTACTTAGAAGGTTGAGTCTGACATATGAAGTACATATACCAAACTTTTTACCAATTCAGGTACTTTCCGTGTCTTACATTCAAGGATGACTACATGATTTAGTGGTGGATAATGTACTAATCGTCATGGTGATTTTTAGACTTTTCTGTGTTTTGATCATTTTTCCCTATCCAATTATAGACTTAAAGAATTTGTGAGTAGAAGGAGTGGGTGGCACAATACCTAAAGTGTTCAAGAGAGTTTTTATTTGAGGTTTTGGTTTTAAGAAGCTTTACGTTGATACAGTTGACTTTGAAAAATATTTCAAGATTCAAGCATCAAATGAAAATTTTATCAATCACGAAATATCAATTTTAGGTTAGTTTCGTGGCTGATTCGAGTTCCACAACCCTATTATGATTTTCGAGTGTTTGGATGAGAAACCAATTTTATTGGCCTAAAGTGGTTTTTGGGTGAACTTGTTGATAATGATGTCCATTGGTAATTTTGATAGTTTCTTTGAGTCCCAAACATCAAAATTAGCCTAGTAGCATTATTAATTTATTTTTATAAAATTTCGAATGAATCCCAAGAATTTATATGGAGAAACTTTAGACTTGTTTTCTACTATTGCAAAGCTGCTGGTGCACCAAGGCACCCTTTTTTGTGAATGCATCCATAACCCTGGGAACGTGATGAAGATTATGTCCTGGTCAACACAAATGCTATCAAATCATCACATTTGCAAAGGCTTTAATCGGGTTTGATCAAAGGTAAGCCTTTGAATATACAGCCAGTTGACCACCAATATGGTTAGTCGAGACCATTGGTCTTTGTGAACGTGAAGGGATGTTCATAAATGTGGTAGGGTACTATTCATAGAATAGTATCAATAGCCAACTTTGTCTTGATACCCAATTTTCAAAGTTAGGGAGCACATTTTTAGGGGAGTCTAAGAGAGAATTTCATTATCATTAACGATAAGCTTTTAAACTTGTTTTTGATCATTATATGTTGATTAAATTGTGAAATCATCTTTAAATCATGATTTTTGAAACTTAAGATTTTGGGGTTTACTCGGTAAAGGGAATATAGGTATTTCGATAATTTATAACTTGATTTCAAATCCATTTTTATGAGATTTTAGATTTAAGGACCTTAAATTTGAAAAACTTATTTCTCTACTAAAATTCCAGATTTGCCTTTTTAATCTCATGGATAATTTTTGGACTAAGTTTTAAAACTCTACACTAAAGTGTACCAATATGGGTATCAATGAACTCTTGTTTACATGTATATGCTATTTTTGATAGATTGGAAGAGTTCTGAGGCTGCACGAATGGTGAAGGCCTTCAATTGAGAATTTTTGGGCTTGTGGTATTTTCTTGAGGTAGGTTATGACTTTAACATTCTTTAGAGTTAGCTAGGTACATAACTTATCATGTAAAACAGACTATGGGTTGGGTAAAATCTCACTGTTTACATTATTAAGGGTTGATTATTATTTTCATTACAATGTCATATAGAGGCTTATATTGACTGTATTATATCATGGGAGATTATTACCATTGTGGTGCCATGCGAGGGGATTATATTAACTTTATTTTTTATTAGAGAGCTTATTGTTATTGTGATGCCTGAGTGGGGGCTTTTATTGACCTCATTGATGTCTTGTTTGGTTATTTTACTATTATGGTGCCCATGTTGGGGGTTTGTAGGGTTTTTTTGGCAATTCCTTGAATTGGTTCTATATTGTGTTGTCATAAGAGGGCTTGTATCATGATTTAATAAGATTTGGAAGATTTGGGGCCATTATACCATTGTTGAGACGATTATTGTGCATTACTAATTTACCATGATCATGCATACTCATTCATTCTTCATTTTCATTAAATTGGAACTACTGTGGAACTTGGATTTTTTGGAAGAAAATAAACTATTTTATAAAATAACTTGACCAAGGAACATGCCGACCGATTATTGAGATTGTGATTAGTATATGGGTAGATAACCCCCCATGGTTCCTTTCCTGGAGCTTAGGATCAAAAGGTATATATAGAGAATACATTTGGCCATTGCATCCATTCCATATCATTGTGTTGTACTGCATCGTATTTCTTTCATTTGGGTTATATTTTATTTGGAATATCTTCTTTTGTAGTGTATATAGTATTGTCGAGATTTATTATTCTATTAGTTAATTGTGTGACTTGATTCGTTTGGGACTTTTCTGCTTGCAGGGCTTTAACTCATATTTTATTTTACATGATTTAGTTGTCTATCCTAGATCGGTCGTCCTATGATGCCTCCTGAATACAAGTGAATCATACTCACTCTTATTTTTCTGTCCTTTTGGTGTAGATATTTGTATGAGTGCTACTTGAGTATCGGGATCGTGCATTTTTGAGTTATCAAAGCCATTGCAATCTCTCCATTTGTAGCATAATTTTGGCTTCATCTATCCTACTTATGTCCTTATTTTATTTCAAAGACATTTACTTTACACATTAGTACTTGATGATGGTTTAAAGTCTCTCTCTATTTATGTCTCTACTGATTTTAAGATGAATTTCCAAATTGTTTTTGTTAAACTCTCATTTTTCATTGATGAGTAAAAAAAAAATTTAGAATCAGATCAAAACAGTCAAGGACCAACTACTACTCTATATCTCTATTACTAATTCTACTGCTAATAATATAGAAAAGAAAATACAAGCAACGTTAGTCTATCACAAATACATTCACTCAATCCTAAGTATATATATCAAGCTACTGGAGAGTAGTTTTCTACTTAGCAATGTTCCTTTCTCGAATGTGTAAATGTTGAACCACCTCCTTTAATACCCTGTTCATATCCATTCTTCTATGCTGAAATTTGCAAGTGTTCCACTCTCATCATATCAATGCAAAAATAATAGAAAAAAACAACTATAGAGACTTTAGCTAAGCTAATTTTCCTCTTTGCAAGTGTATTTATCTATTGCACCTCATAGTTCCAGTCTTGTATTTCTCTTTGAAATCCCTACCATAAGCACAATCTTTTCCATAGAGTATTAGTCATTGCACATTCAAAGAAAATGTGTTCAAAGGATTCTAAGGCCTGGCTACAAAACAATCTATAGGAACCTGAATGCCAAACTTGAGCAATCTAGCCACAATTGCTAGACTTTTTTGTATAGTTAGCCATGGTATAAACTTGAATCTTGGATAGATCTTGTTCTTTATTTCTAGATTATTTATTGTTGTTGTTTTTAGTTTGAATTTATTTAGAGTTTTGAATTTTATTTTATTATTTGATCTTCAATTAATTTTATTCTATCTGTGAGTCAGGCTTACCTACAAAGGTCAGGTTGGTATAGGTGCCATCATGGCCTTGGATTTTTGGGTCGTGACATATATGAGGTTAAAATATCCTAAAGTCAGACAAAAATTGATTAAAACAATGTAACAGGGCCACAAAATTTTTTAAAAAATGATTAGCAAATGTCCTAGATCATCAAGGCAAACAACATGCAAACAACTTAACACTTACTATCTGAGCATTAATTACAGACATTGTACCGATGACATGACTCCTTGAAAGGCACCCAATAGAAGGGTGATCTTTGTCAATAAATATGGATTTAACAAAATACTTTTTAAATAAATATGTGCAAGAAATATGTTTTAGAGCTAACAGGTATCAGAGTTGTTATAGAAAGGAAATCAATATAGAAAATCTTTCATACATTCAAATGATAAGTACACCCTAAACTATTAAAAAGGGTATGATACCTTAAATTAAGGGCATAACATGATTCCTTCACACATCAGGAAACTACTCGAGTGCTCGTTATAGACAAGCTCAATTCAGGCTCGTGTTTGAACTATGTTCCTCTGCGAAGCAAGCAAGCTCAAGATAGATAAACCTTTTTTCGATGGCAATCTGGTGACTCTAGCTTCAAAATATTATCTTCCATCATTGGGGTAAGGGTTCTGCCTTTTCTACACCAAAAGGGAAGGAACTGAGCATATCTGAGGAATTTCAATCTAAAAGCCTCCTCCAAAAAAGTCCTATGAGTATGAAGGTAGACATCGGCTTGAAGTGAGACACTTGCAAATCAAATATAACAACATTCTAAGCATTCTACATTTGAACTTCCTATAATCATAGGAAGATCACAGGAACCTAGAGGGGTCAGGCCGACGCCTCAACAAAATAAAGGAGGAAAGAGGTAGGGTGAAATACCCTAATTTTTTTGTCCTTGAAAGATCCCTAAGCCTTAGGCTCATTTTCTAACCTATTATTTACCATAAGATCCATAAGGTGTCTTGACGAGTCATAGGACACCAATAGTAGGGTGTCCAGTAAAGATTTCCTAAGTTACTGCCTTGGTTATGACTGGGGGTCATGGTTTGTAAAGACTCTATACGAGTTGTATAGTCTAAATCGTAGGCTAACCAGTATGGTGACTTGATGTTTCTATCCTAACTAGGACTTAGACCTACGAGTTGTTGGGTCACTTAACCAGTGGTAATGTGGGCGTCGTAAGGTCAACAACATAGACCCCCCCTTTTTTCCTAGGCTACGACTCATGGTTACGAGTCATAACTAGACCTTATGAGTCGTAAGGTGACTCGTGGTTACTGACGACAAATTTTTAGTGTTTAATTAAGGGTACTTTAGACATTTCTCCTTTCTCCTAATTGTAACCCACGACCTTAAAACCCTTTTGGGACTTTATTGTCATACAAATCACAATAAAAACACTCTCAAATTCTCTCTCAAATTCCCAAAGCAAGAGCACTAAGGTTTCCCAGAAATTGGCATCTAGAGCTACTAAGGGTTGAATTCTCTCCATATTTGTGGCATTTTATGGAATGTGACTCTACCCTTAAAATTGTTTTACATTAAATCATGAATTGATTTGGTTATTTATATGGATTTGTGCATAGTTTTTAATATGAGATGAGGGTTTTGACATGGATTATTCTTAAGTTGTTTGCCCATGATTTATTATGCATTATTTGTTTTTATTAATGGTTTTGAACTTATGGGATGCATGGGTATGATAAATAAACTGAGGGGTCATGGTTTTCCCTAATTTGAAGATTTTAGATTGGAATATAGTTTTGGAAATTGTGTTCCCTCAACCCATTTATTAAATTAATATTGAACTATGGTTTTATCACATGGTTTGACTTGATCACTTATACTATTGCCTGGCATAAAAGGCTAATGAACCACAAATTGATTTTATTGAGCTTTAGGAATTGTGTATTCCGTATATGAATGAATAATTGAACCTAGGGGGTCATGGATTCCTTAATGTGATAAATATATATATGAAATGATGATATTAACTTGCAAGTAAAGTTTGTATGACGATACCAATGGTATGCCTTAATAATGAATTGGTTCAATGAATGAGAGTGCATGAAAAGTGTTTTAATTAGGCTTAAAAGGGGTTGGGTAACTGGTCCGTGAAAGTGGAGGTCCCAGTAGACAAATATTGGAAATTTCATTTGCTGGCGCGAGGGTCTAAATGTCTGAGTGGTTCAAGTGCCCCTTATTATATGATTGGGAGGTTTGAGTGTAATACCCTGCATGTTTCTAAGCAAGGAAGTGAATAAGTTTTCCTACGTATGAAACCTCCTATACTCTGGGTAGTATTTTAGTGCATGACTTACAATGAATATCCTAGAGATAGGATATCTTGCGATGTCTTAACCTTGCTCATATGAGTCGCTTAGAGTGATGCAAGCTAAGAGTTTTTGAATCCATCAAGTCTTAGTGTTCTATTTTGCAAGGGTCATCTTTGAACAAGAATAACGTGATTTATATGTGAAATTTTGGCAGATTTAGACCCACCAAATTTTAGAGATTCGAATTAGCTTTCCAATGATACAAATTTCATCAAAATCCAACACCCGAGCAAAGAGTTATGGCCTTTCAAAGTAGAATGCGTCGCCTAACCAATCGCACATGGCCACTGGAAAGCATAGGAGATATCATATGCGGCGCCTATGTAAGCATAGGAAATATCATATGCGGAGCCTATGTAAGAATAGGCAATATCATATGTGGAGCCTATGTAAATATAGGCGATATCATATGCGGCGCCTATGTATGATTTCAGCCACGAAAATACTTAGTTTTTGAGTTATTTCGAGGGTAGTTAAGTCTTTTAACACTACTTACATGTCCCTAAACCTAACCTCACGAAATTTATAGCTTCTAAACACATTAAAACCCTATTAACATCTCAAAGTTCATTATCCAAGAGCACCATAGGAGAAAAATAACTAGGGTTGCACAATCAAGCTTGAAGATGAAATTTCAAGGAAATTTCTCCGTCAATCATCAAGAACCTCTCTTCCAAGGTATGCGTAGTGTTCATCCACGAATTCCTTTCATCCGTGGAGTTCAAGAATCAATCTTTAAAATAAAAAAGCTTGGTTGGTCATGGTGATATGATCATACCCATGTTGATGCTTGTTTGTTTTGCTATATAATAGTATCGTGACTGTATATCTCATGAAAGTTATGTTGTTAGTTGAAAAACATGATCCTTAGATGGATTGATAGAATGCAAGTATGAAATCCACATATGCCTTAAAGAATGTATGCAAGGTGTTCGATAAAATGCCTAGTATGTTAGAACTTCATATTTACATGATTTCATGATATCTAAATAACAAGTTCATGCCAGTCATACACTCCAATATGAATTTCCATTAAAATTATGTATTTTTATTGTTGTCGTATAAAAAATGTATGATAATGGAGATATAAATTATGTACACCAAATTTATCCATGCTTTTCCTATCATGTTTGAAATGTTAAATAAATACATGAAGTATACTATCCCCTGCTTATGATATTTTGAATTATGGACTCAAATCTTGTGATCAAGTCATGTCATGTGTGTCAGTTTCATCCTATCGAGTCCTGGGGGTATTAGTACCCGAAAACTATTATTGTGTGCCTAGAGCCATATCATGTTTCATAATATCCGAACTCAAGCTATGATTCCATAGACTTCAGTCAGTCATATGACTCAAGAAAACCTCATGATCTCAGTCAGTTGTCAAATATCAGTAACATTCCGCCAGTCAACTGAATTCAGTAAGATTAAGTCATGTATAGTAAGTTATTCATTTCCAGTCCCTCCATATGGGAGTAGAGGCTATCACCGAGTGAACCCAAGGATGGGAACTCACCCGCCAGTTCAGGGTGTGATTCTTAGAAGCAGTCCTTGTGTTCCAGAACTATGTAGCCAACGTAGGTTGAGATATATTAACCTGTCAGATTAGGGTTGATGAGGTGGTTTAACATGTCAGTTTAGGATTCCCACCATTCTCATTGAGTACCTGCCAGATAAGGGTCACTCACAAGCTATCCTTACCCGTGGTACAGTATTGACACCCCTCCAGTCGGGGAAGAGATTTGACCCCAGCTTAGCCATAACGGCATACATGGGGTATGTCAGTTAAACACTACCTCCCACAGTTTCAGTATCAGTCTCAGTAAAAGAACTCAGTGCGTTCTTCAGATTTCAGTATATACAGGACTATCAGATACAGTCATTATGTTCTTCAGATTACAGTATATACAGGACTGTCAAATACAATCATCCATGTTTTCAGCTTACAGTATCATTCATGACAATTATCAGTAAACCATGTATTACCTTACAGGTCTTGCTATCACGCAGTCACGGTCCCAGTTTCTATATATGTATGTTTTCACTCCCACGTTCAAATTAGTCAGTCAGTGTTGTTTATGCATGAAACCCTTTATGTTCAGCCTACCTTTCCCATATACTTAGTACTCCATTTGTACTGACGCATTTGCACTATGGTGCTTTATTTTCATGTTACACCATAAGTTCCGAGACACGAGCTCCAACCCAGCAGTAACGGTAGTATTCCAGTCGCAGAGACACAGTAAGTACTAATTGATTCGAGGAAAATATAATTTGATACATTATTTATTTCTTTAGTTTAGTGTTACGGAGTTAGTTTGAGCCATGTTCCTTCAACTCCTTATTCAGATAGTTTAAAGGCTTTCAGATTTATGTTCAGATTTACGTTCAGACTTAGCTTTCAGATTGATTTGTTTTGTGTATTTTCACTCACATGAACGTTATGATTTTCAGACATGGTTTTATTCAGCTGAACCTTATGGCCTTACAATTTTATGTATTCCACATTATTATGTCATGATTTTTAGTATACAGGTATAGATATCAGTCATGGGTTAGCTTGTGGTCCTTCGGGGTCATGAACACCGTGTAGCATTCCGGTTTAGCAAATCGGGGCATTATAAACTTGGTAACAGATCCTAAGGTTCAATAAAGTCCTAGGAAGTCTGAAAGCCGTATCTAGTAGAGTCTTGTACATGGGTGTGTTGCGCGCCACATTTATGTATAGAAGTCTATAAGATGTTTTTGGAACAGTCCCTTTTCTTCAGTATTCATGTCATGCTAGTGAGCATAATCACAAGTTAAACTCTCAGTCAAATCCATTTTTCTCTTCTTTAAGACCATGGCACCAAAGAAAAGAAACCAGCCAGCTCCTCAGCCAGAAGATCCTTTGGGAGAACATCCTTCCCATGCAGAGTTTAGAGCCGCATTTACCACACTTTCTCAGTCCGTTGCTGCACAGAATGAATGGTCACCAGTCATTCCGGCCAATCCAGCGGCCAATCCTATAGCAGCTAGGCTTCGGGACTTCACCTGGATGAACCCTCCATCTTTCCATGGGTCTAATTCTGATGAGGACCCTTAAGAGTTCATTGACCAAGTCCAGAAGGTCATTGACATCATAGGTGTTACTTCTATTAAGAGTGCCGAGTTAGTCGCCTACCAGTTACAGGATGTTGTTCATGATTGGTACAAACAGTGGAAGTCTGAGAGGTTAGATGATGCAGGTCCTATTGAGTGGGAGGAATTTGTCACGGCTTTCTTAGACAAATTCTTTCCCCAAGAGCTGAGGGAAGCCAAAGTTCTTAAGTTTATCAACCTCAGGCAGAGGAATATGACAGTTAGGGAGTATTCTCTCAGATTTACTCAGCTAGCCAGGTATGCTCCTCATGTGGTTGCAGACAATAGGGCTAAGATGAGCAAGTTCGTGTCAGGGGTCAATGATACCGTAGTAAATGAGTGTAGGTCTATGATGCTGATCGGTGATATGACCTTAGCCAGACTCATGATCCATGCCCAGCAAGTAGAAGAGCAGAAGGTTAAGACTAGGGAGAGGCAGAATAAGAGAGAAAGGTTAGGTAACTTCAACTTTGCTCACCCCAAGTCAGATAGAGAAAATCATTCATAGTTTCTCTCCAAGTCAGCCATTCCATCCCCTTCCTCTGCCAGTGCTCCAGTGCCGAAGTTCAGAGACGGCAACAAAGACAAAGCACTAGGCTCTAAATCTCTGGGTAGTGTTAGCGGTGCCCAAATGAATCCTCTTTGTCAAACTTATGGTAAGAATCACAAGGGCATTTGCAAAACCAGTAGTGATGTCTATTTTGGTTGTGGAAAGCCAGGCCACAGGATTAGGGAGTGTCCGCAGTCAAGTCTTCAGGATCAACAAAATCATTCTCCAGCTTAGTCCGATCGCCCGAACCAGCAAGGTGCCATTTCCAGTGCTACCAGTGGGCAACGCCCAAACAGGCTCTATGCTCTTTAGTTTCAGTAGGATCAGGATAATTCTCCTGATGTCATTACTGGTACATTACATATTTTCCATGTTCATGTTTATGTTTTTCTAGACCCAAGTGCATCTTTGTCTTTTGTTACTCCATACATAGCAGGTGATTTTGGAATCAGTCTCGAAATTCTAGCATAGCCCTTTTCAGTCTCTACCCCAGTAGGTAAAACCATCATATCTCGGTGGGTATACAGGGACTGCCCGGTTATGATATCTCAGAAATCCATGTTAGCAGATTTAGATGAGTTAGAGATGACTGATTTTGATGTCATTCTCGGCATGGATTGGATTCATTCTTGCTATGCCATAGTCGACTGCAGAAACATGATAGTTCAGTTTCAGTTCCTGAATAAGCCCATCCTAGAGTGGAAGGGTAGCATTTCAGCGTTCAGGGGTCAACTTATTTCCTACCTTCGGGCAAGGAAAATGATTTCTAAGGGGTGTGTGTATCATCTCATGCAAGTTAAAGATTATAGTTCTGAAAATCCCAGTCTCGAAATAGTCCCAGTTGTTAATGAATACTCAGATATCTTCCAGGCATTCCTCCCGAAAGGGAAATAGACTTCGGCATAGACCTTCTTCCGGATACTCAACCTATTTCTATTCCGCCATACAGAATGGCACCATCAGAACTCAAGGAACTGATAGATCACCTGAAGGATCTCTTAGATAAGGGATTCATCAGACCAGTGTTTCCCCAAGGGGTGCGCGAGTATTATTCGTGCGCAAAAAAGACAGTTCTCTCAGGATGTGTATTCATTACCGTCAACTCAACAAGGTCATGGTCAAGAACAAATATCCTCTTCCCAGGATTGATAATCTATTCGACCAACTTCAGGGTGCCAGTTACTTCTCCAAGATAGACTCAGATCAGACTATTATCAGCTCAGAGTTAGAGAATGTGACATTCTGAAGATAACTTTCCGTACTTGATATGATCACTTCGAATTTTTAGTCATGTCATTTGGTCTTACTAATGCCCCTGTAGCTTTCATGGATTTGATGAACCGTGTGTTCAAGCAGTACTTGGACATGTTTGTCATAGTCTTTATAGATGATATTCTGGTCTATTCTCGCACAGAGCGTGATCATGCATACCATCTCAAGATTGTTCTTCAGACTCTCAGGGATCACCAGTTATTCGCTAAGTTCAGTAAGTGCGAATTTTGGCTTAGATTAGTAGCATTCCTTGGCCATATTATTTCCGGTGATGGCATTAAAGTAGATCCTCGGAAAATTAAGGTAGTAAGAAACTAGCCCAGACCCGTATTTCCATTAGATATCAGGAGTTTCTTAGATTTTGCTGGCTATTACAGACGGTTTGTCAGGGGATTTTCATCTATTCCATCTCCCATGTCCAGATTGACTCAGAAGAAGATTAAGTTTCAGTGGTCAGATTCATGTGAGAAGAGCTTTCAAGAGTGGAAGATTCGACTCACCTCAGCTCCAGTTCTAGCTCTTCCAGATGGTTCAGACGGTTTTATAGTCTATTGTGATGCATCCAGAGTGGGTTTAGGTTGTGTCCTCATGTAGCATGGTAAGGTCATAGTCTACGCCTCTAGACAGTAAAAGCCACATGAGAAGAATTATCCTACTCATGATCTTGAGTTAGCAGTGGTAGTTTTTGCCTTGAAGATTTGGAGGCATTATCTCTATGGAGTTTATGTAGATGTCTTCACAGAACATAAAAGCCTCTAGTATGTCTTTTCCCAGAAAGATCTCAATTTTCATCAGAAAAGGTGGTTAGATCTCTTGAAGGATTACGATATGAGTGTTCTTTATCATTCGGGAAAGGCCAATGTTGTGGCCGACGCTCTCAGTAGACTCTCCATGAGTAGTATTTCTCACAATGAGGGTAGCAAGAAAAAGATAGCTCTGAAGATCCATCAGTTTGCCAGACTAAGCGTTCGCTTAGTCTATTCTTCAGAGGGTGGTATATGTGTTTATAGTAGTTTATAGTCATCTCTAGTTTTCGAGGTAAAAGAGAAGAAAGACAGGGATCCTTGCCTTGTCAAGATCAAAGAGTCAGTTCAGAATCAGAAAGTTGAGGTTTTCTCCCAAGGGGTAGATGGTGTTCTTCGTTGTCAGGATTGTCTATGTGTTCCAGGTGTAGATGAATTAAGGCAATGAATTCTTGCAGAAGCGCATGGTGTCTGATCCTCTATTCATCCAGGGGCCACTAAGATGTACCGCGACATATGGGAGATCTATTGGTGGAGTGGGATGAAGAGAGATGTTGCAGAGTTTGTGGCTTAGTGCTCTACATATCAGCAGGTTAAGATAGAGCATCAGAAACCTAGTGGTTCAATGAAAGAGTTCATCATTCCTACTTGGAAGTGGGAAGAAGTGAACATGGACTTCGTGATGGGTTTTCCTAGAACTCGTCATCAACATGATTCTGTCTGGGTCATTATAGATAGAATAACCAATTCAACTCATTTTCTTTCTGTTCGTACTTCTTATTCTACCGAGGATTATGCCAAACTCTATATCAGGGATTTAGTCATGTTACACGGTGTTCCACTATCTATCATCTCAGATAGAGGTACCCAGTTCACCTCTCACTTTTGGAAAGCATTCCAAAAGGGTCTTGGTACCTAAGTCTATCTCAGCACAACGTTTCATCCTCAGACAGATGGTCAATCAAAAAGGACCATTCAAACTCTTGAAGATATGCTAAGGGCGTGTGAAATTGACTTCAAGGGAAGTTGGTATGACCACTTGCCTTTGATTGAGTTTGCATACAACAATAGCTATCATTCTAGTATTCAGATGGTTCCATTCAAAGCTCTCTATGGTAGGAGATATAGATCTCTAATTTGTTGGTTTGTAGTTAGTAAGACCTCAGTCATAGGTCGTGACTTAGTATTCGACGCCTTAGAGAATGTTCAGTTCATCAGAAAGAGACTCCGGGCTGCTCAGACCCGACAGAAGTCCTATACAGATGTTCGTAGAAAGAATCTCGAGTTTGAGGTCAATGACTATGTCTATCTTAAGATCTCTCCCATAAAGGGAGTGAAGAGGTTCGGCAAGAAAGGGAAACTCAGTCCCCGGTATCTCGGTCCCTTCAAAATTCTCTGTCGCTTCGGCAAGGTAGCTTATGAGCTTGAGTTGCCTTCAAATATAGTCTCAGTCCATCAACTCTTCCATGTCTCTTTGCTCAAGAAGTACATAGGTGACCCAGTAGTTGTTGTCCCTATTTAGATCATCAACATTCAGAATAGTCTCTCTTATAAAGAAATTCCAGTCAAAATCTTAGATTATCAGACTCGTAGATTGAGGAATAAAGAAGTCCCTCTAGTCAAGGTTCTTTGGCGAAATTAATCTCATAAGGGAACTACTTGGAAAACAGAAGAAGATATGCCTACCAAGTATCCTCACCTCTTCCCCAAAAATTTAGATCAAGGTCAAGGTAACAGTTCTCCTTAAGATTATTCAGTTTCATGTTCATCTTTCTAGTATAAAATTGGTACCTATTAACCGTTGCATACTCAGTCATGTATTCATGTATCAGTTGTCCGTGCATCAGATATGCACGAGTTCAGTATGTTTAGCATGTTAGTCATGAGATCAAGTTTCAGTTCTTCATGTTCAGTTCAGGTTCTGTTGTCTTGTATCCCTTCGAAGTAAATTCTCATTCATGGACGAATATTCCCAAGGGGGAGATATTGTAATACCCCACATGTATCTAAGCTAGGAAGTGAATAAGTTTTCCTATGTATGAAACCTCCTATCCTATGAGTAGAATTTTAGTGCATGACTTACAATGAATAGCCTAGCGATAGGATAGCTTGCGATGTCTTAAGCATGCTCATATGAGTCGCTTAGAGTGATGCAAGCTAAGAGTTTTTGAATCCATCAAGTCTTAGTGTTAGATTTTGGAAGGGTCATCTTTGAAAAAGAATAACATGATTGATATGTGAGATTTTGGAAGATTTAGAGCCACCAAATTGTAGAGAATAGAATTACCTTTCCAACGATACCAATTTCATCAAAATCCAACACCAGAGCAAGGAGTTATGGCCTTTCAAATTAGAATGCGTTGCCTAACCAATCGCACATGGCCACTAGAAAACATAGGCGATATCATATGTGGTGCCTATGTAATCATAGGCTATATCATATACGGAACCTATGTAAGCATAGGCGATATCATATGTGGCGCCTATATAAATATAGGCGATATCATATACGGTGCCTATGTATGATTTCAGCCACGAAAACACTTAGTTTTTGAGTTATTTCGAGGGTAGTTAAGTCTTTTAACACTCCTTACATGTCCCTAAACCTAACCTCAAGAAATTTATATCTTCTAAAAACATTACAACCCTATTAAAATCTCAAAGTTCATTATCCAAGAGCACCATAGGAGAAAAACAACTAGGGTTGCACAATCAAGCTTGAAGATCAAATTTCAAGGAAATTCCTCCGTCAATCATCAAGAACCTCCCTTCCAAGGTATGCGTAGTGTTCATCCGCGAATTCCTTTCATACATGGAGTTCAAGAATCAATCTTTAAAATACAAAAGCTTGGTTGGTTGTGGTGATATGATCATACCCATGTTGACGCTTGTTTGTTTTGCTATATAGTAGTATTGTGACTGTATATCTCATGAAAGTTATAGTGTTAGTTGAAAAACATGATCTTTAGATGGATTGATAGAATGCAAGTATGAAATCCACATATGCCTTAAGGAATGCATGCAAGGTGTTCGATAAAATGCCTAGTATGTTTGAACTTCATATTTACATGATTTCATGATATCTAAATAACAAGTTCATGTTAGTTATACACTCCAATATGAATTTCCATGCAAATTTTGTGTTGTTATTATTGTGGTATAAATCATGTATGATAATGGATATATAAATTATGTACACAAAATATATCCATTCTTTTTCTATCATGTTTGAAATGTTGAATAAATACATGAAGTATACTCTCCCCTGCTTATGATATTGTGAATTGTGGACTCAAATCTTATGATCAAGTCATGTCATGTGTGTCAGTTTTCTCCTATCTAATCATGGGGGTATTTTTACCGAAAAACTATAGTTGTGTGCCTAGAGCAATGTCATGTTTCACGATATCCGAACTCAAGCTACGATTCCATAGACTTCAGTCAGTCATGTGACTCAGGAAAACCTCATGATCTCAGTCAGTTGTCAGATATCAGTAACATTCCGCCAGTTAACGAAATTTAGTAAGATTAAGTCATGTGTAGTCAGTTATTCATGTCCAGTCCCTTTAGATGGGAGTAGAGGTTAGCACCGGGTGAACCCAAGGATAGGCACTCACCCGCCAGTTCAGGGTGTGATTCTTAGAAGAAGTCCTTGTGTTCCAGAACTACGTAGACAGCGTAGTTGAGACATCTTAACCTGACAGATTAGGGTTGATAAGGTGGTTGAACTTGTCAGGTTAGGGTTCCCACCATTCTCATTGAGTACCTTCCAGATAAGGGTCACTCATAAGCTGTCCTTACCGGTGGCACGGTATTGACACCCCTCCAGTCGGGGCAGAGATTGGACCCCAGCTTAGCCATAACGGCATACATGGGGATTGTTAATTAAACACTACCTCCCATAGTTTCAGTATCAGTCTCAGTAAAAGAACTCAGAGCGTTCTTCAGATTTCAGTATATACAGGACTGTCAGATACAGTCGTTATGTTCTTCAGATTTTAGTATATACAGGACTGTTAGATACAGTCGTCCATGTTATCAGCTTGCAGTATCAGTCATGACAGTTATCAGTAAACCATGTATTAGCTTACAGGCCTTGCTATCACGCATTCACGGTCCCAGTTTCTATATATGTATGTTTGCACTCCCACGTTCATATTAGTAAGTCAGTGTTGTTCATGCATAAAATCCTTTATGTTCAGCCTACCTTCCTCATATACTCAGTACTCCAGTTGTACTGACACATTTATTCTATGGTGCTTTATTTTCATGTTACACCATAGGTTCCGAGACACGGGCTCCAACCCAGCAGTAGCGGTAGTATTCCAGTCGCAGAGACACAATGAGTCCTTATTAATTCGAGGACAATATGATTTGATACATTTATTTATTTCTTCAGTTCAATTTTATGGAGTTATTTGGATATATGTTCCTTCAACTCCTTATTCAGATAGTTTAGAGGCTTTCAGATTTATGTTCAGATTTACCTTCAGACTTAGCTTTCAGATTGAGTTGTTTTTGGTATTTTTACCCACATGGACGTTATGATTTTCAGACATGGTTTTATTCAGTTGAACCTTATGGCCTTACATTTTTATGTATTCTGCATTATTATGTCATGATTTGCAGTATACAGGTATAGATATCAGTCATGGGTTAGCTTGTGGTCCCTCAGGGTCATGAGCACCGTGTAGCATTCTGGTTCAGCAAATCGGGGCATTACATTAAGTCCCCTATGTAAAACTACTGGTTTCTTAAGTCACCTTAATATATGACCGGTAGGTTCGAGTCTCTCATGGTTCATATGTACATATAATTATTTTCTACTTTATGCGGCTATAGACACTGAGGCCCTTTCAGTTGGAGGAGAGATGAACCTATATAGCCCCTATGTTCCTTCTTATGAGGGTTGAGTTACACAATCTAGGTTAAGGTTTTAAATTTCATGCTAAGCCTTGTTCCCTACCCTGACGTGTTATATATATATATGCTTATGTATTTGAATATTGGTGTGCGCATTAATTGCATATGATTTTAAACTGTTGATCATGGCATTATTTTACCCCTTATCCCTGAGTTACATGATATCGCTCAGCCTACAAACTATATCTGAATATTGTATACCACACAATACTGGGTTCGAAGGCACTTCTACTTTTCTTGCATAAAGATAGGATTTCTGGATTCTCAGCAGTTATCTTGAAGTGGTGAGCCTCTTCTTATGGAAGGTCGTTACTTTTTTGTTTGTCTATTATTATAGAATTTTCTTTGGACTTATTTTCTTCTATCGTCGTGGGCATGTTCCGACATGGTTTGATTTGATTTTGTCATATAGGCTTTATGGATTATGTGGTTACTTTGGTTATTCATATTCTTAGATTCTTTTTTGCTTATATTTTTCAATCTTGGTATATGTTCAGAATTCATCTGTTGCTAGGTATATTGTGTTTTTTATCTACGCAATGGGGGGTGGTCTCGGGTCCTTGATGGACTTGAGATACCTATCACGCCCAGGCCCTGGTTTAGGTTGTGGAAAAGTTGGTATCAAAGCCTAGGTTAATGGTCAATTGGGTGTCCACATAGTCATGTCAAGTATAGTCTCTTTTATGGGCGTATATTGCACTACACTTATACGGGAGAGGCTACGAGGAATTTTGGAATATTTCCCTTTCTTGTGATCTATTTTTGGGCTATAGATTCTAAGGTCTTGAATCTCCTCTAATTTCCATTTGTTCGCATTTCATATCATGCCTCCCCAAAGATTTGATAATTGTGGAACTTCTTTTGTCCCGCCTGAGGTCAATGGGGATGGAACTCATCCAACCCTAGGGTCCCTGCTTTTGATAGCCCCCATGGAGTTTCACCGGTCCCTAATGATCATTCTCCAGCCAATGACTCTCATACTCAGTCACCTCATGGAGATATTACTAATGCCGAGATCTGTAATTTTATTCATCTATTGACCTAGTTGGTGACATCTCAATCATGTCAGTTGGGTCATGTTAGTACTGTTGTGAGGTTTTTTTCGGTTACTCGAGTTCGAAAATTTATGAATTTGAATCCCCTAACCTTTACTAGCTCTAAGGTTGATGAGTATCTTCAAGGGTTCATAAATGATATACAGAATATCTTTTGAGTTATGCGTGCTTCTGACTCTAATAGGGTAGAGTTTACTACATACCAGTTAAAAGATATAATGTATCAGTGGTATGAGAAATGGGATCAGTCTATGGGTGATGATGCAGAGTTGGCATTGTGGGATGATTTCTCTGGTGATTTTCTTGATCACTTCTTTCCTCAGGAGTTGAGGGAGGCAAAAACTAAAGAGTTCATGAATTTGAAGCAAGGAAAGATGATGGTGAAGGAACATGCAATGAAGTTCCATCAGTTGTCTCCCTATGTCCTACATTAGTGTCTAGCATGAGGTCTAGGATGAGTAAGTTTTCTTCTGGGTTGTCTCATTATTTGGTGTTGGAGTGCAAGGACGCCTTGTTGAACAAGAGTATAAATATATCTAGACTTGTTGTGTAAATGCAGCAAGTTGAGGAGGAGAAGAAGAAGCAAGTAGAGATAGGAGAAAGACAAAGTAAGACGTTTAGGTATTCTAATCAGGGTAAAGGTCAGCAGCAGAGTGGTAGAGGTGGTACTCAATGGTCTAAACATAATTGGGGAAGTTCTAACTCTTACTTGACGGCTAGTGTATGGGATAAAATAACTTTGGTAAGGATCGGTCCAAAGTAGGTTGAATGTCACAAGAACTACCCATGATGGAGTCATCTCGAGGAATATGGAAAAGAAAAAAATGTTATCTCAAGCGAGAGCATAGTAGTCGAAGACTATTGGTGATGGTGACTTACAAAAGAAATAGACAAAAGGATGATGTATCAAAATACTCAGGTGTGTAGGCCACCCTTGGTTGAACCATGTCAGACACATAATACTGGGCTGGAATCTTCTAACAACTCAAGGGCAAGTGACTATTTCTCAATGGTCATTAAACTGAAGGTTCAAAATAACACTCTATTATTGTCCATGGTCAGTCCTTGTACCCTATAAATAATCACCCCCTCCCCCATAGGATCATATTTATACTCTTGTCTATCGTAATGCAATAAAAATCTTTAGCTTTGTTCTTAAGATTTTCCTATTTTCCTTATCTGTTGTTACTATTTTTTTTCTTCTATGCTCTCTTACTTTGTATTTGTGGTCACGACCTGCCAATAACTAAAAGAACGGCGGACTACATTGTCTTCTAATTTTTTCCCGATCTCTATTTAGTGTTTGGTTTATGTTATTAATTTAGTTTGTCTACTTTCTTGGAAACTCGTGATACTAATATAAAGCTAAGGCCATAATGCATGCTCTTGATCCACATACAAATCTAACTATCCAATTATTGAGCTTTACCATAATGTTTTCTCTTGACCTAGCTCCAAATCTAATTGTCACAAAATCAATAGTAAACAATTGAAATATTAGAAGAAGAAAGAAAAGAGTGTGATAAAATCAGGTATAATGGCTCATTAGGATGGATTGAATTTGTCATGCCAAATTAGATTAACAAAGATTTTACTGGATAGAAGATCACTTTTATGGTATGATAAGAATTGGTTTTTCCATTCGTCTACTAAATCAATAAGCTTCCTGTGAACTAGACAAAAAATATTGAGGAAAATAGGTACAACCAAGAATTATTGGGTAATGAAAAGAGCTTATAGTTAGAGGGGAAAAGAGAGAACAGAAGGAGAGATAGAGAGAAGGAGAGAACATAAGTGAGTGATTGAGAGAAAATTTTAGGACTAACTTTTGGGGATTTCATATACAACCTTAAGTATAGACGTGTTAGGTAGTACTTAATAACTATAGCTATGTATTATAAATATACAAGCTACATTTACCTAGTTAAGTAATTTTCCATTGAATGATGTATCCCCATAATTTTCATGTTAAATTCCTATTTTAAAATGCAGGGACATACACAATGCATGTCCATATCCAAGACTAGACATAATATCATACTTATATCATATTATGTTTCTGAGGAAATAAGTGAATCAAGAATTTTTGAAAGATACTAGTGCATAACTTAAGGTGTTCACGAAAGAGTCTTTTAGTATTCTTGTTCATCCGCATCATCAAATTTCACAAAATAAATTAGGGAATACATCTTAACTTTTGTAATGTCAAGATAGCACAGGAATTATTCCAATCTATAAGGAGAAGAATAATGACAAAATTCACTTATCTTACTTTATCTAAACGGGGAAAGCAAGAACTAGGAGGTCTATATTGTCAGATAATTTGAGAAAAACTTAAAAAAAAATTCACCTCATCAATTTTCATAGAATGATACCATATTTGGTTTTGGCAAACCGCACGAATAATGGTTTTTTTTTATAACAGGTTGGTCAGATCATTCTAAGTTTTGGAGATATGTGACTTAAAAAGGAGAAAAAGGAAAAGGGCACTCCAGTGCAAAAAAAGTACCCTATGTTAGTAGGATTTGGGAGAGGGTCGCACCTCATGGGAGTTCATATAACCTACCCCTAATGCAATCATTAATGATTGTTTACATGATCCAAACCTGTTTTCTATATATTAAATTGAGATAACTTTACAATGACTTTAAGCTCACTTCACATATGTATCTTATTAAATTCAAGAGGGTGAGGGGAGTTAGTTGAAAACCTTTTCTTGGGTCGACTAGTATATCTTGACAGTCAACTCACCTGCAGACCAGTATACTTAATAGAACAGATTAGATTCAAATAAACAAGTAAGTAAATAAGTAATTAAAATAAAGACAAAGATTTATCCTGATTCGAAACACCAATGTGGTTCCTACTTTCAGTCCCCTTGGGTTTCAAAAGTTTCCTTAGATCTTTTCAAAGTGGAGTGGGAGTACAAATTAGTGAACAAGTTTTAAAGCTTATTTTGATTTTCAGATCTTGTGACACAACCTCAATTGGTATGATTAAGTTGACTCAATCTTACTCTCTTGTAACTATTGTAAACTATCATGTACAAAGATTTATAATACTAAGATTGAGACACACTAAGAATGTACTATGAAGTTGCATATTTTCTTCGGTATTCAACCATATCTTTTATATCCTTCAGCTGCTTCGACTTCTTCTTCTTATAAGAAAACCCAAGAGATTTCTTCTCAATTAAGGATTTGAATTGATTCCTTAATCAAGGGATTGCAACATGTGGTGCATCCCTATTAGATATTTCCATACTTGTGGTTTGGATTTTTTCTCGAATATAAGTTCACAACTATATACATCCATATCAGATATGTCCATGTAAAGGGTGTGATCTTCTTTTCTTTTACCTTATTGTGAGAGATGTTGTTGTGATTGATTGTCGATCATCTCCCTTATACTTAGGGATATAATAAGATCCTTGGTTGATGCGATTCCAAATCTAGCGCCGGTGTAAGATATTTTTTTCCCTTATGTTTCTCCTGAGAGATCTTCTTTGATGCTATTGTATCCTCATGGCATCCTGCAAAATATTTGTTTATTAGTTTGTCGTTATTAAAATTTATTATGTGAATATGGGTCTAATGGCTTAAATATAGTTATTTACAAACCCCCACTTAAAGTAAGAGCCAAATCACAAACATGAGATTTTTTTTGGACCAAATACATTCGATACCAATTCAGAGACGAAAACATGAGATTGTTAGAATTAAAGGCTGGGTAAGAAAAAGAAAAGGTGAGATTGCAAAAGATAAAAGTTAATAATCTCCGTTAGTGAGTGCTTCTATCTTTAATAGATTTTCACAGTGCAAATCTAAATTTAAGGGAATTCATATATCCATTATCATGAGCTAGATCTAATGGTTATTTGGATCCTGCTGAATCCCATTATCACTATGGAGCAAAAATTCTTAACAAAAATTTTCCTCAAGCTCCAAAAATGATCCCAAATAAACCAGACTAGTGAATTACTAATGCATATGGAATGGTTAAATAGAAAAAGACTCATCTCATGTAGTCTGACCTATTTGTACTTGTTAATTTCAACTCTTATTTCAAATAACTTTTTTTTTTTAAAAAAAAAAAAGTAGTATCAAAATAGATATTTTGGGGAAAAACAATTTCAAAAAGAAAAAAGTAAAAATTAATCATACAATCATACTTACAAGGAGAAAAACTTGAAGATCACCTCCTCAAAAAATAGTACAGAACGAAAGTAAAGGATTCATATAGACAATGCCAACTAGATAGAATATATGTTATTCATGTTCGTATGCTTAGAATAGTTATTTAAAACAAATTTGGTATACTAACATTATCCCTAGATTTTGGTATACTCATTAGGGATATGTATGTCGTTTGAAGATACAGATAAATGTCTACAAAATGCTACCGGAACATGAAGTCTGGAACAAGGGATTGAATTTCACTGAAAAACCAAGGGATTAAATGGATTTGGAGTAGCCAAAAAATGTTTCATCTTGACTGACTGAAAAATGACAATAGAATAAAGAAAGCAACACTTCTATGCTGAACTTTAGGACATGATGTGATGTAGCCTAATTGACATTGAAAAGTGTTGTAGATTATTTAGTTTCTATTTTGAATTTTTCTCTAACAAGTCTTTTTGACTGAGGATCAACAAAAACTCATCGTAGATTGATGAATCCAATCCCATGTTGTTAGAACAAATGTATTGTGGATTATATGATAGAAAGAATATCTTATCTTTTGATGAACAAGAATATCTTATCTTTCGATGACTAACACTGTCTATAAAATTACTCAAGCAGCTAAGAGCTTGAGTTTCTCTAAATCAAACCAGTCCAAGTATCTACTTAAACACTACCTGGTCTCAAGCATCTACAATCATGAAATGTTTATGTACTATAAAATTCTATTTTAGGAGTAGTCCCCTTTTTAAAGTCCATATATACAATAGATGCACTTATAGGAGAGGAAACATAGGATGCAGTAAAGATGAATGCATACCATTAAGGTGTCCTTTCTCCATTGCATTCTCCTAGCATCAGTTTCATATCTTAGCTACCCAAGTCAAGCTCAAAGGTAAAAATTGCTCAGCTCACTTCTACATTTTGTTTTATGTTCATCTACTACCTATCAAGAATAATGCTCCTAAATCTTTACCTCCCCCTTTCGTTGAATATCTCTTGAAATGCATCTAGTGACTGATTTGAGGAACAACCTTTCAAGATAAACATTGTATCAAAATCATCTTTTTTTCCCTACAAAATATAGCCAAATTAATGTTTGTATTGATGACTTTTTCTTAATCTATTTCAATTGCAAAGTTAATCTATTATATTACTGGTTTCTTTGTAGAGTTTCCCTAGGTTTAAGTTGGAGAATTTTGAGGATAGGATGCAAGTACTTTAGAAACTCAATCTAATAGCGGCAAGAAAATGGTTCACCCTATATATCTAGCATTGGATTAGGTTCTTCACCTAGGAGATGATGAATGCCTTACAACAGACACTACAAAGATCGAGAACTGTAACAAAAATGTTAGAGCCTTACTCGTAAAATTGACTATGGAAGACATGAAGGATCTTGAATCGTATGCCTTTGATGATTTTTTCAAAGGTGAAACATGTGTACATATCGTCTACTTTGATAAAATTCCAGAGACTCCGTTATTGTCCTCTTGGCCTTGGGAAGCAGAGTAGGGGTTTGACATATGATATATCTCTGGTTTCCTATGATGCTAAAACTCTCCAAAAGTATTGCAGCACCCATCTTGAATCCTCAAAAAATGCACTATGGGAAATTTAATATGCACCCGATGATATCTTTTAAGAGTTTGAACATCATAGATGACTTTTGTACATGAACTCGTGTATTTATGATGCTGAGACGTTTTTTATGGATCTCTCCTAAATTATTTGGTATTAAACTACCAAAAACTTTGAATCTACCTAGCTTCAAATCTGTTTTCTTATAGGAATACTCATCTTTAAATTTACCTTTGTTTTCTATGCAGCTAGAATTTTAAATTTGTTGGTTGGTGATTCGGAGATTTACTTACATTCAACTAGGAAAAAAATATTTTGTACCTGGTATTATTGATTGAATTTTGAAGGTGCTGCATGGAAGCTGTAAGATAAAGGGATTATGGAAATCAACCACCAAACTACAATAGCAGAAATGTAACAATGATTTGACAGGCTGTAAAATTATAAAGTTGCATTACAAAGGAATTATCTGTATATAAGTGCAACACCATCTAATATTATATTGGACTCCAATCATACAGCAAAAGAGTTGATCAATCAATAAAAACTTAGCAATCGGTAGAAGTTCTAGGATATAAGAGGACAAAAGTTTTGGCTAGCCCACGATAGACGTAAGCATGACATTGCACAACAATTAGGTAAGAAAGAACTCCATCCAATCCGTCTTCAGTTGTCAAAGAGATTTGCTTCAGTGTTTGAATATTTACAAAGCTAACGGGGAAGGGAAAAGGATTCATCCAGAACTTGAGTTAATGGTACCTGATATCTCTAAGGCCCAAGCCACTACTCTTTGATTTGAACCCGAGTAATCGACTCCTATAATTGGAGATGTTCCAGGTTTTGCAGTCTCACAACAAAGAAAATAACAATTTATATGGGATATCTGAATAGCATCAACTGTTAAAGCATTGTACAACACAAATTATCCTTGCAACACCAATAATTTTCTTATTTCCTCAGCAGCGTAACCCTGATCAATTGTGAAATTCAACACATCTTGTTGAATTGAGATTAATATGGAACAAATAACAAAAATCTAGCATGATAGGAAAAGGAAATACAAAACGAAGGGGTAAGAAAAAGAATCGAAAAATAATGCCATATTTTTATGTAGTGGGCTTCAATGGCGGCTTCAAGGATTCATATTTCTGTATTAAACATATTTGTTAGTTTTTAACTTTGAAATTAAAAAAATAATAGAGAAAGACTTGGGGAATATATCTATATTAAATGTTGGTTTTTAACTTTGAAATTAAACAAATAATAGAGAGAGACATATTTGTTGGATTTTAACTTTGAAATTAAACAAATAACAGAGAGAAAGACTTAAAGAGAAAAAATATTTCAATTGTATTGTCATAGAAAATTATTTTATTAATAACTCAACGATATATGGAAATTATTTTAGTAATAAATCAAAGACATATTGATCTGAGGTGAATTTATGCACCTCGGTTTTTTTATCATAGTTTATTTAGCCTTTTTTTGAGGATAAATTATGTGCTTAATGTGTTAATTATGATATAAGTAAGCATCTAAGTGTTAAGTACTTGATAACGATGTTTAAGGTGCATTTCAAACAAGTTCGAAATCAAATTTATCATTTACAGTTCATATGAGCAAACTAGTGTTACTAGCTTGAGTTAGGTGTTGTTCTAGTTGATTACGATGGATTCTAATGTGTATAATAAGTTCCTAATGGTATGACTGTGCAATTATGTGTGGAACAACATTCTAGTTGATCGGGATGGATTCTAATGTGTATAATGAGTTCCTAGTGGTACGATTGGGCAATTATATGTGGAACAACTTGTTTATAGTGTTTAAAGTACAATTTATCAAGCCAAGAGTCAAAACTAAGTGAATGATAAAAAGGGGAAAAACTAGTTTTCTTAGCTTAAGTTTCTAGTTCGCCGTCTTGGATGTTGTGTTGTTTTGAGCTTTGATTTATTGTATTGAATGATATAGGATGATTGGTGAGTTAATTATGATGATATTTGAAGGATATACAAGCTTCAAATCAGGTGAACAACACAAAAAGTCTTGGAATGGATGAACGAAAGTACAAGACACAATTTGATGTAAAATAGATCTCTTGGAAGTCCATGGTGCATTGCGGACCAAAGCTAAGTCCAAATGGCGCGTACTATGCACTAGAAACTTCCTAAGGAATTAAAAAAGTGGGTTTCTTCAATAATGGAGCATCATGTAGCTAGACACGGTAAATTAACCTCGCAACGTGGCCCTAGTGCTAAAATCAACAGTTGTGTCCTCCTATATATAGGACACTTGTACTTGATGTTAGAGACCTTTGATGACTTAGAAACTTTGAGATAGGTAGAAAAACATTTCAATTAGTTTTTTTTTTCTTTTACTTTAGCTTTTGAATGAATTTTATCATGTATTCATTTATCTTATTATGATTATGTCCATGAGTGGATAAAAGCCCTTTTCCGGGGTTAAGGCCAAGAACATGTTTAGTTTCACTTTGAATTGCATTTATTTGAATTGATTATCATATTTGGTTATTTTTTATCCTTGTTTTAACTATTTTAAGGAGTATCTAAACTTAGAATACATATATTTTCGACCTTGTGATCTCAGGTGGGGGAATAGGAAGATAGAACGTGGGGATAGATAGAGTAAGGTTCTCATTCTTTCATGAATAAGGAATTTGAATTAGCGACTAGGATAGGGATATACCTAGAAGCCTTGTTTGGTTCATATGTTGGATGATATTTTAATGCATCTAATTTGATTATTGCATCCCTGCTCAATGATGTAGTTGTAATGTCTAAGTTAGGTAGACTATTAGTGGTCAGGAGACCATGATCATGCGATAAACTCTATGAATCAACAACCAAGATAAGTAATCTAACAAATGTAGTTCAATAGCATTGTATGATTTTTCGTAGTGCTTTAACCCCGGGTTTTCATCCATTGATTGTCAAAAGTCTTTACTTTTCTGCATTATATGAGTTTACTTTTAGTTTATAAGCTTTTAAAATTCTTTTGGTTACCTTCGCACCAATTAATCTCAATTGTTAACTAGAATAGGATAGTTGTCAACACAAGTCTCTGAGAGATCGATATTCGGCTTTATTTAAGGTCGCTGTATTACTTGGTGAGATCATGTACACTTGTGTGTGCGTTTAGGCGCAACACATATATTTATAGCTAAATTTCTAACTAGATTTCAATTCAAATTCAAATTCAAATAACAAAGGATAACTAGTCCTAAGTCTAACCCACATAGATCTCTAATTATTTAAAACTAGTAATAGTTAACTACTTCTACTTTATTTCTGAGACATATCTTCAATACTTCTTCTTTGATCAGATATTGTAGATTGCAGGATCGGTGAAATTTGACCTCTTGAATAAATATGCCAATTCATCTTTGGTCTTGCAAGACTTGGGTGCATCTTCTGTTGGATTAAATAAGAAACCTTTTCTTTTCATATCGACTTGTAAAATCTCATGACTAACGAAATCAAAGATTCGATAATATTTATCTCCAAATAATAATTTAAATCCTTCTTCCATTAACTAAACAACACTTAACAAACTTTTATCAATATTGGGCACGTAAAAGACATTTGAAATTATTTTTGTACCTGAAATTATTTTGATTGCAACATTCCCTTTACCTTCTGCAGGAATATAGCCACCATTCCCAATTCTGATTTTCTTAGTTTCCTAAGGCAAAAACTCTTTAAAAAGAGTTTTGTCATATGTCATGTGGTTTGTACAACCACTGTCAATCATAAAAAAAAATAGATTTCTTGGTTGAAGAATATGTTGCCACAAATAAGTAATTTTCTTATTCTTCTTTGGTGACTTAGGAATTTACTTCATAATTTTGAGATTTGTTTTCGCAAATCATAGCTTCATGGGTAAGTTGATTGCAGATCTTGCATTGTGCATCTGGTCTCTTTCAATATTTAAATGGAGGATGACCTATTTTGCCACAGTGATAACAAGGTGGGTAGTTTTTTCTTGAATTATTACCCTTGCTTTGAGTCTTATGATTGGCTGCCAAAGCTTCTTCAACCATACCATCCTATCTCATAAGCCTTATTTGCTCTTGTGCCTGCAATGTATTTAATAGTTCTGTCAAGGTAATCTTGGACAGGTCTTTTTGTATTTTTCAAGGTAGTTATTGATACTTCGTATCTTTCAAGCACTGTAACAAGAATTTTTTTTAATAATTCTTGAATCCTTAAATTTTGTGTCAAGTGATCTTACCTTGTTAATAATGTCAAGAAATCAGTTTGAGTACTCTTACACGGTCTCAGATTCCTTTATCTTTTGCAATTCAAATTTCCTTATTAGATTCAATACCTTTATGCCTCGTATTCTTTCATCTCCTGTATGTTCTTCCTTCAGATAATCCCAAATTTCTTTGCTGATTTAAGAGTCATAATTCTTGGGAAAATTATTTGAGACACACTAGCAAAAAAAGTTGCCTTAGCCTTTGATTTTATGACTTACTTTTCCTTTTTTCTTCCGATCTGGACCATCGTGGGATTATCTGGCAGCGAAAGAACATCATAATCCTCCTCCACGGCCTCCCAAAGATCTAAATCCCCTAGATAAGTCTTTATTCTTACTGTCCAAAGCTGATAATTCTCACTATCAAAGACAGGAGGATCTATTTGGGAAAAGTTATTTTTAGAATTCATCTCACTCATATATCCCTCAAGAAATTCTAGACACCAATTGTTGGTTTTTAACTTTGAAACTAAGGAATAATAGAGAAAGAGTAGGAGAGAAAAAAATATTGCAATTGTATTGTTAAAGGAAATTATTTTATTAATAACTCAAAGACATATATTTATAGCTAAATTTCTAACTAGACTTCAACTCCAATTCAAATTCAAATAACAAAGGGATAACTAATTCCTAAATCTAACCCACTTATAACTCTAATAATTTAACACTACTAATAGTTAGCTACTTCTACTTTATTTCTGAGATATATTTTAATACCCCATACTTCTACCTAGCTTGAAATCATCCCAAAAAAGTTAGAAATTTACTTTGAAATATGAATCCATTTTTGAAATGTGGTAAATTGAATTAGCTTTCCAACGATATCAATTTCGTCCAAATCCGGTATCGAAGCAAAAAGTAATGGATGTTTTACTCAGAGCTATCAGAATCGCTCAGGTGCGACGGCTAGGTTGACGGACTGTCGATGTAGCCACGGATCATCGCCTTGACCATCACAGCCAAGGCAGTGAGACAACCTTCTAGATAAGGGGCAACAGACGGGTTGACGGACCATCAAACTTCCGATGGACCATCGCCCAAGCCGTCGCTACTTAGGCAGTGAATCCTTTTCTTAGTCCATATACGATAGTCGAAATAATGGACTGTCGTGCCAGCGATGGACCACTGCATGAGCCATCACACATCCCATTCAGTTATTTTTTAAGTAGTTTTTAAAGGGGATTTTTGGTCTTTTACCACCCGTTTATATACCTAGTAATATCTGACCAAGGATAAAAAAATTCATTATTCTTCCACAACATCAAAAATTAGGGTTTTCTCCCTCAGAGCAATCCTTAAGCAACAAAATCCAAATCTTCTTCAAGAACTAAGAGATTAAAATTCTTCAAGTTCAAGAACTTCAAGAAACTCACTACCAAGTATGCATAGTGTTCATTCATGGACTCCTTTCATCCATGAAGACCAAGAATCTCTTTTCAAAGTTCAAGTGTATGGATTTCCTTATCAATTTTATGTTGGGTTTGCTTTTGTTCATGTTGATAATGACCAATTGAATTCTAATCCATGTTGGGTGATCAATTTTATGTGGAATTGATTAGTATAGGTGTAAATTTATGTGAACCTATGATTAAACCCTTGTATGATGAAATTAGAGTTGAATCATGATGTTTATTTTTTGTATAATGTTGTCTACATATACTATGCTTAACATTTGTTTGATTAAATGCCTATGTGAAGGAAAAGTTCCCAACTAGTATGATATTATGCAATCCTCATGTATGTACAATTTTATGCATATCACAAGTTTGATGAAATGCTTCAATAAATGAATTATGGATTGTGATGTTGGTCATGTATTCAAGAAAGTCATGCTTTGTCAATTTATTTTCATCGAGTCCTAGGGGTACTTGTACACGATAATTAAGTTGTGTGCCTAGTTCCAGATTCATGTTTTTATAATATCCTCATTCAAACCATGTTCAGTAGAATTCAGTTAGTCATGTGACTAAAAAAAACTCAATAAAATTCAGAAATCCCAGTAATCTCAAAAAGCTCAGTTATACAAAAATCTCAGTATTATTCTATCATTCAACGAAACTCAGTTAACATAGTCCAGTTCAGTTCAGTAATTCATAGATAGTGTCTATTCAGATGGGAGTAGAAATTAGCACCGAGTGAACCCAAGGATAGGAACACACACTGTCAGATGAGGGTGTAATTCTCAGAAGTCATCCTTGCATTCCAGAACTATGTAGCCAGCATAGGTTGAGATATCAACACTGTCAGATGAGGGTTGATGAGATGGATAAGCATCGTTGGATGAAGGCCCCACCATTCTCTTTTGAGGACACTTTCAGATTAGGGTCACTCACAGCTTGTCCTTACCGGTGGCATGGTATTGACACCCTTCCAATTGAGGTTACAGATTGGACTCCAACTCAGCTATAATGCATTATTTGGGGCATATCGGTTAGATAACTACTTCCCATAATTTCAGCTATAGAAATCAGGACTGTCAGATACAGTCATTCAGTCACAGTAATAAAACTCAGATAGTTTTATAAAATTTAGGACTGTCAGATACAGTCAACTCAGAACAGTACAAAACTCAGCTAGTTCTATCAGATTCAAGTCTGTCAAATCTAGTCACTCATGTTATCAGTTATATTAGTCATCAGAACTCAGTTACCAGTCATGTTAGTTATCAATAAATTCATGTTATCACGATCTCAATTATAGTTACTATGTATTTATGCATGCATTCTCACGTTCATATTAGTCAGTTAGTTAGTATTGTTCATGCATATGAACCCCATGAATTCAACCAACCTCACATGCATACCAGTATATTCAAAAAACTGACGCATTTGCACAATGGTGTCTTATACCATAGGTTCAAAGACATGAGCTCCAGAGCATCAGTAGATTCCAGTCTCAGCAGTCGGAGTTAGTAGTGAGTCCTCATTTTTTGAGGACATGATCATTACTCTATTTCCCCATTAATTTATTTATTTGTTGGATTTTGTTGGGGACATGTCCGATCAACTGCTTATTCAGACAATTCAGTCATAATTTATAGGCTTTTCAGACTATAGTATGTTCAGACAATTTATTTCAGTTGTTTTGGGTATTTCATACCCCACCTAGATGTTATATTTTTAACAGATATTATATCTCAATGTTGAACCTTATGGCCTTTCAGTTTATGTTTCCATATTATACAGTATATTATACAGTATACAAGTACAGATATCAGTCTTGGGTTAGCTTGTGGTCCTTCGATGTCATGAGCACCGTGTAGCATTTTGGGTACCAGATTCAGGGAGTTACAAACTTGGTATCAGAGCTAGGTTTAATAGTGTTCTAGGAAGTCTGAAAGCTGCATCTAGTACAGTTTTGTACATGGGTGTGTTACGCGCCACATTTATATGCAGGAGGCTATAAGATGTTTTAGGAACAGTTTTCCTTCTTTCAGTATTCATGTCGTGTCAGTGAGTATAGTCTCAAGTTAATTTCTTAGTTTAATCCATTTCTCCCTTTTTTCTACAGAACATGAGTCCAAAAATAAGAAACGGGAATCAGTCAGACCCTCAGCCCGAAGTACCTTTGGGAAAATATTTTTCTCATGCAAAGTTCAGAGTTGTATTCACTACTCTTGCCCAGTCAGTTGCTACTCAGAATGAATGACCTGCTGTCATTCCAGCCAACCTAGTGGCCAATTCAGCTGCAGCCAGGATTTGGGACTTTACCCAAATGAATCCTCCATCTTTTCTCAGGTCTAAGTTAGATAAGGACCCTCAGGGATTCATCGATCAGGTTCAGAAGGTTACTGACATTATGGGGCTATCAGCTGTTGAGAGTGATAAGCTAGCTGCATGTTAGTTTCAGGATCTTTCTCACACATGGTACAAGAAGTGGAAGTCAGAAAAGCTAGATGATGCAAGGACTATTGAGTGGGAGAAGTTTGTCACCGCATTCTTAGAGAGGTTCTTTCCCCTAAAGCTGAAAGAAGCTAAGGTGTTAGAATTCATCAACCTCAGACAGGGAAATATGATCGTAAAAGAGTATTCTCTTAAGTTTACTCAATTAGAAAAATATGCCCCTCATGTGGTTGCAGGCAGCAGGGCCAAGATTAGTAAGTTTGTTTCTAGGGTGAATAATAGTGTGGGAATGTAGTTCGGCTATGTTGAATAGTGACATGACTCTAGCCAGGATTATTACTCATGCTCAGCAGATAGAAGAGAAAAATATTAAGATGAGGGAGAAGCAGAATAAGAGAGCAAGGACAAGTAGTTTTAACTTTGCTCAGCCCAAATTAGAAGGAGGAAACCATTCTCAGTTTCATCCTAAGTCATCAGTTCCAGCTCCTTCTTCAGCTAGTGCTCCAGCTTTTAAGTTCAGGGATAGTAATAGAGATAGGGTGCTAGGCTCAAAGTCTCAGGGCAGTGTATAAGCAATGCCCAAGCTAATCCTCTTTCTTAGACTTGTGGTAAGAACTACAAGGGTGCTTGTAGAGCTGGTAGCGATATTTGTTTCAGATGTGGCAAACTAGGAAACAGAGTTAGAGATTGTCCCTAGTCAGGTTATCAGGGTCAGCAGAACCGTTCCTAAGCTCAGTCCGATCACCCAAACTAGTAGGGTGCCACCTCTAGCGCTACTAGTGGGCAACGCGCAAATAGAATTTATGCTCTCCAGCCCTGGCAAGATCAGGAAAATTTTCCTGATGTGGTTACTGGTATGTTACAGATCTATCATGTTCATGTTTATGCTTTGCTAGATCCAGGAGCTTCTTTGTGTTTTGTTACTCCCTATATAATAGTTGATTTTGGAGTCAGTCCCAAAATTCTAGCAGAGCCCTTTTCAGTTCCTACCTTAGTGGGTAAAACCATCATAGCTCGACGGGTATGCAGGAACTGCCCGATTATGATATTTCATAAAGTCTCTCCAACAGACTTAGTTGAATTAGAGATGACTAATTTTGATATCATTCACGTTATGGATTGTCTTTAATCCTGCTATGCCACAGTTGACTGTAGAAATAGAATAATTTAGTTTTGGTTTCCAAATGAACCTGTCCTAGAGTAGAAGGGTAGTGTATCCTCTTTTAGATATAAACTTATTTCCTACCTTCGGGCACAGAATATGATATCTAAAGGATGTGTCTATCATCTTGTTTGAGTTAAGGACACTAGTTCTAAAACTCCCAGTCTTGAATTAGTCCCAGTAGTAAATGAATATTCAGATGTCTTTCAGATCTTCCACGAATTCCTCCCGAAAGGGATATAGACTTCGGCATTGATCTTCTTCCAGATACTCATCTAATATCTATTATGCCATATAGAATGGCACCAGCAGAACTCAGAGAATTTAAAGAGAAGTTGAAGGATCTCTTAGATAAAGGGTTCATCATGCCTAATTTTTCCCCGTGGGGTGCACCAATTTTTTTCGTGCACAAGAAAGATGGTTCTCTCAAAATATATATTGATTACCTTCAGTTCAATAAAGTCATGGTCAAGAAAAAAAATTCTCTACCCAAAATCGATGACTTATTTGACCAACTTCAGGGTGCCAGTTATTTCTCTAAGATAGACCTCAGATCCGGCTATTATCAGCTCAGAGTCGGAGAATGTGACATTCCAAAAATAGTTTTTCGTACTCGATATGGTTACTTCGAGTTTCTGGTTATGTCCTTTCGTTTTACTAATATCCCAATAGCTTTCATGGACTTGATGAACCGTGTGTTCAAGCAGTGCTTGGACATGTTCGTCATAGTTTTCATAGATGATATTCTGGTCTATTCCCGCAGTAAGCATGATCATGAAGACCATCTCAAAACTGTACTTCAGACTCTCAGAGATCATCACCTATTCACCAAATTTAGTAAGTGCGAATTTTGTCTAAGGCCAGTAGCATTCCTTAGTCATATCATTTTCAGTGATGGCATTAGAGTATATCCTCAAAAGGCCAAAGCAGTAAGAAAATGGCACAAACCTATCTCTCCATCAGACATCAGGATTTTCTTGGATTTGGCAGGATATAACAGATGGTTTGTTAGGGTATTTTCTTCTATTGCATCCCCTATGTTCAAATTGACTTAGAACAAGGTAAAGTTTTAATGGTCGGATCCTTGTGAGAAGAGTTTTCAAGAGTTGAAGACTCGACTCACCTCAGCTCTAGTCTTAGCTCTTCCAGATGGTTCAGATGGTTTCGTAGTGTATTGTGATGTATCCAAAGTAGGTTTGGATTGTGTCCTCATGTAGAATGGTAAGGTCATAACCTACTCCTCTAGACAGCTTAAACCCCATGATAAAAATTATCCTACTCATGATCTGGAGTTAGCAGACGTAATTTTGGACTTAATGATTTGGAGGAATTATCTATACGGTGTTCATGTAGATATGTTCACAGATCATAAGAGCCTTCAGTATGTCTTTTCTCAGAAAGATATCAATCTTCATCAGAGAAGGTGGTTAGAGCACATGAAAGATTATGACATGAGTTTCCTTTATTATCTGGGAAAGGACAACATAGTGGACGATGCTCTCAGTAGACTTTCCATGGGTAGTGTTGCTTATGTTGAGGATAGTAAGAAGAAGTTAGCTTAGGAAGTCCATCAGCTTGCCAGACTAGGCATTCGCTTAGTCAATTCAAAATAGGGTGATGTATGGGTTCAGAGTAGTTCAGAATCATCTCTAGTTTTTGAGGTGAAAAAAAAGAAAGATAGAGATCCCAGACTAGTCAAGTTAAAATAGTCAGTCAAGGATCAGAAGGTACAGGTTTTCTCCCGAGGGGGAGATGGTGTTCTGCATTATCAGGGTCATCCCTGTGTTCTAGATATAGATGCCTTAAGGCAGTGAATTCTTGCTGAAGCGCATGGTGTGCACTACTATATTTATCCAGGGGGCATAAAGATGTACCGCGACTTACGAGAGATCTATTGGTGGAGTGGTATGAAGAGAGATATGGCAGGGTTTATGGCTAAGTACTCTATATATCAGCAGGTTAAGATAGAGCATCAGAAGCCTCATGGGTCCATGCAGGAGTTCAGTATTCCTACTTAGAAGTGTGAAGAAGTGAACATGGATTTTGTGATGGGTTTGCCTCGTACTCATCGCCAGCATAATTCAGTTTGGGTCATTATAGATAGGATGACCAAATTAGCTCATTTTCTTCCAGTCTATACCTCCTATTCAGCCAAGGATTATTCTAAACTCTACATTAAAGAGTTGGTCAGATTGCACATTATTCCATTAACTATTATCTCAAACAGAGGTACCCAGTTCATCTCTCATTTCTAGAAAGCATTCCAAAAAGGTCTTGGTACCCAAGTTTATCTCAGTACAGGCTTTGATCCTGAGATAGATGGTTAAGTAGAAAGGACCATTCAGACCCTAGAAGATATGCTAAGGGCGTGTGAAATTGATTTCAAGGGTAGTTGGGATGACCACTTGCCTTTGATTGAGTTTCCATACAAAACAATAACTGTCATTCCAGTATTTGGATGGCTCTATTCGAAGCTCTCTATGGTAGGAGATGCAGATCTCCATTTGGTTGCTTCAAAGTTAGTGAGGCCTCAGTTATAGGGCCTGACTTAGTATTCGATGCCTTAGAAAAAGTCCAGTTGATCAGAGAAAGACTCAGGGCTGCCCAGAACTGACAGAAGTCTTATGCAGATGTTCGTAGAAAGTATATCGAGTTCGAGATTGGTTACTATGTCTATCTAAATATGTCTCCCATGAAGGGAGTGAAGAGGTTCGGCAAGAAGGGAAAACTCATTCCCCGATATGTCGGTCCCTTTAAAATTCTCAGTCATTTTGGCAAGGTAGCATATGAGTTCAAATTGCCTTTAGATCTAGCCTCAGTTTATCCAGTCTTCCATGTCTCTTTACTCAAGAAGTGCATAGGTGACCCATCCATTGTAGTCCCTATTCTGAGCATAGATGTTCAGAACAATATCTCTTATGAATAGATTTCAGTAAAAATTCTTCACTACCAGACTCGTAGACTGAGGAACAAAGAAGTCCCTCTAGTCAAAGTTCTTTGGCAAAATTAGTCAGTTGAGGGAACTACTTGGGAAGAAGAAGCAGACATGTGGTCCAAGTATCCTCACCTCTTATCTGCAAACTCAAATTTATCTCAAAGTAACAGTTCTCCTTAAGTTTTTTAGTTTTATGTTCATATTTTAGTGACAAGCTTTGTATACAGTTCATGTTAAGAATTTTATCAAAATCTTGGTATTATATACCATTGCATATTCAGTCATGCATTCATGTATCAGTTCAATTATATAATCATGCATTAGACATGCATTCTTATTGTGAGAACCTTGGTTCATCAGAACTCTCAATCATGCATTCATGAATCAGTTACACATGCATCAGATATGCATGCTCAGTATGATGTATTTAGTCATCAGTCACATAAGTCATGAAATCGTGTTTTAGACAATCATGTTCATTATGTACATCATTATATCTTTCTCCCCTCTCACCCAGTCTCATTTGAGGATGAATGTTCTCAAGAGGGAGATATTGTAATACCCCATACTTCTACCAAGCTTGAAATCATCCTTAGAATGTTAGAAATTTACTTTGAAATATGAATCCATTTTTGAAATGTGGGAAATTGAATTAGCTTTCTAGCGATACCAATTTCATCCAAATTGGGTATCGGAGTAAAAAGTTATGGACGTTTACTCAGAGCTCTCAGAATCGCCCAAGTACGACGGCCAGATTGACGGACCTTCGATCTAGCGACGGACCGTCGTAGCCAAGGATGTTAGGCAACCTTCTGGATAAGGTGCAACAGATAGGTTGATGGGCCATCGAACTTACGATGGACTGTCGCCCAAGACATTGCTACTTAGCCAGTGAATCCTTTTCTTGGTCCACGTACGACGATTAAAATGACGGACCGTCGAGCCAGCGGAGGACTATCGCACGAGCCATCACTTATCCCATTCAGTTATTTTTAAGTCATTTTTAAAGGGGATTTTTGGTCTTTTACCACCCATTTATATACCTAGTAATATACGACCTAGGCTCAAAAAAATTCATTATTCTTCCACAACATCAAAAATTAGGGTTTTCTCCCTAAGAGCAATCCTTAAGTAAAAAAATCTAAATCTTCTTCAAGAACTAAAAGATTCAAATTCTTCAAGAACTTTAAGAAACTCACTACCAGGTATGCATAATGTTCATTCATGGACTCCTTTTGTCCATGAAGCCCAAGAATCTCTTTTCAAAGTTCAAGTGTATGGATTTCTTTATGAATTTCATGTTGGGTTTGCTTTTGTTCTTGTTGATAATGACCAATTGAATTCTAATATATGTTGGGTGATTAATTTTATGTTGAATTGATTAGTATAGGTGTATATTCATGTGAACCTATGATTAAACCCTTGGATGATGAAATTAGAGTTGAATCATGATGTTTATTTGTTGTATAATGTTGTCTACATATACTATGCTTACCATGTGTTTGATTAAATGTCTATGTGAAGGAAAAGTGCACAACTAGTATGTTATTATGCAATCCTCATATATGTACAAGTTTATGCATATCACATGTTTGATGAAATGCCTTAATAAATGAATTATGGATTGTGGTGTTGGTCATTTATTCAAGATAGTCATACTTTGTTAGTTTTTTTCCATCGAGTCCTGGGGGTACTTGTACCCGAGAATTTAGTTGTTTTCCTAGAGCTAGTGTTATGTTTTCATGATATCCTCAGTCAAGCCATGTTCAGTAGAATTAAGTTAGTCATGTTACTCAGGAAAACTCAGTAAAACTCATAAATCCCAGTAATCTCAGAAAGCTCAGTAATACAGAAATCTCAGTAATATTCTTTCTATCCATGAAACTCAGTTAACTCAGTCCAGTTCAGTTCAGTAATTCATGTACTGTGTCTATTCAGATGGGAGTAGAAATTAGCACCGAGTGAACCCAAGAATGGGAACACACACTATCGGATGAGGGTGTGATTCTTAGAAGTCATCCATGTATTCCAGAACTATGTAGGCAACATAGGTTGAGACATCAATACTGTCATATGAGGGTTGATGAGGTCGATAAGCACTGTCAGATGAGGTCCCCACCATTCTTTTTTGGGGACACTATCAGATGAGGGTCACTCACAGCTTGTCCTTACCGGTGGTACTGTATTGACACCCTTCCAATTGGGGTTACAGATTGGACCCCAACTTAGATATTATGTGATATTTGGGGCATGTCGGTTAGATAACTACTTCCCATATTTTCAACTATAGAAATCAGGACTATCAAATATAGTCATTCAATCTCAGCAATAGAACTCAGATAGTTCTACAAAATTTAGGACTGTCAGATACAGTCAACTCAGAACAGTACGAAACTCTGCTAGTTCCATCAGATAGAGTCACTCATGTTATCAGTTATAACAGTCATCAGAACTCAGTTACCAGTCTTGTTCGTTATCAGTAAATTCATGTTATCACAATCTCAGCTATAGTTACTATGTATTTATGCATGCATTCTCACGTTCATATTAGTTAGTTAGTCAGTATTGTTCATGAATATGAACCCCATGCATTCATCCTACCTCACATGCATACCAGTACATTTAAAGTACTGACATATTTGCGCTATGGTGTCTTATACCATAGGTTCAGATGCACGAGCTCCAAAGCATCAGTAGATTCCAGTCTTAGCAATCAGAGTTAGCAGTGAGTCCTCATATTTTGAGGACATAATCATTACTTTATTTCCCCATTAATTTATTTATTCATTGGAGTTAGTTGGGGACATGTCCCATTAACTCCTTATTCAGATAGTTCAGTAATGATTTAGAGCTTTTCAGACTATAGTATGCGCAGATAGTTTATTTCAGTTGTTTTGGGTATTTTATACCCCACCCAGATGTTATATTTTTATCAGATATTATATGTCAGTGTAGAACCTTATGGCCTTTCAGTTCATATTTCCACATTATACAGTATATTATACAATATACCGGTACAGATATCAGTCATGGATTAGCTTGTGGTCCTTTGGGGTCATGAGCACCATGTAGCATTCCGAGTACCAGATTCGGGGCATTACACATATCTTCAACAATATTATTGACAAATAAGATGCACGTAGACACTCAGAAACAACACATATGAGTTTATTTATACTAATATTTGATAGTGGTAAGATCTATACGGTCTCATCCTTCATTTTCATTGATTTCTTTCTTAATTTTCAAAGATGAAGCCTACAGATTTTTCTTCTTGCACCTAATTAATTTAATTTATTTTATTATGGAATATCTACAAAGCTGGAGGGAATCTACTTGAAGCCGTGAAACTCACTTATAGCAAATATTTTAAGTAGGGAAAATGATTCCTTGAGGCATTTCACCTTGATCTATATAACCTCATCAATTTCAAGAACTTAGGTTTAATGAACGTGATATCTCTAAGGTACCAATTTTGCTGTGAAAACAAGTAAACCTGTAACACCCCAAGAATTTTTTTCATGAATTGTGCTATAAAAACAACTCGAGGGACCTAAATTGAGAATAAACCATTTTAGGATGTGTACATATGGATTAGGGGAACTTTTAGATGAGAATTTAGGTTGCGTGTTGCGAGGGAGACCCCACGCAATGGTAGCACGCAGAGAGCCCCACGCCGTTAGGGGTATAGGCCACGATGGTGGTCGCATCGAGAGACTGTCTCCATGTGATGGGGGTTGCACCACACCCCTCCCTTGTTTACTCATCAGTTTTCTCAAAATTTTAAGCATCCATGGTGGCATTTTAGTCCCTTTTCACCTAAAATCATCCCCTAATATACTAATATGTTTTCCCTAATTGGATTTACCTTAAATAAACATTAAAACATCCTCAAGTCCTATCTTCGCCAAGAATTTTAGCAATGTGTGTAGGAGATCCCAAGGTTAACTTTCGTTTAATTTCTATCCTTTAAAGGTATGTGGAACGATTGAAAATCTATGAGATTTTAAATTATATTATCTCGAGTTATTTTATGGATTGAATTTATGAAATTCCATTTAATTATACAAGAATGTTTAGAATTCATGCTCATGTCCCAAATTATGAATTTTTATTAAACTTACACATATAGTATTGTGACAAATGAAGAGAATAGAGTGTTAAATATTTCCTTCACTTTATTTGTCAATTTTTATGTATACGATTTTGAAGAACATGACTTGTGTTGTAAATTGCACTTACTACTTGTGGTGTGTATTTGAGTACAAACTTAATGTGTGAGTTCTCCTAAAGTTTTAAAAGAATAATGAATAAGATATATCTTTACCTAAACCACCATATTGATTTGAAAAGTCTTACAAATTAACCTTTTGATAAATTTTATAGTGGTTATTGATTCATGACATATAAAAGGTGAAATAGAGCATGTAATATGGCTTATAGGACTTTCAAGTCTTGGTATGAGAATACCAAATTAGACAAATTCCATTTCAGACCATAGACCATGTTATAAAAAAATGCATGTTTTAAAAGGCTAAAATATGTTCTTAAAGAGAGTTAGGTAGCTAACCGAGAAGGCACAAGTCTTAAGACTCAAATCTTGAAATTGTGTTTTGCTAATGCGGGATCGATCTTGTCCTAAAATATGAATGATCATTATATACTTACTTTATAATTTGGTATACCAGACCAACTAAACACTCTAATCTTTTCGGCAAACTCAGATTGGAGGCTTGACCGATGAGTCGATGTTTGACCTTGCATAACCTGTGTGGTTTTTCATACTATGTCGGGTACGCCAACTAGCTAAAAACTAAATAACATCAAAATATTGTCATAAAAATCAACTTTGAATTAAAGTTTATGTCTATAAGTTGAATTGTTATTTTGTGACCCCATATTATGATTCGTATGATGTTTTCCTTTTTCACTGTTAATGTTTCCTTAAATGCTATTTTATTTTTCCATTCTACATGCCAATATATTCCAAGTATTGATCGCCCTTGGGAGGCTATATTGTCTCATAGTGTAGGTTTTGAGACTCAGTCTCATGGTCTACTGCATTAGTAGTACTTTCTGAAGTTTTAGAGTTGGTGAGCCATCCATTTCCCGAAAGGTGTTCTATTCATATGTTCTTATCTTTTATATATCATGACCTACCGGGGGCCTTTTCCCGACCAAAATAGTTATTCATTTAGTAGAGTCTTTGTAGGCTAGTTTTGATTAATGTTTTGTTATGACTTAACTTCAATAATTTAATGATAAGATTTCTCAAAATTTATTATATCTTCCACATTGCATATGAATTATGCTTATGATAGTATGTTAAGGGATATGTCGAGCCTTCGTGGTTTGAGATACCCATCACAGTAAGGGCCTCGAATTAGGGCATGACAAGCTTAGTATCAGATAATGATTTGGGGTCCCAGGGTGTCTACGAAGTCGTATCAATTAGAGTCCCTTATTTAGGTGTGTAACGTGCCACACTTATAAAGGGAAGGCTATGAGACATTTAAAAGTATGTCCCTTTTTCATGTTCTAGTTCGTTCTAGAGAGTTTAGTGGCAATGAAATTCTCCTAACCTCTGACTTTTTGCATTTTACATCATACCTCCTCAAATATCTAATGGTTAGAGAAAGTTTGTTGGAGCCTTTGTCCTTGATAGGTGAATATTAAGGAGGTCTGGACTACCCATGGTATGCAGACCTAATATAGAGTCTGTACTCTTAAATTCACTATTTCTCCTAGGGTTTCACTAGCCTAAACTAATCCTCTTCGAGCTCCTAGGACAGGTATTAACCATATTCAGTCTCTATAGAGAAAGGTCTCAAATGTTGAGTTTCATCAGTAAATTCACATGCTTGATCAGCTCGTAGAATTACAGTCCTAGTGATATAGAAATCTTGGTTCTATCAATGGTTTATTTGAGATCACTCAAGTTTTTCAATTCATAAGGATGAACCCACATACTTTAATGGGTTCTAATATTGGGGAAGATCCTTAAGAGTTTGTGGATGAGATAAAGAAAATATTTAGAGTTATGTGTTCTAGTGATATATAGGGGTATAGTTTATATCCTATCATTTGACATGGGTGGTTTACTAGTGGTATTATGAGTGGGAAGATTTAAAAGGTGAAAATGCTAAACATGCGGTATGGGAAAAGTGTTTTGATGCTTTCCTTGATCATTTCTTTCCTGGGTAGTTGAGGGAAGTTAAGGTTGATGAATTTATGAATCTAAAGCAGGGTAAGATAAATGTCAAAGAATATGCATTAAAGTTCAACCATCTATCTTGTTATGACCCAGAGTTGGTGTCCAATATAAGGTCTAATATGAGATAGTTTGCATTCGGTCTTTCTGATGATTTGGTGTTAGAATGGAAGATGGCAATGTTGAATAGTTATATGGATATGTCTAGGTTGGTAGTCCGTATGAAACAGGTAGAGGATGAGAAGAAAAAGTAGACAGAGGAAGAAGAAAAGCAGACTAAGAGGGCTAGGTCTGTATATTAGGATGTCAGCTAGCAATAGAGTGGCAAATGAGGCAAGAAATGATCCAAGAAGAAATTTTGGGGTAATGTTTAGTTATTCTCTAGTTTACCTTTACATAGACCATCAACCAACAAACAATTTCATCCCAGTAATGTTCTAAGTATGCAAGGTCCTTAGTCTGAGGGTAGGGTATCTCTGCCAACTAGGTCGCACCATCACTTTAGCACCTGTGGAAAATTTCATCCAGGGAAGTGTCGATATGGGACTCTTGTGTGCTATAGCTGTGGTCAGGCTGGTCATTTTCAAAGAGATGTTCTGTTCTCCTAATGATCCTTTCATATAATGAGAGGGATATTCTTTAGCACCTAAAGGAAGGTTCATATCTTTTCTTAGAGGCCATAAGCTAATATATGAGGGTTGTTTGTTCCATCTAGTTCGGGTCAAGGGTTCTAATACTGAGTGTTCCTCTTTCCAGTCAGTACCTATTGTTAATGAGTTTCCTGAAGTTTTTTATGATGATATCACTAGGATTTCCGCATATAGAAGATAGACTTTGGTATCGATCTATTTCTAGACACATAGCCTATTTCCATTCTGCCATATAGAATAGCTCCATCAGAGCTAAAAGAATTGAAAGAACATTTAAAATACCTTCTTGATAAAGGTTTCATTTGTCCTAATATCTTACCCTAGGGTTCTCCCATACTCTTCGTTTGTAAGAAAGATGGTTCTCTCAATATGTTTATAGACTACCGTTAGTTGAATAAGGTTACCATAAAGAATAAGTACCTTATATCCAGAATTGATGATATTTTTGACCAGCTTCAGAGTGCTAGATGTTTCTCTAATATAGACCTTTATTTAGGTTACCATCAATTGAATGATAAGGAGGCTGACATTTCCTAGATCATTTTTCATACTTGATAAGGTCATTATGAATTTTTGAATATGTCCTTTGAATTGACTAACGCACCTGCAACTTTTATGGATCTCATAATCAAGGTATTCAAATTTTTTTGAATTTAATCATCATAGTTTTTGTTGATGATATTTTGGTTTACTCCAAGAGTGAGGAGGATCATGCCAATCACCTCTGAATTATACATCAGACCCTTAAGGATCAAGAGTTGTATACTAAATTTTCTATGTATGAATTCTGACTTAGTGCAGTAACTTTCCCGGGGAATATTATTTCTAGTGAGGGGATCAAGTTTGATCCTTAAAAGATTAAGGCAGTAAAGAAATAGCCTAGACCCACGACTCCAATTGACACTAGGATATTCTTGGATCTGGTAGGATATTATAGGAGATTTATTGAGAGTTTTTCATCTATAATTGCTCCACTTACTAGGCTGACTCAGAAGAAAGTAAAGTTTTTGTGGTCCGAGTCTTGTGAAAGTAGTTTTGAGAAATTGAAAGACAAGTTGACTACTACACTAATTTTAACCCTTCTCAAAGGTACAGAGAGGTTTGTTATGTATATGATGCTTCTCGGGTGGGACTTTGTTGTGTACTCATACAACATAGCAAGGTGATAAGATATTCATCCAGACAACTTAAGGTTCACAAAAAGAACTACCCCACTCATGATCTAGAATTAGCAGTTGTAGTTTTTGCACTTAAGATTTTGCACCACTATCTTTATAGAGTTTAAGTTGAAATTTTGATCGATCATAAGATCTTATAGTATGTGTTCACTCAGAAAGACCTGAATCTTAGGAAAAGGAAGTGGCTTGAGCTATTAAAGGATGACGACATGAGCATGCATTATCACCAGGTAAGGCTGATGTGGTTGCTGATACTCTTAGCAGGTTGTCTATGGGTAGTGTTTCTCATATTGAGGAGAAAAAGAGTAATATGGTTAAAGATATTCATCGTCTTGCTAATTTAGGTGATTGACTCTTATACTCCATGGATGAAGGATTGATCATTCAAGAAGTAGCTAAATCTTCCATATGTTCTGAAGTTAAGAAGAAACAAATTAATGTCCCCGTATTGACGCAAATCAAAAATAATATTGGCCAGCAAAAGGTTATGGCATTTGAGATTGGAGGATATGGTATATTGAGGTATCAAATGAGGTTGTATGTTCCAAATGTTGATGGGTTACAAGAAAAAATATTGAATGAAGCTCATATTTTTTTAGGTATGTAGTCCACCCCATTTCTACAAAGATGTATCATGACCTAAAGGAGATATATTAGTGAAATAACATGGAGAGAGATGTGCCTTATTTTGTAGCTAAGTATTTAAATTATCAGTAAGTTAAGATTGAGCACCTAAGGCCGGGTGGTACCTCCCAAAGCATAACTTTACCTATGTGCAAGTGGGAGATGATTAATATGGACTTTATTATTAGACTTCCACTTTGCTGAGATCAATATGATTCTATTTGGGTCATTATTGATAAAATGATGAAGTCCACTCATTTTTTACCTGCGAAGACAAATTATTCAGGAGAGAATTATGTGAAATTATACATTTATGATATAGTTCACTTGCATGGAGCCTCGGTGTCCATTATATTCGATCAAGGTACACCATTTTATTCATATTTTTGGTGATCTTTTTAGAGAGTTTTGGGTACCCAGGTGAACCTTAGCACTACTTTCCACCCTCAAACGAATGGGCAAGAGGAACTTACCCTCTATAATTTATAAGAAATGCTAAGTTCTTGCATGATTAACTTTAAAGGTAGTTGGTTAGATCACTTTCCACTTATAGAGTTTGCCTATAACAATAATTATCATTCTAGCATCCGAATGACTCCTTTTTTGAAGCTCTTTATGGTAGAAGGTATAGGTCACCAATTGATTGGTATGAGGTAGGTAAATCCCAATTGTTCTGACCTAAACATATACATCAAATAATGAAAAAGATGAAGGTTATGAGAGAGAGGCTTCAAATCGCCCAGAGTCGCCAAAAGTCCTATACCAATATTAGAAAAAGGGAGTTATAGTTTGAGATTGATGATTGGGTATTTCTAAAAGTCTTCCATATGAAGGGGGTCATGAGGTCCGATAAGAAATGAAAGCTCGGTCCTTATTGCATAGGTCCTTAATGGATTATGAGGAGGATCAATAGTGTTGCATATGATCTATACTTTCCCACAAACTTGGCTTTGGTTCAACCCATCATTAATGTGTCTATGCTTAAGAAATGCATCAGATATCACTCTCTAGTCGATCCTATTGTGGATACTGGAGTGAAAGAATCATTATCATATGAAAAGGTGCCTATAGAAATTTTGGATAGACAAGTTTGAAAGTTAAAGAGCAAGGAAATAGATTCAGTCAAAGTATTGTGGAAAGATCAAAAGGTAGGAATCGATACTAAGGAATCGGAGGAGGATATATGTGCTAGATATCCCATGTTATTTGAATATTTGAACAATGTTATGGAAGGTAGTAATCAAACCTTACTCTTTTTATGCTGTTCAACTTTTTGGGTCATGAATTATCTGAAGTCTTCATTTGGGGATGAATGATCCCAAAGGAGGGATAATGTAATACCCTAGGTACTTTATTTTGTTACTTGAGCTAAAAACTACTCCATGAGGGGCCTAAATTGAGCAAAAATCACTTTAGAATGGGTTTGGATGGATTGGGGGCACTTTTAGAAATGAATTTAGGTCGTACGTTGCGAGTTATACCCCATATAATAAGGGTTGCCGTGAGAGTCCACTGCCTCACCCACGCAGAGGTCTCTATGCTGCAAGGGGTGTAGGCCATGATAACGGTCACGCTGCGAGGCATCCCCGTGTGATGGGAGGTTTTGCCACACCCCTCCTGAAATATCCTGGGTTTTGAATATTAGAAAATTTCCTGAAAATCCATTCTCCGGACCCAATACGACTCATTGGTACGAGTTGTATAGTCTTGTCGTATGTTGACTAGTGTTAGTTGGTGGGATAGTTTTGGTCACCAGAATGGGTAAGACTTAGAGGTGTGGATCGTAAGGTCTTGGTACAAGTCATATTAAGGACTCATATGGTGGGCAGTGTTTGATTCTCCTAGTATTTTATTTTGCCACGGATACAGGTTATGGGTACGGATCATATGTTATGGTCACAACATGGTTGGATGAGTCGTATACTGGATAGTGTTTGATCCAAGGGTTGAGGCTTGGATACGAGTGATGTATACCGATCATATAGGAGGGCATGACTCGTATGGGTTAGTCATATCCTTGTGATAGGTTTTTAAGGGATTTAAGTGGGGGTATTATGGATATTTCCCTACTTACCCTATGTGATGCCTCGGAAAAAAAAATTCTATTAAGATCTCGGACGAAAATGTGTTGAATTCTGTTCTTTATCGTGATTAATAATTTTTCTGTGTGGAATTTCTAGATATGCGACCCATCATCGCGTAGGCATCGAATAAGATTTCCAACGATATGTGGATCATCCAAAACGAACAATCGAACAATGGGTTATGATCATTCCGATCTAACCGTGAATAGTGGTGAACAGTAAATGTGCAGGAAAAAAATAATGAGGCCGGGAGAATTTTAGTGTCAACTTCAAACGATCATAACTCATTGTACATAATGATCTGGGTGATCTACTATATATCAACATAAATCTCTGAAAGTCCTCTTTCCAATGAAATTTGGCAATCGAAGAAAAAAGTTATGGTCGATCTACTTCAGCCTATCAAAACAATCCACCAAAGGACAGATTTGACATTATTTGATTTTTAAGGGTATTTTGGTCATTCCCACTCCAATCCATCCGGGTAAACCATGGATTTAAGTCTATTAAGAGCATTCAATAGCTCATTTTTCTCCAAAATTTCCTAAGGCTCAAACCCCAACCCTACTACTCTAAATTTCATCCTTCTATGTCTCTTTATTGAACCGTAGAAATTTCAAATTGATTTGGGATTCGAGTTGATCATGTTAAGGGCTTCGAGAAGCACACTTTATTTTCGTGAATAAAGTTCCGGAGTCGGAAGTTCCTATTCATCTTCCATTTTTAGGTATGTGGGTCCTTGAACAAGATTATCCTTTCGATCTTGTGCTCGGTATTTTTGTTGAATTACATTGACATGAGATTTTACATGTTTTACCATGAATTGGAAATATGGTTTTATATCTTATATTATTATCCATGAGCTATGGAATTATGTAATCCGATATGTGTATGATGTTGAGATGGAATTATGTCCAAAATGTATTTGATTATGAGAGTATGATGATTTAATTTGTTAAGCCTTGATTTATACTATCATTCCACTATTTCCTTATTATGAATTTATAATTGATATTGGAAATTCTATATCCCTACTATGGGTTGATGTCTCAAGTACCTTTAAATGAGAGTTGGATGGAAAATTGAGAAATATTGATATTGAAGTTGCAATGAGTCTTGGTATTTTCCGGATGGTTTTGATGAGTTAAATTGTTGAAAATATTATGTATTGAGTCTTCATATCCTTGTCCAAATGTCGAGTCAGTTATGGTTCAATGCATTGATACCTTGTTGATGTTGAGGAAGATTAAAATATTTTGAGCTAAAATGTGTTGAGTTAGGAATCCACAAATTGATATGATTTGATAAATGAGAATGAGATTTGATTTGGTCTTTATGATAGACCATTGTAATGTTGTGGTGGATTTCCTAACGCGTTCTGAGCTTATCGGGGAGTAGTACTTAGCACCGAGAGGGAAATTTGGTATTTCTCTAACCCTATGTGCCATCGTAGGGTTGTTTGATGATGATATTTTTGGCTAGAGAGCCCTATTGTGATTATTGTAGTTTTAAGGTCGTATTCCCTAGCAAAGAGTATAACGCTCCCGCCAATGGGGGTTTCAAATATTGGTATTCCACGTAGCTCACGTGGGGTTATTGGTTATAGGAAACTCCCCTGTCCATAAGAGTCATGTTTATTGAAATACCGAGTCACTCCGAGTTTTGATGTGGTAAGTCAGGTTGCCTATGATGATCTATAATGATTTATGAGGTTTTCTCCTACATTTCTTTTCTAAGATGTTATGAGTTGCATGATTCAATGTCACTCAAGCCAGGTGTGTCATTATGGTCCATATGTATATTTTTATGAAATTTATGACATTATTTATATTTTGCATGTTCCCCCACATACTCAGTACGTATCTTGTACTGACCCACATATTTCTCTATGGGATACATTCTTACCATGATGTAGCTTCAGGTACTCAGTCGCATCTGCGACAGTGATATCTGAGAGCCGCATCTACGTTCTTTCAGTGGTGAGTCCTCATGGTTCGAGGACCAAGTTGCTAGTTTTGGTGTTGTTGTTTTGTGATCCCTTTGGTTTGTTGAGTCAGTTGGGGGTTTGTCCTAATGGCTCATTGATTTTGCTGTATAGAGGCTATGTCAGACTAGTGTATTGTTGGGTTGGTTTATGTATAGACATTCCATATATTTACAGTCTAACGATATTCCATGCCATGTGCGATGTGCTATGATATGTACTTATATATATATCCTTAGCGTAGCGTGTATGTTGTTGTGTTGGAACCCAAGGGTAGTGTTTTGTCTTAAAGGGTTAGCTTGAGGCTACGTGTATCTTTGGGCACGGTGTGGCATCTCGGGATAATATTTTGGGGCGTTACACCCTAATTAGGACCCCACAACTTATAATACACTTAGGAAATTATTTACTCTATTATTCTATTCATTAGAACTTAGAAACTATTCAAAAACATTCCATAATTCTCTTAAGAGGTTTTGAGGCAAGAAGGATAGGGTTTCATCTTATGGATTTCTTTTGGACTTGTCTTGGTGATTTCATTCCATTAATTCTTCAGTAAAAGACTTGATTCTCTTCCCTCATTGTAATTTCAAGTGAAGTCATGGTTTGTATGATTGATTTTATGATTTTACTATTTCAAAATTATGGTTTTAAACTATTATTGGGGTTTATGATATTTAATGCTTGGTTATGGTTTCTATGGTTTTTATTATGCTTTTATATGGATTAATGGTGGTTTTGGACAATTGGATTGCATGGTAATGGAATAATGGTCTTTTTAATTGGTTATGGTTATATTATGCCCCAAAGTGTTTGATAAAATGCTTATAAAGATATGTTAATTGCATTGACTTCTTTTAATGGAACTCTTGCATGTTTTAAACTGGACAAAGGATTTATGCATGACTTAAATGGTTTGAAAAGGCTAAAGTCTAAATGGTTATACTTGTGGAGAACATGAAAGTCTCCCTAGTGGAATTAATATGGTATATGGAAGGGCACCTAAGGTCCCCTTAACCTAAATAGTTTGGTTATGGATATTACTTGCAAGTAAGGGGTAGCATAGCGATACCACCAATATTGGTCTCGGTTAATAAATGGTAAATGGATTATTTAGACATGGTTTTAATTGGACATTAATGGCAGGGTGTGTAGTTAAGATGTGGAAGGTGGCGGTCCCAGGGGGACCAAAATCGAAAACTCATATTTATCGATGTGAGGGGTCTTGATGACCATGTGCATATGTCATAATTTATATTAGAAAATATACTAGTCACCCCATGAGATATTCCCTAGTCATGTGGCTACACGCACTGAGGCTCTTGCAGTAGGGTGAGCTAAACCCATATGGCACGTGGGTAGCTAGGACGACAATACTACAAAGCCTAGGTAAAGGTTTTAAATGCATGCTAAACCCGGTCCCCTTTCCTGGCACTTATATATTTATGGTTTTGTGCATTATGGATAGTTTTACTTGGTTTTATAATTAGCATTATTGTATTCTTATTCTGAAATTCATGCTAGCGGTCACTCGCTAACCCAATCTACTGGCGGTTGTATACCTACGCTATGCAAGAACCGGCCATTCTACCTTCATATTTAGCACACAAATTTGGTATCAAAATTTCGACTGAAGTGGTGAACTTCCATCCATTCGGGAGGCATCATTTCATGTTATGGATTTATTTAGACACTTTTCTTTTATTTTTTATATTGGTTTTGGCCATGGTTGGGGGCATAGCCTAGCTGAATTTGTTTATTCTTTTGGATAGAGGCTTTCTAGTACTTCTGGGGGTTCGTATGGGCGGGATCGGTGTTGGTGTCGACCTTGGCATAGGAATAAACTGGGAGGCTAGCATCATCGGACACTATTTCTCACTATTCCATCATATTATATTTTGGGATTAATTATCATATTATGTTTGGGTATTACCTTTGGTTTATGGTCTATGGTTTGATTTGGTTTGGCTGGATGGTTGGTGTGGTATGGTTTGACTCGATTGGGTCGGTCTCGGTTGTAACCCTATCCTAGAGTCTTAATTAGAACAATAATACTATCTTTTTATATATTTAAATTCATCCCATATAGGGATGGATATAGGTGGCTAGGTTGGGTAATAAGGGTCGTCCCTGATCCTAGTTGCACTTGGGATGCCCATTAAGACAAGGCCCAGGGTCGGGTTGTGTCATGTTGGTCTCAGAGCCTGGGTTCATGGTCAACTGGGAAGTCCACAAAGCCATGTCAAGTAAAGTCTCTTTTAGGGGTGTGAAGCACGCCACACTTATAAAAGAGAGGTTGCAAGACATTTAGGAATGTTTCACTTTCTTGGTATTTTATCTTCAAGCTTGAGTTATCAATCCTGGAATCTCCTCTAATACTTCTTTGTTCGTCTTTCAGATCATACCTTCTAGATCTGGAACACAATGAAATTCTTTCATCACATCTTGGGATAAATACTAAAGGGGTGCGTCCAACATTTTGAGTACATCTTTAATATCATGGTCATATTCTTGACGGTGCTGGAGTGCCTCTTATTCAAGCTAGTTCTCCTTAGGTCCCTCAGGGCAACGTGATGAATGCTGAATTTTGTCGGTCTATCTATGTGATTGCCCAATTGATTGCTGGTTAGGTTGAGCGGGGTGTAACTTGTGCTTTGTCTGCTGAGGCCACAAAGGTTATCAATTTATAAGGATGGGTCCTCCAACTTTTACTAGGGTAAATGAGGAAGAGAATCCATAGGGCTTCTTAGATGATATGGAAAAGATGTTTTGGGTGATGCAGGATACTAATATAGAGGGAGTTAACTTTGCAGCTTATCATCTCAAGGATATTGCTTATGAGTGGTATAAAGAGTGGGATAGGGATAGAGGTGACATAGAAGAGAAAGGGTTCTGGGGGACTTCTCTAATGCCTTCTTGTATCGGTTCTTTCAACAAGAGTTGAGTGAAGAAAATATGGAGGAGTTTGTGAACCTCAGACAGGAAAGGATGTCTGTAAAGGAATATGCTTTGTAGTTTCATCAGTTATCAAGGTATGTACCCGATTTAGTGACTGATATGAGGTCGAGAATGAGAAAGTTTGCTTCTGGGTTGAATAGAGATTTAATTCTTACGAGAAAAATTCCCTTACTGATTAAGGATATGGACATCTTTAGGTTGACTCTTGATATGCAGTAGGTTGAGGATGATAAGAGGAAGCAGGTAGAGTTTTGGGATAGGAAAGGAAAAAGTAGTAGGTTTTCTGATCATGGAGGTTCTTAGTATCAGGGTGGTAGGGATGGTGGCAAGTGGCAGAAAAAAAGTGAGAGAGTTCGGGTTCCCTTTTTGGTAGTTCTCCTTATTAGTCCAGAGATAGACGTCATCAATGTGGTGACAATTCTCTAGCACTGGTTGCCCAATCTAAGGAAAGCAGAGGTCAGTTAGTTTCTTTGTGTCCTCCTTATTGATTCTATGGTCATCCTCATTGAGGTTATTGAGGAAGGAAGGGACAAGTGCTTCAAGTATGGCCAGGTAGTCCATCAGCTCAAGGATTGTCCAGTCAGTAAGGTTTCTATGGGGAGAATAAGATTCCTATGGTTTTATTTTATTTTCCTACACATGGTGGGGTGGCATATGCTTCTATTACTTCTCCTAGTTCTAGTGTTGGTCAGAATAGGTTGTATGCTTTGGCATCCCGACAAGAATCTGAGGCATCACCTATTGTCGTTATTGGTATGTTACAACTTTTCTCTTGTGACGTATATTGTTTGCTTGATCTGGGGTCCACTCTTTCTTGTGTGACTCCATATGTGGTTGGGTCTTTTGGTTTTGATTCAAAATTTATCTCAAATCCTTTTTCTATTTCTACCCCACTAGGTGACTCAGTTATTGCTAGAAGAGTCTATGGGGGAAGGGGATGGTAACTATTGGTGGCAAGCAGACCTTGGTGGATCTATTTGAGTTGGATATGGTAGATTTTGATGTAATTCTTGGTATGGATTTATTGCATTCTTGTTATGCATCCATGGATTGTCAGACCCGTAGTGTTATCTTTAAATTTTCTAGTGAATTGGTTATAGAATGGGATGGTAGTTCCTTATCTCCTAGGGGTAGGTTTATTTCTTATCTTAGATCTTAAAGGCTAATCTTTAAGGGTTGCATTTATCACATGGTTTAGGTTAAAGATTCTAACTCAGAAGTTCCTTCTTTATCTTCGATCCTTGTGGTTAATGAGTTTCCAGAGGTCTTTCCGGATGATCTTACATGTGTTCCTCCAAATAGAAAAATAGAGTTTGGTATTGATTTGCCTCTAGACACTTATCCAATTTCTATTCCTCCATATAAAATGGCTACGGCTTAGTTGAGAGAACTCAAGGAGCAACTTAAGGATATTTTGGAGAAGGGGTTTATTCGTCCTAGTATTTCTCTATGGGGTGCATCGGTATTATTAATGCGCAAGAAGTATGGTTCCCTTCAGATGTGCATTGACTAAAAGAAGTTGAACAAGTTGACAATCAAGAAAAAATATCCTCTTACCCGAATAGATAATTTTTTTGACCAGTTATAGGGTGCCAAGTTTTCTCTAAGATAGACTTTCTGTCTAGGTACCATCATCTTAAGATTAGAGAGGTGGGTATCCCTAAGATGGTTTTTCATACTTAGTATAGTCATTTTGAGTTCTTGATGATGTCATTTGGGTTGACTAATGCTCCGACAACATTTATGGACTTGATTAACAGGGTGTTCAGGAAGTATTTGGATCTCTTCATTATTGTGTTTATTGATGACATTTTAGTTTATTTGAAGAGTGAGGTGGATCATGCTAATCAACTCTGTGTGGTGTTGAGACCTTAAGGAACAATAGTTGTATGCCAAGTTCTTTAAGTGTGAGTTATTGTTTAATATTGTGACTTTCTTGGGCTATATTATTTCTAGTGAAGGGATCATGGTGGATCCGCAGAAGGTTGTTGTGGTGAAGAGGTGGCCTAGGACCACTACTCCATCTGATGTTCAGAGCTTCTTGGGTTTAGTCAAGTATTATAGGCAATTTGTGGAAAGCTTTTCTTCGATAGCTGCTCCTTTGACTAAGTCGACTCAGAAGAAGGTTAAGTTTTCTTGGTAGGATTCTTGAGAAGCCAGTTTTGAGAAGTTGAAGGATAAGTTAACTTCGGCTCTAATTCTAACCTTGCCGGAAGGCAATGATGGGTTTGTGGTTTATTGTGATGTATTTCGAGTAGAGATTTGTTGTGTTTTGATGCAGCATGGGAAGGTGATTGCCTATTCTTCCAAGCAGTTGAAGGTACATAAGAGGGATTATCTTACTAACAATTTGGAGTTACTGGCAGTTGTGTTTGCTTTGAAAATATGGTGGCATTATTTTTATGGTGTTCACATGGATATCTTTTCTGATCACAATAGTCTTTAATACGTGTTCACTCAGAAAAAGCTTAATCTCAAGTAGAGGAGGTGGCTTGAGCTTCTCAAGGATTATGATATGAGTCTTCACTACCACCCAAGTAAGGCTAATATGGTTTTTGATTCTCTTAGCATGTTATCCATAAGGAGTTTTGCTGAGGTAGAGAAAGGAAAGCAAGAATTGGTGAAGGACATTCACTACTTGGCTAATTTTTTAGTTTATCTCTTCGACTCTAAGGATAGTGGTGTCATGGTGCAAGAAGTGTTTCAGTCATCCTTTGGTGCAGAGATTAGAGAGAAGCAAGTGTTGGATCCTATCTTGATGAAAATTAAGAGTAATGTTGGTGGGCAAAAGGTAGTGATGTTTGAGATCAGTGGTGATGGTACTTTACGGTACCAATGGAGGTTATGTGTTCCTGATGTCTACGGGCTACAACAAAGGGTTTTGGTTGAGGCACAGGAGTCGCGTTATGTTGTTCATCCCAACTCGACTAAGATGTATCATGTTCTCTAGGATATCTACTAGTTAAATGGCATGAAGAGAGATGTAGCTGATTACGTGGCCAAGTGGATGGTGTGTAAATAGGTTAAGGTTGAGCATATGAGTCCAGGAGGGTTATATCAAGAAACTGATTTCCCCAAATAGAAGTGGGGAGTGATTAATATGGACTTTATTACCAGTCTTTCTCAGTCTTGGAATTAGTATGATTTGATTTGGGTCATCATGGATAGGATGACCAAGTCTGTGCATTTCTTGCTAGTGTGGACTACCTTTTTGGAGGAGGATTATGCGCGGTTGTACCTTCAAGATATTGTGAAGCTATATGGGGTACCTATTTTGATTATCTATGACCATGGTACACAGTTTACATCTCATTTCTTGCAGTCTTTTCATAAAGGGCTAGGTACTAAGGTTTTTCTGAGTACTTCTTTTCATTGACAGTTGGATGGGCAAGCGAAGAAAACTATTCAGACATTAGAAGATAGATTCGGGCCTGTCTGATTGACTATATTAGAAATTGGGTTGAGCATCTACCTTTGGTGGAATTTTCTTACATCAATAGCTATCATTCGAGTATTGGTATGGCTCCTTTCGAGGTGTTGTATAGTAGGAGGTGTAGATCACCTATAGGATGGTTTGAGCTTGGAGAAGCGGACATGTTTTTTCTTGATTTGGTTTATCAGGAGATGGAGAAGGTCAAGGTGATTCAAGATAGGATTAATGTTTCCCCAAGTCACCAAAAGTCCTATGCGGAAGTTAGGCGTAGACACTTAGAGTTTGAGGTTGAGGTTGGGGATAGGGTGCTCCTCAAGGTATCTCCCATGAAGGGAGTGGTGCTGTTTGGCAAAAAGGGGAAATTCAGTCCTCGGTTTATTGGTCCTTATGTGATTTTGCGAAGAGTATTTAATGTTGCTTATGAGCTGGAGTTACCATCGAACTTAAGTTTGGTTCATCTGGTCTTTCACATTTCTATGCTGAGGAAGCGTCTTGATGATCCTTCTTCGATTGTTCCTTTGGAAATATTAGGTATTTTTTATTCTGTCTTACGAAGAGGTCCCAGTTAAGATAGTAGATAGGCAAGTTCATTAGTTGCGGACCAAAGATGTGTCTTCGATTAATGTTCTATGGCAAAACCATAAGGTAGAAGAAGCTACTTGGGAAGCGAAAAAGGACATGAAGTCCAAGTATCTGCATTTTTTTACTGCTCCTAGGATTCATGCAGAAGGTATGTGTCTTGAAGACATCTTTATTTTCTGAGTTTGTTAAAGAAAAGATTAACATATTTGCCTCTTTGTTTTCAAACTTTGTTGAAGAGATGTTTGATAATGCAAATGACTTTTTGAGTGGTTACCCCTATCTTTTTCGTCATTCGGGGACGAATGTTCCTAGTGGGGGAAACTGAAACATCCTAGGTTGCCTTTAGAAAATTTCCTGGAAATTCATTCTTCGGAGCTAATACGACTCATGGGTACAAGCCATATACTGGGGCACGAGTGGTATATTTTTGCCGTATGCTGCTAGTGTTAGTTGGTGGGATAGTTTTGGTCACTGGATTGGGTACGACTTAGAGGTGTGAGTCGTAAGGGCTTGGTACGAGTCGTATCAAGGACTCATATGGAGGGCAGTATTTGATTCTCCTAGTATTTTATTCTGCCAGGGATAGGGTTATGGGTACGGATCATATGTTGTCAGTAAGACTTGGTTGGATGAGTCATATACTAGACATTATTGGATCAAAGGGTTAAGTCGTAGATATGAGTGATGGATACTCATCGTATAGGAGGAAACGACTCGTATGGGTCAGTCGTATCCCTGTGATAGGTTTTTAAAGGATTTAAGTGGGGGTATTCTGGATATTTTTCTACTTACCCTAATTAGAACCCAAGACTTCTAATACACTTAGGAGGTTATTTAACCTATTATTCTATTCATAAACACTTAAAAACTATTCCAAAACACTCCATAATTCTCTTAAGAGCTTTTGGGGCAAGAAGGCTAGGGTTTCATCTTCCAGATTGCTTTTGGGCTTGTCTTGGTGATTTCTTTCCATCAATTCTTAGGTATAAGGCATGATTCTCTTCCTTCATTGTAATTTCAACTAAAGGCATAGTTTATATGATTGATTTAATGGTTTTTCTATGTCATGATTATGGTTTTAAACTATTATTGGGGGGTTTTAATATTGAATACTTGGTTATGGTTTCCTATGGTTTTAATTATTCTTTTATATGCATTAATGGTGGTTTTTGACAATTGGATTGCATGGTAATGGTTTAATGGTCTTTGGAATTGGTTATGGTTATATTATGCACCCAAGGTGTTTGATAAAATGCTTATAAGATATGTTCATTGCATTGACTTTTTTTAATGGAACTCTTACATGTTTTAAACTGGACAAAGGATTTATGCATGGCTTAAATGGTTCGAAAAGGCTAAATGGTTATGCTTGTGGATACATGGAAGTCTCGCTATTAGATTTAACAAGGAATATGGAAGGGCACCTAAGGTCCCTTTAACCTAAATGGTTTGTCTATGGATATTACTTGCAAGTAAGGGGTGGTATGTCGATAACACCAATATTGTCCTTGCTTAGTAAATGTTAAATGGATTGTTTGTACATGGTTTTAATTGGGCATTAGGCGGGGTATGTACCTAAGCCGTGGAAGGTGGCTATCCATGGGGGGACCAAAATCGGAAACTCATATTTGTCAATATGAGGGGTCTTGATAGCCATGTGCTTATGTCATATTTTATATTAGGGGATGTACTAGTAATCCTATGGGATATCCCCTGGTCGTGCGGCTACATGCACTGGGGCCCTTTCAGCAGGGGGAGCTAAACCCATATGGCTTGTGGGTAGATAGGACGGTAAAGCTACACAACCTAGGTAAAGGTTTTAAGTGCATGCTAAACCCAGTCCCCTTTCTTGGAACTTATATATGTATAGGATGTATGCATTATGGATGGTTTTATAACTGCCATTGTTTTATCCTTATCCTGAGATTCATGCTAGCGATCACTTTCTAACCCCATCTACTGGCGGCTTTATACCCTTGCTATGCAAGAACCGAGCATTCTACTCCTCCTATTTAGCACGCGGATTTGGTATCAGTATTTGGACTAAATTGGTGAGCTTCTATCCTTTTGAGAGCCATCATTTCATGTTATGGATTTCTTTAGAAACTTCTTTTTTATTTTGGATATTGCTTTTGGCCATGATTGGGGGCATGTCCCAGATGAATTTGTTTATTCTTTTGGATAGAGGCTTCATGGTACTTCTGGGAGTTCGTATGGGTGGGATCGGTAATGGTGTCGTCCTTGGCATAAGAATAAGCTGGGAGGCTGGCATCATTAGACACGATTTCTCACTATTTTGTCATATTACATTTTGGAATTAATTATCGGATTAGGTTTTTGTATTCACTTTGATTTATGTTCTATGTCTTGGTTTGATATGGTTGGGCGTTTGGTATGGTACAGTTGGACTTAGTTGGGTCAATCCCGATTGTGACCCTATCCCAGAGCCTTAATGAGAACAATAACACTATCTTGTCATATGTTCGAAATTCATCCCATCTAAGGCTTGATATAGGTAGTTGGGTTGGGTAACAAGGGGAGTTCCCCGGTCCTGGTTGTACTTGGGATACCCATTACGACAAGGATCGATGTCGGGTTGTGTCACCTCCCTTGTTCACTCACTGGTTTTCTCAATATTTAAACATCCATGGGGGAATTTTGGTCCTTTTTAACCTAAAATCATCTCCTAATATACTAATATGTTTTCCCTAATTAGATTTACCCTAAATCAACATCAGAACATCCTCAAGTCCTATCTAAGTCAAGAATTTAAGCAATGTATAGGAGAGCCCATGGTTAACTTTCGTTCAATTTCTCTCCATTAAAGGTATGTAGAATCACTAAAAATCTATGAGGTTTTAAATTATATTCTCTCGAATTCTTTTAGGGATTGAATATATGAAATTCCATTTAACTATGCAAGCATGTTTCGAATTTGTATTCATGTCCCAAATTATTAATTTTTGTTAAACTTACACATATAATATTATGACAAATGAAACAAATGGAGTGTTAAATATCTACTTCACTTTCTTTGTCGCTTCTTATATATACGGTTTTGAAGAACATGACTTGTGTTATAAATTGCAATTACTACATGCGGTGTCTATTTGAGTACAAACATAATGTGTGAGTTCTCTTAAGTTTTTACATGAATCATGAATAAGTGATTTCCTTATCTAAACCGCCATATTGATTTGAAAAGTCTTACAAACTGACCTTTGTATATTTTATGGTGTCCATTGATCCATGACATATAAAAGGTGAACTAGAGCATTCTATAACGTTTATAGGAATTGCCAGTCTTGTAATGACTATACCAAATCAGGTAAATGCGATTTCAGACCACGGACCATGTCATAGAAAGATGCATGATTTAAAAGGCAAAAATATGGTGTCAATGCATGAAATTGTGTTTTGCTGATACGAGATTGATATTTTCATAAAATATAGATGATCATGTATACTTGTTTCATTCTTTGGTATACCAGAACAGTTACTTCAAAACTTACAACAAACTCGGATTGGGGTCTTGACCGTCGAGTCAATGTCAGACCCTTCATAGCCCGTGGGATTTTTTAGACTATGTCGGGTATGTCACCTAACTCAGAACTAAAGAACAAAAGAATGCTTTCTAAGAAATCAGCTTTCAATTAAAGTTTATGTCAACAAGTTGAATTGATATTTTCTGACCCCATATTATGATTTGTACGATGTTTTATTTTTTAACTGTTAATGTTCCCTTAAATGATCTTTTTTGGACGTTCCATATGCCAATACTTTTCAATTATTTACCATCCTCGGGTGTTTACATTTTCTCATAATATAGGTTCTGAGGCTCAGTCCTGTGGTCCACTGCACCAATAGTGTAACACCCCACATTTTGGGCTACAATTTAAACCGTCGTTCCTATGTGAATAGACCTGAACATAATGATTATATGTCAATATAAGTATGATGATCAATAATATATTGTGAGAACATCTTTGAAGCTGAAGTCAGATCATAAAAACCTCCTAACTCAAAGACGAGTTGAGAACTTTTCAATCAATTGAGTTTTAGTGAATGTTTCCACTTAAGTCAACTTCCAATGACCATTACTTTATGAATATAATAATATAGGTGGCCTACTATATACCAAATGAAATAAATTTGAGTCTTCTTTTCAACACATCTTATTTCACCTTAATCCAATATCGGAGTGGAATATATGCTCATTTTACTTGGAAGTGTCTGCCTGTTGGAAAATGACGGCTAGGCTGATGAGTCGTCAGCTAAGTGATGGCTAAGGTGACGAACTGTTAGCTAGGTTATGAGACATCAGATCAAGTCGTCATCCTTAACCATAAAATGGAAAAATCCATCTTGTAAGTGACGACTAGGGTGACAACACGTCACCTAACTGATGAGCTGTCAACCTTGTTGTCAATAGAAGAATTTCTGCAATTGTTTTTAGTTTCTTTAGGGGTATTTTTGTATTTTCATCACCCCAAACTCTTCCCCCATGACTTAAAAACACTTATATGCCCTATTATCCTTAATTATACAAATCAAAACATTTCTTTCTCCTCTCTAAGTCCCTATTTTAATACTAGGTTTTTCTCAAGGCTTGACATCTAAAGCTTCAAAGGTTGATTTCTCTCCATAATTCTTGATATCTCAGGCAAGTTATTCTTTCCCAAATCTTATTTTATCAAAAGAATGTGTTTATAATTGTACCCATGTTATTTTATTGATGATTTTAAATTTGGCTTAAGGGTTATTGAACATTGTTGAATTAATAGCTTTTCCCATGGCTTTTGTGAATCATGTATGGTTTGAATTGATGGTTTAGAACATGTGGGGTGCATGGGTATGGTGAATAAACTAAGGGGTCCTGGTTTCCTCTAAATTTGTGAATTGTGATAACTTAATTAGTATAACACCAACCTAATCTTGTGAAGTTGTCTTTTTATATGAGTATATGCACATTAAACTACTCTTGAAATATGGAAATTGGATAAAAAAGGCTAATGAAACTTCAATGATTTGAAAGGCCTTTATGGCCATGGATTGATTTTGAAATGGAACTTTTGATTCCAGATAGCTAAACGGGTTTGAGTCCCAATTGGCTAAATATTTTGAAATGTTATTTGCAGATGGGTTAGAGTCCCGTAATGAATTAATGTGTTCAATTAATGGGAATGTGTGCTAATTTTTTTATTAGGCTTAAAAGAGGGTTGTGTGGCCAGTCCGTGAAAGTGGAGGTCCTGAGGGACCAATAATGAAAACCGCGATTGCTGTCGTGGGGGTCTAAATGACCGGGAGGTTTAAGTCTCCCTATTTAAATAATTGAAAGGTTAGAGTCCACCATATCACATTCTTTGATGTACAAGTCACCTTGATATATGATGGGAGGTTTGAGTCCCCATAAGGCATATGCATGTAGGATTATCCTCTGGTTCGTGCGGCTACACACACTGGGGCCCTTCCAGCTGGGGGAGAGTTGGGCCCATATATCCCTTGGGTGACTTGATTATTACAATTATACTACACATTCCCTGCTAAGATTTTCAATATTCATGCTAAGCCTTGTTCTCTTTTCTGGAATTATATATATATATATATATATATATATACATATATGTATTGCATATGATGTTGTTCACTAGTTTCAATGGTTTTGTATTATGGTTCATGGCATTAATTTATCCTTTATCCCTGAGTTACATGCTAGTTCTCCAACTGCTAACCGTCTTTAGATGATGTATCCCTACGCGATGTAGGAACTATCCATACTTCCATTCCTCTGGCACAATGATTAGGTGATCATGGAACTGCTTGTGAGTCAGATTGAAGTGGTGAGCTTCCATCCTTCGAAAGATCCCATTTCTTGCTTTAGGTACCCTTATGTTATGACTCTTTCTTTAGACTTATTTTTGTCTATGTCCGGGGTTATGTCCTGACCAATATACAGTGGCGGAGCCATAGCCGACGAAGGGTGGTCAGATGAACACCCTTTGTCGGAATTTTTTTCCGAGTATATAGGTTAAATATAGATATTTATGGTTATATACATGTTATTGCACACCCTTAACAATCTATAGAAGCATAGTCCAGTGGTCAAGAGTGTGCATTTCCGTATCAACAACCCGGGTTCGAACCTTGGCAAGTGCATTAGTGCTTTATTTTCTTCTTTTTTAAACAGTTCTTTGCCCAATGAAAAATATGAACAACCTTAACCAAAAGTAGTGCTTTATTTTCTTATTTTTTAAACAGTTCTTTGCCAAAGGAAAAATATGAACACCCTTAACCAAAAGTCTGGCTCCGCCACTGCCAATATATCTTTGGTTTTGTTAGAGGCTTTGTTGGACATTACTGTGGACATATGAATTGGTTGTTGAACTCTAAGACTTCTTTGAGTTTATGTCATATTCCTCTATCTTATTTTAAGTTTGGAATTTTGTTGTTATATTATATTATGTTCTAGTTGACTAGGACAAGGTGGTGGTCTCCTATCCACGGTGGATTTGGGATGGCCGTCACTACCAAGCCCTAGTTTGGGTCATGACAGATGTGTCAAAATACTCGAGTGCGAAGGCAACCTCGATTGATTTGTGTGAACTATGCAATATTAGGTTGGCATCCTCATTGTATTTTTCATGAACCAAATTCTCAGTTCATGATGAAACCTACTATAACCCACCAGTAGGTAAGCCGACCCATAGTCCAAAATTCCTAGTAATAGACTATCCAAAGAAATGAAAAGAAAATGCAAAATAAATATAGTATAAGGGCTAATATATATATATATAGAAATCCCAAAATCTAGTAAAGTTAGTTTAAGAGCTTCTAATACAATAAGAGTACAAGGTTCAATACTAAATAAATATATAAATCCAATATAATATAAGGATTAGTCTAAACCACAGGAGGGAGAATACTAGTACTCTAAACATCATGAGCTCACTCCATATCTACGATCCGTATCTAATTCACACGATGTAGAAACCAATGCTGAGAACTCGCACTATGATCTCCAGGCTGCAGAAGTGTGGTATGAGTACCAAACACATGGTACTCAGTAGGCAATCACCAAATGAGCTCCAAATATAATGAAAATATAGATAACATGCCAAGAAAAAATATATACTACAGGCAACTATCTAGGAAACTAACATGATAATTCCAGAGAGGCAATAAGGATAAACTCTATTATTCTAGCAGTTTTCAGGAACTAAGTAGTATGTTGTATATCACTATCCATTATACAAGTAAAGGGTAAAAAATAGATATATTGCAGTATACAAGACTAATGAATACTTATAAAATATGAATAAGCAAGGGAAGAAAGATATATACAGAGATATCATAGCTAGATACATATATACATATATGTACTCTAGGATAACTCACAGGTACAACCTAAGGTAGACAACTAACCTATCTAGGGAATCCTAACCAAGTAGAAAATATAATACTAGTATGAGAAGAGTCCCTAATCATAATGTCTAACCATGAGATAATTATCATAATATAATTTACCTTAAGAAGAGAAAAGGGTCAGAATCATACCTCTAACCTCAGTATCAATCCATAATTAGCCCGTCATAAATTAATCATAATAACAAAAATAAAGTAATCGGATAGACCGAACAAACAATGCCTAACTGAGCCTCCATAAACTCAAAATGTTCAATCAATACTCAACAAACAACAATCATAGCCGATATCTATGCAACCTTTCATAAGGGTAATAAATATAAGCACCAAATAACATACTGGTGATAGGCAATGCATATGTGTGAATGAATGCAAAGCAAATCCATAATACCATAATCAATTCAAGTTCCATAACATACCCAGTGTATAGACCTCCTCTAGTTTGACGTTTTTCAAAGGCGGGACCTATGAAAATCTCTCTTCTCCTGCACAATAGCTCACAGACAAAGGGCTCCCTAGGGGATTTGGGAATAGTTGTATGCGCTAACCAGGTCCGATCCAAGATTTCAAATAATAATCATCATCATCAATCTACTCCATCCAGTACTAGAGATATATAATTAATAAGTGTATGGACTCAAATCGTGGATTAAAAAGTGTAAGTCTGTAAATCAATTGCCCGAGATAAACTCTAAAACATAATTAGTATCAAAGAGTCAAAAGGGTTACAATCTCTCACCTCCAAAGTAAATAGTAGTGGTAAAAGAGTGGATAAACCATGGACCAGAATCAACCTCAGTCAAATTTTCAAAATATCAATTTTAGTTACAAAATCTCATAAATCATCCATTAAGGTAATACAATTCCCTTTAATAGAATCCATTTAAAAGTTGTAAGTGAGGATAAATTCTCTTTTTAAAAAAACAATAGTAAAATCATGATTTATTCAGAATCAGATCACTAAGTGCACATGAATGTACCAAAGCCTATGAATGCAATTACTTGTATCCAAACAATATGATCATAAGTAGCCAATCCTGTATAGATTAAATCCATATCCATTATAAGGATAAAATACTCACCTAGAGCTCAACTGGTATCATAATCACGACTTCGAGGCCAATAATATATAACTATCATAATCATAGTACTATAAGACAAGGAAACTTTTGTCCACATGTTTATAATATAGGGTGATAGGCTTCTATTATTTTAACAAGAACTTCATATTAAGGGTCAATTCACCTTTCTATCCCCAAACTCCTAAGTAGGATAAGGCATGGTATGCTACTCATAATCATATCCTAATATCCTCACCTAACATGTAATATATATATATAGATATATCATACACTATCTCATGAAGAAGAGTAGATCAAAACCAACCAAGATGCCGAACTAAAAGTCTTGATTCATCCATAAATCGTCTGTCTTTGCTCCATGATACCAAAATGCTGCCACACTATCAAAATATAATATACATGTCATTAGGAGTAAAATGAGACCCATATTCCTATATAAAGAGTTTGGTCAGAATTTGAGTCAACATTGGCCCCCAAGCCCACAATGGAATTCAAAATTGAATCCATTACGAGGTCCATTGAAGTACAAGGAATGTGTGCTCAAAAGTTGAGCACAAATGGTGCATAATCAAGGACCAAATCATCCCTTAAGGTCTAGGGATTTAATAACCTAATTTCTAAAAATTTACCATGAAATGGGATAGATATTGATGGATAAAATAATGGGAAATGGTCAAGGAGTGTTAGGCTAGTGTACCTTAGCTTCAATATTTGATTCCCCACTCTTCCTCTCTTCAACATCTCAAAATAGTGGTAAAATGGTGTGAAAATAAATGATAATTTTGAGTGAATAAGGGAATTTAACAATCCCCAGGTGCCGCCTAAGCGGTCACCTAGTCGCTTAAGCAATTCTCACTAAAGAAACTCCTCTACTATTAAGAGATCTGGCACGAGGGTGTGGGCATCTCTAAAGCGATGCCTAGGCCGCTAAAGAGACGTATGCTAAAAAAGACATTGATCTCTTATGCGGTCCTTGGTCAAATATCCAATTCCTCTAAATCCACATAATATCGCTAAAGAGACTACTGCTTTTGCAGTCAAATGGCTGCTTAGTAATTGCACCAGCAACCGGAGGCATCCAATTTTATAAGTCTAAAATGGACTATGATCGGGTGCTTGAGATTCATTTTGAATCCCTTGCGCACAAATGAACTATTCTACCTTACCAAATCTGACATTTCGGACTCAACAAAACCATCAAAAATTTCATCAATAGTGTTTTGACCAAATATGGGGCCCACACCTACAATTTAATTTTTCACAGAAACAACCCAATAGCCTCAAATAAGTTTGGACTGGGACCTGAACCAATGGTCTTCCTATCCTAGAGTAATCATTCCAGAGCTGATGGTGCTATTGAAATTATCATCCATGGTTCTTTACAAGGATTTTTGGTCTGAGACCAATTCCTTAAACGTGAAAGTTCCAAAGTAGAAAAATGAGCCCAAAACCCAAAAAAACTGTTCGATAATAAAACTGATAATTTCGGCATGTCACAAATGACTTGTAGCCATATTGGGAAGGCTCAAAATGCTAGAAAAGCACGTAAATCAAGGAAATGGTTTGGAGAATCATTACGACATTGAAGGTTCAAAATAACACTTTCGTAATTGCAGCAATGCTTGTACCCTATAAGATGTCACCCTCTCCCCCATTGTAGAGGGTCAGATTACTACTCTTTTCTATTCTCAAGCAATAAGAATATTTAGCTTTGTTCTTAAGATTTTCTATTTTCCTTAGTTGTTTTTACTATTTTCATATTGCTACGCTCAGTTAGTTTATATTTGCAGTCACTACCTTCTCATAACTAATAGAATAGTGGACTACATTGTCTTCTTGATTTTTTCTCAAATTCTATTTTGTTTATAATTTATGTTATTAATTTAGTTTATGATCTACTTTGCAAATTTTTTTTATTAACACAAAGCTATGACTGTAACATGTTCTTTTGACCCTCCTACAAATCGATGATAAATGTTTTGCAACCACCATAGGGCCGGAGCAATTGTGTGGATTCTAGCTTTATTTATTATTGTCAGTTTCTTTCGTGCTTTTGCTTTGTAGGAAAGAAGGTTATAATGGAGGACAATAACGACTGATTGGAGGAATATATGCATGAGTGGACTCCTATGATCTATGATATTACGTAGGGGGTTCTAGGTCAAGGTCAACCACACTAGATAGAGAAACACCTCTAAACTTAAACACGATGAATGTGAACATGCAAAGAATATGGAAGAAACCCATTAACATCAACGATGCTGAATTGGAGTCTAATTTTTAATGTTGGTAGTACCTCTTGAAGGACTTTACTACATCCTATATAGAGCTGATGAATTGAATAAAGGTGTGGGATAATAGGATGGACAAACTGTAGGTTAGTGAAACTTTGATAAGCTCAGGCACTTTAAGGAATAATGAATGGGAAGATATGAAGGAACAAGAGTAGGATAACAAGATGGAGGGTGACAATGATGGATGATAAAGCCAGGCTTAAGGACACAACTGTGTCGACCTTCCTTTTGTAAATGTTGATGAAATAAATTTAGTTGCTCTTCATGGTCTAATCTCAAATAGACTACATTCCTAGATCTCAGTTGGTGGTAAAAGGACCAGATTCCAAGAGCTATGATAATGTAATCTACAGGGCCACCATTGTGATGAGGCCTGTCTTGAAGAGGTTTAAAGTGTCGTACATCCCAAAGTATGGTGAAAACTTGAACCCCTAAGATTTTTTATTGTTTTTTAACTAGGTGGTCACTGGTAATGATCTGATCAAGAAAGAGAATTAGTTGGTTATGGTGAAGAAGTTCCATGAGATTTTTTTAGGAGGAACCCTTGTATGGTATTCTTTTTTCCCTGAAAATCATATTAATTTGTATAATATATCGGTAGACAGCTTCATAAATGCCCATGTTGTAGCCAAGAAGGTGTAACCCCATCGAGGGGATATTTCTAAGATAAAATAGAGTGATTTAGAGCTATTTTGGGAGTTTATGGCTATATTCCAAAAGGAGAGGATACAACTCCCAGTAATGTCGAATGATTGGATAGTGGAGGAATTTACTAAGGAACTGAATCCTAAAAGTTCAATCGCCTCTCAAGCTCGAAGAGAGTTCAATTGAGTATGATGCGATGATGTGGGCTGATATAGACAACCAATATAAGTCAATGATCAAATTAAATATGACTATAAGTGAGTTTAAAGGAAGGTTCCATATACATGGAATGACCCAAGGCTCCCGAAGATCTTGTAGAGTTCGAAAGGTAAATCATTTAGGAACCCATCATGCTTGAATGACTCAAAAAAGGCAAACCTGGGGTGCTGCACCTCTTATTCAACAAAGGAAAAGGCCAGTGGCAGGGAGAAAATTAGTTTTGAGTTTCAAGATAACCTAGACATGATTGAATGCCCAAAAGAGAACCCTTACAAAGGATTTGCAATATTGGGAGACAGTAAAACCCATAATGTACACCAATAATGATCCGCTTATGCTCTCAAAATATTTTTTTAAATTTCAGTCTCGAACATCAAATCTCAGTAATCCAAGACATTAAAAGTACTAAGTTTCAAAAGACCTTTTGCTCTAAATCAGTCTCTAGGGATAAAAGTTTTTAGTGCAAATTCCACTGGATTCATGGCCACGACACTAGGGACTAACCCTACCTTTGAGAAATAATCATTGAGTTATTAATAGGTGGGCACCTAAATGAGTCCCTAAGGGAGTGAGAAAAGGGCAACTACCAAAAGGGCATCAAAGTAACTATATCCCCATATGACAGGGAGCTCATTTGTAGACAATAAGCTAATCTGCAGCCTCATAGAAATAGGTAAATTCCCTCCCCCTGTGTTTTATTTACCTAATAATTCTTTTGTTGAATTTCCTAATGGGAATGTTTTAGAAGAAGTTGATATGATAACAGAAGACCTAGAAGAAAAGATACACTCTTTTTTCCTCCGACTGATTTTTATCTTGAAAAAGATTTTCATGGCAAGGTTTTTAATTAAGTGGTAGTAGGGACTTCCTGGAAAAGAATAGGAACAATCTTTGGTTTTCTATTTTATTGTAAAAGATAACAAACAATGACAATTAAATAAGTGGAAAAACTTTCGGAAATTAACAAATGTGTATGCATTTTGTTTTGAACTCAATCTTAGAAGATAAAGTAAAATTCCATAGTCAAATCATGAACTCACTACAAAGGTGTAAGGCCTCTAAGTCTGAGAATTTTCTCTCCTATAAAATTGAAAAGAGAAGAGCCTAAGTGTAATCTCCATGAACCCTTCTAAGGAATTGAGGATACAACTTTAGAGCTCGCACCAAGGTCCATAAAAGAAGTCTACACAGACTAATATGAGGACTCAAGACGTATTTCCACAATGTAAGTTCCTATTTTGTAGCCATTCTAGGAAGAATCATCATAAAAACGACACGAGCAGATCATTCGAATTTTATAAAACTTGGAACGATCATGTAATTGGTCAAAAGATGGCCGAATGCAAGGCACAATTAAATACTTATCTGTGCATGCACAACAAAATAATAATAATAGTGATCCCTCCCTAACATATTGAGATATATTATAATAACCCTCATGGTTATTTTGTGGACTTTTTTTATTTTGACCACCCTTCTCATTGTTGCATTGTAGAATTTATGAGTTTTGAAAGTGGGAGGCATAGTACCTGAAGTGTTTGTGAGAGTTTTATGTGATTTTTTATTTTTGAAAAGATTTTAAGTTAATATAGTTAACTTTGGCCAGTATTCTAAAATTCAAGCATCAACTATATATTTTATCAGTTCCATCATTTCCGAGATATGGATTTTGAGTTAGTAGCATTGTTGTTTCAAGTCTTGAGGGACTATTATAATTTTTGAGTATTTGGATGAGAACCTAATTTTTTATTAACCTAAAGTTGTTTTTGTCTGAACTTGTTGATAACGACCTCTGTTGGTAATTCTATTTGTTTCGTTGAGTCGGGAACATCAAAAATTAGCCTTGTAGCATAATTAGTTTATTTCTATGGGCTTCCAAATGATTTTTAAGAGCCCATTTGAAATAATTTTAGATTTTTTTTCTATTTCTAAGTTGCTGGTGCACCAATGTACCCCTCTTGTTGAATGCGTGCATAGCCTTACGAATGTAATGAAGCTTGTATCCTGGTCACGATGAATGCGAGTAAGTCACCATATTTGTGAAGACTTTAATCGACATTGAAATATGCCTTCATGTATACGATCGGTTAACTACAAACACGATGAGTCGAGATTGTTGGCCTTCACACATGTGAAAGGGAGGCTATGAACACGATAGGGAATTATTTGTAGAGCATTATTAATAGGCCAACTTCATTTTAAAACCCCATTTTCAAGGTTTGGGTGTGAGTTTTTGGGGGAATCTGATGGGAAATTTTCTCATCTTTCAACTGGGGTAAGCTTCTAAACTAGTATTTGATTACCTATTGATTAAATTGTGAAATCATCTTTAAATCATGATTTTTAAACTTGAGATTTTGTGGTTTACCTTGGTAAAAGGAAAATTAATATTTCAATAATCTCTAACTTGATGTCAACTATGTTTTTTATGAAATTTTAAATTTTAGACCATAACTTTGATAAAGTGTTTTCTACTAAAATATGTTGATTTTCCCTTTTATTCATGGGGATAAATTTCAAACTGAGTTTTGGATCCCATACTAAGTATGCCAATATGGGTATTGATGAACATATGTTTATGTGTAGAAGCTATTTTTGATAGATTGAAAACATTCTGAAGCTGATAAAAAAAAGGAAGGCCTTGAGTCAAGTATTTTCGGACTTGTGCTGCTGCCTAAGGTACATTAGGAATTAACTTTCTTTAGACTTAGTGACGCGACCCAACCGGGAGCCTTGTCATAATGGGCGTCCAAAGTCCGACGGGGACCAGAGGCCACCACCATTACCCATCCCAACCTCCAGCCGCCTGCCCTGAGTTGGATGAATTTCGAGCATGTAGCAAGATAATGCAATAGCTCATGTGAAGACTCTGTGATAAGATCACAACCGTGACCAAGACAACCGAGTCCAATCATCCAATACCAACAATCAAACCATACCAAAATAAGGGCCATAAATCAGGCCATAACAAAAAATGTTCCAAACATAGTATAATTACTCCTAAAATGAAATAGGATAGAACAACCAACAATATCATCCAATGATGTCAGCCCACTGGTTTATTCAAATGCCAAGGGTGACACCAAAACCGTTATCGCCCATTCTAACCCAAAGAAGTACCACAAAGCCTCTAACAAAAAGAGTAATAAAATCAGGTTGAGAAATGCTCCCAACCATAGTTAAAACCAATATCCAAAAATAAACCAAAATGTCTAAAAGTGTCCATAACATAAAATGGAGCCTTCTAAAAGTATGAAAGCTCACCAATTTAGTCCAAATGTTGTCTCAGAGTCAATCACTATGTTGTAGGAGCAGAATGGTCGGTTCTTGCATAGTGTGGGTATACCGCCGCCAGTAGACGGGTTAGTGGATAGATGCTAGCATGATCTCAGGATGAGGATAAATAATGACATTTATAAAACCAAGAGAAACCATCCATACGCATACAACCATTTATATACACACACATATATATATATATATATATAACTACGCCAGGAAAGGGGACCGGGTTTAGCATGCCTTTAAACCCTTTACCTAGGTTGTGTAGATTTGTCGTCCTAAACCACCCATGGGCTATATGGTTTCAGCTCCCCCAGCTGAAAGGGACCTATGGCGTATAGCCACACGACCTAGGAAGAAAACCTGGGATTACTAGTACATCCCTCATAATATAGTGTGACATCATGCATACGGTCACCAAAACCTACCTCACATTGGCAAATATGAGTTTTCAGTTTTGGTCCCCGCGGGACCTCCAACTTCTACAGCGTTGCTACACATCCCGCCATTATTGCCTAGTTAAAACCATTTTCCAAATAAGCAAACCATTATCCAATTTTTAACCAAGGCAATTAATATTGGCATCGTTATACCAATTCTTACTTGCAAGTATTATCCATATCCAACCTTGTATAGCTTTAAGAGGACTTTCAAGTGCCCTTTCATTTACCATATAAAACCACTAAGGGAATTCCATGTGCCCCACAAGCATAACCATTAGCCATTTACCAATCCAAGCCATTTAAACCATGCATAATTCCTTTAACAAGCTTTAAAACAAGCAAGATTTCCATAAAAGTAGTTAATGCAATAGCATATCTTCATAAGCACTTTGTCAAACACATTTGGGGGCATAATATGACCAAAACCAATTCTAATTACCATTAAACCATTCCCATGCAATCCAATTATCCAAAACCTCCATCAATGCATATAAAAACACAATTAAAACCATGGAAAATCATAGCTAACCATTTCATATCAAAACTCCCTGATTCATATTTGAAAACCAAAATCATACAATAATGAAATCATGAAAACATTCATAAAACCTGAATTTAGATAGAACTAACAATGAGGAAAGAGAACATGCCTTAAACTAAAATGATGATGGAAAGAAATCACTAAGATAAGCCCTAAATCAATCCTCTAGTTACAATAGTATCTTTCCTTGTCCAAAAGCTTTTGAGAGAATTATAGAGTGTTTAAAAGAGTTTCTAAGTGTTAATGAATGGAATAGTAGGGTAAATAACCTTCCAAGTACGTTAGAAGTTGTGGGACCTTATTAGGATAAGTGGGAAAATGTCCAGAGTACCACCACTTTAGTTGCACCAAAATCCCATCATAGGGTACGACTGACCCTCACTAGTAGTACCCTTCCAATACAAGTGGTACCCTCCACTTGTAACCTAGTCTCATCCTTTGAATCACACACTTCCCAGTATATGACTCATCCAACCAATTCGTACCCAAAGCATACGATTTATATCCTTTATCTATATCTCTGGCAGACTGAAACCCAAGAAAGATTTAGATACTGTTCTCCATACGAGTCCTTAGTTCGACTCGTACCCTGGCTTATAGCTCATGGTGAGCCAATCGTACTCAAATCCAACCTAAGTAGCCAAGTCTATGATTAAGTTAAGGAACCAAACGATCCGTAACCACCAATATGACTCGTACCCCTAAGTCGTATCTATTCTAGTAACCAAAATCTATCCCACCAACCAACACTGGTCAGCATACGGCTAGACCATACCATCCGTACCCCAACATATGGCTCGTACCCACAAGTCGTATTGGGTCCAGAGATCAGAATTCTAGGAAATTTTCTAAGGTCCAAAAACTAGTGTGTTTCAGTCTCCTCCATTAGGAACATTAGTCCCTAAATGACGGACAAGGTAGGGGTAACCACACGCATGAGTCATTTGCATTATCAAATATATTTCCAATCTTTAACTAAATTTGAAAACAAAATTAATCTTTCCGATACAAACTCTAAAAATAAAGATGTATTGAAAACTTATACCTTCCGCATGAATCCCAGGAGCAGAAAACAAATACAAACATTTGGACTTCATCTCCTCCCCCACTTCCCATGTAGCTTTTCAACCAGATGGTTCTGCCAAAGCACCTTAACTGAAGCCACATCCTTGGTCTACAACCAATGAACCTACATCTCCAAGATCTCTAGTGGGACTTCATCATAAGAAAAAGAATCAATGATACCCAATCCTTCCAAAGGAACAATCGAGGAAGGATGACTAATGCACCTCCTCAACATAGAAACATGAAAGACCAGATGAACCAAGATCAAGCTAGAAGGGTACTCCATCTTATAAGCAACATTACCAACTCTCTACAAAATCTCATAAGGACAAAAATACCGGGGACTGAGCTTCGCCTTCTCGCTAAACTACACTACTCCCTTCATGGGAGATACCTTAAGGAAAACCCTATCCCAAACCTCAAACTCCAAGTCTCTACGCCTAACATCTGCATAGGACTTTTGATGACTTTGGGCAGCCTTAAGCCTCCCCCAAATCACCTTCACCTTCTCCATAGCCGAGTAAACCAAGTCGGGACCAAACATGTCTGCCTCACTAAGCTTAAACCAACCAATAGGAGATCTACACCTCCTTCCATACAATGCCTCAAAAGGGGATATACAAATACTGGAATGATAGCAATTGATTTTAAAAACTCCACCAAAGGTAGATGCTCAACCTAATTTCTACCATAATCAATCACACAAGACCGAATCATATCCTCCAATGTTTAAATAGTTCTCTCTGCTTGCCATCCATCTATGGGTGGAAAGTAGTACTCAAACTAACCTTAGTCCCCAACCCTCTCTAAAAAAATTTCCATAAGTGAGATGTAAACTGCGTGCCATGATCAGAAATAATCAAAATAGGCAGCCCATACAACTTCACAATCTCCTGAAGATATAGCTTCGCATAATCCTCCATCGAGAAGGTTGTCGTCACTAGCAAAAAGTGGGCAGAGTTAGTCATCCTATCAACAATGACCCAAATCAAATTATATTGATTCTGAGACCGAGGAAGACCAGTAATGAAGTCCATATTGATCACTTCCCATTTCTACTCGGGCAAAGCAATTTCTTGATTCAACCCTTCTAGCTGTATGTGCTCAACCTTAACCTTTTGACACACCATTTATTTATCCATAAAATCAACCATATCCCTCTTCATGCCGTTCCATTAATAGATTTATTTGAGATTATGATACATCTTAGTCGAGTCGGTATGAACAACCTAGCACGACTCATGTTCCTCAGCCAAAATCCTTTGTCGCAAATCATCGACATCAGGAACACACAACCTCTATTAGTTTTGTAAAGTACTATCATTACAGATCACAAACACCACTACCTTTTGCCCATCAATGTCACTCTTGATTTTCACTAAGATAGGATCTAGAACTTGTTTCTCCTCAATCTCCACACCAAGAGACGATCGAACTACCTCTTGCACCATTGCATTATCATTCCTGGAGTCCAAGAGGCGAACTCCAAGATTAGCCAAGCGGTGAATATCATCACCAATTCCCATTTTCCTTCCTCTACATGAGCCAAACTCCCCATGGATAACCTTCTAAGAGCATCAACAACCACGTTAGCTTTACCTGGGTAATAGTGAAGACTCGTATCATAGTCCTTGAGAAGTTCAAGCCATCTTCTCTGCCTGTGATTAAGCTCCTTCTGAGTGAACACATATTGTATACTTTTATGATAAAAAAAAATATCCACATGTACACCATACAAATAATGCACCATATTTTCAATGCAAACACAACCACCAACAGCTCCAAATCAGAGTAGGATAATTCCTCTCATGTACCTTCAAATGCTTGGAAGCATAGACAATCACCTTCCTATGCTGCATTAAAATACAACCAAGACCTACTCGAGATGCATCACAATAAACCATGAACCCATCATTGACTTTCCACAAAGTTAGAATTAGAGTCGTAGTTAACTTAGCCTTCAACTATTTGAAACTCCCCTCACAAGCATCCGACCAAGAAAACTTAACCTTTTTATGATTAACTTATTCAAAGGAGCAACTATCGATGAAAAGCTTTCCACAAACTGCCTATAATACCCGACTAAACCCAAGAAGCTTCGAATGTCGGATGGAGTCATGGGTTTAGGCCACCTCTTCACCATAACAGCCTTTTGCGTATCCACCATGATCCCCTCACTAGAAATAATATGACCTAAGAAAGTTATAGCATTCAACCAAAACTCACACTTAGAGAACTTGGCATACAACTGCTATTCTTTTAAGGTCTACAATACCACACAGAGGTGATTAGTATGATCCACCTCACTCTTTGAATAAACAAAACTTTTATTAATAAACACAACAAAGAAGAGTTCCAAATACTGATAAAAAACCCTGTTCATCAGATCCATAAATATTGCCGAAGCATTAGTCAACCCAAATGACATCACCAAAAACTCAAATTTCCCATACCGAGTATGAAAAGACGTCTTAGGTATATCCATCTCCCTAATCTTTAGTTGATGGTACCAAGACCGAAGATCTATCTTAGAAAAGAACTTGACACTTTACAACTGGTCAAACAGATCATCTATACTTAGAAGAGGATACCTGTTCTTGAGCATCACCTTGTTCACTTTTCTATAATCAATGCACATCTGAAGTGAACCATCCTACTTGCGCACAAATAACACCGACGCACCCCATGGGGATACACTAAGACAAATAACTATAGTCAATGCATATCTGAAGGGAACCATCCTTTTTGTACCCAAATAACACCGGTGCACCCCATGGGGATACACTAGGACAAATAAACCCTTTTATCAAGAAGATTCTTAATTTGCTCCTTGAGTTCCCTCAACTCAGCCGTAGACATTCTATATAGAGGAAAAAAAATTGGACGAGTGTCCAAAACTAGATTAATACCAAATTCAATTTCCCAATCCAGAGGAACACTAGGAAGATCATTCGAAAATTTCTTTGGAAACTCATTTACCACTGGAACTGACTGAAAAAAAGGACCTTCCGAGTTAGAATGGTTAACCCAGACCAAAAGAGAAAAACAACCTTTGGAGATCAACTTCTAAGCTTTAAGATAAGAAATAAATCTCCCCCTAGGAGCTAGAGAACCACTCTCTCATTCTATAACTGGCTAACTAGGGAACCTAAAGATAACCCTACAGGTCCGACAATCCAAGGATGCATAACAAGAATGCAACCAATCCATCCCCAGAACGACATCAAAATCCACCATACCCAACTCAAAAAAATCCACCAAGGTCTTCTTGTCACCAATAGATACCACCCCCATAGACTCTCTTAGCAATAATTGAGTCACCTATAAGGTAGAAATAGAAAAGAGATCTGAAATAACTTCTGAATCAAAACCAAAAATACAGCTACATAAGGAGTCATATATGGAGAGTGGACCTCGGATCAAGAGAATAATATACGTCACAAGAAAAAAGTTTTAACGTACCAGTAATAACATCAGGTGATGCCTCAAATTCATGTCAGGATGCCAAAATATACAACCTGTTCTGACCAACACTAGAACTAGGAGAAGTCATAGAATTAGATGCAACACCACCAAGTGTAGGAGTAGAAGATGAAGACACATAAATCTTATATGCCCCCATAGAAACCTTATTAACTAGACAATCCCTTAGTCGATGGACTGCCTAGCCAAACTTGAAATATTTGTCCCTTCATTCATGCAATAACCCCAATGAGAACGACCATAGAACCGACAAGAAGGGCATAAAGAAACTGATTGACCTCTACTTGCCTACGATTGGGCACCCTGTGCCCAAAAATTTGTCACCATCATGATGACACCTGTCGCCCGCCTGATAAGAAGCACAAGCAGAAGAGTAGGAACCAGAACTTCCCCATTTCTTTTTCTGCCACTTGCCACCATCCTGACCACGCTGAGACTGTGCACCTCCCTAGTTAGAAAATATATTTTTCGTACCCTGTCTATCCCCAAACTCCGCCTACTTTCTCTTTGTATCCATCACTTGTTGCATATGAATAGTCAACCTAGAAATATCCATATCTTTAATTAACAAGGCAATTTTGTTCTCCAAAATCAAATCCCGATTCAACCCAGAGATGAACTTCCTCATTCTAGCCTACATGTCAGTAACTAAATAAGGAGCGTACCTTGACAATTGGGGGAACTTCAAGGAATATTCCTTGACAGACATCCTTCCCTTCTTGAGGTTCATAAACATCTCTATATTTGCTTCACTTAGCTCTTGGGGAAATAAATTATCTAAGAAGGACTTAGAAAAAATATCCTATTATATTGATTCTTCAATATCACCCCTATCCCAATCCCACTCTTTATACCACTGATATGCTACCTCTTTGAGTAGAGAAGCTGCAAAGTTTTCCCCTTCCACATTGGTTGCCTGCATCACCTGAAATATCTTTTCCATTTTATCCATGAAGCCCTGCGGATCCTCCTTCACCTTCACTCTAGAAAAAAATAGAAGGACCTAACTTCATAAATTGGTCAATCCTTGTAGCCTCGGAAGACAAAGCACCAGTCGTACCCCGTTCAGCCTGAGCAGCAACCATCTAACCAATAACATAAATAGACTAACAGAATTCTACATTAGTCACCTCACCTTGAGGAGGACTAGTAGCAACCGATGGAACTCCAGAACTATCAGGGATAGGGCCACGAGATTGAAGATGAACCCCAAAAGTAGGATGCACCCCTTTAGCATTACCCTCAGATAGGATAGAAGAATTTTCTTATGTTACAAATCTACGAGGCATGAACTAAAAGATGAACAAACAAGTATAGAGAAAATTCCAGGACTGATACTCCAGGTTTAAAAATAGAATATCAAACAAGTGAAATATTCCTAAATGAATTGTAGCCTCTCCCTTATGAGTGTGGTACGCTACAAGCTCCTAAATGAGACTCTACTTGATGGACTCCTAATTGATCATAAAACTAGGATCTGATACCAACTTCATGTGACCCAACCAGGTTCTTTGTTGTAATGTGCATCCTAAGACTGACAGGGATTGGAAACCACCCCGTTACCTAGCCCATCCTCTAGCCGCCTGCCCTTGTTGGCTGAATTTTGAGCATGTAGCAATAAAGTGCAACATCTTACATGAGGAATCTAGGATAATATCACAATCGTGACTGACCTAATCGAGTCCAACCATCCCATATCAACAATCCAACCATACCAAAACAAGGGTCATAAACTAGGCCATAACCATAGATATTCCAAACATAATTAATTAATCCAAAAATAGAATGGGATGGAGCAACCAACGATATCATCTAATGATGTCAGCCCATCGGCTTATTCCAATGCCAAGGCCAATACCAATACCAATAATGAAGTACCACAAAGCCTCTAATCAAAAGAGTAATAAAATTTAGTTGGGACATTCCACTAACCATAGACAAAACTAATATCCAAGAATAAACCAAAATCTCTAAAAGTTTCCATAATATGAAATTGAGCCTTAAGAAAGGATGGAATCTCACCACTTTGGTGAAAATAAAGTCCCCGAGTCAATCATTATGTAGGATACAACCGCTAGTAGACAGGTTAGTGGGTGAATTTTAGCATGATCTCAGGATTAGGATAAACTAATTCCATTTATAAAACCAAGTAAAACCATCCATATGCACAAAACCATACATACATATATATAAATATATATACATATAACCATGTCGGGAAAGGGGTCTAGGTTTAGAATGCCTTTAAAACCTTTTCCTGGGTTGTGTGGCTTTGCCGTCCTAAACTACCCATGGGATATATGGGTTTAACTCACTCTGCTGAAAGGGCCCAGTGCGTTTGGCCATACGACCAGGAAAGAAAACCTGGGATGACTAGTACATCCCTAAAAATATAGTTTAATATCATGCACATAATTACCAAGACCAACCTCACTTTAGCAAATATGAGTTTATAGTTTTGGTCTAACTGGGTCTCTACCTTCTAAGGATTTGCTACATATCCCACCATTATTGCCCAATTAAGACCATTTCAAAATAACCAAACCATTATCCAGTTATTAACCAAGGCCATTAATATTGGTATCATTAGACCAATCCTTAGTTGCAAGTATTATCCATAGCCAACCATGTATAGGTTTAAGGGGACTTTCAAGTGCCCTTCCATTTTCCATGTAAAACTACTTTGGGAATTCCATGTGCCCCACAAGCATAAACATTAGCCATATACCATTCCAAGCCATTTAATCCATGCATAATTCCTTTAATAAGTTTTAAAACAAGGAAGAGTTCCATTAAAAGTAGTCAATGTAATGAAAATATCTTTATAAGCATTTTGTCAAACACATTGGTGGCATAATATGACCAAAACCAATTCCAATTGCCATTAAACATTTCCCATGAAATCCAATTATCCAAAACCACTATTAATGCATATAAAAGCATATTTAAAACTATGGAAAACCATAATCCACCATTTAATATCAAAACCCCCAATTCATATATGGAAAACAAAATCATACAATCAAAGAAATCATAAAAACATTCATAAAACTATGCCTTTAGATAGAATTAACAATAAGAGAAGAGAACATGCCTTTAAACCAAGATGATAATGGAAGGAAATCACCAAGACAAGCCCCAAATCAATTCTCTAGTTGAAATCGTATCTTCCCTTGCCCAAAATATTTTGAGAATTATAGATCTTTTAGAAGATTTTCTAAGTGTTATTGAATAGAATAATAGGTTAAATAACCTTAAAAATAGGTTAGAAGTCGTGGGACCTTAATTGGATTAGTGAGAAAATGTCTAGAATACCCTCACTTAAGTTGCACCAAAATCCCATCATAGGGATACGACTTACCCTCACGAGTCATACCCTTCCAATACAGGTGGTACTGTTCACTCGTACCCTAGAATCAACCCTTGGATCAAACACTTCCCAACATATGACTTATCTAACAAAGTTGTATACAAAGCATATGATATGTACTCTTCATCTGTATCCATGGTAGATTTAAACCTAAGAAAGCTTAGGACACTATCCAGCATATGAGTCCTTGGTACAACTCATACCCTGGATTACAACTCATGGTAAGCCACTCATACTCAGATCCAACCTAAGTAGCCACGTCTAAGATTAAGTTAAGGAACCAAATAATTTGTAGCCACCAATACGACTCATACCCCTAAATCGTATCCATTCCAGTAACCAAAATCCATCCATCCCACCAACCAACACTGGTCAGTATATGGCTAGACCATACAATTCGTACCCTAAAATATGGATCATACCCATGAATCGTATTGGGTCCAGAGATTAGAACTCTAGGAAATTTTCTAAGGTCCAGAAACTAGGGTGTTTTACTTAGCTGTGTATAGAACTTATCAGATAAAATATGGTAATGGTTGGGTAAAATTTCATTATTTTCATTACTTAGTAGTTATCGTGTAGATCTTATTGTTTTCTTATTTGGCTCTTTTACTACTATGATTCCTGTGTTAGGGGTTTTCAGTGGACTTATGTCAACACCTTGAATTTACTAGATATTTTTTTTCCATCAAAGAGATTGTATCATGATTTACTGAGATTTCGGTGACTTAGGTTCATTTATACCATTGTTGAGATGATTATTATGCATTACTAGGATTTATATGATCATGGATTCCAATTCATCTCTCAATTTCATAGAACTAGTACTTCTATGGAACTGGAATCCATTATAAGAATATGAATCATTTTATTAAATGGCTTGACCAAGGAAAGGACCAGCAAAATAAAATATTGAGATTGTGATTAGTATATGGGTCGTGAAATCCCCATGGGTCCTTTTATGGAGCTTAGGTTTGAACGGTTTATACAGAGAATACATTTGTCCATTCTAGCCATTCTATATCATTGTGTTGCATTAAATCATATTTCTTTCATTGGGTGATATTGAACTTGGGATATCTTCTTACATGGTGTATGTATAGTTGCCAATATTATTTCTTCTATTATAAAATTATGCTACTTGATCTGCATGGTAATTTTCTACCTCCAGGGAATTTACTTCACTCGTAGTTTACTTTCCTTTATGTAGTTATCTACCCTAGCTTGGTTGGCCTATGATGCCTACTTAGTACTAGTGTACCACACTCACTTCTACTTTTTGTGTCCTTTTGGTGTAGATCCTAGTATGAGTGCCAGTCACAAATAGTAATCGTGTATTTATGAGTTATCAAAGCCATGACGAGATCTCCATTTGGAGAATTATTCCATCTTCATCTAACCTACTTTTTACTTTATTTCATAGAAACACACTTTATGCACTAGTTCTTGATGTTGGTTTGGAGTCACTTTGTACTCATGATGCTACTTCTTGGGATTTTGAGATATATTTCTAGATTTCAAGTTGTTGTCAATTATTGGTTTGACTTTATTTAGAATCTTGAGTTTTATTTCATTATTTGATATTTAATTCGATTTATTCTATTTCTGAGTTACGCTACCTACTATAGTCGGATCGAGGTAGGTTCCAGTTATGTCCTTGAACTTTTGGGTCTCAACAAGTTGGCATCAGAACCTTAGTTTCACCGATCTCAAGAGTACAAAAAATATCTAATACAGTCCGATAGATTGATACATTAATATTTATATCTATCTTTAGGAAGATGCAGAACATTTTTTGGAAAGTTCTCTATTTTGATTCCTTATAAAGCTTGGTTGTTCAAATCTGATATACTAAACTTGTAATTTACTCTTCCTATCAGAATAGTAGGATTTAATCAGGTGTTGTTGATAGTGGAGAGTGGGCACCCCTATAGGGGCCCTGGTTAGGGGATAGGGCAGAGTTTGTAACCATGATAATGAGCGAGGTAGGGATTATGGAGCAGCTCCAAATAGGGGATGTTCTAGGGCAACATCCCCTAAGCCAATGATTGATCATATTGTTGTAGCTTACTAACCAAAAGATGTGGGACCAACCCATGTCCTTTAGGGTTTTGTTGTTAATCCAATGCTGCAAGATTTTTAGATTTGACTTTTGATATATTTGGATGGTACCTCTTAGACATGCACTCTACCTATTACCTTGGATGATTCTAAACTAGATAATACATTCAACCATCAAGATAGTTTTTTTAAGGATTTCAAACTCTTGGGGCACAAGCAACTACTATTGTGGCCCCAGAAGTTGATATTTTACCAACTAAGATTATTATTCCTCTCATGGGTCCTAGATCAATAATGTAAGTTCATAAACATAAGAGTTTTATATGGTTTATTATATTAGCTTATCCAAAGTTTAGTGGTGCTTTAGAAGAGGATGCTTATGAGTTCTTGATCAAATGTAAAGATAGGTTGTATAACCTTAGTTTTCTTGAGTTACATGGTGTGAATTATTCTAGTTTTCAGTTGGTTAGGGCACTGAAATAATGGTGGAGGTCTTTCATGGGTTATAGGTCAATGGGTTCTACTTCTTTGTCACAGACTTAGTTTTATGAGATCTTTCCCGAGATGTACGTGCCCTTCAGTTTGAGGGATGAGTTTGATAATTTAAAGAAGTATTCCATGACTATTTCTGAGTATAAGGCTCATTTTATGCCATTGCTAGTATTTCTACAAAAGGTGAAATAATCAGAAAGTGTATGAAGGGATTGAATATTACTCTTTAGTTGGCTACAACTCAGCTAATGTTTGTAGGTGGTTATTTTTAAGGTATTGTGGATCATTATAAGAGGGATGGGAGTATTCCCCATAATAATCAAGGTGGTGGAGGAATGTGGTTCCACAGATAGGGTGTTTTAATGGCAAAAGTCTTGAGGTAGAGAGTCTTCAGGCAAAGGTTGTCATGAACATCATAGAAGACAATTTCAGGCAGCTTTGCAGGGTTTAAATAGTGGGTTTACAAGTTTTGGGACTTAAAGTAGCCACAGGTCAAGTCATTCACGTAGGGGGATCTTTCCACTTATTCAGGTCATAGACCGCGGTGTACCTCATCTAGACCCTCACAATGTGATTCTTATAAAAGAAGATGTTATGTATATGATGTGTTTGGGAACATAACAAGGGATTGTCCTAGTCATATGTTTAGTCATCCATAATATGCTTTACAACTTTAGACTTACCAAACACCAGAACCTCTAATTAGAGTGTTGACACCCAATTTTGACCCTCCCATTCATCATTTTTTCTCACTCGAGCGTCTATTTTGTTCACAAGGCCAAAATAGCTATTTTATTTACCTCTTTCTATCAAAATTGTGATTCTAGATACTATTTACATTATTTAAGTATTATTATTATTATTACTATTATTTTAAATTATTTTTATGTTTATTATATAATATTCTGCACTTACAAAGTTTTATTTAATTATTCATTTCATTTCTCATTTAGTTTATTTTATAAGTTTTTGATAAGATATTTAAGATTTATTATTCTTTTATTATAATTTTTTTAACTATAAATATAATGGTTGATTTAATAATTTAGTATTATTTCTTCATTTAGTAATTTAGTAGTTATCCATTTTATATAATATTTTTAAAAGAAATTTATTTTGTCCTAAACAAGTTCAAAATTAAAATTTCAAATTAAAATTTATTAAAATCTTCCCATATCCTCCTAAAATCTTTTCTTTAGCTAGAAGAATAGTTTTTATTCTCAAAATCATTTCAAATCATTTTATATATTTTATTTTTACTCTCTCCATGTCCATAAAATCTTCCTACAAATTCAAAAAGTCTTTTTTTTTTCAGTTTGATAGCGCCAAAGATTATTCTTTTTTTTATTCTTTGTCATGTAAATAATAACTCTTGCTAGATAAAATGATTTTTTCCATACGTGGCTCATCTCCCATCAATGTTTATTTCTTCTTCTTCTTCTTCTTCTTCTTCTTCTTCTTCTTCTTCTTCTTCTTCTTCTTCTTCTTCTTCTTCTTCTTCTTCTTCTTCTTCTTCTTCTTCTTCTTCTTCTTCTATAGATACTTTGAAACTCTACGGTAACAAGGGATTCCTCCATAGATCCCTCACATGCCATTTTCTGAACCCATCTCCACCAATTCGATACCACCAAGCTTTCCTTGTTTCTCCACTAAGCAACCAACAAACCTTTAAATTTTTTATCTTCCATTTTCATTAATAAACCATAAGATTCCAAAACCATGTTAAAATAATGGCGGGAAACAAATAAATCAGCCATCATTCTTGTTACTACCACATCATGATTTTATCATCATGGTATCACTTTTTTGTTGTTCAAGGTTTTCGTCCAATGGCTCTAGCCATCGCCGAGGTCTTCAACATCAAGGTCCAATTTATTTTGATTTAACATTTTGAATAAGTCACAATTGAACTATCCCTAAATCATTATTTGTTTACTTGATTGATATAAACACTTAATAAATATGTAAACAAAAAATGAAATCTCTTACTATTGATCTTTTTTTAGATGTTCTTGCAAATTTAATCATCTCATCGTTTAGTCCTGTAACTACTGGTTTGGACTTCAACAGTAAAATTACATATATATCATGACCTTTTGTATATAATCAATCTATGAGAATATGATACTGGCTATATAGATGAGAGTTGTTTGCATTTGCTCTTAGTGTATTATTTGTTAAAATTATTTTTTCACAAAGTCTTACCTATTTATTGCATTATTTATGTAAAATCATAAAAAAAAATAATATCACCTTTTCTTAAGTACACTTTAAATCTCCCTACTATGTTCTTTAATTTAGTAATGTGAATGAATGCATATATGTGTTTTGAGGTGTAACTTTTAATAATATATCTTGGTTTAGGGTAAATTATTTCTACTGGAATAGACTTAAGTAGAATCAAAGTTGTGACAGGGTGGGCTATATTTTAAGTGATTTTACAATATATTGGCATAGAGCTTTTATTTTTATTTTATTTATTTTTTAAAAAAAATATGTCAACATCCATTCTTGGTATTTAGTGTGGAAAGAATTCAACTTGAGTGCAAGATGCTCGGATGTTTAAATAGGTATTTGGATGTTGTCATCATCCATTTTATCATAATTATGTATTTATATTATTAACCATGTGTAATTGACTAATTATGCATAATATTTGAATTGTCCCAGACATAGGCAATTCTGTGATGATAATTCTTTAATTAGCAAAATTTTGGATGTTATTCATTCACTATCAATTCGATGTTCTTTAATTGAAATAGCGTGCCAACATTTTTGAATACTTTAGGCCTGAACAAAATTAAGTTTTTATTATTTTAATTAGTTAAATAGTAAGAACAGACATACTCTTACATATTAAAAAATTTTCATTACATGTACGCCACAATAGAGTGACATCTCTTGGAGTTCAATCACCGTGAGTGAAGAAGTCAATGCTTGAAGCGGAGCTCAAATAGAATCGTTACTCCATTGGGGGTTAGGTACGTTTGGGTTATGATAACAAAGATAGGCTATAACTGACTTCTTGTATGAAGAATATACGTAGCTTTATTAAAAATAAAGTAAACTCATTACTCCTGTCTTTTCTAATTTTGTACGTCGCCTTTTAAAATTCTTAAAGATTTGACAACCTTTATTAGTATACTTTAGCGACATGAATTGATACAATTTATCTATTATACTTACATATTTTTTCTTTACATAAATTTTACATGCTAAAATATTTACTTGGTACTTTTAAATAAGTTTATTTAAGAATTTCTTTCATCTTGTCTTAAGGCATTTGAGAGAGTAGACATAGAAATTGAAATAGAAGGAATAACATCACATTGGACCCGTTTCAGCCTTGTCAGTCCCTGATTCCACTCACATTCTCTCTTATCTTTTTTATTTTTTTGTATGTGTTTTTGAATTACTTATTTACTTTTATTAATCCCTTACATTAATTCGTCACCAAAATTGAGGTGACACATGTATTACTAACAAGTTTTGCAGCATTCGTAGTCTCTTTACTTTGGCGTAAGTTCAATTTATAGTTTATCATCCTCCAAGTTTTTCCTCATGCTAAAAAGCAAAGGAGATCGAGAGAGTCCGTAATATGGGGAAGATAAAGATTAAAGAATTATGATACTTTCATTTATTATTTTTATGTCGCAAAAGGTCAGTCTCACATCTCTTGTATTTTTGTTAGTCTTTGTATGATATATACACTAGTTGAAAGTTTTCTTTATTATTTTTATCACTTAGTAATAATAATTTTGCAAAATAAGTTACCTTTATTTATCACGTAAAATTCCTACGTAAAGTAAGAGTTCGGTTAAAAATCACATTTGTTGACCTTGAAAGGTGCCTAACACCTTCCTTTTGAGGTAATTTGAACCTTTGCTCAAATTTTTGGTGAAATAGATTAAAAAAAATATGTTTATAGTTAGACTATAATGGTTACCTAGCGCACCTTAATACGTTAGGTGGCGACTCTTCACTCTTCAACTAACCCAAAAAGAGTTTTCACGTTGAATTTTGCTTTTTGTGAGAAACATAGGGCACGACATAGAGTCAGTGTGCAAAGTGGTAGAGGTAGATATAGAGGTACCAGAGGTGGCTCTCAAGGAGCTCTTGGTGGTGGATAAGACGTTTCTTAGTCCAGAGGTAGACGTAGGCACTATGATACATTTCTCAAAAGACCTGAGGTGGAGGCGTCTGATGCCACTACCCCAAAAATGATCTTTAGTGGCAATATATTTAAGTAAGATTTATGCTAAGTAGTAGTCTCAAAGGGTTAGCTTGGGACTACTTGTATCCTTAAGCACCATGTGATGCTCTGAGATAGGATTTTGGGGCGTTATAGACACAATCACTAACCTCAACTTGTTCACATGCCAACCTCATAAGTAAGAGAATTCCACACACCAAACTACCAAATATGCAACAAGGAATTTTAAGTGCAGGAACTCTCTCCCTCACAAAAGAAATCTTTGTAAAAAAAGTGGCATACCCTAGGATTGCCCCTATTTTCCATCGCCACTACAAAGAAAGTAAATTGTTGGAGATTTCAAAAGGCTTTCTAATCTTGTAACGTAGGTTCAGGTTAGGGTAGGATATCATTTTGTAACAACATGGCTACACACTTCCATGAACATTCACATTACCCTGTTCAATTTGTCTTTTTCACTACGGGCCACTCTTCTTTGTTTTCTCTCTTTTATTATGCCTAATTTTTTCTTCCTTTGTTCACCCATTTCTTTCATTTCGTTTTCTTGCAACTTTTGTGCAATACATTCCTTTGTTGGATCCTCTTTATTTACTATTCATTTATTTACAATGCTAAAGCATATTAGGCATTTCACGTACAACTTTGTGGTCCCAAACTTACTTCCATCAATCTTTACCACCCCCAACTTAGGATTTTAGCATCAAGTTGCATTTTCAAGTTCAAGAAGGGTATGGTTCAAAACAGGGATAAAAAAATAGTTCACGGCTTGTAATATAATTGTCAACAAAAGGTCTAAAGGATCAAAGTGGGTAACTAGGGATTACATTCATGCTTGGGTAGGCTTTTTAGGATAAAGTGTCTTCTAAAATCACAAAAATGGCCTAAGATCATTTCTCTAACCAAATATAATCAATATTAGATTTGAAAGAATAATGGGGCAAGTTCTAGATAACATAAGTATACAAGAGATAAATGCAAAGAACTCACCACACAGGGCATGAAAAAATTTGCCAAGAAAACTCAAATGTCCCTCCTCCTAGAGATAATTTTGAAGTATCTATTTCTATTCACAAGTCAAAAACTTAAGGAGCCACAAAAAGAGAAAAAGTTTTCCTACAACATTGCTCATGTTCATGCCCTTGATTTTTTTTTAAAAACATTTGGATGGAGAGGGTTGTTGATTTTATGTTTGCACCATACACAATTTTATAAACTATGGCAACAACCATAGCCTTAGCCTCACATTTTGACTCAAAACGGGCAAACAACCTAAATGGCTACTCAGACTTTGCCAATGGTGTATAACGTGATCCCAAATCTACAATTTCCAATGCCACAGGTACTCAAACTTCCCTTGCATCTATGTCTCAAAACAGAAACACGACGCTTTACCCCTAAGAATGTCATCACTCAATCTATCATAGTGAAAAGCTTGTCATGCATCACCAAAATCAAAATAAAAGTATGTAAAAAAAATAACTATAACTAAAAGAAAAACATGATAATCCATAAATGTGGGCACCATCAGGGTACCCAAAATTGCAGCATCCCCAAAAACAAAATAAAAATAGTATACAAAATGTAATTACAAAACAATATCAACGAAAAATTTTGGCACACAACACCAAATAAATACACATTCGGGGGAACCCCCAACTAAAAGAATGCAGTTTCCTCACTGCATGTGCAAGAAAGCAAAAGTTAAAGGGGTCTCCCTTAATATGAATCAAGAGCTATCCTCTCCTGCTGACTCTGCACCATCACCCTCAGCATTATCAACAAACTAATCAGTAGGGGCCTCATCCTCAATGTCTATCCTAGGTGAAGGAAGTCGATGTTTGGGCTTGAGCACCTTGAAGTTTCCCTTCACCCCCTTCTATAGCTTTTTGAAGAATTTATCTCTCTTCACCATCTTCTTATGTGAATCCTTAAGGTCCTTGTGTGATGCAACTAAGGATGAATAAGCTCCCTCCAAATGGGAAATAGTGGATCCCTGCTTCTTCTCCTCCTCCATGTATTTCTCATAGTCTGACTGAGCTATGTATGAGTAGCGAGCGGTGGATGACTCTCCCGGTCCCTGAGGTAGTCTAGATAATAGTTACGTCACTACCTGTATTTTACCAGAGATGTAACGCCCTGAGTCTGTACCCCAGACACTACACAGTGCTCATAATCCCGAAGGACCACAAGCTAACCCATGACTGGTACCTATTGCATTAACTAAATAATAACACTGTAAAATACAGAAATTAGGCAGAAATAGCCATAAGGTTGAACACTGAGAAATTTATTTCTAAATAATGAAATCAATACTGTAAATTGAATATCTATTGGAAATATACTCTAATTTAAAACGCTTCTAACTGTCTGAATAAAGAGTTTATGGGACAAGTCCCTAACTAACTCCTACTACAGAAATGAACTAAGTACTAAAATACTAGAATAATAAATCTGTCCTCAAACAATGAGGACTCACTACTAGTACATTGCTGGTGGATCAGGCTGCTAAGTATAATCGGGAGCCCGTACATCTGAACCTATGATATAAGACATCATAGCATAAAAAAAATATGTGTCAGTACTTTGAATGTACTGGTATGCAAAGTGAGGTTGGCTAAAATACATGGGTTCATATGCATGAACAATACTGAATGAATGACATGAGTATAACTGGATGAGAGAACATGCATGGATACGTAAATTGTAACTTAGGTTGTGAAAATACTAGATACTGAGTTCTGAATCACTGGTTTACTGATATCCGAGTTTACTGATACAATATTACTGTTAATTGAGTGACTGTATCTGACAATCCTGATTCTCTGGAACTATTTTAAGTTCCATGCTGAGCTAAATGGATCTATCTGATAGTCCTGATTTTGTAGAACAGAACTGAGTTCTATTCTGAAGACTAAAACTAAGACTATGGGAGGAAATTATCTAACTGACATGCCCCTCTTTGAACTATTTAGGGTCCAACCTGTAACCCCAGCTAGAAGGGGGTCAGTACCATGCCACGGGTAAAGACAAACTAAGTCACCCTCATCTGGCAGGTGCTCTGAGTGAGAACGGTGGTAACCTCAACTGGCAGGTTAAAATACCTCACCAACCCCCTACTAGCATGTTGATGTCTCAATCTACGCTAGCTATGTAGTTCTGCAATGCAAGGACTGCTTCTAAGGATCAAACCTTCTACTGGTAGGTCAGTCACCATCCATTGGTTCACTCGGTGCCAAATCTTACCCCCAAATAAATAGACACTGGACCAAATTATAAACCGTTCTAGGCTGTACTGAATTGTTATTGATGGTACAATATAACTAAACTGAGCTAAGTTCACTGGGTTCCACGAACTGACGGAATACTACTGAATTCTGTTAAATGACTGAGTACTACTGAGCTTTCTTGAGTTCTTCAACTGACTAAATTCTTCTGATCATGACAAGACTGATACTATTCTATGACTGACCATGGCTCTAGGTAAACAGCTAAATTATCGGGTATTGAATACCCCCAGGACTCGATAGCATAAATTTTAAGATATAGCACACTCTTGAAAAATGATAGCTAATTACTTGATCACCATTCCTTCATTAGGAAATTCTAGCAAACACTTGCATGACAACACTTGCATGACATGAACTTGGATACATGCTAAAATGATATAATTTCTCTATTCAACGCACATGTTCCATTTAACAAAACACTTGGGGGACATAGTATGTGCAGATAATACTAAACAATATGTGAGCATCATAATTTCAAATACCAAATTCATAATTTGGAGGGTATTAGCATGAATTAACATAGTACAACACATATAGAAAATAATTTCATATGCATCTCGCAATAAAATCATGAAGTAGAAACCCCATTAATATGGTTGTCATGAACACATTCAAATTCAACCATGAAATTCATCAAACTCATTAACTTGTAGTTAAAAAAAGGTGCTTGAGCTCCAAGGGTGGAAGGAAACCCTTGGATGAACACTTGACATACCTTGGTTGCCAAATTCTTGAAGAATGATGGTGAATTCTAGAGTTTGGAGCTTTCACTCATCAAACCCATATGGGTATTTGGGAATTTCACCTACAAATCCCAACCAAGTTAGCATAGAAATGATAAAACTCATAAGTATGAACTACCAAATAGAGGCTAATAATAACAACCCACACACTTTAACCCTTATTCACACATAACCCCAAGAGGGAGATCTAGCTACACATAAGATAAATAAGCATAGATATACCCATAATCTCCATTGAAATGACTTGTTGAAGATTAAGTGAATGTTACTTCAAAATTTTAACTCCCACAAATCAACATTTGAAGTGAGATATTTCTCAACTTAGAAGGTCTCCAATGTATTCTTCACCCTAAATTTATACAATATTTTCTTCTCCAAATATGGAGGCTATGAACTCCAGAGCTAAACCTAAAAATTGCGTAAGATTGAATATGATATGACTTAGGGTTTGAGTCTTTTTTCCAAAAATTTGGGATCATCCACGTGTGTTTCCAAATTTTCCCTTGGGCTGCCAGTTTTCTCTAAGCCGTGATCGCGAGGATCTGGCTACGACCGCGGCTATGAATTCATGAATATCTTCTGCGACCGCGGTTACATGACTTCTTCTTGACTAACGCGATAGCAGTCACCAAATCGCGACCGCGGTAACTGAGGCTAGTTCCTTCTCCAAGTCTTCAACTTCACTTTCTTGCTCCCTTTAAATCATTTTCAGCTCCAATCCACATCTTTTGATTCTATCAACTCTATACCTGAAAAGTGTGGGTATTAGTGTATTTAAACAAAATTTTGTCTCTTTTATTCATTCAAAACAAGGTAATGTGCAAGAATGATGAGTGTGAATGAGTGGTAAAGTCACCACTCATCAACACCCCCAACTTAAAGTTATTGCTTCCCCTCAAGCAACACTACCTCTTACTATGAGACACAATCGTCTATGCCTAAACTTTTGCCTTAAAGATCATAATGACCTCAACTTTAATCATCACCATAGGTAGCTCATTGCACATGTGCTAGGCTAGTTTCACTACACCCCTAAATATAAAATTGCAATATCTAAGGATGTATAAGAATTTAAAGAGAAACCAAGCAACAAGAACTAATACTCTAGAAGTGGATTCTTTTTTACCATAATTAAGCTATACTTCATTTTCCTCGTTGTTCGAGAGATGACACTGTAATACCCCCAAACTTTTTATTAAGTTTAATTTTGTCTCTAGTAGGCTAAGGAATGACTTTCTAAGTTTGTAACATTTAAACCATACAGAATTTTCCTAGTTTCGACTATTTATCATGTGGGAAATTTAATTAGCTTTCCAACAGTATAAGATCCGGCCAAATTTGATAATTGGGAAAGAAGTTATGACAAATTTAAGTCCTAGTCGTAAAACAACATTATTTTAGTGCATGGCGCATCGCAGAGAGGGTCTATTTGACAATTGTCAAATTCCAGTAGCCTAGCGCAATTGTGGTGCGTCGCGCTGAAGTTCCAGGTCCCAACCAGTGGGACAACGTAATGGATCTGCATCGTGGTGACCCCAAGAATCCCATTTGTCAATTTTCAGTGAGCCACCGCGATAGTGGTGCGCCGCGGTGGCCCATAAAATTGGGTTTTTCAGTTTAATTTTTCCAACTTCGTTCAGGAGTTAAAAAGGGCACTTTGGACTTTTTCCAAGCCTCTTAAACCTTACAAACACCGAATTGAAGTCATTTACAAGCATTCTATTAGGTTTTTCTCAAGTTTTCTCTCAACAAAAACCCTAAGTACCCAGAACATCTTCCAAGAATCTCAAGAATCCACCGTAGCTTTTAAAAATTTAGTTGGGATTCAAGGTTACCAAGTTAAGGGCTTCAAGAACCCTCATCCAAAAGTAAGAGAAAGAGTCTCAAGCAAGCTTATTCATCAAAGTTCATAATTCGAGGTATGTGGGGTTTGAACAAGGACACTTCTTCCATTCTTATGCCCAAAGTTTTGTTTTTTCTTAAAAGATTTTAATGTTTCAAGATGAATTATGCCTAAATTGCTATATTTCAAGTATATGAGATTATGGATTTGTTCATGTCTTGAATTATATGATACTACACCTATATTATGATTTAAATTGAGAATTAATGTTATGAATTGCATATTCCTTCCATGATTGATGTTTGGAATACTATTAAGGTTGAAGTCGTGATTTACCCTCCATTTTGAATTGAGATTTCTTGAATATGTATACATGTTTTAAGGTCCAAGAATGAATTTTGATATATTCTATAGTATTTCAAGAATAGTATTGATATGTCTATGTCATTGAAGTTTCAAAGCTTATTAAAGATAGTCTACCAAAGTTTAAAGAAAAAAGTTGATTTAGATCCTAAGTTAAGATAGGACTCCACATCTTTTGATTTAAGTTAAAGGGAAGCATATTGGCTCCCACTTCATAATGTTGAATTGTATAAGGTGGATTTTCCTAAAAGTTCTGAGCCTAAGTATGGGAGTAGTATTTAGCACCGAGTTGGGTATGATTCCAAGGTTTCATACCCTGGAACTATGTGCCACCGTAGGATTGAGATTTAAGGGCCCAAGGCCGAGATAGTGATCACTAAAAGTAAAGGTTCTACTCTGATGGAAAGGATAGAATAGTTCTCCCTAACGTGGGCAAGACGTTAGACTCCATGTAGCTCACATGGTTTATGTCGGTTAGAAGAAACTCCCAAGTTTCCTAGAGTCTCAAGTTTTAAAGTTCTTAAGGTTTTAAGTCTTTGAGTTTCAAAGAAGTTCCTTGTTTTCAAAAGACTAAAGTGTACGTTCTAAAAGTTGTTGTTCTAAGAGTTCAACTAGTTTACAAGCTTGAGATCAAAGAAAGAATACAAATTTAGAATAAAGTGTTATGGCTCACGTGATTTATACTGCATGTTTCATTCTTCATGATTTATGAGAGTCTTATTCAAGTTGTGTGAGTCATTTACAATGCCATGTATGTTTTCTATAAAGATTTATTTTATTGATATTTAGCTACATACACCCCTATATACTCAGTACATTCTCAAGTGCTAATCCATATATACGTCTGTGTGCTACATTATCTCATAATGTAGGTTTAGGTGTTCAGTCCCAGTAGCGTCAGTGATCCCGAGTACCTTTATCTACATCTCCACTATGGTGAGTCCTCATGGTTTGAGGAACTATCTCCAGACACTTCAGTAATTTTTGTAGTTGTTCTACTGCATTTAATTCAGTTCAAGTAAGTTGGGGATTTGTCCCAATGTCTCTCTAGTTTGTTGAGTAGTAGAGGCTTTATCAGACTAGATGGTCAGTATGTTTAGATTTGCAGTGTTTTGTTACCTTTACAGTACTCATTCGGATTTCAGTTAGACATGTTATGACATGACATCTTATTTTCCTCTCATTATATTTAAGTAAGCTTTATGCTAAGTAGTAGTCTTAAAGGGTTAGCTTGGGACTACTTGTATCCTTAAGCACCATGTGATGCTATGAGATAGGATTTTTGGGCGTTATAGACACAATCACCAACCTCAACTTGTTCACATGCCAACCTCATAAGTAAGAGAATTCCACACACCAAACTACCAAATATGCAACAAGGAATTTTAAGTGCAGGAACTCTCTCCCTCACAAAAGAAATCTTTGTAAAAAAAGTGGCATGCCCTAGGATTGCCCCTATTTTCCATCGCCACTACAAAGAAAGTAAATTGTTGGAGATTTCAAAAGGCTTTCTAATCTTGTAACGTAGGTTCAGGTTAGGGTAGGATATCATTTTGTAACAACATGGCTACACACTTCCATGAACATTCACATTACCCTGTTCAATTTGTCTTTTTCACTACGGGCCACTCTTCTTTGTTTTCTCTCTTTTATCATGCCTAATTTTTTCTTCCTTTGTTCACCCATTTCTTTCATTTCGTTTTCTTGCAACTTTTGTGAAATACATTCCTTTGTTGGATCCTCTCTATTTACTATTCAGTTATTTACAATGCTAAAGCATATTAGGCATTTCACGTACAACTTTGTGGTCCCAAACATACTTCCATCAATCTTTACCACCCCCAACTTAGGATTTTAGCATCAAGTTGCATTTTCAAGTTCAAGATGGGTATGGTTCAAAACAGGGATAAAAAAATAGTTCACGGCTTGTAATATAATTGCCAACAAAAGGTCTAAAGGATCAAAGTGGGTAACTAGGATTACATTCATGCTTGGGTAGGCTTTTTAGGATAAAGTGTCTTCTAAATTCACAAAAATGGCCTAAGATCATTTCTCTAACAAAATATAATCAATATTAGCTTTGAAAGAATAATGGGGCAAGTTCTAGATAACATAAGTATACAAGATATAAATGCAAAGAACTCACCACACATGGCATGAAAAAATTTGCCAAGAAAACTCAAATGTCCCTCCTCCTAGAGATAATTTTCAAGTATCTATTTCTATTCACAAGTCAAAAACTTAAGGAGCCACAAAAAGAGAAAAAGTTTTGCTACAACATTGCTCATGTTCATGCCCTTGATTTTTTTAAAAAAACATTTGGATGGAGAGGGTTGTTGATTTTATATTAGCACCATACACAATTTTCTAAACTATGGCAACAACCATAGCCTTAGCCTCACATTTTGACTCAAAACGGGCAAACAACCTAAATGGCTACTCAGACTTTGCCAATGGTGTATAACGTGATCCCAAATCTACAATTTCCAATGCCACAGGTACTCAAACTTCCCTTGCATCTATGTCTCAAAACAGAAACACGACGGTTTACCCCTAAGAATGTCATCACTCAATGTATCATAGTGAAAAGCTTGTCATGCATCACCAAAATCAAAATAAAAGTATGTAAAAAGAATAACTAGAACTAAAAGAAAAACATGATAATCCATAAATGTGGACACCATCAGGGTACCCAAAAATGCAACATCCCCAAAAACAAAAAAAAATAGTATACAAAATGTAATTACAAAACAACATCAACAAAAAATTTTGGCACACAACACCAAATAAATACATATTCGGGGGAACCCCCAACTAAAAGAATACAGTTTCCTCACTGCATGTGCAAGAAAGCAAGAGTTAAAGGGGTCTCCCTTAATATGAATCAAGAGCTATCCTCTCCTGCTGACTCTGCACCATCACCCTTAGCATTATCAATAAACTAATCAGTAGGGGCCTCATCCTCAATGTCTATCCAAGGTGAAGATAGTCGATGTTTGGGCTTGAGCACCTTGAAGTTTCCCTTCACCCCCTTCCATAGCTTTTTGAAGAATTTATCTCTCTTCACCATCTTCTTATGTGAATCCTTAAGGTCCTTGTATGATGCAACTAAGGATGAATAAGCTCCCTCCAAATGGGAAATAATGGATCCCTGCTTCTTCTCCTCCTCCATGTATTTCTCATAGTTTGACTTAGCTATGTATGAGTAGCGAGCGGTGGATGACTCTCCCGGTCCCTGAGGTAGTCTAGATAATAGTTACGTCACTACCTGTATTTTACCAGAGATGTAACGCCCTGAGTCTGTACCCCGGACACTACACAGTGCTCATAATCCCAAAGGACCACAAGCTAACCCATGACTGGTACCTGTTGCATTCACTAAATAATAACACTGTAAAATGCAGAAATTAGGCAGAAATAGCCATAAGGTTCAACACTGGGAAATTTATTTCTAACTACTGAAATCAATACTGTAATCTGAATATCTATTTGAAATATACTCTAATCTGAAACGCCTCTAACTGTCTGAATAAAGAGTTTATGGGACAAGTCCCTAACTAACTCCTACAACAGAAATGAACTAAGTACTGAAATACTAGAATAATAAATCTGTCCTCAAACAATGAGGACTCACTACTAGTATATTACTGGTGGATCAGGCTGCTAAGTATAATCGGGAGCCCGTACATCTGAACCTATGATATAAGACATCATAGCATATAAAAAACATGTGTCAGTACTTTGAATGTACTGGTATGCAAAGTGAGGTTGGCTAAAATACATGGGTTCATATGCATGAACAATACTGAATGAATGACATGAGTATAACTGGATGAGAGAACATGCATGAATACGTAAATTGTAACTTACGTTGTGAAATTACTGGATACTGAGTTCTGAATCACTGGTTTACTGATATCCGAGTTTACTGATACAATATTACTTTTAACTGAGTGACTGTATCTGACAATCCTGATTCTCTGGAACTATTCTAAGTTCCATACTGAGCTAAATAGATCTATCTGATAGTCCTAATTTTGTAGAAAAGAACTGAGTTCTATTCTGAAGACTGAAACTAAGACTATGACAGGAAATTATCTAACTGACATGCCCCTCTTTGAACTATTTAGGGTCCAACCTGTAACCCCAGCTAGAAGGGGGTCAGTACCATGCCACGGGTAAAGACAAACTAAGTCACCCTCATCTGGCAGGTGCTCTGAGTGAGAACGGTGGTAACCTCAACTGGCAGGTTAAAATACCTCATCAACCCTCAACTAGCATGTTGATGTCTCAATATACGCTAGCTATGTAGTTCTGCAATGCAAGGACCGCTTCTAAGGATCAAACCTTCTACTGGTAGGTCAGTCACCATCCATGGGTTCACTCGATGCCAAATCTTACCCCCAACTGAATAGACACTGGACCAAATTATAAACCGTTCTAGGCTGTACTGAATTGTTATTGATGGTACAGTATAACTAAACTGAACTAAGTTCACTAGGTTCCACGGACTAACGGAATACTACTGAATTCTGTTAAATGAGTGAGTACTACTGAGCTTTCTTGAGTTCTTTAACTAGACTAAATTCTTCTGATCATGACAAGACTGATACTATTCTATGACTGAACATGGCTCTAGGTAAACAGCTAAATTATCGGGTATTGAATACCCCCAGGACTCGATAGCATAAATTTTAAGATATAGCACACTCTTGAAAAATGATAGCTAATTACTTGATCACCATTTCTTCATTAGGAAATTCTAGCAAACACTTGCATGACATGAACTTGGATACATGCTAAAATGATATAATTTCACTATTCAACTCACATGTTCCATTTAACAAAACACATGGGGGACATAGTATGTGCAGATACTACTAAACAATATGTGAGCATCATAATTTCAAATACCAAATTCATAATTTGGAGGGTATTAGCATGAATTAACATAGTACAACACATATAGAAAATAATTTCATATGCATCTCGCAATAAAATCATGAAGTAGAAACCCCATTAATATGGTTGTCATGAACACATTCAAATTCAACCATGAAATTCATCAAACTCATTAACTTGTAGTTAAAAAAAGGTGCTTGAGCTCCAAGGGAGGAAGGAAACCCTTGGATGAACACTTGACATACCTTGGTTGCCAAATTCTTGAAGAATGATGGTGAAATATTAAGCCTTAAGTTTGAAATTTGATCTCCTAGGGATTTTGTTCTTGAGTAATTTTTGAATAGAGAATGACTTTTACCTCTAAATAGGCTTAATTTCATGTTTTGGGGATGATAACCATGGTTAAAAGACCTAAATACCCCTGAGGAATGGGGATTTTTAATTACTAAAAACTGAATTAGTGATGCGCAGACCAACACATCGCGTCGATGGGGTCGATGCTATGTCTAATCATGGCATCGAGTCCATGTCGGTTCACTGGAATTTGCACTGGGGAGCTGGAGGAAAATATTCATCGACGTAATAGATGATGAGGCGCATCGAGATTGCATCAATCCACTGGTTTGGACTTCCAAACGTGCCTCCAACGAAGTCCAAAATATCCAAAACTTATTCGAGGACACCTACTGACACTACTGATCATAATTCAACCTAAATATTGACATTTTAAGGTCATAGAGGTCATGAAATAGAGTTGCCAACTTATTAATGATAAAATGACACTAAGTCTGAGTACTTAGCTAAAATTTTCTAAGTCTGGGACCCCTTAACAAGCTTTAATGGACTGAGTTAAGCTTAGGATTTTGTGGGGTCTTACAATATCTCCCTCTTGGGAACATTTATCCTTGAATGAGATTGACTAAGCTAAGAATTTTGATAGACTGAATTTAGATATGAGACATGTACAAATGAAGCATGATTTCATCACAGAGATTATTGATAAACTAAAATTTCATACTGAACATGCATATCTGATACATGAGTACATAGATGAACCTGATTCAAGAATGCATGACTGGTATTGCTAATAAGATGAGTTTCTCATGTTGAACATGAAAATCTAATGCATGAAGTGACAACTGAATATGCAATGGTAACTGGTACCAAATCTATAAAGGAAAATCTGAGCATGGAACTGAGTAAGTTAAAGGAAAAGTTGTTACCCTGGGCTGAGTTTGAATTTGCGGAGAAGAGGTGAGGGTACTTGCTCCGCATGTCTACTTTTGCTTACCAAGTAGCTCCCTCAACAGACTGATTCTGCCAAAGAACTTTGACTTGAAAGACTTATTTGTTCCCCAGTTTGTGGATCTGAAAATCAAGGATTTTGACTGGAATCTCTTCATAAGAGAGGTTGTTCTAAATATTTATGCCCTCTGTAGGGACTATGGCTTCTGGGTCACTAATGCATTTCTTAAGCAAAGAGATATGGAACACTAGATGCACTGAAGCTATGTCTGAAGGTAACTCAAGATCATAAGCTACCTTTCCAAAATTGCTAAGAATTCAGTAAGGACTGACATATCGGGGACTGATCTTTCCCTTCTTGCCAAGACTCTTCACTTCTTTCATAGGAGAGATTTTCAAATACACATAATCACCAATCTCGAACTCGAGATCCTTTCTCCACACATCTGCGTATGATTTTTGTCAGCTCTGAGTTATCTTAAGACTTTCCCTGATCAACTGAACCTTCTCTAAGATGTCAAACACCAAGTCAGGACCTATCATTGCAGTCTCACCCACTTCAAACCAACCAATGAGAGATCTACATATCCTCCCATAGACCGCCTTAAAAGAAGCCATCTAAATGCTGGAATGATAGTTGTTGTTATATGCGAACTCAATCAAAGGCAAGTGGTCATCCCAATAGCCTTTAAAGTCTATCTCACTCTCTCATAGCATCTTCTCCAAAGTCTACATAGTCCTTCTGCTCGACCATCTATCTGAGGGTGAAAGGTTATGCTGAGGTGGACTTGTGTACCAATACCCTTTTGGAAGGATTCCAGAAATGAGAGGTAAACTGGGTACCTCTATCTAAGATTATTACAATGAAAGACCGTACAATCTGACAACTGTCTGACATAGATCTTGGCATAGTCCTCGCTGAATAAGAGGTATGGACTAGTAGAAAATGAGCTAATTTGGTTATCCTGTCTACAATGACCCAAACTGAATCATGCTGACGATGAGTGCGAGGCAAACCTATAACAAAATCCATGTTGACCTCTTCAGACTTCCAAGTAGGAATACTGAACTCCTGTATAGACCCACTGGGCTTGTGATGCTCAATTTTAATCTGCTGACATGTTGAGCACTTAGCCATAAATTCTGCAATGTCTCTCTTTATCCCACTCCACCAATAGATCTCACACAAATCATGGTACATCATAGTGTCCCCCGGAGGAATAGAGTAGAACGCACCATGAGCTTCTTCTAGAGTTCACTACCTTAAGTCATCTACACCAGGCATACATAACCAACCCTGGCAACAGAACACACTATCTCCCCTTTGGGAGAAAACCTCTATCTTCTGATCTCTGACTGATTCTTTCAACTTGACTAGACTGGGATCCCTATCCTTATTTTCCTTCACCTCGGAAACTAGGGATGATTCTAAACTACTCTACACCCTTACACTACTTTCTGATGAATTGACTAAGTAGATACCTAGTCGGGTGAGCTGATAAACCACCTGAGCTATCTTCTTCGTACCATCATCCACATGAGCAACACTCCCTATAAACATCCTACTAAGAGTATCAACCTCTACATTGGCTTCACCCGGATGATATAAGACCCTCATGTCGTAGTCCTTTAACAACTCCAACCACCTTCTCTGATGGAGGTTTAGATCTTTCTGAGAGAATACATACTACAGGCTCTTATGGTCTGTGAACATATCAACATGCACTCCATACGAATAGTTCCTCTAAATATTTAGGGCAAATACTACTACTGCTAACTCAAGATCATAAGTTGGATAGTTCTTTTCATGGGGCTTAAGATTCTAGAGGCATAGGCTATAACCTTACCTTTCTGCTTGAGGACACAACCCAAACCTACTCTAGATGCATCACAATACATAATAAATCTATCTAAACCATCTAGAAAGGTAAGAACTGGGGCTATAGTGAGTCAAGTCTTCAACTCCTGAAAACTCTTCTCGCAAGAATCTGACCACTGAAACTCTATTTTCTTCTGAGTCAATATGGACATAGGGGATGAAATAGACAAAAATCCCTCAACAAACTATCGGTAATAGATGGAAAATCCCAAGAAACTCCATATATCAAATAGAGAGATGGGTCTGGGTCAGTTTTTCACTGCTTTAGTCTTTTGGGGTCAACTCTGATGCCGTCTTCAGAAATGATATGGCCGAGGAAAGCTACTGGCCTTAGCCAAAATTTTCACTTACTGAATTTATCGAATATCTGATGGTTTCTGAGAGTCTACAATACTATTCTTAGATGGTCTTTATGATCATGCTGAGTGCGGGAGTAAATAAGGATAGCATCTACGACGACTATGATGAATAGGTCCAAGTACTGCTTGAACAGACGGTTCATAAAGTCCATGAAAGCTATTGGGCCATTGGTAAAACCAAAGGACATGACTAAGAATTTGAAGTGACTATACCGAGTTCTGAAAGCTATCTTCAAAATGTCACATTCTCTGACTCTAAGCTGATGATAGCCTGATTTGAGGTCTATCTTAGAAAAGTAACTGGAACCCTGAAGTTGGTCAAACAAGTCATCAATTCTGGAGAAGTGGATAATTGTTCTTGACCATGACTTTATTTAACTGATGATAGTCAATACATATTCTGAGGGAACTGTCTTTCTTACGTATGAATAGAACTGGTGCATCCCACGAGGACACACTGGGTCTGATGAATCCCTTATCTAGGAGATCCTTAAACTGTTTTTTTAATTCTTTGAGTTTTGTTGGAGCCATTATGAATGGCGGAATAGAGATAGGCTGAGTATCTTGAAGAAGATCTATTCCAAAGTCTATTTCCCTTTGGAAAGGAATTCTGGGAAGATCTTCAAGAAACACGTCTGAGAATTCACATGCCACTGATACTGACTCAAGAGTATGAGTTTCTAATCTAGAGTCCTAGACCCGAATGAGATGATACACACATCCCTTTGATATTATTTTCCTTGACTTAAGGTAGGAAACAAGCTGACCCCTAAGTGTTGAATTACTACCCCTCCATACTAGGATAGGCTCATTTGGGAACTAAAACTAGACAATTCTATTTTTGTAGTTGAATAAGGCATAGAAGGAATGAAGCCAATCCATGCCGAGAATGACATCAAAATCAATCATTTCTAATTCAACTAAGACTACTAAAGTGACTTTCTGAAATATCATAACCAGACTGTTCCTATATACCCACCGGGGTATGATAGATTTACTTACTAGGGTAGAGACTAAGAAAGGATCTACTAGAATTTTAGGACTGACTCCGAAGTAAACATCTATATATGGAGTAACAAAGGACAAATAAGCTCCTGGATCGAGCAAAGCATAAACATGTAAATACTAAACCTGTATTGTACTAGTGACTGCATCAGGAGAACTTTACTAATCCTGTCGGGACTAAAAAGCATTGAGTTTATTTGGGCATTGCCCATTGGTTGCACTGGATGCGGCACCCTGCCGATTCGGGCGATCGGACTGGGCTGGGGGACGGTTATGCTGACCCTAGGAACCTGACTGGGGACAATCCCTAACTCTATGACCTGTCTTTCCATACCCAAAACACATATCACTGTCAGCCCTGTAGATACCCCGGTAGTTTCTGCCACATTTCTAGCAAAAGGTATTGGTTCAGGCGCTGCTGACGCTATCCTAAGGCTTAGTTCCTGGTGTCCTGTATCTGTTGCCTTCTTTCAATTTCAATACTGGAGAACTGGATGATAATGGAGATGGAATTGAGGATTTTGGGCAGAACTGAGAACGATTCCCATCCATTGACTTAGGTTGAGCAAAGTTGAAACTACCTGTTCTCGCTTTCTTATTCTCCCTATTCTTAGACATTTCTATTCACTGAGCATGGACCATGATTCTAGATATATCCATCTCCTTAATCAACATTGTTGTTATACACTCCTTGAAAACACTGCTAGAAACCCCAGACACATACTTACTCATCCTGGACCTGCTATCTGCCACCATATAAGAAGCGTATCTAGCTAATTGAGTAAACATAAGAGAATACTCTTTCACTGTCATATTGCACTACTTCAGGTTAATAAATTCTAGAACCTTTGCTTCCCTCAACTTCAACGGGAAGAACCTATCCAAAAAAGCAGTTGAAAACTCCTCCCACTCTATAGGCCCTGCATCTATGACCTTTTCTTCTTTCCATTATTTAAACTATGAGTGATCTACAACCTACAACTAATATGAAGCTAACTCAGCACTCTCACTAGCTATCACCCCCATAATATCAGTAACTTTCTGTACCTGATCAAGAAATTCTTGAGGGTCGTCATCTGACTTAGACCTAGTAAAAGATGGAGGGTTCATTCAGGTGAAGTCCTGAATCCTGGTTGAAATAGTATTGTCCATTGGGTTAGCCAAAACGGCAGCTGGGTCTTCATTCTGGGCTTCTACCGAATGAGCTAGGGTGGTGAAAGCTACTCTAAATTTAGCCTGGGAGATATGTTCGTCCAGGGGATCCAGCTGGACCGGTTGGGGTGCTGGCTAGTCTCTTGTTTCTCTTCCCATTATTCCTCTTTGGAGGTGTATTCTATAAACGGAAGAGAAACTTTGATTAGACAGGGAGTTTAACTAGAGCTCATGCTCACTCGCACGACATGAATAGTGAAAGAAGGGAAACTTTTCCCAAAACATCTTATAGCCTCCTGTCCATAAGTGTGGCACGCTACACACCCAAGCACAAGACCTTACTAAATGTGGCTTTCAGACTTCCTAAGACTCTGTTGAACCTTAGGCTCTGATACCAAGTTTTTAATGCCCTGATTCTGTACCCCAGACGCTACTCGATTATTATAATCCAGAAGGACCACAAGCTAACCTATGACTGGTACCTGCTGCATTAACTGAATAATAACACTATAAAAATGTGAAAAATAGGTAGAAATATCCATAAGGTTCAAAACTAAGAAATCAATTTCTGAATACTGAAATCAATACTGTGAACTAAATATCTGTCTGAAATACATTCTAGTTTGAAAAGCCTCTAACTGTATGAATAAGGAGTTGATAGGATAAGTCCCCAACTAACTCCAACTACTAAAATGAACTAAGTACTAAAATACTGGAATAATAAATCTGTCCTAAAATAATGAGAACTCAACACTAGTCTGCTGCTGGTGGATCAGACTGCTAAGTCTGATCGAGAGCTCGTATGTCTTAACCTATGATATAAGACATCATAGAGCAAAAGAAAAACATGCATCAGTACTTTGAATATACTGGTATGCAAAGTAAGGTAGGTTGAAATGCATGGGTTCATATGCATGAACAATACTATCTGAATAAAATAATTGAATGAGAGAACATGTACGTAAACTATAACTGAGGTCATGATAACACTAGATACAAAGTTTTGAATCACTAGTTTACTGATATCTGAGTTTACTGATACTATATTATTGTTAACTCAGTGACTGTATCTGACATTCCTGATTTTGTGGAACTATTCTAAGTTTCGTACTGAACTGAGTGACTATTTCTGACAGTCCTGATTCAATAGAACTGAACTGAGTTCAATTCTGAAAATTGAAACTGAGTCTGTGGGAGAAAATCATCTAGCTGACTTTTCCTCTCTCTGAACTTATTAGGATCCAACCTATAACCCAGATAGAAGGGTGGCAATATCATTCCACGGGTAAAGATAAATTGAGTCACCCTCATCCGGCAAGGGCTCTGAGTGAGAATGGTGGTACCGTCAACTGGCAGGTTAAAACACCTCATCAACCCTCAACTGGCAGGTTGATGTCTCAACCTATGTTGGCTACATAGTTCTAGAATGCAAGTACTATTTCTAAGGATCACACCCTCTACAGGCAGGTGAGTCCCCATCCTAGGGTTCACTCGATGGTGAATTCTACTCCTAAATGAATAGACACTGGATTGAATTCTAAACTGTTCTAGGCTAGATTGAACTATTACTGATGGTACTATATAACTAAACTGAACTGAGTTCAACGGCTTCCATGGACTGACGGAATACTACTGAATTTTTTTAAATGAATGAGTACTACTGAGCTTTCCTGAGTTCAGTAACTGATTGAATTTTATTGATCATGACATAACTGATACTATTTCGTGACTGACCATGGATCTAGGTAAACAAATAAATTGTCGGGTATTGAATACCCCCAGGACTCGATAGCATAAATTATAAGGCATAGCACACTCTTGAAACATGATAGCTAATTACTTGATCAACATTCCTTCATTGGGACATTCTAGAAAACACTTGCATGACATGAACTTGAATACAAGCTAACATGATATAATTTCAACATTCAACTCATATGAGCCATTTAACAAACACTTGGAGGAAATAGTATGTGCACATAATACTAAACAACATGCGAGCATCATAATTTCAAATACCAAATTCACAATTTGGAGGGTATTAGCAAGAATTAACTTGGTACAGCACATATAGCAAATAATTTCATATGAAACTCACAATTGAATCATGAACTAAAAACCCCATTAACATGGTAGTCATGAACATATTTAAATTCAACCATGAAATTCATCAAACTCATTAACTTGTAGTTAAAAAAAGGTGCTTGAACTCCAAGGGTGGAAGGAAACCCTTGATTGAACACTTGACATACCTTGGTTGCTAAATTCTTGAAGAATTATGGTGAAATCTTAAGCCTTGAGTTTGAAATTCGATCTCCTAGGGTTTTTGTTCTTGAGTAATTTTTGAATAGAGAATGAATTTTTCCTCTAAAGGATCTTAATTTAGTGTTTTGGGCTGATAACTTTGGGTAAAAGATCCAAATACCCCTGAGCAATTCGGCTTTTTAATTATTAAAAACTAAATTACCGATGCGCAGACCGACGCGTCGCGTCGATGGGGTCAACAATATGGCTAATGCGCCTATTGAGTCTGCATCGGTTCACTGGAATTTGCACTAGGGAGCTGGAGGAAAATATTCATCAACGCGATAGATGACACGACGTATCAAGATTACATTGATCCACTAGTTTGGACCTCCAAACGTGCCTTAAACGAAGTTTGAAAAATCCAAAACTTATTCGAGGACACCTATTGACACTCCTGATCATGATTCAACCTAAAGATTGACATTTTAAGGTCATAGATGTTGTGAAACAGAGTTTCCAACATACGAAGGCTAAAATGATAGTAAGTATGAGTACTTAGCTAAAGTTTTCTAATTTTGGGACCCCTTAACAAGCTTTAAAGGATTTAGTTAAGCTTAAGATTTTGCAGGGTCTTACAAGAGATGTCATCGAAGGTAGTATCTGATGAGGGTCTTCAAGAGTCTGTATCCTCTTGGACTGATTTACTCAAGTCTATCTTCCTCTTCTTTTTTTGACTTAGGGAACCCTCACCTCTAAGTTTGAGTAGGAAGATGCAGGGGCCTGGGAGTACCTAGGTATCTGTAGCATACTCCTATACCTGTGCTCTTCTTTATAACTCTGTAATAAGGGAAGGGAGAAGAAGATATATACCTCCATGATTTCTGAAGTACCCTCATTTTGAATACACAATCTTGCCCACATTTAAGGCGGTGCAAGAGAAGACAGGCCACCATCCGAGCTCGCATGCCTGTGATAATGGTCATATGAGTGCACGACGATACTCAGATACAGACGATATTAAACCAAAGCCTAGCCTCAACTATGAAATCATTCATCATAATGTCTCTCTTGGTGGTGGCCCAAGGAACCTCTTTGGCAGCATATAAAATATCTGTTATCTAGGTCCCTAGCTCACATGTTTTTGCATTAAACTGCTCCATCTCAGCATCCGGGAGCCCATATGCCTCATTAATCCTCTTTTTCCTAAAGTTTACCGAGTTTGTGAAAGAAGCTACGCTTAGGTTAGCATATAATTCACGTACCCAGTGCTCATTATCAATGCAGGGGTTCAGGGTAAAACATATCCACCTAGTCTAATTAAGTTTGGCATGAAAACTTGGGAACTTTTCCTCAACCCTATCTACTAAGATGATACCTTTTTCTAGGAGAAACTTAGTTCAGTGCAAGTCCGTATTGTAGAAGTTCTTACATTATAGGGTCATGATTATGTTGTTGTCGAATTCTTCCATCACTAAGATGGCTTAGTACCTGTAAACATTACATTCTAGACCATCATTATTCTTATCACACTTAAAAATGTGCTAGATTAATAAAATTGGCTTATGTTGTAGAGTGTTAGAAGGTTTTAGGGGAAATAATAGTGGTGCAAAATTTTTTATTTCTACAGACATTGCCCTCAGGTATGGCGATCATGGGTTAGTGACCACGACCACGGTGCAGCGATCTCGGTCATTGGGACCGCGATCGCTATACCTGAGGCCATAGTAAAAAATTCTGCACTTTTAACCAAAACCATAATTTTATCCCCAATTTTGTGTTCAACTAGGAACCTAGACAATATGATTAAGGAACTTAATCCTAGACTTCATGATTATAACCACGACCTTGAAAATTTTAAGATGGAATTCATAGGGGAATTGAATCAAACACATGGTGTACATGTTTTTTTCAACCGTTTAAGGCTTAAATGTAGGTACTTAAGAATTTCCCATTAATGTATACACCAACTACAACAGCTAACCACAACCATAATTGCAAACAAGCATGCATTTAGTATTGAAAATGATATTTCAAGCCTTTTCCTAAACTATAAGTTCTAAGCATGTAATTACATTAAGAACAAGGGAATAGAGACAACATACCAAGTTTTATGATTTAAATTAAATGAATTGAGACTTGGGTACGCAATGCAATGCAAAAAAATAGAGAAAACTTTGAGAGAAATTAAGAGAGAAGCATGGGAAAAACTAGCATTCGGGTGGTCATTTAAGCTGATTTGACCGCGATCGCGGTCCTAATTATGCGGTTGTGGTCACACAACCTCCGCAATTGCGGTGGTAGGGATTATGGTCGCAGTAAATAAGGCCAAACAACCGGGTTTCATGCACTTCTTGTTCAGACCAAATTGCCAATTTCACATGTTCCTTTTTTAAATTCAATCAAAATTCCTCTTAGCACCAACATTTAATGGATTATGTATGCCTAACAACAAAAATAAAATCTACTCTCCATGCATAAATTAAAAGGATATGTACCACTTTTCATGGCGTGATGGGTTGTCTCCCATCGAGCGCTTATTATAACATCATGGTACAAGTCTTCATTGCTTTTTTTATGTTTCCATTTAGAAGATTTGAATATCCGTCCCATGTTTCATTCAATATGCAATGAGAGAAAGGGGGAAAAAAGATTCAAATAATCCAAGGTGAAACTTGAAAGAGGCAAGAAAATGACAAGCAAGCTTTTATCTCGCCATTTTGAAGATTTAAACCTTTTACCCAACTTTGTATCATATTTTTGATTGGTCTCCTTGGGTAAAAGAGGGCATATCAATAGGTCATTCCTTGTACATTGGAAGTTAAGTTCCTTGTCCATTGATGGATGGGGTTCCATATGCTCATTTGGAATATCGAATTCTAAGATTTAGGGATTGTACCTCCTCTACTCACTATCCACCATTTGCCTAGGTAGATGAATTCTCATCACATCTTCTAAGCACCATGTTGAGAAATGGTTTGGAATTGTTTCCTCCAAAGCATCTTCACCCCGAAATGAGCTAGAGTCATCATAAGAGATTTGCCTTGATTCTTCTTTAGACTCTAGCGCCATTCCTTTTATTTCGGCTTCTTCTTCCTCATTTAATTCGGTAGATTAGGAAGTCACCGAGGACTCTTCGCTACCAAGCTCATCATCATAGCTTGGTTTCTCTTCTTGATGAACCGCCTCTTGGGAAATGGGCAAGGTAGTGATAGTTTCAAGCTTTTCTTCTTTGCTCAATTCCCCATTCTTAACACTTTTCCATCCTAATTCCTCTTGTTTCATGGCTTGTATAATCTCCCCTATTGTATCTACCCTATCAAAAATATCTAGTAGCCTTGTGTCAAAGCTATTGGACTTGGTATGTTTCTCTTTTTTCTCCTCATTATAGGACCTATAAAACTCATAAGAATGACTAGCAACCCGGTTAGCATAATAGGGGGAGGGGCATTTGGACAGTCAGCCCAATGTCCTTCTCGACCACTATATATAGAACACATATACCCCTAATAAGATATAGATGGTGGGTCCATGTCTCTCTGGAAAGCATAGTTACAATCTCTCCTGAATTGTGAACCGTCATAAATTGGACACGGGTTGTCACGATAGGATTCCCAACTACCTCATCCTACTTTTCAGAAGAAGCCATTGAGAAAAGTAAAATAAAATAAAAATCTACCTACAAAAGAAAATCACAAACAAATATATTCTAGCTTGAATTCCAGCAAGTATGCTAAAATTTCAAACTAATTTAATATGCCAAATTGTTCCCCGGCAACGATGCCATTTTTTTTAATGCTCAATTTACATGTTAATTTAAGTGAAAGGTGGTCGTCATCAATATATTTACCCAACTTTGGAGTTGGGGTCAAATCCACTAGGAACAATGTGAGTGGTAATCAAATTAATTTGAAATAATAGATACAAGTTAAATTCAAACCAATGGTACCCAAAGATAAAAATAGGGGGTACAAGTATCAACACTAATGTTTCTTTTTAGGTTTTTCTAGTATAAATTCAAGGCTATGAATAATTAGATTTTTAACAATTAGGCATGAATCTTGGGATTATGCATTACTAAGGGAACGTCATATGGGTGTTAGTAATCAACATCAATTTAGAAAATCAAATATGGGTAGGTTCTGTTATAGATTTTGATGCTAATGTTTCAACAAAACACCAAACTTTCACCCATTGATTCTTTCGAATACTTAACGAGTGAGTTTAACATTTGGTAACCAAACCACAGTTTAGGCATCCCTATTTCTAGGAAAATACCCATGGTATATTTAACTTCACAATCACCCATATTTCTAAGATAGTGAAAAATTTTCAAACTACATACACATTTGTCTATCATTTCTTTGGTCTTCACATCCCCCATTCAGGGATGATGTAATTTCCTAAAATTTACCCAAAACCCTTCTTTCGAAGATAGCCTTGAGTTTTCTTGAGTTTGGAGCATTCACTCATCAAACTTATGTGGGTATTTGGGTCTTTCACCCACAAATCCCAACCAAGTTATCATCACAATGATAAAACCCATAAGTATGAACTACAAAATAGAGGCTAACAATAACAACCCATACACACTTTAACCCCTATTCACACATAACCCCAAGAGGGAGATCTAGCTACACATAAGATCAATAAGCATAGATATACCCATAATCTCCATTGAAATGACTTGTTGAAGATTTAGTAAATGTTACTTCAGACTTTTCACTCCCACAAATCAACAATGGAAGTGAGCTATTTCTCAACTTAGAAGGACTCCAATGTATTCTTCACCCTAAAGTTAGACAATATTTTCTTCTCCAAATATGAAAGTTATGAACTCGAGAGCTAAACCTAAAAATTAGGGAAGATGGAATATGATATAACTTAGGGTTTGAGTCTTTTTTCAAAAAAATTGGGATCAGCCATGTGCATTTCCAAATTTTCCCTTGGGCTTCGAGTTTCCTATAAGCTGTGATCGTGCAGATCTGGCCGCGACCACGGCTATGCATTCTCAAATATCTTTTGCGACCGCGGTTACATGACTTCTGCCTGACTGCCACAACCGCAGTCACAACCGCGACCCCAGTAACTGAGGCCAGTTCCTTCTCCAAGTCTTCAACTGCACTTTCTTGCTCCCTTTAAATTATTTTCAACTCCAATCCACATCTTTTGATTTTATCAACTCTATACCTGCAAAGTATGGGTATTAGTGCATTCAATCAGAATTTTGTATTTTTTATTCATTCAAAACAAGGTAATGAGCATGAATAGTGAGTGAGAATGAGTGGTAAAGTCACCACTCATCATTTTCTTATGTTTTTGTTCTATGTTGAAGGATTTAGGTCCCTGAATGGTATTCCAGATCCAAGTAAGCTAGACCAACTCTCCTTTCTTTGCTTTAGTCCTCATTTGATTACTTACCTCAACTTGAACTTCAATGTAGTTATGGTCAGTATGGAGATAATGGGATGCTTAGAACCATAAGTAATTGGAATGTAATTCTTTTTTAGGTGTAAAAATCGTAAGTATCTCACATGACCCTTCCCTTTTGCGGAGAGTCCTTTTTGACATCAGACATAGATTCGGCTAGCTAGTTTGTTCACATTTTTTGTTGTCTCATTGATTATAAATATGTGCTTGTGAACTATCAACTCTGTAAGTTTTAGCCTGCTCATCCTGTTTATCCTCTTATTGCTGCCAGTCTGACGTACGGACATTAGAGATTATCACTATTTAGAATCTTTTTACCAGTAGTCTCTAGTTGCTGAAAACTTGTAATTATGAAATCTCCTTTATCTATGACTAGATTTGCCAAATGATCTACCAACTGGTTTATTTGTTTCATTATGTGTTGGTATTGCACTTGCCTATTTTCCATTATTATCCATATATGTTCAACATAGTCAAGTAGATTTCATGGACACTGCCATTCCCTGCTTAATATTTTCTACATTAGAAGAGAATCAGTTTAGATTATGTTATTTCTCTGGTGTGTTTGATTTGAATGTATTGCTACTTGTAGAATAGCATATTCCTAAGCCTCCAGAGTAGAAGTATCTTCTATATTTTCTCCTTTTGCATATAGTATATCCCGCTGCTTATTTCTTAGACAAAAAGCATAAGAACTAAAACCCAAGTTACCTCTTGAAGCCCCATTAGTATTGTATTTAGACCACCCTTCATATGGAAATCTCCACACCACCTTTGTAATTTTCATGCTTGTTCTTCTCCCTTCTAATTCCTTCAGTATCTTAGGCTAAGAATTTGGATAAAATTGTTTTAGATTTCTAACCTTGAGTAATAATCCAACATGTCTGGTTATATTGAATAATACTCTATGTAGTGACAAGTTTTTTCCATCATGTTCCAAGTTGTTCTTTCTTTTCCATATTTTCCATATGATTATGCTAGGAATAGATTGGAAATAAGATCTGATTCTACCCCTTACTTCTGCATTCCACCATAATAGAATAGTTTCCAAAAAAGATAATCCCACCAATGGAACACCTGCAAAAGAAGAAATGTAGGAGCATGTCTTGTTAACCAAAGTTGATCTAGAAACACATGTGTTATGGTTTCTTGATTAGGATTAGTACAACACCAACATCTAGTAGAATCTTCAACTCCCCATCTTCGCATATTAGCATCTACTAGAACCTTTCCCTTCCATATTCTCCACATCAAAAAAGCCATTTTAAAAGGTAATACTTGAACTCAAATTTGTTTAAAAAACTTTTTCTTCTCCTCCATCTATCTAACATACTACCACGCTGACCTGACTGAGAACTTTTTTGTTGATTCCAACATCCAAATAGGAACATATCAACCACTTGACATACCTGGAGGTTTGATTTTATCCAGGATATGATTTGCAACTTCTTAAGGAATTAGCTGCATAATCAGTTGCTCATTCCAATTTCCTTCTTTAACCAAATCCTTTACCTTTTAAAACATGTCATCCCATTCACTGTTGTTTTGCATTATATTATATAAATCACCCACAACAATTTAATTATCAAACCGAATATTAGAATCCCCTCCCTTCATTCTCCAAAAAATTTGGTGCTCCACCAAGTCTCTAGCCTGTAACATTTTTTTCCACACTTGGGAACCTGCTCCTCTTTTCCATACAATCTCATTGGGATGTTGTTTTCTACAATATTGTTATGTATAAAACTACTTCATATATATTCTTTTGTTCTAATATTCCGCCAAAGTTTGCACAATAACACCATAGACACATCCTGTACTCTTCTGAATCCCAAACCTCCTTCATCTTCTAGTAAACATAAAGAATTCCATTTTACCCAATGCCTACTTCTTACACCTATATTATTACTCCCGAAGAATTGAGAAAACATCTTTTGAATGGTATTTAAATATTTTCTGGAGGATTCATGACCGACAGACAATGAATAAGGATGCTTTGTAAAACATGTTTAATAAGAACAACTCTTCCTCCATAGGACAGTAATTTACCTTTCCAACCTTGTAGATTATTGTTTATTTTATTCATTATAGACTGATATAATCCTTCTTTTTCCTCTTATGAAAGATAGGTCAACCTAAATACATAAAAGGAAAATCTTACCTTATAATCCATGTAACAACTTCAGCCATCACCCCTATCCCCTGAGATACTCCTTTGTGTAAATATATTGCACTCTTACCTTTGTTGATTTTTTGGCCTGACACCTTTGCATATTTTTCCAAAGTAGAAGTCACTTTTTTCAAAGTAACTAAGTCATCTTTGCACAATATGATCATATCATCCACAAAAGTAAAGTGATTCCCCTTTGGACTTCCTCTTGGAATCCCAAATACCTTACAATCTTTATTAGTAACCAAAGCTTTCAAGGTCTGGATATCACTTCTTCAACCAACATGAATAGGGTTCGTGATAATGGATCACCTTATTTCACCCTCTATATGATCTGAATAAACCTTTAGGCTGACCATTGAATAATATGGAATACCAATTATTGCTTACCAATCTATATACCATATCAATGATTAGTTCACTAAACCCCACCTTCCTCAGCACTTTAGTTAGAAACAACCAATCCACCATATCATAAGCCTTTAGCATATCCAGTTTAATAACCATATTAGGAATCATACCTCTCTTCGTAATGTCTGATATGATTTCTTAAACTGCCAGAATATTCTCATGAAATCCTCCTCCCTTGAGCAAATACAGTTTGTTCTTCAGAAATAATGCCAGGCAACACTTTCTTAATCCTTCCATGAATGATTCTAGAAAAGATTTTATTTGCAAAATTACTCAAAGAGATAGACCTCATTTCTAAAAAATTATTTACAACTAATTCTTTGGGTAGAAGCACCAGATTTGTATGGGTTACAAATTTTGGTATTTCATACCCACAAAAGAAAGTTAACACCATTTTGTATGTATCCTCCTTTATAATGTCCTACATATCCTGAAAGAAAGCTCATGTCATACCATCGGGGCCTGCAGTACTAGTTCTATTTAGACCCTATACAACATCCCTAACTTTCTACATATCTGGATTCTTATTAAGATCTTTCTTGTCACATCATTCAATATTGTTGGTAATTCATCCAACATATCAAAATCAATGTTCTAATCCTCTTTACAGAATTGCTTTAGAAATAACTGAATAACTATTTCTACTATCTGATTTTGATCTTCCATCCATTCACCTTTATCATTTTGAATTATTTGCACTCTAAGTTTATTTCTTCTACCGTTAACCACAGTGTGAAAGAACTTGGTATTTCTCTCACTATTTTTAAACCACTCTATTCCTACTTTCTTTCTCGAAAAGTCTTCTTCTCTACTAAGTTAAACATTTAATTTAGCCTGAGCTTTAAATAATAGTTCTCTATTTAATCCTGATTGGGACTCTTCAAACTAGTTATCTCTCACCTTAATAACTTCTTACAGAGTAGCAATCTCTTGAAATATGTTACCAAAGTATTCCTTGCTCCAAATAGTAAAATCAACCTTCACTCTTCTTAATTTATGATGAAAGACTATGAATGGATTCCCCATCACTTCAGTCTTCAAATTTTCTTTTATAACATCAATACATGACTGTGCTTTCAGCCACATATTAAGAAACCTGAATGATTTTGAAATATTCTCATTCACTGTACTAAAAGTAATTTTTAGTGGAGTATGATCAGAACCACTTCTAAATCAATGTTCAACTTCCAATACTGGAAACACATCATGCAATTTATCATTAAACAACACTCTATCTAGTCTTTCGAAAATACATTACATATTTATTCTTCCATTCCACCATGTATACTTGCTTTCCTTGAAACCAAGATTTTCTAAATTACAAATATTTATGCATTGTTTAAAGTCATCAGTTTTTGCTACTATAACTGGTTAGCCACCCAGTTTCTCTTCTTGGATAATGATATTAAAATCCCCATATCAACCATGGTTCTTTAATTATCTGAGATATTTCTTCAAGTGACCCCCACAAACTTAACCTCTTTCCTTGTTTACATTTTACATATATTAAAGTTACAATAACTGCTACTCCAACTAGTTGATTTTCTAGTTTTAATTTCAGCTGCTTCTCATCATCTTCTATAATTGTAAAGCTGATACAAGAATCCATAAAAACCCATATTTTACCTGATAAATTAGCTACTGAGTGTTTCATTTCTAACCTTCTCCTGTATTCTTCAATATTATGACTATCCTAAAATGGATCCATTAACCTTATAAAAGTGAAATGATGTCTCTTTTGTAATATGACCAGTCTAGTGAAAGCCTTCTGAGTATTTATTGATCGGATATTCCAAATTAGAGCATTCATCTAGACTTATTTTTTAAAGAACTCCTAGTTTGCATTGAACTTGCTTTAGCTTCTCTATCTTTCTTTCTGTGAATACCTTGGTCTGCTTTTAATCTATCAATCTGCTTAGGAGACAGGTTTTCTTTAACCCCTACCTTATTAATATTTTTCTCTATATCATCAGCATCTAGAATGGTTGATTCATCATTACTAAAAGCAATCTGGATTTCAAATCGTATTGCTAAAGGTATAATTTTTTCAACTACCTTTTTATTTTCATCACAAGGTTAAGAATTAAAAATGGCTAGGCATATATTCTTATCATTTTGCCATCTAAACTCTATTGTATAGCTTCTCCTATTATAGGATCAAAATCCTCTTCCTTCTACACCATGTGAGGTTGTTTTTTCCCATCATCTGTCGTATCTAACACCTTGTCTTCTCCTATTTTGACAAAAACTATTAGTGACCCATTCTTTTGTACTCTCTTTGCTGACATGTTGCTCCTTATCATTGTATTTGTTAACATTATTATTATTCTCTTCATGTTTATTCTTTTTTTTAAGTACATCAAAAGTATTGGACACTGCAATGTCCTTGGATTTTTCCTCTTCTACATGTCCCAATATGTGGCCAAATTTATCTTTCTTATAATTATTGCGCCTGGTTATCCATTGTTGCTTGTAATTCCTCCTCTTTCTATGATTATTCTGGAAAGATTCTATATCCTTCTCATTTTTTCCTTCTGCTTGAAGATTTAAATTCTCTTTTTTTTTTATTCTTCTTGTCCATAAGTTCTGGATGAACATTCCAACAAGAACTTTTATCATGTCCTTGCTCTTTACAATATGTGGGCTTATATTCATAATGGATTTTCATCCACTTGAATTTTATTTCCCTAGTGAAATCATCCTCTTCATTGATTTTGGCTTATTTAGGCAGATTAGAAACCAAGTCAACCTCAATCTTAACTCTTTCACAACTAGGTCTTGTTTGTTTCTTTGTTTCCATATCAACTATCAACAGCTTCCCTACTGCTGAAGCTATTGAGAAAATAAATTCCTTAGAAAAAAAATTAGGTGGTAGTTCTGGCATCAAAATCTATGCTATTCCTATTGTAGTTTCAACCTATGGATCAAACCAAAGATCCCATTTTAACATTCTCATCTACCAGTACATATCTTTTGCTTTGATATAATATGAAGATCGTTGATATTAGATTGAAATAATCCTTCAAAATATTTAATTGAATGAGAATATGTCTTGAATCTAATACACCAATATTACAATCTCCTTTGATCCCATATTGAATAGGAATATTTTTACTCAACTCTATTATGTCTGGTTTTCCATACAAAAATTTACCAATAACATCATATTGTAAATTTTATTGTATTATCAATTTCCTTATTTCAGACGATTTCCATGTTATACTTGGCTCCCCATGCAGCATCACAACTAGTTTTGGAAGTATTTTTTCAACTACACTACTACTATTCTTTGGTTTCAATAAATTAGCATACGTCGTCTTCTTTAGAACATCTACTTCCCCTCTTCCTTCATGTACCTTTAGTTTCTAACTATTTTTCAGTGGGTTAACCCCACCAAAGGTGGTGGCCATGATGGCTAAATAGTAAGCGAGTTGTTTTTAGGTTTAGGGTTTAGAGACGGATAGAGCAATTTTTACGTACACAGAAGCAATGTGTGATGAGTTTGTTGCCACAAACTATCTTTGTGCTCCACCTATACCCTATAGATCATCACCAAAATCATCGAGACTGACACCAATAAATTTTCAGATGATTTTAAAAGGGTTGTTTGTTCTTTTTTCACTCTTTTAACCCTAAAACTATGTTATTTCAGCTATTACAAGAGGTATATGAAACACCTTAGTTTCTGTACCTTAGAAAATTTATTGTAATTTTGATCTCTGAAGTTAATTTAACTCATATGTATGAGTTGTATGTTGGGAAACAGATGGTATAGTCCATTAGTATGCTGACCAGTGTTGGGGTGGGATGGATTTTGGTCGCTTGAATGGATACGACTTGGTGGTACAAATCGTATGGTTGGATATAGATCATTTGGTTACTTTACATAACTTTAGACTTGGTAACTTAAGTTGGATATGAGTATGACTATCTCACCAGGAGCCGTAATCCTGATTACGAGTCGTACCCAGGACTCATATGGTGGATAGTGTTCAAACCTTCTGTTCATATTATCTTGCCAGAGATACGGCTGAAGGGTCAGATCGTATACAGGTTATCAATACAACTTGGGTAGGATATGTTATACACTGGATAGTATTGGGTCCAATGGTTAAGTCTTAGTATAGGAGTGGTGGGTACCACTCATATTGAAGGATACGGCTCAAGAGGGTCAGTCGTACCCCTATGGTGGGATTTTGTGCAACTTAAGTGGGGGTATACTGGATATTTCCCCACTTATACTAATAAGGTCCCATGACTTATATTCATATTAGGAGGTTATTTACCCTATTATTCTATTTATTAACACTTAGAAAATTTTCATAAACACTCTATAATTCTTTCAAAAGCTTTTCGGCAAGAAAGTTAGGGTTTCAACTAGTAGACTAATTTGGGGATCCTGTTTGTGGTTACTCTCCATCTACTTTGCCAATTAAGGAAAGTTCTCTTCCCTCATTATTAGTTCCAATTAAAGGTTCTTATGAATGGTTTTCATAATTTTATTATTGCATGATTTTGTGTTTTCAACTATGGTTTTGGGGGTTTTTGTTATAAATGCTTGGTTATGGTTTTCCCATGTTTTAGTTATGCTTATATATGCATTAATGGTGATTTTGGATAATTGGTTGCACGGAAATGGTTCTTTGGTAATGGACTTTGGTTTTGGAAATACTATGCCCCCAATGTGTTTGATAGAATGTCTTTAATAATGTTTCCACTATAATATTGGTTTTTCAATGGAACCTAAGCATGGTTTAAACTTAGTAATGGAACCCTAAATGGTATGAATGCTTTAAATGGTTTTAAATGGATTGGAAAGGCCTTGGTGGCCATGGTTTTGGTTAATTGGAAATCATGAAGGGTACATGGAATCCCTTAAACCTATATATGGTAGGCTATGGACAAAACTTGCAAGTATAGTCGATATAACAATACCACTACTAATGGCCTTGGTTAATAAATGGTTAATGGATTAATTGGTTGCTTAGAAATGGTTTTAATTAGTCAATAATGGTGGTTTACATAGCAAAGCTATGGAAGTTAGAGGTCCTGAGGGGACCAAAACTGGAAACTCATATTTGCCGATGTGAGGTTTGGTCTTGGAGACCGTGTGCACAATACATACATCATATTTGGGGGATGCACTAGTCATCCCAGGTTTTCTTCCCTGGTTGTGAGACTTCACACACTGGGGCCCTCTTAGTAAGGGGAGCTGAACCTATATAGCCCATAGGTGGTTTAGGACAGCAAAGCTACATAGCCTAAGTAAAGGTTTTAATAGCATGCTAAACTTGGTTCCCTTTCCTGGCATGTATATATATGTATGGTTTGTGTGCATAAGGATGGTTTTAATTAGTTTTATAAATGACATTATTTTATCTTATCCTGAGCTCATGCTAGCGATCACTTGCTAATCTATCTTCGAGCGGTTATATACCCATGCTAGGCAGGAACCGGCCATTCTACTCCTCCTACATAGTGATTGACTTAGAGATACTTATTGGATTGAAGTGGTGAGTTTCCATAATTTTAGAAGGCTCAATTTTATGTTATGGATATTTGTAGACATTCTGATTTATTTCTGGATATTGGCTTTGTCTATGGTTGGGGGCATGTCCCAACCGAATATTCTTACCATTTTAGTTAGAGGCTTTGTGGTACTGCTATGGGTTGGAATGTACGTGATCAGTATTTGTGTCATACTTAATATTTGCATTGGAATTAGGGATGACATCATCCGACATAATCTCTTACTATTCCATTATCTTTCATTTTGGGATTAATCATATTATGTTTTGGAACTCATTTGGTTATGGCCTGGTTTATGGCCCTTTTTTGGTATTGGTTTAACCTGGTGTTGGTTTGTTTGGTTTGGTATAACAAGATGACTTGGTAGGGTTGGTCTAGGAATATCCCCATCCCAAAGTCAGTCCTTGTCCAATTATGTTATCTCACTATTTGTTCGGTACTCAGCTGATTCAAAGTATGCTAATGGTGGTTGGGTTGGGTCACAGGGAGTGGTCCTATGTCCTGGTTGGACTTGGGATGCCCTTTACAACAAGGCCCCTAGTCGGGTCGTGTAAGAATAGGTCTATTTAATCACCCCAAAACACTCATTATTTTCCTCAAACTAATTCTAAGTAAGAAAATCAAGAGATTCAACTTTCAAGCAAGCCAAAGCCTGGGGTTTTCCTCAAAGCTAGATTCTCAATGTTTCAGTACAATATTTCATCGTTCTAGGTATGTGGATTTCCAATAAGTGTTTCCTTTCACCCTTATGCCCCAAATCTAGTTTTAAAATATGAATTTCAGTTAAAATTTCTATGATTTCCATGAACTAGGATTTTTACCCAAATAGAATTCCAAATATTATATTTAGTCTTTCCAATATGTTTTACATTAATGAGCATGTTATTAAAATTATTTATGATTTCTTATGACTATATTAAGGCATTCACAATATTCTCATGTTTATGCATGATTTACATAATAATACTGCAGATTGCATATGATGTATCAGTTTTCATGACTATCAAGCATTATTTACCATGAATTCTGCAAATTTCAGGCTATTTTAGTTGACATACCATGTTTTCCCATAAAATTTTGTATCTTTACATACTTAGAATTATAAACCTCAATATATTGGTAAATTCATGATTTTGGACTTGTGTTATGAAATTTCATATTGCTCTTCAAATTATAAAATTTATCATGATAGTTGCACTAAGTCTAAGGAGAGGAAGAGGAGTGACCTCGATCAAGTGAAATGCATTAATGGGAAGGATGGTAGAGTTTTGGTGGAACATGGTCACATTAAGAAGTGATGGAAAGAGTATTTTCATAGACTTTTAAATGAGGAAGAGGACAGAGGCATTGTGTTAGGGGAGTTGGAGATCTCAAAGGAGAGAAGTGATTTCAGTTACTATAGATGTTTTATGGTAGAGGAGGTCAGAGAGGCTATTCGTAAGATGTGGAGAGGTAGGGTGATGGGACCAAACGAGATTTCGATGGAATTTTGGAATTATTCTGGTGGGGTAGGCTTAAGGTGGTTAACTAATTTGTTCAATGCCATTGTCAAGACAAGGAGAATGCCTGAGGCTTGGAGATTGAGTATGTTGATTTTGTTAAATAAAAACAAGGGTGACGTTTAGAGTTGTAATAACTATAGCGGTATTAAGCTGTTGAATCACACTATGAAGATTTGGGAGTGGGTGGTTGAGTGGAGGTTGAGGAGGGTAATGTCCATTTAGGAGAATCAATTTGTTTTATGTCTGGATGCTCGACGATAGATGCAATGCACCTAGTGAGAAGATTGGTGGAGCAATTTAAGGAAAGGAAGAGGGATTTGCATATGGTGTTCATTGATCGGGAGAAGGCGTATGAGAAAGTCCCTAGGGAGGTTCTTTGGAGATGCTCAGAGGTGAGAGGAGCTTTGGTAGTGTACATTAGAGCAATTAAGGACATGTACGATGGAGGAAAGACTCGGGTGAGGATGGCGGGAGGAGACTCAAGGCATTTTTTGGTCGAGACAGGTTTGCATCAGGGATCGACTCTTAGCCCATTCCTTTTTATGTTGGTGATGGACGTGTTAACGCAGAGTATTCAAGGTGAGGTACCGTGGTGTATGTTATTTGCGGATGATATAGTGCTGATTGATGAGACAGGGGAGGGTTTGAATGAGAAATTTGAGGTTTGGAGGCAAACTTGTGAATCTAAGAGGTTCAGGTTGAGTAGGTCCAAGACGGAGTATTTGGAATGCAATTTTAGTGACTCGAGTCAGGAGGATGGTGTGGTGGTGTTTTTGGATTCTTAGGATATTTGTAAGAAGGATAGTTTTAAGTATCTGGGGTCTGTGATTCAGGGGAATGGCAAGATTAATGAGGATTTCACTTAACATATTGGTGCAGGTTGGATGAAGTGGAGGATCTCCTTAGAAGTGTTGTATGATAAGAAGGTTCCCCTTAAGCTTAAAGGCAAATTCTACAGAGTAGCAGTCCATCCGGCCATGTTGTATGGAGAGGAGTGTTGACCAGTCAAGAACTCCCATATTCAAATATTGAAGGTGGCAAAAATGGGAATGTTGCATTGGATGTGTTGACTAACTAGAGAGGATAAATTTAGGAATAAGACTATCCAGGAGAAGGTGAGAGTGTCTTCGGTGAAGGACAAGATACGAGAAGGAATGTTGAGATGGTTTGGGCATGTGCTGAGGAAGGACACGGATGCCCCTGTTTGGAGGTGTGAGAGGCTAGATTTTGATTGCTTCAAGAGGAGTAGAGATAGGCCTAAGAAATACTGGAGGCAGGTGATTAGGCATGATATGGAACTACTTCAGATTACTGAGGACATGACCCTAGATAGGAAGGTGTGGAGGTCGCAAATTAGGGTAGACGGCTAGGGTGAGTGTGTAGATAATCACTAAGTGATGGGAGATTTTGGGTGTGGTGGGTGTTTTAGTCCTATTATGGCATGTTACTACCACATAGGTATCTATGTTCTTAATTCATATTCTGTATTGTTCGTATTTCTCTTATTTCCCATTTCTCTGAGACTTAGTGTTCTTATTTTTTTATCTCTTATTTCTATTATTCTATACAACCTATTTCATGTCTCATTATGACCTTGGTATACTATTCTCTATCTTGAGCTGAGGGTCTATCGGAAATAGCCTCTCTACTTTCTCGGAGGTAGTGGTATGGACTGCGTATATTTTACCCTCCCCAGACCTTACTTTGTGGGAATATACTCGGTATGTTGTTGTTATTGTTGTATCATGATAGTTACATTCTCCATAAATACCTGGTTATAAACACCCAATGACTTAGGATATCATGTATTTTAGTCGAACACTCAGTCTTTTAGTTTTCATGATTTTGAATGCTTTTAGACACAAAATGTATCTTTGAACCTTAGGACTTCAGTATTATTGAACTATTCAGTATGTGAGTTTATATTTAGTTAGGAGTAGTAATTAACACCAAGCGGATGCAGGGATAGAGGCTTACCCATCATTTAGGCTAAGATCTTTAGTAGAAGTCCTTAAGTCACAGAACTATGGAGCCGTTGTAGGTTCTTAAGGGACTCCCATCAGAATAGTCTTGAAACCTTAGTCCTTTTGGACATTAGTTTAGTGGTACCATGCCAGATCAACCTTTATACCCTGGAAAGGCATATTATACCCTATTTGATGGGCTTATACATCAAACTTCATGGTTATATTTCATTTCATAGTAGCTGCCACAGATCAAACTTAGTTATTGCATTACCTCATAATCAATTTACTTGGTAAAGTAATGATTAGTTATATGTTTATTTATATGGTGATTGCATCAAGTCACATCCCTTTGTTTCAAACTCAATATTTGGACATAACTCTCAGTTTATTTTTACTTTCTATTAAACTGTTACCTTCTAGACTATCATTGCATATATGTATTTGTGTATTTAATATAGGTTCATTGTACTTCAATTCATCTTCTTTGAAATTAGTTAGCATTAAGTACAATTTTACAGCATATTCAACATTAACTTGAGATTAAATATATTAGTTATGTTTTTATCGCTTCCCAGTTTATAGAAATATTTTAGATCATGATTTAGATATCTCACTATGCATGATAGCTTTTGCATACAAACATCTTTTTTAAATGCCTATTTTAGCAAGTGTCTTATGTCCTCAGTTTTAAAGCATGTTTGACGTATTTTCATGACTAGTGCATATCTCACATACTCAGTACATTCCAAAGTACTGATCATATACCTCTACTGCCTATATTTTTCATGTGATATTAATTCAGGTGCTTACTATCAGGTTCATAGTTAAGCAATTCATAACATTTATCCAACAAGTGATAAGTTCTGTTATTTTGAAGACGCAAGTCGGATATAGTTCCAGTATTTTATTTTCTTATTCATATGTATTGATTAGGAATAGTTGGGGGTCATGTCCCGACTACCTAAAGTTAGTATTTGTAGAGGCTTCATAGATAGTTGGTTATAGTTATTGTATGTAGTTTAAGTTCCTCTTTCTTTCAAATTAGATTGTTGTAAACTTTTAACAGTAACCTATTGGAACAACTTATCCCAAAATAACCTATTAGATTATTGTGCAAAGTTTATCAAGACCCGAGACTACCCCAAGTCGTAACACGGTGCTAAGCACTTATAATTATTGTATGTAGTTTAAGTTCCTCTTTATTTTGGGATCACTTATGGTTCTAAGCACCGTGTTATGACTTGGGGTAGTCTCGGGTCATGATAAACTTAGTACCAGTGCACAAGCTTTAATCATCCTAGGGTATCTATGAAGTCGTGTCTTGCGAAATGGTATGGAGACGTTTGTACTTTTCTTTGAGAGTCTATATGTTATTTCAGAAATGTTTCCGTTCTTTTAAATTTCAAATCATATAGTAGAGATGTTTTTAAAGAAACTTAGACAGATTCTAGCTTTGCTCCATTCCTGCTGACTGTGACTTATTTTTGAGATACTAAAAATGATCAAGCTTAAGTTCCTACTGATAGAGTTTTCTCAAACAATCCCTACAAATAATTATAAGACTGCACAACTGGTTTAGATAAGACCATCAATATTAAGTTCAATAATCTTAAAAGAATTTATTATTGTTCATTAAAATTATGCACAAAGAAAAATTCAGATTATCCTCAGATTCTTCTCAGAATCTTATGGAAGCAAGACACGGAGTTAGAAACATGTAAGACCATGCAAAATCCTAATTGTTTGATTCCTTTAAAGCGTGCCTAAAGAGGTCCCAGAATTAGAAAATTTCAGCAAAGTGTTAGGACTTAGTCATTTATAAATCCCTCAAACTTTGAGGAATTTGTTTACAACCTTCCCGATCGAAGAAAGTTAGTTTTTAAGTAGATTCGTGATCGGGGAATTAATAGTATATCTCGGGTGAGTTTCAAAATTTTCAGACAAGCATAAGGGCAATTTTAAACTCCAAAAGAGAGGCTCAAAGGGATTAGCCTGCAGCGCCCTACCCAGAGCGGCGCTCCAGAGCCTACGACGCCCTGGCCAGTCTAGTCTGAGTAATTTTTGTAGTTTTGTTCCACATTTTTAAAGCTAAATGGGTTATTTATCCTTCACCCAATAGGTCCATAACACGGGATTAATGCCCCAAAAAAGCATAATTTCTCATCTTTTCTCACAAAATCCTCTCAAGAACAAGCACTGGCTTCATCAAGTTCAAGAATCAAGTCTCAAGAACTCACCCTAATCTCCACGAAATTAACAATCAAGGTATGTTAGGTGTTCATCCAAGGGTTCCCTTCCACCCTTGGAGTCCAAGAACCTCTTTTAAAATTTCAAGATGATTGTTTTCCTTAATTCTATGTTGAGTTAAATTATATTCATGATTATGATTTTATTTTGGTTCTAATCCATGATTAATTACAAAATTCATGTGAATTAAATAGCATGCGTGTAGTTTCATGTTGGAAACCCTTGAATTTGTGAGTTTGGAATTGTGATCATGATGGTTGCATGTTGACTAGTATTATGTACATAAACTATACCCCCTAAGTGTTTGATATAATGTACATGTGAGTGGAATAGTGAAATCATGACATTACAGTATATGTAGAAGTTCATGCCATGCAAGTGTTTGCTAAAATGCCTCAATGAATGAATTGTGACAAAGTTACTAGTTATCATGCCTTCATGATTGTGCAATGTTGTTACTATCTATACTATCGAGTCCTGCGGGTATCAAATACCCAAAAGTCTAGTTGTTTACCTAGATTTATAGTAGTTTCAAAATAGTCTCAGTGATGTCACGTACAGTAGTACTCAGTAAGTTATAGAACTCAGTATATTCAGCTAGTTATAGAACTCAATGAACTTAGTCCTGTTCAGTCAGTAACAGTCCAGTAAAGCCTATTATAGTCTAGAAATCAATTTAGTATCGATTCAGTTGGGAGTAGAAATCAGCACCGAGCGAACCCAGGGATGGGGGCATTCCTGTTAGTGAAGGGTTTGAACCTTAGTAACAATCCTTGTGTTACAGAACTACCTAGCCAGCATAGGTTGAGATATATTCCTACCAGATAAGGTTTGATACATCTCCTATGAGTTTTCCTATAGTGAGGGTTGACGAAATGTCTTTCTACCAGATAGGGTTAACTCACAGCCATTGTTCGTATCCCTTGGCAAGGTGCTAACACCCTTCCAACTGAGGTCACAGGTTGGACCCCAACTAAGTTTATAATTGGGGTATGTCGTTTAGATGAACACCCTAACAGTTATAGTTTCAGTTTCAGACTCAATATAAAACCTCAGATCAGTTTTCAGAATCAGGACTGTCAGACATAGTCACCCAACTCAGTATAGAACTTAGTTAGTTCTACAGAATCAGGACTGTCAGAACATTCACCCAGTTACCAATAACCCTATTATCAGTACTCAGCATTTAGTTCAACATAATCTTAGTTATAGTAAATATGTAAATAGATATATGTACAGTAATGCATCATCAGTATTTTCAGCAGTCCAATTATATATATACTCTTATCAAGTTATATTCATATTATTCTGTCAGTTATTGTTCATGCATACAAAATCTTGCATATTAGCCTACCTCACTTAGCATACTAGCACATTCAAAGTACAGATGCATACTCTTTCTTTTGCGCTATGATGTCTTATGTCATAGGTTCAGACGCACGGGCTCCTGACCATATTTAACAACACAAATTATCAGCGACAAATATAGTGGTGAGTCCTTATAGTTCGAGGACAAAGTTATCATTTCAGTATATTTTAGTAGTCAGAGTTAGTTGGGGACTTATCCCATCAACTTCATCTTCAAACAGTTATAGGATTTTGAACTAGATTGTTTCAGACAGATGTTCAGTTTTTAATATTTTTTTATCAGTATTTGATTTAGTTATGAACCTTATTGCAACTTCAGCCTAATTTATGCATTATTACAATATTATTACTCAGTTATTGCAGCAGGTACCAGTCATAGGTTAGCATATAGTCCCTTGAAATTATGAGCACCGTGTGACGTTCAGGGTGCATACTTGGGCATTATAAACTTGGTATCAAAGCCTAAGGTTCAATAGAGTCCTAGGGAGTCTGAAAACCGCGTTTTGCAGAGTCTGGTGCATGGGTATGTAGCGTACCACACTTATGGACAAGAGGCTATGAGGCATTTTAGGAACAAGTTCCCTTCTTTCAGTATTCATATCATGTAAGTGTGCATGATCTTAAGTTAAACTCTCTATCTAATCAATGTTTCCTTTCATTTACAGAATATGCCTCCAAAAAGGATTAACGAAAGAAAAACGAGAAACCAGCCAGCACCTCCGCCCATCTAACCAGATCCCCTGGATGAGCATATTTTTCATGCAGAATTTAGAGCAGCTTTCACCGCTCTAGCTCATTTTTTGGCAGCCCAGAATGAACTCCATCTGTCGTCCAGGCCAACCCAGTGGCCAATACTGTTGCAGTAAGAATTTAGGACTCACCCAAATGTATCCCCTATTATTTATCGGGTCTAAGTCAGATGAGGACTCATAGAAATTCCTTGATCAGTTGAAGAAAGTCACAGATATTGTTGGGGTGACTGCTAGTGAGAGTGCTGAGTTTGTTGCATATCAGTTGCAGGATGTGACTCACTTGTGGTTTTAATAGTGGAAGGCGGATAGGGGAGCTGATGTTAGACCCGTGGAATGGGAGGAGTTTGCTACTGCTTTTCTTGATAGGTTCTTCCCACTAGAGTTGAGGGAAGCTAAGATTTTAGAGTTTATTAATCTGAAACAAGGAAACATGATAGTGAAAGAGTATTCCCTCAAGTTTACTCATTTAGCCAAATATGACTCTCATGTGGTAGAAGATAGAAGATCTACAAGAGTAAGTTTGTGTAAGGTATGTCTAGCAGTGTGGTTAAGGAGTGTAGGACATATCTAGGCTCATAGTTCATGCTCAGTAGATAGAGGAGGCTAAGAATAAGGAGAAAGAAAGGGATAACTAGAGAACTAGAATAGGTAGCTTCAACTTTGCTTTGCCTAAGTCAGAGGGTGGTAATCATTCTCAGTTTCACTAGAAATCCATAATTCTAGCTCCGTTCTCAGCCAGTCCTCTAGTGCTGAAATTTAGAGACGGTAATAAAGATAGGGCACTAGGCCCTAAACCTCAGGGTAGTGTTAGCAGTTCCCGAACAAATCCCCTTTGCCAGAAGTATGGCAGAAACCTCTAGGGTATCAATAGAGCTGGCAGTGATGTATGTTTTAAATGTGGCAAGCCAGGACATAGGGTCAGAGAGTGTCCTCAGGAGGGTTCGCAGAGTCAGCATAATCGTCCCCCAGTCCAGTCTGGCTTCTCAAATCAGTAGGGTGTTACTTGTAGTGACACCAGTGGCTAACGCCCAAATATACTCTATGCACTTCATCCCAAACAAGATCAGGAAAGTTCTCCTGATATGGTCACTGGTATGTTACAAGTTTATCATTTACTTGTTTATGCCTTTCTAAATCCAGGAGCTTTTTTGTCCTTTGTAACTCCTTATATAGCTGTTGACTTTGGAGTCAGTCCCGAAATCCTAGCAATGCCCTTATCAGCCTCAACCCCAGTGGGTAAATCTATTATAGCCCAACGGGTATATAGGAATTGTCCAGTTGTGGTATTTCAAAAAGTCACTTCAGCAAACTTAGTAAAATTAGAGATGATAGTTTTTTATGTCATTCTCGGCATGGATTGGCTTCATTCATGCTATGCTTCAGTTGACTGCAGAAATAGAGTTGTCCATTTTTAGTTTTTGAATAAACCTGTTCTTGAGTGGAGGGGTAGTACTTCAGCACTTAGGGGTCAGTTCGTTTTCTACTTAAGGGCGAGGAAAATGATATCCAAGGGGTGTGTCTACCATTTTGTTCGAGTTAAGGATTCTAGTTCAGAGACTTCAAGTCTTAAGTCAGTTCCACTAGTAAATGAATTATTAGATATATTTCCCGAAGATCTTTCCAGAGTTCCTCCCAAAAGGGAAATCGATTTCGAAATAGACCTTCTTCCAGACACTTAGCCCATATCTATTTTGCCATATAGAATAGCTCCAGCAGAACTTAAAGAGTTAAAAAAAAGTTGAAGAATTTCCTAGATAAGGAATTAATCAGACCCAGTGTATCCCCTTGGGGTGCACCAGTTCTATTCTTGCATAAGAAAGATGGTTCTCTCAGAATATGTATTGACTACCGTAATTTAAAAAAAGTCACAGTCAAGAACAAGTATCCACTTCCTAGAATCGAACACTTGCTTGACCAACGTCATGGTGATAGTTAATTTTCTAAGATAGATCTCAGATCAGGTTATCATCAGCTCAGAGTCAGAGAATGTGACATTCCAAAAATAGCTTTCAGAACTCGGTATGGTCACTTTGAATTCCTAGTCATGTCATTTGGTCTTACCAATGCCCCATCAGCCTTCATGAACTTGATGAACCGCATGTTATAGCAGTACTTGGACATGTTCGTCATAGTCTTTATTGATGACATTCTTGTGTACTCCCGCAGTGAAAGTGATCATGCAGACTATCTCAAAATAGTATTACAAACTCTCAGGGCCTATCAGTTGTTCGCCGAGTGCAGTAATTGTGAATTTTGGATAAGGTCAGTAGCTGTACTTTTTCACATAGTTTCCCATAATATCATTATAGTTGATCCTTAAAAGACCAAAGCAGTAAGAAACTAGACTAGGCTTATCTCTCCATCAGATATTAGGAGTTTCGTAGGTTTAGCTAGCTATTACCGATGGTTTGTTGAAGGGTTTTCATCAATTATATCCCCTATGTATAGATTGACTTAGAATAATGACAAATTTTAGTGGTCAGATTCTTGTGAGAAGAGTTTTCAGAAGTTAAATACTCGACTCACTACAGCCCCAGTTTTGACTTTACCAGAAGGTTTAGGTGGATTTGAGGTATATTGTAACACACCAATTTTTTGGAACCAGAATGCCACATGGTGCTCATGATCCTGAAGGACCACAACCTAACCCTTTTCTGATATCTATACCTGAGCACTGTATAATATACTAAAATAAATGCGAAAAACTGGCAAAAACTTGCCATAAGGTTCAGAATATCTAAAATACTGAAAACTAAAAACTAAATACTGATACATCTATCTAAAAAGCCTCGAACTATCTGAACTGTGAAGTTGATGGGGTATGTCCCCAACAAACTCCTTCTACTAAAAATAAACTGAGTCTAATGCCATAATAAAATAAGGATCATCCTCGAATGAAGAGGACTCACTTCTACATCTACTGCTGCTGACTGAGTCTGGACTGCTAAGGGTGCTCTGGATCTCGCGCTTCTGAACCTATAGTATAAGACACCATAGCGTAAGAGAAAAGTATGCATCATTACTTTGAATGTACTGGTATGCTAGATGAGGTAAGGCTAAATACAAGGGCTTATGCATGAACATATCTTAACTGAATAGTATGAGAGTACTGAATGAGGACATATGCATGAATGCACAAACCATAACTGAAATCATCATAACTCTAAATACTGATACTCAGATACTGCTTTACTGACATCTGAACTCACTACTAATACTGAGATACTGAATAACTAAATCTTCTGATATTGATAACCAAGTACTTAAGTTGAGACCAGTCCTCTCTAGCGGTTGATCTCTAAAATTGATGATATTGAATAACTGATTAACTGAATATGCTCATATCAATGACTGCAATCAGAGTTTGCTACTATCGACTAAATAAATCTATGATCAAACCTTTCTAACAAATGATCTCTGAATGTACTAATAATAATAAAGAATGATTGTATCTGAGATCAGACCTATCTAGGAGAAGATCTCTGAAGATCTTTGAATATTACATGAGTATCACATATCACATAAATATCACATACTAGATTCAAAGCTTGAAACTTTGAAAACAAAACATGAATTAAAACTCAATAATAACATGAACTTCAATTTCAATTCTCATGAATCATGAAAATTCGTAAATATAAGATCATAGAATTTACAAAAGGATTCTTGAACTTCTTGGGTGGAAGGAACCCAAGAATCAATATCTGCATACCTTAGAAGACTCTTTCTTAAAGGTTCTTGAAGAAAATCCTTAGTCTTGTTCTTGATTTCTTGGTTAGGGTTCGTGCCCCTTTGAAAGAAAATATAATGTTCTTGAGAGAGAAGTGAGGAAAATAATGGAATAAGGGCTTATTGGGCATTTTATTTCAGGTTTAGAGCTGATAGGGGTCATGGGAAAAGTCTAAGATGCCCATGGAATTAAATAACGGAATCTAAAAATCCTGATTTTTCATGTTGGCGCGATGCAGTATAAATCGCGTTGCCACCTTGGTTGCGAACTGGAAAGGCACCGCGACGCGGTGGAATCGTGTTGGCGCACTAAAAATTGAAAACTCTGAAATTAAGCCTTGGCGTGATGAACCATAATTGCGGAGGCTCACTGAATTTTGATGATTGTACTTTTTGGTTGGCTCTGCGACGCGCTAAAGTAACAGGTGGTACACTGTCTCACTAAAATAGCTCCAACTCTTCACCCGAGTGTCGAATTTGGGTGAATTTGGTATCGATGGAAAGCTTATTCAATTTCTCATATGATAAAAAGTCAAAATCTTAAAAATTTCACATGGAATAAAATATATTCATATTTGAAGAAAGATCTTTGATGTTCTAAAAATGAATTTAAACTAGAAGACTGGTGGGGTATTACATATATGGTGATGCTTCCAGAGTTGGTTTGGGGTGTGATTTGATGTAGAGAGGTAGGTCATAGCCTGTGCTTTTAGATAGCTTAAGCCCCATGAAATGAATTACCCTACTCGTGATCATGAGTTAGCAACTGTTGTGTTTGCCTTAAAGATTTAGAGGCATTACTTGTATGGGGTACATGTTAATGTGTTCACAGACCATAAAATCCTGCAGTATGTGTTTTCTCAGAATAACCTAAACCTGCATCAAAGAAGGTGGTTGGAGTTGTTAAAAGACTACGACATGAGTGTTCTGTATCATCCAGGCAAAGCCAATGTAGTGGTTGATGCTCTCAGTAGGATGTCTATGGGAAGTTTTTCTTACGTGGAGGATGGTAAGAAGAAGTTAGTTCAGTAAGTTCATCAGCTTACCCGACTAGGTGTTCTCTTAGTCGATTTAGTATAGAGTAGCATATGGGTGCAGAATAGTTCGGAATCATCTTTGGTTTCTGAGTTAAAAAAAAGTAGGATAGAGATCCCAGTTTAGTTAAGCTGAAAGAGTGAATTAGAGATCAGAAGGTAGAGTTTTTCTCCCAAAGGGTAGATGGTGTGTTGAGTTGATAGGATAGACTTTATGTGCCATTTTTGGATGGCGTGAGGCAGAAAATTCTTACAGAGGCACATAGAGCGAGTTACTCGATTCACCCAGGGGCCACTAAGATGTACCATAATTTTTGGGGGGTCTACTGGTGGAGTGGGAAGAATAGAGATATTGCAAAATTTGTAGCTAAGTGCTCAACATGTCAGAAAGTTAATATTGAGCATCAGAAGCCTAGTGGAACTATGCAGGAGTTTAGTATTCCAACTTGGAAGTGTGAGGAGGTGAATATGGATTTTGTGATAGGTTTACCTCGCATTCGTCATTAGCATGACTCGGTTTGGGTCATTGTAGATAGGATGACCAAGTCAGCTCATTTATTAGCAGTTCATACCTCTTGTTCAGCTGAGGATTATGCCAAGGTCTATGTTAGAGAGTTGTTCAGATTGCATGGAGTTTCGTTGACCATCATTTTAGATAGAGGTATGAAGTTCACCTCTTATTTTTGGAAAGCCTTCCAAAAGGGTCTTGGTACCCAAGTTCACCTCAGTACATCCTTCCACCCTCAGAAAGATGGTCAAGTAGAAAAGACTATTTAGTCTTTAGAAGATATGCTAAGATAGTGTGCCATACACTTTAAGGGTTGTTGGGATGACCACTTTCCCTTGATTGAGTTCGCATATAATAAAAATTATCATTCCAGCATTCAGATGGCTCTGTTTGAGGTGCTTTATGGGAGGAGGTATAGATCTCCAATTAGTTGGTTTGAAGTAGGTAAAGCTGCAGTGGTAGGTCCTGACCTGGTATTTGATACCATAGAAAAATTTTAGTTGATCAGGGAAAGGCTTAAGGCAACTCAGAGCCGATAAAAATCGTATGCAGATGTGCGAAGAAATTATCTTAAGTTTGAGATTGGTGATTATTCATAATTGAAAATCTCTCTTATGAAGGGAGTGATGAGGTTTATAAAGAAGGGGAAACTCAGTCCCCAATATATCGGTCCTTATCGAATACTCAGCTATTTCGGAAAGGTAGCTTATGATCTTGAGTTGCCTTCAGACTTAGCTTCAGTACATCTTGTGTTTCATGTCTCCTTGCTAAAGAAGTGCATAGATGACCCAACAGTTGTAGTCCCTATAGAGGGTATAGATGTTCAGAATAGTCTCTCTTATGAGGAAGTTCCAGTCGAAATTCTTGATTTTTAGGTTTGCAGACTGAGGAACAAAGAGGTTCCTCAAGTCAAAGTTCTTTGGCAGAATTAGTCCATTGAGGGAGCTACTTAGGAAGCAGAAGAACATATACGGACTAAGTTTCCTCACCTCATGGCAATAGTTTTCCTTGAATTTACTCAATTCTAGGCTCAGATTTCCTTTATAACTCTGTAATAGTTAAGTTAGGTAGCATTCTCATATCATGCCCACCTTCATAAAACAACTCAATCATGTTTTATTCCTTCAAAATTCATTCATGCTTCAGTTATGCATGTTCAATATAAAAACTCAGTACATCAGTAGCTTCACTCATGTAATCATGCTTCAGTTGTGCATGTTCAATATGTAAGCTCAGTCTATCAGTATTCTCAGATTAGTCAGTCTTATTTGAGGAAGAATATTCCCAAGGGGGAGATATTGTAAGACCTCGCAAAATCCTAATCGTTTGAGTCCTTTAAAGCATGCCAAAGAGGTCCAAGACTTAGAAAATTTCAGCGAAGTGTTCGGACATAGTCATTTCTAAAGCTCTCAAACTTTGAGAAATTTGTTTATGACCTTCCCGACCTAAGAAAGTTAGTTTTTAAATTGATTCATGATCGGGGAAGTCAATAGTACATCTCGGGTGAGTTTCGGAATTTTTGGACAAGCGTAAGGGCGTGTTTGAAACTCCAAAACAGAGGCTCAGGGTAATTAACCTATGGCGCCCTTACCAGTCTGGTGCTAGGGAAGCCCGCGATGCAGACCGTGGTACCCTACCTAGAGCGGTGCTCCAGAACCTGCGGGGCCCAAGCCAGTCCGGTCCGGGTAGTTTCTGTTCCACATTTTTAAGGATAAATGGGTCATTTTCCCTTCACCCAATAGGTCCATAACATGGGATTAGAGCCCCAAATAGCATAATTTCTCATCTTTTTAATAAAATCCTCTAAAAAACAAGACCTAGGTTCATCAAGTTCAAGATCAAGTGTCAAGAACTCACCCCATTCTCCACAAAATTAACAATCAAAGTATGTTAGGTGCTCATCCAAGGGTTCCTTCCACCTTTAGAGTTCAAGAACCTTTTTGAAAATTTTAAGATGATTGTTTTCCTGAATTCCATGTTGAGTTAAATTTTATTCATTATTATGATTTTATTTGGGTTCTAATCCATGATTAATTACAAAATCCATGTGAATTAAATAGCATGTGTGTAGTACCATGTAGTTTCATGTTGGAAACCCTTGAATTTGTGAGTTTTGAATTGTGATCATGATGATTACATGTTTACTAGTATTATGTGCATAAACTATGCCCCCCAAATATTTGATATGATGTATATGTGAGTGGAATAGTGAAATTATTACATAACAGTATATGAACAAGTTCATGCCACGCAAGTGTTTGCTAAATTGCCTCAATGAATGAATTGTGACAAAGTGACTAGTTATCATGCTTTCATGATTGTGCAATATTGTTACTATCTATTCTATCGAGTCCTGGAGGTATCTAATACTTGACAATCTAGCTATTTACCTAGATTTACAATAGTTTTAGAATAGTCTCAGCAATGTCACATTCAATAGTACTCAGTCAGTTACAGAACTCAGTAGATTCATCCAGTTAACAAAACTCAGTGAACTAAGTCCAGTTAAGTAAATTAGCGTGATTAGTAATAGTCCAGTCAAGCCTAGTATAGTCTAGAAATCAATTTAGTGCCTATTGAGTTGGGAGTTAGAATTAGCACCGAGCGAACCCAGGGATGGGGGCATTCCTGTCAGTGAAGGGTTTAACCCTTAGTAGCAATCACTGTGTTACAGAACTACATAGCCAGCATAGGTTGAGATATCTTCTAGCCAGATAAGGTTTGATACATCTCTTACGAGTTTTCCTGCCTGTGAGGGTTGACGAAATGTTTTCCTACTAGATAAGGTTAACTTACATCCATTGTTAGTAACCCTTGGCAGGGTGCTAACACCCTTCCAACTGGGGTCACAAGTAGGACACCGACTCAGTTTATAAAAGGGGTATATTGGTTAGACGAACACTCCCACAGTTACAGTTTTAGTTTCAAACTCAGTATAAAACCTCATATCTGTTTTAAGAATCAGGACAATCAGACATAATCACCCAGCTCAATATAGTACTCAGTTAGTTCTACAGAATTAAGAATATCAGAACAGTCACCCAGTTACCAATAACCCAGTTATCAGTACTCAGTATTTATCTCAACATAATCTCAGTTATTGTATATATGTATATTGATGTATGTATAGTAATGCATCATTAATATTTTCAGCAGTCCTGTTATATATATACTCTCATCCAGTTATATTCATATTATTCAGTCATTTATTGTTCATGCATACAAATCCTTACATATCAGCCTACCTCACTTAGCATACCAGTACATTCAAAGTACTGACGTATACTGTTTCTTTTGTGCTATGATGTCTCATATCATAGGTTAAGATGCACCGGCTCCTGGCCATACTTAGCAGCTTGGATTATCAGCAACAAATATAGTGGTGAGTCCTCATAGTTCGAGGACAAAGTTATCATTTCAGTATTTCAGTATATTTAAGTATTTGGAGTTAGTTAGGGACTTATCCTATCAACTCCATCTTCAGACAGTTAGAGGCTTTTAGACTAGATTATTTCAGACAGATGTTCAGTTTTCAGTATTTATTTAATAGTATTTGATTAGTTATGAACCTTATGGAAACTTCAGCCTAATTTCTGCATTATTATAGTATTATTACGTAGTTATTGTAGTAGGTACCAATCATGGGTTAGCATGTGGTCCTTCAGTATTATAAGCATCGTGTAACCTTCGGGGTGTAGGCTCGAGGCGTTACAAATCATGATTCTAGAAGTGTTGAAGTAATAGAGTGGGGATAGTATTTATCTAAAGTATAGTAGATTATGTATCCATTGAGCTAGCCAGGTGTTGCGTAGATTACATCGTAGCATTTTGAGAGACATATTTCAGTTAAGGGGACTTGGAGTATGTTAATGCTTTAGCCAAGATTGAGCTTGGGCTGTGGACAGAAAGATATAAAAGCTTGTTAAGATTGAGTATGCTCATAAAATTTTAAATACACTAGAGTTTCATGATTCCTATCCAGTAGTAGTAAGATTGTATTAGTGTATGAAAAGTTATGTAGCTTTCCACACTGAGAGTTAGAATATAAATTATAATTACGAATAATCAAGATAATAGAGAAAAGAGTTTGGAACTCTAGAAGGAAAAGTGTTTACTCAGAGTATTGTGATACTTTAGAAGATTCTAAGTTAGTGAGAATTTAAGTTATAGTATGATGACTATTGGGACTATAGAAAGTTATGAGTTGTATCTCAGAAGAATGTACTAGCAGCGAGTTTTACATTTTTAGATATAGTCTTTTAGAGAGAGTTTAGTATTTATGTGTACTGTTATATCTCGAACTCCAGAGTTAAGTAATTGCAGTTCAGCGTAGAGTTTATTGAACAGGTCCACAAACTTAGAATAATTGATTTAATCTAATAGGGAGATAATAGAACAAGGAACCAAGTCAGTTTTTCAGATTCTAGTAGTGATGCTAGTGAGTTCTTGAACAACACTATAGGAGGAAGATACCCGAACCATTCTTATCTTAGTACAAACAAGCTCCTATAGTTTTCTATCATTTCATCTAGACTTACTATACTGAGTTTCATCTATATGCCTAATCCATGAGGTTCTTCATTTTTATTCATGCTATGGGTAAGTTTAGTTGAGTTCTTATTCCCAGTCTAAATCAGTCCCAACGATAACAGATATCCATATTCAAAAATCAGTATCATTTTAGTTATCCAACTTCAAATGTCAGTTAGACAGTATTCATAAGATTCCTGATATTTTTTACCAAACAAAGTTTCAATTGGAAATTTAGTTCATATCCATAGTCAGCTATTGGAATTCTATGTTAGAGATTATAGCAATTTGCCTATTCTTTTGGCTTAATTACTCCTCTTTATTTAAGGATGAATGATCCCAAAGGGGAGAAGGGGAGATATTGTAACACCCAGAAAATCCAAACTAAGATTAGAATCATGATTCAATACATGCAAAATCAAACATCATGTTTTGATGGTTTGATAAGTGATTTAGACATCTATTAAGGACATAAATAACTTATATCTAATAGACAAGTCAAATTATCCAAGAGACAACTCTAAAAAAACCCTAGTTTGCCTACACCTAGTTTGCCTAATCGTTGGCTGTCATGGCCAACTCGTTCGGTGGGTTTAACCCAAAAATTCTAAAATTCTGAATGAGGAATATAGAAAAGTATCTTACGCAAGTTTGTTGAAGGAGAAGTTGACAGATAAAATGTAAAATCTAATTTTCCCAAAACCGGTAGTCATATTACATGGAGAACCCAGTATTACATAGAAATCATCTGAAATAAGGGATCTGATTCTAAAAGAGAATTTACAATATGCTATCATTGGCAAATTCTCCTATGGAAAATCAGATATTATGGCACTGCGAAAACAAATTCTAATACAATGAAATATCAAGAGGGACTACAATATAGGGGTAATGGATTCTAGACATATTCTCATCAGGTTGAATATGTTAGAAGACTATGTTAATTTAATGTCGACAGCTGCTGTAGACACCTAATTTTATCCCTCCCAAATTCAATTTTATTCATTTTAGCTTATCGGACCATACACCCTCATCCATGTGATTATGCCCCACAAAAATACAAAAAATAACAACCCTTAACATAATCCCTAATAAATTCTATCTTTTTTTAATCCTATCCTAACCAACTTAACACCTCATCCTAATAACCTACCCCACCCCCTACTCACCACCATATACCCCCTAATCTCTTACCCCTCCTTTCAGGTTATTTTGGCCTGGAACAGAATAGAATAAAGGGGATAACCACACACCATAACAAAGGGGACCCATACATTGATATTTTCTTTGTCTTCTGAACCAATACATATAGACAAGATTCCATTTTCCAGGAAGGGGGGACTCCATATTTTTTCCCCATTTTCTTCTTCACGAAGCTGGACACACACAACAGGCCAAGAGCGCATAATTGCACTATCATAGAGCGTCGATTCTCACACAACTCATACCTCACATTGAATGCACACACTCACACTCACCGGAGAAGAGTGGCTCACCAAAAAATTGAAACAGCTACACAATCGACACAACATATACCCATAGCTCCATTTTCTCTATTTTTTCCATTGAAACACATATACACACAGCTACAAGATCACACGTACACACACATATTTAAGCGACGTTTTGCTCCATTGAACGTTGTACACACAGAAATCGGAAAAAATGGAGAGAAGATTGAGAGTGTGAGATAGAGAATCAAGAGAGAGAAGGAAGGGAATAAAACACATTTTGGTCCTATTTTCCAGCAAAGTTATCGCTGGAATTATCAATCGGAGAACACTGCCAATTCTTGGATGTTACTGTTTTGGCGGGTTCTCATCGAAAAGCATATCATTAGTCAGAAATTCATCAAAATCTGACCCTTTTTTCTGTCAAATCTCATCAAAAGTTCAAAAACCAATCAAAACCTCTTTTCCCATCACTATCTAAAGCTCACCGAGGGTGACGACAAGAACCCAAACCCAATTCCGGCGATTTTTGGTTTGAGTTGAGATTTTTGTTAAGTTTGATTTTTGTTTGAGTTTGTGGATTTCGATATTGAGTTGGTATCATTCATTCTAAGATTTTTCCTCGATTTTCAAATCTATCCTGGTGGTATTTTGTGATATCGAGTTGAGTTTGGTCATTGTTGGAATTTAGTTCAAGGTTTCTGGGTTTGGACTCTCTTTATTCGAATAATATTGTGTTCGGAATCTTCAAATTGAGGTCCAATTCTCATCTCACCATTTATTTTAATTTTGGTTTGATTGTGGATGTTATTTGATATCTTTAATCTGTTTGTTTGGATTATTTGGGTAACTTTGGATGTTGTTTGCTTTTGAAAAATGGCTCTTGATGTTAAATGTGATGACAATTTGAGTTTGAGATTGTATTAAACAATAAATAAGGGTGGGAATCAAAAATTAATAAAGTTTAACATTGGTTAGTTTAACAGATTGATTGTTGTTGATTGGAAACAGATGTTAATTTGGACAACCCCGATAATGTCATGTCTTAGACCGAAAGCTTAATAGATAAAATGGTAGGCTTGGGTAAGCAAAGTTTAGGATCTGTGATTATTGAATGATGAAATATTTGTGGAGTGGTTTTGATTTATGCATTAGGATCTATTGTATTCATTTGGCCGGGGAATGCCCCGAGGGATTTGTATTGATTTATCCGGGGAATTCCCCAAAGTATCATGAACTTTCTCACGATCAAGGCCCGGAACATCGGGTAGAGAAAGCAATGGAGCGTAGTTAGGATTAGCCTAGAAAAGAGTGGGTTTATATTTCCATATTTTTTTTATTATTTCGGGACTGTATAATTGGACTGAACACTAAATTTTGGATTGTTTTTTTTGTTTTACATGATTGATTGTTTTGCATGCTTTGTGTGGTTTATACATTTGTAGTGTCAAATTAACCGATATACTCCACCAAGCGACTGTGGTCGAACCACGAGATCGAGGGGTGCCAAACACCTTCCCTTCGGTTAACGGAATTCCTTAGTTGGAATCTCTGTTCGTGGATTAATTTTATAGAGTCAAAACCGTGTTGAAAAGGAATATCCAAGGGTGACTTGGCACACCCGATTTATGCCAAGTGGCGACTCTGAATTTTGAATATAAATAATATTTTTTGAAACAAATTTTCATCTTTTGTCACTTAATAATAAAACCCTTTCGAGACCTAAAATCGATAATTCTTTTTGGGTTGAAAAAAAAGGGGTGTGACAGCTCTGGCGACTCTGCTGGGGATTTTTCAGAATTCGAGCTTATTTTGGAGTTGTATCAGCTTAGTTTGGTAAAATAGGTATATGGACCTGTTGTTTGTGTTGTTTTGTGTTATTGTTTATCATTGTTGAGTGTCTATATGCTCTTTGTTTACAGTTTTTACTTTATGTGTTACCGTTTTATTTCTGGCATCATGTGCATAATCTGAGTCTTTCTTTCTGCAACAAGTTCGTATTACACGTGTGTACATGACCTATAGTTGAGTCATCCTTATTTTAGGAGGGGGAGCTGTTGGGTTGTATGGAGTAGGTGGACAGCTAAAGTAATCCACTATCGACCATACGCTCCCCCGAACAGCCTTGTTAGTGGACCCCAACGTAGGTCAGCCTTTAGGTCATGCTTATCTGTATCATATTGAGACCTAGCGGGATCCACATGGCACTTTGTCGGAGACTCACCTCTAAAGTATCCCTACATGCTAAATATTGCATCTTTGAGGGTAACGTGGTTATTTGACGGACAGATTTGGGGAAAGCATGTGTTAGAAGTTAAGTGCGTAGGCAAGAATTGTTGGAAAAAATAGAAAAAAAGTGAGTCGAAAAGAAAAAAAAAGTGTTTCGTAAGTTTTTAGAGTTCTTTATGGCTTTTGAGTTTTTTTTCACAATTCAAAAATTCAAAAAGATTTTTTTGACCTTTCGCACTCATTTTCTCAAAAACATCAAAAAGATTTTCCTTTTATTCCTTTACCATGCATTCATAATTGAAAAATTTTAAAAAGGATTTTTCTTTCATAGTTGTTGGTGTAACTTTTGTATGAAGTGTCAAATTAAAAACCTAAAAAGATTTTATTTTCATTGTGTAGTCGTGTCTCTCAAGTCAAGGTTTTGTTTGTTCTATAATCCTTAATTGTCCAATCTGGACGAACTACGCACCCCTGATTCTCCAAAAATCCAAAAATATTTTTTTTCACTCTTTATTTAGAGTAGGTGTCATGTGCATCTTCAAAAGAAAACTACAAAAAGATATTCCTTTAATAGGTTCAAGTTTCATTTTCGCATGGAATTCAAAAATTGAAAATCCAAAAAGATTTTTCTTTGGTCATCATATGTTTCATTTTGTATAGAAATTTTAAACGTGAAAAATAAAAAAAGAGTCTATTCTTTTGACAATTTTTTATTTTATTCTCTTTTTAAAGTTTCAAGAAAAGGAAAAAAGAAAGAAAAAAGTTTAATTGGTCATTTTGGCAAAACTTCACGAACTACGCACACCTGATTTTCCTCTTTCGGGGGTGAGATACGTAGGCGCCCTTCTTGGGTTCGGTGATCTTTTCTAAAAGAAAAAAAGGTTTTGAAGAAAAATGTTGAACTCTAACATATTTGTTGCCTCTCGTGTAGTTAGTTTAAGGTGGTTGGTTTGTCGCTTCCTAGTTAGTCCTCCATATCACACCAAATCCAAGAAAGGGTTAGTTGTGTCCAACAAGGATATAGAGAGTAGCATTATGGATGAAGCAAAGAGTCAGGAAATTGAGAGTTTAAAGGAAGAAAATTTGAGACTGAGACAACAAATGATGGAAATATACCGAGCTTGGGCCAGTGGGTTGCCTCCACCTCTGTTCCCCACTTTTAAACCTGCAAATACCTTGAGTCTTCCACCAAAATCGGAAAGTCAGTTTCCTTCTATTGTTGATGCACCACAACATGTCTCAGAATCCATTCCATATCAAATGCACCTCAATACTTCCACCACTCTTTCTTTAGCTCCTCAGTATAAGTCTACCACATTCATAGCACCACATCTCGTCTGTATTTTTGTTGTTCAACCTTCTACTAAGGCTTCCACTTTGGCTATCAATCCAACGATTGTGCTTCCCCAGTCCACTAGTGAATCCACGTTCAATACTGTTGATGATCATTGTTATACTTTTGAGCCTACAGTTGAATTAAGTGGACCGCCAAAATTTCTTACTAAGAAGCCTAGCATGGTAGAAGAGCCAGAGAAAATGGTTGGGAAAGTTAAAAGTGTAGAAAATGATATGAAAAGTTCCTTGGGACTTGTAGGTTAAAAAGATGTTTCATACAAAAACTGGGGCATGTTGTCATGTGTTAACCCTCCTCCAAGCTTTGACACATCAAAATTTGAGGAGCTTGGTGGACAACATGATTCTGTGAAATATTTGGGTCGATATTGCAATCAATCAAGGGAAACGGAAGGAAAGAAGAAGGAAAACACACCTATTGTCGTGCCAAGACCAAAGCATAGTTTAAGAGGTCCAACTTACCAATACTGTCAGCCTCAATCTCGAGCTTGCATATCAAATCCACTTACTCATCTACAACAAGGTTCCTCTTTTCAAAATTCAAGGAGTTTCATTCTACTTCCTCAATATCCTTTGAACAATGCACAATTGTGTACCCATCTATATTCTTATCCACAATGGAATGAATCTGCCCCTCAACATCGTCCTTGACCCCATAAATTTACCAAGGAACCTCTAAATTGAAGTTTTATCTGAGGCTAGAGTTTGTAAGAAGGAGGAAGGAAAAGATAATTTCACTCCTAATGGAGAATCCTATGCCAGTTTGTTCCAGAGATTGAGAGAGAGGGGCATGATTACTCCTCTCCTTGGGCACACTCCTAATCGGCATTTAAGAAATTTTGATCCTAATGCATGATGTGTGTATCATTCTGATGCTTAGGGTTATAGTATTGAAGATTGTCGAGATTTGAAAAGAGAAATTAAAAAGATGATTCAAGATGGATCAATTATGGTGCAGAACATTGACAGTGAGGGAAGATCTAGTCATGTTGATAGGCAAACCAGTGGCTAAGCTGTCAGGATGAGCAATTGAGAAGTCACCCCTCTCCCTACTAGGAAGAGGTCTGGTAGTTTGTTTTGTTTTCTTTTCTATTTTCCAAAGTATTTCAGGGTTGTAGTTTGGGATTTATCTTGTTTTTGCCTTTGTCGTTTATGTTCGAACCCTCTATCTTTTATTTCAATTAAATAGAGTGTCCTTTTTTTCTCTTTGTGTTCAAATATGTGTTGTTTATTTATTTTTTACACATAGTGCATTTTATGTTGATTCTAGTGATATGACATGCTAGAAAAATTTTCAGTCAGATCTTAAAATCCAATTTAACCATAAAACATTGAATCAGAGGTTTAAGTTAGTAAAAGAGAACATCTAAGGAAATAGGTAGAGTGCTGAGACATTTGGTGACAAGTTGAAGCCTTCTTTGAAAATTAAGGCACTTATTTTGAGAATCACAAGAATTACTTGGTCATCAATTGAAAGACATGTCTCAATTAGTGAAAGACTCGTTGTGTGAACAGAACGAAAATCAGTTCCACAAAATCATCAGTCATTCAATGTGAGAAATATGCAACAAAAGTGGAGTTGTATTCTAGAAAAGCGCATAAGAAATAGTGACGCACAGACTCAGTCAAAGTTAATGCTGCAAAAGATGTCACAAATGATCTTCATCTTTCACTTCCATATTGCATGATATGTACTTGCATTTTTAAGGATTGATATGATGAAGGCATTTCATTCTGCTATCCAAACATTGTGTCGTCCTTTGTTTACCCCATTTAAGCTTTAGTCCTATTTTCTTTCATACCCCTTTTTTTGGAATCAAGATAGAGTCAGTAAAACTCAAAAGAAAAAGTGTCAAAAAAAATATGTCCAAAAGGAAAGAAAAGAGAAGACTATCAAAAATAGGGTCAGAAAAAAAAATCCCAAAGAGAAAAGAGAAAAAAATAGAAGAAGAAAAAAAAGTCAGAATCAATCAAAAGAACAAGCTGCCAGAACTACGTGTGACCTGATTCTCCTATCTAGGGGGTGAGCTACGTAGGCTTCCCTACTCTGGGCTCAGTTCAACCAAATAAATAATTTAGAATTGCCAGTTAAAATAAGTTTGGGCATGAGTTAATCCTTATTGTTTGAGTCGATTCCAAAAGTTGTAAGTCCAACCCCACTTCAAGTGTCGTTTGGGCCCCATGCAATCCTTTTTTTCTAACCTTATCCAAAAACCAAGTTACAACCAAAGAAAGACCTTCAGATAAATCTTTGAGAATGTTAAGGCTAAGCATGCAATGGATATGATGACACATTTTGGGAACTACTCATCTTCCTCTGCATAAGAAATCAGAAGAGAAATAAAAATGAGAGTCTTATTGGTGAAAACCCTCACGATCACCATAAGGCGATGGTAAGTTGAGAGAAATAAAAAAGAGAGAGTCTTATTGGTGAAAACCCTCACAGGAACCATAAGACCACTGTGAGTTTAGAGAAATAAAAATAAGAGAGTCTCAATGGTGAAAAACCCTCACAGACACCATAAGGCAATGGTGAACTGAGAAAAAAAATGAGAGAGGCTTGTTGGCAAAAACACTTCAAGGTGTCACTAGACAAATGAGGTCTTAAATTCATTTGACCTAATGAAGTAACTCATTTTCAAGCCAATTAACTCAACAACAATTGGCGAAAGTGTGGATGGAAAGATCAGGTAGATTAATTCAAAATGCATGGCATAATCATTAGAGTTGACCGTCATTTTTAGATAAATTTTTCATTTCTTTGTTTCAAATGGGGACATTCATGTTATTTTATTTCCTTTATTTATTTTTATTTTTATTTTATTTTCTTGAGTCAGTTATCCAAAAAATCATTGTCATTTTTCTCTTGTCTTTAAGTTAAGTCTATGCCAAAACAAGTAAGAAAAGATTTCAAAACTGGCTACCAGCTTCTCTAATTGCACAAAGCAAGACAAAAGCTAGCACATGAAATAGACATGATTGTGAGCCAAAATAAGGCATGCAAAAAGTTTTGTCAAACAGATAAGTTTGAAAACTTAAGGAAATACCAAGGTTCAAGGGGTTTATTCGAGAAGCATGGAAAAGCAGAGATACTGTAATTGTTTCAGAGTCACTCTTGATAATCTAAGTTTGGTCAATGATGCAATAAGTCGATGACATATGATAATGGTTGGAAGCAAGGTTAAATGTGATGGGGGCAAGAGCGATTGCCACGAAAGCTAAAGCCATAAACTAGCCACCAAGTTTTAAACTCACAAGTTTTCTTTGTATGAAATAGGAACACATGTTACATTCAGATCAAGGATTTCGGAGCCTAAACATCAAAGACCGTAATTTCTCAATTCTACAAATGCAAGAGGCAATGTTGTTTCACAAGTTTGGTAATCAAAACCATGGTAAAACTCAAAATTCAAGCTCTGTAGGAGACACACTTCCATGTCAAGGAGACTCATTTCCTTGGAAAATTCAAGTGACATTTGTAAGGAGACGCACTTCCTTGTTTGGGTAATTCAAGCAGCATTTGTAGAGAGACGCACTTCCATATTTGGGTAATTCAAGTGGTGTTTGTAAGGATATGCACTTCATTATTTGGGAAATTCAAGCAATATTTGTAAGGAGACGCACTTCCTTGTTTGGTAATTCAAGCAACATTTGTAAGGAGACACACTTCCTTGTTTGGTAATTCAAGCGGTATTTGTAAGGAGACATACTTCCTTGTTTAGGCAATTCAAGTAACATTTGTAAGGAGATGCACTTCCTTATTTTGACAATTCAAGCAACATTTGTAAGGAGACGCACTTTCTTATTTGGGTAATTCAAGCAGCATTGGTAAGGAGACACACTTCCTTGTTTTGGTAATTCAAGCAACATTTGTAAGAAAACACACTTCCTTGTTTGGTAATTCAAGAGGTATTTATAAGGAGACACAATTCCTTGTTTGGTAATTCAAGTGGCATTTGTAAGGAGACGCACTTTCTTGTTTGGGCAATTCAAGCAACATTAGTAAGGAGACACACTTCCTTTTTTGGACAATTCAAGAAATATTTGTAAGGAGACGCACTTCCCTATTTGGTTAATTCAAGCAGCATTGGTAAGGAGAAACACTTCCTTATTTTAGTAATTTAAGCGGCATTGGTAAGGAGACGCACTTTCTTGTTTTGGTAATTTAAGAGGCATTGGTAAGGAAACGCACTTTCCTGTTTGGGTATTTCTAGCAACATCTGTAAGGAGACTCACTTCCTTGTTTGGGTAATTCAAGTAGCATTGGTAAGGAGACACACTTCCTTGTTTTGGTAATTTAAGCGGCATTGGTAAGGAGACACACTTCCTTGTTTTTGTAATTTAAGAGGCATTGGTAAGGATACGCACTTTCCTGATTGGGTATTTCTAGCAACATTTGTAAGGAGATGCATTTTTTGTTTGGGTAATTCAAGCGGCATTTGTAAGGAGACGTACTTCCTTGTTTGGATAATTCAACCGGCATTTGTACGGAGATGCACTTCCTTGTTTTGGTAATTCAAGACACTTTTGTAAGGAGACGTACTTCCTTGTTTGGATAATTCAAGCAACATTTGTAAGGAGACGTACTTCCTTATTTGGGTAATTCAGGCGGCTTTTATAAGGAGACGCACTTCCTTATTTTTATAATTCAAGAAATATTGGAGCCCGCCCGAAGCACAAGGAGAATAAATGGAAAGTCAAGAAACAAGGTGAAACAATTGAAAGCTAAGCAAAAAATTGAAAAATTGCAAGTCAGGAGCCCGCCTGAAGAATAGGGTGATGAAACTCAAGTCAAAAGTCTAAAAGAAGCTGCATAGATGGGGTTTTTATAATTTTATTTATGTTTTAGCTTATAATTTTCATTTTTGATGTAATGACAAAGCCGCGGACCGGAACCTCGATGGAACCTTACTCGACTCTCCAACTCGATATAGTCCGTGTTCTTCCAATCCTTTGAGATATCTGTGACTTGATTCCCTTATAACTTAGGTATGTAGGATTTCCTAAGTCAAGACCCGGTTGCCCTTCTTTCTTTTGTTTCTTTTTGAATAATTATCGAGACAAAATTATCTCGTTGTCTACTTCTTTGTCTGAAAAACTTCATGTTTACATTCAAAGGGGGAAAGTTGTAGACACCTAATTTTATCCCTCCCAAATTCAATTTTATTCATTTTAGCTCATTGTACCACACAACCTCATCCATGTGATTATACCTCACAAAAATACAAAAAATAACAACCCTTAACATAATCCCTAACAAATTCTATCTTGTTTTTATCCTATCCTAACCAACTTTACACCTCATCCTAACAACCTACCCCACCCCTACTCACCGCCATATACCCTCTAATCTGTTACCCCTCCTTTCACATTATTTTGGCCTGGAACAGAATAGAATAAAGGGGACATACACACAACATAACAAAGGGGACCCACATATTGATATTTTCTTTGTCTTCTGAACCAATACATATAGACAAGACTCCATTTTCCAGGAAGGGGGGGAATCCATTTTTTTTTCCTTTTTTTTCTTCACAAAGTTGTACACATACAACAGGCCAAGAGTACACAATTGCACTATCACAGAGCATCGATTCTCACTCAACTCATACCTCACAGTGAATGCACACACTCACACTCACCGGAGAAGAGTGGCTTACCAAAAAATCAAAACAGCTTCACAATTGACACAACATATAACCATAGCTCCATTTTCTCCATTTTTTTCATTGAAGCACATATACACACAGCTATAAGATCACATGCACACACATAGATTGGAGCGATGTTTTTCTCTATTGAACGTTGTACACACAGAAATTAGAAAAAAAGGAGAGAAGATTGAGAGTGTGAGATAGAGAATTGAAAGAGAGAAGGAAAGGGAGAAAACATGTTTTGGTCCCATTTTTTGGTGAAATTATCACCAGAATCGTCAATTGGAGAACACTGCCAATTCTCGAATGTTACTGTTTTGGCGGGTTCTCTGCGAAAAGCATATCATTCATTAGAAATTCATCAAAATCTGACCAGTTTTTCAGTCAAATCTCATCGGAAGTTTAAAAACTAGCCAAAACCTCTTTTCCTGTCACTGTCTAAAGCTCATCGAGGGTGACGAGAAGAACCCATACCTAATTCCGGTGAGATTCGTATGAGGTTAGTTAGAAATCAGAGATTTGTGGTTTGAGTCAAGATTTTTGTTATGTTTGATTTTTTTTTTTGAGTTTGTGGGTCTCGATATCGAGTTGGTATCATTCATTCTGAAATTTTTCCTTGGTTTTTGAACCTATCCTTGTGGTATTTTCTGATATCGAGTTGAGTTTGGTCGTTGTTGGGATTCAGTTCAAGGTTTCCAAGTGCGGACTCTCTTTATACGAATAATATTATGTTCGGAATCTTCAAATTGAGGTCCAATTCTTATCTCTCCCTTTATTTTAATTTTGGTGTAATTGTGGATGTGATTTGATATCTTTAATCTATTTGTTTGGATAATTTGGGTGACTTTGGATGTTGTTTGCTTTTGAATAATTGCTCTCGATGTTAAATATGATGACAATTTGAGTTTGAGATTGTATTAAACATGAAATATTGGTGGGAATCAAAAATTAATAAAGTTGAACATTGATTAGTTTAACCCAATGATTGTTGTTGATTGGAAACGGATGTTAATTTGGACAACCCCGATAATGTCATGTCTTAGGCTGAAAGCTTAATAGACAAAATGGTAGGCTCGGGTAAGCAGAGTTTAGGATCCGTGATTGTTGAATGATGAAATATTTGTGGAGTGGTTTTGATTTATGCATTGGGATCTATTGTATTAATTTGGTCGGGGAATGCCTCGAGGGATTTGTATTGATTTATCTAGGGAATGCCCCGAAGTATAATGTACTTGAAGACGACTCACGATCAAGGCCTAGAACGTCAGGTGGAGAAAGTAATGGAGCGTAGTTAGGATTAGCCTAGAATAGAGTTGGTTTATATTTCTGCATTTTTTATTATTTTAGGACTGTATAATTGGACTGAACACTAAATTTTGGATTGTTTTGTTTGTTTTGCTTGATTGATTGTTTTACATGCTTTGTATGGTTTATACATTTGTAGTATCAAATTATCCGATATGCTCCACCAAGCGACCGTGGTCGAACCACGGGATCGAGGGGTGCCTAACACCTTCCCCTCGGTCAACAGAATTCCTTAGTTGGAATCTCAGTTCGTGGATCAGTTTTATAGAGTCAAAACCATGTTTCAAAAGAATATTCAAGGGTGACTTGGCACACCCGATTTATGCCATGTGGCGAATCTAAATTCCGAATATAAATAATCTTTTTCGAAATAAATTCTCATCGTTTGTCACTTAATAATAAAACCCTTTCGAAACCTCTAATCGATAATTCTTTTTGGGTTGTAAAAAAGGGGATGTGACCGCTACAATTTATATAAAATCCAAGGAAAGACTCTGGCAGATGAGAACCCTTAAGTGAGATTCTTGGTTTGAACCTAATGTGGAAACAACCATTGGTGTGGCTTGGATTTCAATGCCGGATCTACCTCCCAACTTCTTTGCAAAGGAGGCTATTTTTTCAATCACCTCTGTAGTGGGTAAACTATTAATGGTTGATATGGATAGTAAAAATCAAACGAGACCAAGTTGTGCATGTGTGAAAGTTGAAGTGGATCTAGTAGCTAATTTACCCACAAGAGTGCTAATCAATGAAGAAGATGATGTTACTGGGGAAATCAAATTTAAATGGATACATATTCATTATGATTATAAACCAAAATATTGCAAAGAATGTTGTCTTCAAGGGCATGATGAAAGTTCATGCTGGAATATGCATCCAAAATTGATGGAAAATGAGGATAAAGATAAGAAAAAAGAAGTTATAGATAAGCAGGAAACTGATAAGGTAAAATAGATACCAAAAGTAAACTTTCAACAAAGAAGGAAAGGAAGATATAACAGGCAATGGTTATTAAGGCAGAATAGGTATAAAAAAGAAAAATTTGGACACATAATGGGAGAAATGCATAATGAAGAAGTAAATAACATGCAAACTTATAACACCTTTGAAGTTCTTACAAAAGAAAATCATGAAATGGAGGATAATAAAAATGATCAATAAGAAAATGGGGAGAAACAATAACAAATTAGTCAGAGAACTAAGGAATAGGTTACTAACACTTTTAGTAATCAAGGGCAGCAATAAACAAAAGATAACACACAGACACTCATGAGTAATCAAGAGAAAATTGATAAGAAAAATTAAGAGCATGTTGATAAGAAAAATTAAGAGCAAGTTGATAAGAGGGAAAGGGATGATCACAGTGAATCAGTTCCACAAGCTCAAACAGATAAGAGTCATATGCAGGTTACTTTACTTCAGCCGGTTACTCAAAATAAAGACATGGAGGTGTTAGAAGATATTATGCCTTTAGCTGTACAAGTTGAAAAAAAATTACAGTGTAGTAACAAGGATAATGCAGTAATGGATGAGGATGATTTGGAGGTGACTATTAATAGGGTGGGAGTTGATGGAAACTTATCACCTAAACAAATTGATAGGTTGAAATAAAAACAAATCATCCCAAAAAAGAATCACAGAGGTGGGAAAACTAGTCTAATGGAGATAAGTATCTCTATGAAGAATAAGTTGGGATGAAGGCTCTTATTTAGAATATTAGATCAGTCAACACACAAAAAGCTTTTAGCAGACTGATTACATTTCATAAAATCTACCAGTTTGCTTTTGTTGGTTTAAAGGAACCTTTTAAGGATAGTAAGAAATTGAAGATTACAGAAGAAGATCAGGTATGCAGACAGCAATCTCTAATATTTTTGGCAAGATATGGGCTTTCCTAGAAGCCAATATAGTTTGTACTCTTGTTAGATATAAAGAACAATAAATCACAATGAATTAGTGAATCAAGAAGCAGGGATCACAATTATGGTTTCTCTAATTTATGCCAAATGCTCCCAAAGAGAGAGACTTGCTTTATGGAAATCCCTAGAAGATATGGCTCAACAAATATAAGAACCTTAGTTAATTGGGGGAGATTTTAATGTGGTTACTAACTAGGAAGAGAAGTTAGGAGGATTACCTGTATCAGTTGCTGAAACTAAAGATTTTAGACAGTGTATAATTGTGTGTAATATGGAGGATCCAAGTTATAGAGGGATCAAGTTTACATGGTGGAATGGTAGAACTGATGAGGAGTACATATTTGAAATGCTTGATCGAATCCTGATAAACGAGAAACTACTACATGTTTTCCCAGTGTTGGAAGTTGAACTTTAACTTAGGAGTGGCTCTGACCACACTCTTTTAAAAATCAACTTCAGTACTGTGAAGGAGTCTATCATTAAACCTTTCAAATTTCTAAATATATGGCTGAAAGAGGAATCATGCTTGAGAATAATTCAGGAGAATTAGAAGACTGATTGTATAGGAAATCCTTTCATTTTGTTTCATCAAAAAATGAAAAAAAGTGAAGACTGCTTTAGCTAATTGGAGCAAAGAATGTTATGGTAACATCTTCCAGGAGATAGCTAAACTGGAAGAAATCATCAAAGTTAGAGAAAATCAATTTGAAGATTACCCTTCAGGAGCAAATAGGGAATTAATTTTTAAAGTTCAGGCTATGTTAAATTTGTAGCTTGGATGGGAAGAGGAGTTTTGGAGGCAGAAGGCTGGTATGGACTGGTTTAATGATGGTGAAAGAAATACAAAATTCTTTCATACACTGGTTAAAGATGGAAGAAGTAGACTCAAGCTCAATAGGATTCAAAATAAGGATGGAGAATGAGTGGAGGATTCAAATCAAATTGCAGAGGTTGCTGAACAGTTCTATCAGAAGCAGTTTGCTAAAGGAGATTATATCGATGATTTTCAAATGCTTGAACATATTCCTACTATTATTACTGAAAGTCAAAATGTGGATATTGATAAAGTACCTGACATGCAAGAAGTGAAAGAAGCAGTTATGGGCTTGAATAGAAGCAGCACAACAGGTTCAGATGGCATGACTGGGGTATTTTTTTAGGATGTCTGGGAAATAATTAAGGAGGATTTGTATCAAATGGTTCTAGATTTCTTTAGTGGTTATCAATTACCAAAATTTGTTACACATACAAATTTGGTACTCCTACCTAAAAATCTAGTAATTAATACCTTTTCTGATTTGAGACCAATTTCATTAAGCAATTTTGTTAACAAGATCTTCTCCAAAATTTTGTATGAAAGGCTTCAGAAGGTTTTACCATATGTTATCTCTGAAGAACAAGCAGGATTTGTCCAGGGGAGGAGTATTGCATAGAATATTTTAATGGTGTAGGAAATCATTATTGATATCAGAAAAAAGGCAAAATTCCTAATATATTCATTAAGCTTGACATGATGAAAGTTTATGACAGAGTGGATTGACTATTTCTCACTAAAGTATTAAGGAAAGTTGGTTTTACAGAATTTCTTATTGATAGGTTCATTAGGCTATTTGATAATAACTGGTACTCAATTTTATTAAATGGCCAGCCTAAAGGGTTTTTTAAGTCTACAAGGGGTTTAAAGCAAGGTAACCCTTTGTCACCTACATTGTTTATCATTGCTGCTAAGGTAGTTTCAAGAGCTCTCAAGGCTCTTATTGTAATAAATATTTTAAACCCTTTGGAATGCCTAGAGGGAGTCCTAAAGTCAATCACTTTGCCTTTACGGATGATATGATCATTCTATGCAAAGATAATTTGACTACTTTGAAGTTAGTAACTGATACATTGGGGCAATATGAGAAGGTTTCAGGGAAGAAAATCAATAAAGAGAAGAGTGTTATTTATATGAATCAAGGTGTTTCTCAAGGTAGTGTAGTATTGGAAGAGGTGGCTACTGGTATCTATAGAAAGCAATTCCCTTTCACTTATCTAGGGTGTCCAATATTTCATATGAGAAAGAAAAAGGAGTTCTACCAGTCAATCATGCATAAGATTAGTAGTAAACTACAAGGTTAGAAGGGTAAACTACTATCTTATGGTGGTAGGGATGTTCTCGTTAAAAGTATTTTACAAAGCATACCTATTCATTATTTATCTGTCATGAATCCACCAACTAATGTTATTTCAGGTATCCAAAGAATGTTTGCTAAATTCTTTTGGGGCAATCACATTGGAGGTAAAAGTAGGCATTGAGTTAGTTGGTCTAAGGTTTTTTATCTAGTGGAAGAAGGAGGGTTGGGGTTCAGAAGATGACAAGATATTGCTATGGCCCTTTTTTGTAAACTCTGGTGGAATTTTAGAACTAAAGACTCAATTTAGAGTAGGTTTATGCACAACAAGTATTGCAGGAAATAACATCCTAATACAATCTATTAGAAGGTAGATGTTGGGTCTCAGGTGTGGAAGAAAATGTAGCAGGCTAGGGATCTAGTGGATCATTAAATCTTATGGAAGATTAAAGGGGGTCAAGCCAATGTGTGGTTGGATAATTAGATAGCTATAGAAGATTTGTCTAATATATTCCACTGGCAAGGAATTCCAAAAATACAGGTAAAGAAGTTGATTGTAGGATCTCAATGGAACTATCAGTTATTAAAGAATTTTCTCCCTCAGGAGGTTGTTACATATATTCAGGATAAAAGTAATTCCAGAATTGAAGAGGGAGATGTGGACATTCCAATTTGGAAACTTGAAGCTTCTGGTAAATTTTCAGTTAAATCTACATGGGAATATATTAGGCTAAAGCAAGAGAAAAATGCTTTGTATAATCATATTTGGGTAAAAGGTTTACCTTTTAAAATGTCTTTCTTAATGTGGAGACTATGGAAAGGAAAAGTACCAGTAGATGCTTTAATGAAAAGATGGGGGTTTGAAGGACCAACAAAATACTGGTGTTGTATACAGTCGAATCAAGAAACACTATCTCATGTGTTTCTAAGATCTGATTTTGCTAACAGGACATGGTCCTATTTTGCTTCTTGTGCAGGTATTTTTATACATGGATTATCTCTCAGGGAAACTATTCTAAGTTGGTGGAGTAAGGATGTCAAATGGAGATTTAAGGTATATTATCACTCAGTTCCAAGTATGATTACATGGGAATTATGGAGAAGAAGAAACAGCTTGAAACATGAAAGAAAAGGTATGGTTCTACATAAGGCAATCTTTAATGTTACCAGAAATGTGAGCCTACTACTTCAGGTAAGAAATCCAAGAAAATACTTCCCTAGTAGTTGGCCAGACATCCTTAAAGCTCTTGAAGGGAGGAAACCAAAAATGAAAATTATAAAGGTTGTGTGGACATTCCCTCAAATTGGTTGGGTAATCTATAACACTGATGGGGCATCTAGAGGTAATCCAGGGATAAGCTCATATGCATTTTGTTTAAGGAATGACAATGGAGACCTAATTTATGCAAAAGGCTCTAGAATGGATTATACTACTAATGTAATTGCATAGGCTGAAGCTATCTACAGGCAGCTAAACATGCTAATTCAACACAAACAAGCAAGTTAATCATCCAAACAGATTCAGTGTTGATGCAGAAAGTTCTAAGTAGGGAATGGAATTGTCCCTGGCATATTGCAAATTATGTAGAGAAAATTTGGAAGCTAATGCAAAACAATCATGTTCAATATTAGCACATACTAAGGGAGGGGAATCAATTGGCTGACTATCTAACTAATTTTGCAATTGACAGTGAAGATTTTGTTTACACAAGTTTTCAGTAATTGCAAACACAGGGAAGAAGGAGAGTGAACAGTGATAAGTTTCAATGTCCATACATCAAGATAAGAGTGTTGAGAGAGTAACACATTAAATCAAGTTAAGGTTTGCACAAAGATACAGGGAAATACATAGAATTCAAGATTTCAGTAATGAACTTTCCAGATCAAATCTGACACTCATAATGAAGGACAAACCTAGTTTCCACGTGAATCTGACCTTCTTTGGAAGTTCATTACTGAAAAAATTACAAAGAGGGGTGAATTGAAACTAGAGGAAGATAAGATATATAGTTGAGAAAGATTTTGGATGTGTACTCACTCATTTTTCAAAAGGATCCGTGGAGGATTTAGAACAACATATTAAAAGGGTCTCAACTCCTACATAAGCGATTACAGCTAAAAACACAATGAAAACAACAGGCAAGCTATAGCCTAATCAACAGAGATCTCAGCGGTATCAGCATATAAGTGAAAAAGGAGAACTCAAGAAAGAAGAAGAAGAGTTTAGCAGTAAGCAAATCAAATGAAGGACCAAAAGTTTACTTCTGAAAGATGAATTTGAACCATTTATTAAACACCCAGGGAACGGAGTTGATGATCTAACATTGGATCATGATGATCTGAGGATTCAACAGTAGATGTGCCAATTTTCACCTAAAACTTTAAAGGAGAGGTGGAGTTTTAGGAAATAAGATGGATTTGGAAACCCTAGAGTAGTATATGTATGTTTTAAGCATTTAGGGTGGGCCGGGTACTTTGCAGATCAGTTTGGGTAAGGGCCCAAATTTCTTTTGGATTTAAGATGGGTTGGTCCATCTATGTAGAAACAATTATGTTTTTGATTTTTCAATATTAATAAAATCCGAAAATTAAACTAAAAAAAAGTCAAATTATCCCTTACCAATTGAATTCTTCAGAAGAATGTTGCTATAGTCAATTTCAAACATACATAACTTAGATATTATAATAGTTTTGAATATAAAGACCCACCAAAAGATAGATAATTGAATTATCTTTTTAATGCATCCTTTTTTGCCTTAATCCAACATCGGAGTAAAAAGTTATGGCCAATTTACTAAAGCACTGTCAAAGCTACTAATGATGACGGCTTGTCATCACATCCCTACGAGTCGTAGGGTGACTTATCGTCACAGTATTAGGGACCAAAATTTGATCCCCATAAAATGACTAAGGCCACGGCTCATCCCTAAACCCTACGGATCGTCACCAAACTTATCAGGATTGATACCAACAACTTTTCAGACGATTTGAAAAGCTTGTTTGGTCTTTTACACTCTTTTATCCCTAAAAATACATCATTTTAGATGTTACAAGAGGTATAAGTTTATTTAGTATCCCCAAATCCCTCATTATTTTCATCAAATGAATTCTAAATTAGAAAATTAAGCAATTCAACTCTCAAGCAAGCCAAGCCTAAGGTTTTTCTCAAAACTAGATTCATAAGGTTTCAGTCCAAGATTTAATCAGTCCTGGTATATGGGTTTTCATTAAGGGATTCCTTTCACCCTTATGCCCAAAACCTTTCTTTAAAATATGAATTTTAGTTACAATTTCTATGATTCCTATGAGTTAGGGTTTTAACCCAAATAGAATTCCAAGCTTATAATCAGTTCTCCTTAATATGTTTTACATTCATGAGAATGTTTACTTAATTAATTATGATTTCTTATGACTATATTATGATATTCACAATATTCTCATGTCCATGCATGATTTACTTAATAATACTTCAGATTTAAAGCATATGATTCATGTATAAGTTTTCAAGAGTACCAAGTATTATTAACCATTCTATATTAGTTGAGCTATCATGTTTACCCATAAAATTTAGTATATTTACATACTTAGAATTATGAACCCTTAGTATGTTGATAAATTCATAATTTTGTACTTGTGTTATGAAATTTCAAATTTCACTTCAATTTCTAAAATTTATCATAATTGGTGCATTCTTCAGAGATAACGAGTTATGAACCCCTGATAACTTAGGATATCATAAATTTATAATCAAACACTCAGTCCTTCAATTTTTATGATTTTGAATAATTTTAGAGATAAATTATCTTTCAACCTTAGAACTTCAGTATTATTGAGCTATTCAGTATGTTAGTTTATATTTAGTTTGGAGTAGTACTTAGAACCGAGTGGATATAGGGATGGAGGATCACACATCAGTTAGGTTGATAACTTTAGTAAAAGTCCCTAAGTCTCAGAACTATAAAGCCATAGTAGGTTCTAAAGGGTCACCCGTCAGACCAGGCTTGACACCTTGGTCTTATTGGACATCAGTTTAGTGAAACCACGTCAGATCAACCTTTATACCCTAGAAAGTTATATTGGTCCATTTTCAATAAGCTTTATACATCAAAATCCAAGTTTAGCTCACATAGTTATATGTCGGTTGACAGTAGCTCCCATAAATAAAATCGATTAACAGTAGCTCCCATAGATCAAACTCAGCTATTGCTTGACCTGATAATAAGTTTACTCAATACATTGTTGATCAGTTATATGTTTATTTATATGGTGATTGCATCAGTTCGCATCCCACAGTTTTAGACTCATATTTGCATATGATCCTAGTTTAGTTTTACTTTCTCTTAAATCATAACTTTCTAAATTATAATTACATCTTAGTATTTTTGTATTTCATATAGGGTCACTGTACTTCAATTCATCTTATTTAAATTAGTTAGCATTCAGTGCAATTTTACAACATATTCAAAATTAACTTAACATTAAACATAATATTTTTGTTTCTACCACTTTCCAGTTTACAAAAATATTTTAGCTCATGATTTAGAGATCATACTATGCCTTATAGGTTTTGCATACAAACATCTTCTAAATGACTATTTAATAAAATGGTTTATGTCTTCAGTTTTAATGCATGTTTGAAGTTTTCTCATAACTAGTGCATATCTCACATACTCATTACATTCCAAAGTACAGATCACATACCTCTTCTACCTATATTTTTCATGTGATATAGATTCAAGTGCTTACTATTAGGTTCATAGTCAGGAAAACCATAACATTCGACCAGAAGGTAATGAGTTCTCTTAGTTTGAAGACACTTGTCAGATATATTTTTAGTATTTCATTTTCTTATTCGTCTTTATTGATTAGGGATAGTTTGGGGTCATATCTTGACAACCTATAGTCAGTATTAGTAAAGGATTCATAGATACTCGTTCAGAGTTATTGTATGTAGTTTAAGTTCCTCTTTTTTTCAGATTACATTACTATAAACTTTTAATAGTAATATATTGAAATAACTTATCTCATAATTATGCTTTCGATTAATCAGTTTAACTTTTATATATGTTTTTAATCGGTTGCTCAAGCATTATGATAGTACCATGGGTTAGATTGGGATCACTTATGGTTATAAGCACCGTGTTATGTCTAAGGTGTAGTCTTCGATCGTGACAATCACATTTTTGTTTCTCCTAGGATGGACTCTATAAAATTGAAGGATTTAATGGAGTAGTTTTAAGATTTATTGATTAAAGGGTTTATTAGACAAAGTGTTTCTATTTGGGGTGCTCCTATTTTATATGTTAAGAAGAAGGATGGGACTATGCATATATGTATAGATTATTAGTAGTTGAACAAAGTATCCATCAAGAACGAGTATCCTCTTAACCACATTGATGATTTATTTGATCAACTTTAAGGTAAGACTGTATTCTCTATATTGATTTATGGTCTGGGTATCATCAACTGAAGATCAAGGCTTTAGATGTTCTAAAGACAACTTTGAGGATGTATTATGGACATTATGAGTTTCTTTATGTCATTTGGATTGACTAATAGCCACATAATGTTATTAGAATTGATAAACAAGTATTTAGACCTTACCGCAATTTATTTGTAATTATATTCACCGATGATTTCTTAGTATATTCAAAAAGTAAGGCGGAGTGTGTGAGGCATATGAGGGTCATACTTTAGAGATTCATATATGAGAAGTTGTATGCCATGTTATCTAAGTGTGAATTTTTATTAGGCTAGGTGTCTATCTTAAGTCAAATGATGACCAAGGATGGTAAGGTGGAGATAGTCTGTGATTGGACTAGACCTACTACTTCTATTAAGATCTAGAGTTTTTTAGATTAGCAGGCTACTTTCAATAGTTTGTGAAGGAATTCTCTTTCATTGTAGCCCCTTTTACTAAATTGACTCGTAAAAAGGATGTTTTCTAGTAGTCGGACCAATATGAATGGAGCTTCAAAATCTCAAGACATTGTTGACTTTGACACCTATCTTGAGCATGGATTTCATAATATATTGTGATGTTTTTGAAGATAGATTGAGTGGTGCATTGATGCATAAGGATAAAGTGATAGCTTATGACTTTATACAGTTTAAGGTCCATGATAATACTATCCTACTTATGTTTTGGAGTTTACAGCAGTTGTGTTCGTGTTGAAGTTGTGGCATCATTTTCTATGTGGGCTTTATTCTAAGATTTTTAATGACCATCAGAACCTTTAGTACTTTTTTATTCTGCAAGACCTTAGTATAAGACAACATAGATGGTTGGAGTTTTTTTAAAATTATGATCTTACTATTTTTTATCCTCCGAGCAAGGTATGTGGTAGCGGATGCCTTCAGTCAAAAGACTGAGAGCAAAGAGAGTTTGGCTTATATTATGATGAATGAGAGATCTATGGTCTTGTACATTCAGTGTTTGTCCAACCAATTGATTAAACTTGATATTTTGTGCCAGAGCATATTTTGGCTCATGTCAAAGCTAGATCTTTATTAATGGAGCAAATTTAAGCATGGAAATTTGATGACGAGAAGTTGATGGTAATTTATATTAAAATGTTGAATGGTGAGGCAAAATGACATTCCTTGACTTTGAGTTTTTTGATGATTGGTCGTTGAGTTTATGTGTCGTGGATTGGTACTTGATTATACTAATTTTGGAGGAGGCTTATAGTTTAGGTATTCTTGATAATTCTCAACTTACACGTCAATTTAAGTGCAAGGCAGTCATTGTCAATATAAACCCAACAAGAGTCGGGGTCAAATCCATGAGGAACAATGTGAGTGGAGAATGGTTAAGTTCAAAATAAAAGTACTTTCTAAGTTTGAACCAAGGATAGAAATATTTGGGGATTTTGAATATTTTCAAAGATATAATTATTTTTGGGCATCTAAAAGACTAACTCGAGAATAAGAATAATTAGAGAGTAAACAATTAGAAATGGATCTTCGGATTATACTTTCCTAGGGGCAAGTAATGGATGCGAACATGATGATTCAGTGCAAATTATAATTGTTAATGATGTGGTAGGCTAGGTTGAGAGTCCTTGAGGCTAGTTTGACAACAAAGTCTGAAAGATGTCACTCATTGGACCTTTCGAGTACCTGACGAGTGTGTCAAATAAAGCTACCCAATACCTCCATTGGGTATCCCTATTTCTAGGAAGATGCCCAAAATATAGGCTACTCTCAATTCACCCTTATTTCTAAGATAGCAAAAAGATAGTGAACTACATCCATTATTATCCACTATTGCTTTGTCTCCCATAGCCCACTTTCAAGGATGCCATGGGTTCCAAAAGTTTACCCACACGCCTCGTTCAAGGATGATGTGAGCTTTCAAGAGTTTGGATATTTCACCCACAAACCCATTTTGGGTGTTTGGGATTTTCACCCACAAATACCAACTAATTAAATCAAGCAATAGTGAAACCCATCATCAACAAACTAGAATCTACACAAATACATCATAACCCACACATAATTGAACCCTAATCTAACATAATCCCAAGAGGAAGAACTAACAACTTATAAACATAATAAACAAAAATTTATCAAAATCTCCATCAATTTGATTCATGAAAAATAAAGAGAATGCAAACCACACTTTAAATTTCAATGAATCCTCAATGGGATTTGCCAATTCTTCACTTAGGAGCCACTTTAATATCTTCTTATCTCAAGATTAGTAAAAATTTTGCACCACGTTCCAAGTGATAAAACCTTAGAAACTAAGATAAAGATGAAAAATGGTAGAATAAAGATAGTGAAAAATGAGCTAAAAACCCTTATTTGAGCCGCAATTCCACATTTTCCAAATATTACAAAAATGCCCTTGAAACTTTTCCTCTATCCTGCGATCACCACCTCTTCACCGTATTCATGAATCCTGCTATCACAATAGCCATATCTCAATTGAACTTCGATTGATTTGTTGACTAGTCATGATCGCGACCCTCCGACCGCGATCGCAGTAACTGAGGGTCGATTCGTAGGCTTGATTTCTAGCATTTGGATCTTTTATTTCATATTTAAACTCTTTTTGACTTGAATGATTTACTCATCTTCCATTTTCAACTTTTCCTATACAAATGAACATTAAGTAAGAGATTAACATAAAATCAAGGGTAAATCATGGTAATTTGGGCTTAAAAGGTGCTAGAAAATTCTCAAATTGACGACTTATCAACACCCCCAAACTTAAATTATTATTTGTCCTAAAGCAACAAATAACTATTCAATGAGATAGGGTATTCAACTCAAATCTACCTAAAAGAAAGCTATACTAAAGGAACAAGTTAACAAAGCTCTACAAAGACTTTCAAACATGTCATGGCAATAAGTGAACCATTTTTTTTTTCAATATGCACATCTTTATGAAGCAAAGAAGCAAATTTGTATCACATGAACCTTCCAAATAAACAAAGCATCTTAAGAGGAGACACAAAATCTTCAAAGATTGTCTCAATCTTTACAATGCAACTTAGTCAACCCATTTACCCAAATCGAGAGTAAGACTTAACCCTCTTCCCCAAAGTATCTATATTGCTCATAAGCAAGAGTTAGCTCCACACACACAAAAGATATTTGAAATTTATAAAGGATCTCAAATAATGAATGAATTCACACTCATTCTCGCAAAGAAATTCAAGTACAATGAGTAGAACCATAGGCTTTCCCTTTGTGTTTTTCGCCGCAAATGTTGACTTACCTAGTTTGAAATAACCAAGGTTTTGCCGGTTGAGATGAATGTTTAAGATGAGGGAATGAATATGCATGGATCAAGTGACTAAAATACCTCCTTCAATGAAATTCCTCAACCCCTTCTACCCCACAATTTTAAACTATCCACCTTATTCTCCTACAAATCATTTCTCATATTCCCTTACATTTTTATTATCATTTACAAAATAATTCAAAGGCACCATTTTCTTTTTTCATTTCTTTGGGTTTTTCAAGAGACTTTCTAACATTAAGTTCTTCTTATCCCACTTATTTGCCTCTTTTCTTTTCACATTCTATGGGCTAGGCTATACAACTTTACAATTAAGTATGTCTCTTGTCTCTTAAGCACATGATACAACTACTATGTTGAAATATTTTAGTGATCAGAAGTGGCACATGTCTCTCTCAGAAACAGAAGTGTAAGCTAATTAGCCCTGTCACAGAACAGGAAATCTATGTAGCAGTGAAGGGAATGTCACAGAACGAAGCTCCAGGTACTGATGATTATCCAGCAGAATTCTTTAAGTTAAATTGGTCTATATTAAACTGGATGTAATATTTGCGGTTAAAGAGTTCTTTGAATCTGGTAAACTATTGAAAGCATTTAGATGCACAGCTGTAACCTTAATTCCTAAAGTACCCAACCCTACTTATGTTAAGGACTATAGGCCTATAGCTTATTGCACAACTATCTATAAAATCATTACCAGGATCCTTACCAATAGACTAAAGAATGTTGTCAAACATATTATGAATCCTTCCTAATTAGCTTTTGTGGAAGGTAGAAGTATTATAGAAAACAACTTGTTTAGTCATGAAATATTTTAATGATATAATAGGAAAGGATTTTCCCCAAGATGTGCTATGAAAGTAGATCTCAAGAAGGCTTATGATTCCATTGAATGGGGTTTTCTAAAGACTCCCCTAGCTAAGTTAGGCTTTCCTAGTAACTTTATCACTTGGATCATGGAGTGTGTCACTTCTGTATCTTACTCCCTAGTCAGTCATCAATGGAGACTCAGCTAAACCTTTTTAGGGGAGAAGGGGTATAAGACAAGGGGACCCTATGTCCCCTTATCTTTTTGTCATTACAATGGAATACCTGCATAGAGAGCTCCAGCTAGTACAGCAACACAAGGATTTCAAACACCACCCTAGATGTAAAAAGCTTGAGGTGGTTCACATCAGCTATACAGATAATCTTCTAATGTCCTGCAAGGTAGAAATAAAGTCTGTGAGGATGTTACAAGAGGCCTTTGATAAATTTTCTGTTGTATCAGGCCTCCAAAAAAATCTGGAAAAGAGTTCCATATATACATCAGGGATCAAACCCCAGCTGAAATAGGAACTACTGTAGGAACATGGGTATGGTGAAGGTGAATTGCCTTTCAGATATCTAGAAGTCCCCTTGTTATTTAATAACTCACAGTGGGTCAATGCTTACCACTGGTAGAGAGAATAACATAAAGAATCAGATATTGGACTGCTAAGTTACTGTATTATGCAGGCAGGGTTCAATTAATTAAAGCAGTGCTCTTCAGCATTCAGACATTTTAGGCACAAATTTTTGTACTACCCAAAAAAATCCTTAAGATGATTGAAACCATCAGCAGGACATTCCTTTGGACAGGCTCCATAGAGGTCTCTCAAAAATCCCTGGTATCTTGGGACAATATTTGCATGCCCCAAGGTGCAGGAGGTTTGAACATACAGGATATTAGACTGTGGAATAAGGCAGCAATCTTGAAACTTCTATGGGCAGTCACTGAGAAGAATTTTATTAGTCAATCTATGTCATTGCCCAATTGATTGCTACTTAGGCTGAGCAGGGTGAAACTAGTGCTTTGTCTACTGAGGCCACAAGGGTTGTCAATTTATAAAGATGGGTCCTCCAACTTTTACTGAGGTAAATGTGGAGGAGAATCCATAGGGCTTCTTGGATGATATAGAAGAGATCTTTTGGGTTATGTAGGGTATTAATGTAGAGGGGGTTAACTTTGCAACTTATCAGCTCAAGGATATTACTTATGAGTGGTATGAGAAGTGGGACAGGGATAGAGGTGACATGGAAGAGGAAGGGTTATGGGAGGCCTTTTCTAATGCCTTCTTGGATTGAATTTTCCACAAGAGTTAAGGGAAGAAAAGATGGAGGAGTTTGTGAACCTCAGGAAAGGGAGGATGTCTGTAAAGGAATATGTTTTATAGTTCCATCAGCTATCAAGGTATGCTTCTAATTTAGTGGTTGATATGAGGTAAACAATGAGAAAGTTTGTTTCTAGGTTGAATAGAGATTTGATTTTGGAGAGAAAGACTTCCTTGATGATTAAAGATATGCATATCTCGAGGTTGACTGTTCATATGCAGCAGGTTGAGGGTGAGAAGAGGAAGCAGGTAGAGTTTGGGGATAGGCAGAAAAAAAGTATCAGGTTTTCTAATCATGGATGTGCTTAGTCTCAGGGTGGTAGGGATGGTGGCAAGTGGTAGAAAAATAAGTGGGGGAGTTTGGGCTCCCTTTCTAGTAGTGCTCCGTATTAGTTCGGAGACAGACGTCATCAAGGTGGTGACAATTCTCGGGCATAAGTTGCCTAATATAAGGCGAGCAGAGGTTAGTTAGTTTCTTTGTGTCCTCTTTGTCGATTCTTTGGTCATCCTTATCGAGGTTATTATGAGGAAGGAAGGGACAAGTGTTTCAAGTATGGCCAAGTAGGCCATCAGCTCAAAGATTTTCCAGTCAGTAAGGTTGATTTGGGGGCGAATAAGATTCCTATGGATTCATTTTATTTTCCACACATGGTGGGGTGGCATCTTCTTCTATTACTTCTCCTAGTTCTAGTGTTGGTCAGAATAGGTTGTATGCTTTGGCATCCCAATAGGAATCTGAGGCATCACCTATTGTCGTTACTGGTATGTTACAGCTTTTCTCTTGTGATGTATATTATTTTCTTAATCTAGGGTCCACTCTTTCTTATGTGACTCCATATGTGCTTGTGTCTTTTGGTTTTTATTCAAAAATTATCTTTGATCCTTTTTCTATTTTTGCCCTAGTAGATGACTCAGCTATTGCGAGGAAAGTCTATGAGGGGAGAGGGTGGTAGCTATTGGTGGCAAGCCGACCTTGGTGGATCTGTTTGAGTTGGATATGGTAGATTTTGATATAATTCTTGGTATGGATTGGTTGCATTCTTGTTATGCGTTCGTGGATTGTCGGACCCGTAGCGTTATCTTTAAGTTTCCTGGTGAATCAGCTATAGAATGGGAAGGTAGTTCCTTATCTCCTAGGGGTAGGTTTATCTCTTAACTTAGAGCTCAAAGGCTAATCTCTAAGGGTTGTCTTTATCACATGGTTCGGGTTAAAGATTCTAACTCAGAAGGTCCTTCTTTATCTTTGGTCCCTATGGTTAATGAGTTTCCACAGGTCTTTCCGGATGATCTTCCTGGTGTTCCTCCAAATATGAAAATAGAGTTTGGTATTAATTTACTTCTGAACACTCATCCAATTTCTATTCCTCTATATAAAATGGCTACGGTTGAGTTGAGAGAACTTAAGGAGCAACTTAAGGGATTTTTGGATAAGGGGTTTATTCGTCCTAGTATTTCTCCATGGGGTGCACCAGTGTTTTTTGTGCACAAGAAGTATGGTTTCCTTCGGATATGCATTGACTACAAACAGTTGAACAGGGTGACGATCACGAACAAATATCCTCTTCCCCAGATAGATGATTTTTTTACCAGTTACAGGGTGCCAAATTTTTCTCTAAGATAGATCTTCGTTCTAGGTACCATCATCTTAAGATTAGAGAGGTGGATATCCCTAAGATGGCTTTTCGTACTCAGTATAGTCATTTTGAGTTCTTGATGATGTCATTGGGTTGACTAATACTCCAACAGCATTTATGGACTTGATGAACAGGGTGTTCAGGAAGTATTTGGATCTCTTCCTTATTGTATTTATTGATAACATTTTGGTTTATTTAAAGAGTGAGGTGGATCATGCTAATCAACTCCATGTGTTGTTACAGACCTTATAAGAACAACAGTTCTATGCCAAGTTCTCTAAGTGTGAGTTCTGGTTGAATATTGTGACTTTCTTAGGCCATATTATTTCTAGTGAAGGGATCATGGAGGATCTGCAGAAGGTTGTTGTGATGAAGAAGTGGCCTAGGACCACTACTCCATCCGATATTCAGAGCTTTATTGGGTTTAGCCGGGTATTATAAGCAGTTTCTGGAAAGCTTTTCTTTGTTAGTTTCTCCTTTGACTAAGTTGATTCAGAAGAAGGTTAAGTTTTCTTGGAAGGATTCTTGTGAAGGGAGTTTTGAGAAGTTGTAGGATAAGTTGACTTCAGCTCCAATCTTGACCTTACCGAAAGACAATTATGGGTTTGTGGTTTATTGTGATGCATTTCGAGTAGGGCTTTATTGTGTTTTGATGCAGCATAAAAAGGTGATTGCCTATGCTTCCACGCAGTTGAAGGTACATAAGAGGGATTATCCTAATCATGATTTGGAGTTGTTGGCAGTCATGTATGCTTTGAAAATATGGTGGCATTATTTGTATGTTATTCACGTGGATATCTTTTTTATCACAAGAGTCTTCAATACATGTTCACTTAGAAAGAGCTTAATCTCAGGAAGAGAAGGTGGGTTGAGCTTCTCAAGGATTATGATATGAGTCTTTACTACCACCCAGGTAAGGCTAATGTGGTTGTTGATGCTCTTAGCAGGTTATCCATGGGGAGTTTTGCTGATGAGGATGAAGGAAAGCGATAATTGGTAAAGGATATTCTCTGCTTAGGTAATCTTGGAGTTCATCTCTTGGACTCTAAGGATAGTAGTGTGATGGTACAAGAAGTGGTTCTGTCGTCTCTTGGTGCAGAAAGTAAAGAGAAGAAAATGTTGGATTCTATCTTGATGAAAATAAAGAGTGACGTCGGTGGGCAAAAGGTAGTGGTATTTGAGATCAGTGATGATGGTACTTTACGGTACCAAGAGAGATTGTGTGTTCCTGATATCGACGGGCTGCAACAAAGGGTTTTGGCTGAGGCGTAGGAATCGTGTTATATTTTTCATCCCGGCTCGACTAAGATGTATCATGATCTCTAGGATATCTATTGGTTAAATGGCATGAAGAGAGACATAGCAGATTACGTGGCTAAGTGCATAGTGTATCAATAGGTTAAGGTTGAGCACATGAGTCCAGGAGGGTTGTATCAAGAAATTGATTTCCTCAAATAGAAGTAGGAAGTGATTAATATAGACTTCATTACCGATCTTCCTCAGTCTTGGAATCAGTATGATTCGATTTGGGTCATCATGTATAGGATGACTAAGTCTGTGCATTTCTTGCTTGTACAGACTACCTTTTTGATGAAGGATTATGCGCATTTGTATATTCAGGATATTATGAAGCTACAGGGGTTACCTATTTTGATTATCTTTAATCATGGTACGCAGTTTACGTCCCATTTTTAGCAGTCTTTTCAGAAAGGGTTGGGGACTAAGGTTTGTCTGAGTACTGATTTTCATCCACAGTTGGATGGGCAAGCAAAGAGAACTATTTAGACATTGAAATATATATTATTTGGTCTTGTGTCATTGACTATAGTAGCAATTGGGTTGACCATCTACCTTTGGTGGAATTTTCTTACATTAATATCTATCATTCGAGTATTGGTATGGCTCCTTTTAAGACGTTGTATAGTAGAAGGTGTAGATCTCCTATTGGGTGGTTTGAGCTTGGAGAAACAAACATGATTGGTCTAAATTTGGTTTATCAGTCGATGGAGAAGGTCAAGGTGATTTGAGATAGGATTAAAGCTACCCAAAGTCTCCAAAAGTCCTATGCAGATGTTAGGTGTAGACACTTGGAATTTGAGGTCGGGGATAGGGTATTCCTCAAGGTATCTCCCATTAAGTGAGTGGTGCGGTTTGGCAAAAATGGGAAATTCAGTCCTTGATTTATTGATCCTTATGTGATTTTGCGAAGAGTTGGAAATGTTGCTTATGAGTTGGAGTTGCCATCTAACTTAAGTTTGGTTCATCCGGTCTTTCATGTTTCTATGTTGAGGAAGTTTCTTGGTGATCCTTCTTCGATTATTCCTTTGGAAGGATTGGGTATTTTAGATTTTGTCTTATAAAGAGGTACCAGTTGAGAAAGTAGATAGGGAATCTCATCAATTGTGGACCAAGGATGTGGCTTCGGTTAAGGTTTTATGGCAGAACCATAAGGTTGAAGAAGCTACTTGGGAAGCAGAAACGGAAATGAAGTCCAAATATCTTCATTTGTTTTCTGCTCCTGGGATTCGTGCGGAAGGTATGTGTCTTGAACACATTTTTATTTTCTGAGTTTGTTAAAGAAAAGATTAACATCTTTACCTCTTTGTTTTCAAACTTTGTTGAAGGGATGTTTGATAATGCAAATGACTCTGTAAGTGGTTAACCCTACCTTGTCCGTCATTCGAGGATGAATGTTATTATTGGGGGAGACTGAAACATCCTGGGTTACCCTTAGAAAATTTCCTAGAAATCCATTCTTCGAACCCAATACGACTCATGGGTATGCTGGGGTACGAGTGGTATAGTTCGGTCATATGCTGACCAGTGTTAGTTAGTGGGATGGTTTTGGTCACTGGAGGGGTATGACTTAGAGGTGTGATTCTTAAGGGCTTGGTACGAGTCATATCAGGGACTCGTATGGTGGGCAGTGTTTTATTCTCCTAGTATTTTATTTTGCCAAAGATACGGGTTATGGGTACAGATCATATGTTGTGGGTACGACTTGGTTGAATGAGTCTTATACTAGAAATGTTTGATCAAAGGGTTGAGGATTAGATACGAGTGGTGGATACTCATCATATAGGAGGATACGACTCGTATGGGTCAGTCGTATCCATATGACAGGTTTTTAAGAGATTTAAGTGGGGGTATTCTGGATATTTCCCTACTTATCCTAATTAGGACCCAAAACTTCTAATACACTTAGGAGGTTATTTACACTATTATTCTATTCACTTAGAAACTATTCCAAAACACTCCATAATTCTCTTAAGAGCTTTTGGGGCAAGAAGGCTAGGGTTTAATCTTGCAGATTGCTTTAGGGCTTGTCTTGGCGATTTCTTTCCATCAATTCTATGGTATAAGGCATGATTCTCTTCCTTCATAGTAATTTCAACTAAAGTCATAGTTTGTATGATTGATTTCGTGGTTTTACCATTTCATGATTATGGTTTTAAACTATTATTGGGAGGTTTTAATATTAAATGCTTGGTTATGGTTTCCTATGGTTTTAATTATGCATTAATGGTGCTTTTTGATAATTGGATTGTATGGTAATGGCTTAATGGTCTTTGGAATTGGTTATGGTTATATTATGTACCCAAAGTGTTTGATAAAATGCTTATACAATATGTTCATTGCATTGACTTCTTTTAATGGAAATCTTTCATGTTTTAAATTGGACAAAAGAATTATACATGGTTTAAATGGTTCGAAAAGGCTAAAGGCTAAATGGTTATTCTTGTGGAGAACATGGAAGTCTCCCTAGTGGATTTAACATGGTATATGGAAGTGCACCTAAGGTCCCTTTAACCTAAATGGTTTGGATATAGATATTACTTGCAAGTAAGGGGTGGTATGATGATAACACCAAGATTAGCCTTGGTTAATAAATTGTAAATGGATTGTTTGGACATGGTTTTAATTGGGCATTAGGTGGGGTATGTATCTAAGCCGTGGAAGGTGGCGTTCCCAGGGGGACCAAAGCCGAAAACTCATATTTGCCGATATGAGGGGTCTTAAATTGACCTGAACCTAATGATTACATGTCAATATAAGTATGATGATCAATAATATATTGTGGGAACATCTTTGAAGGTGAAGTGAGATCATAAAAATCTCCTAACTCAAAGATGAGTTAAGAACTTTACAATCGATTGAGTTTTAGTGAATGTTTCCACTTGAATCAACTTCCAATGACCATTAATTCTTTAATATAATAATATAGGTGGCCTACTATATACCAAATAAAATAAATTTGAGTCTTCTTTCCAACACATCTTATTTCACCTTAATCTGATATTAGAGTAGAATATTATGCTCATTTTACTTGAGAGTGTTTGTCCATTGAAAAATGACGGCTAGGCTAACAAGCCATCATCTAAGTGACAACTAAGGTGATAAACCGTTAGCTAGATGATGAGCCGTCAGCTCAAATCGTCAGCCTTAACTAGAAAATAGCAAAATCCATCTTGAAAGTGATGACTAGAGTGACAAGACATCCCCTAACTGATGAGCCGTCAACCTTGTTGTCAATAGAAGAATTTCTGCAATTGTTTTTAGTTTCTTTAGGGGTGTTTTGGTCTTTTCATTGCCCAAACTCCTCCCCATGACTTAAAAACACTTATGTGCCCTACTATCTTTAATTATACAAATCAAAACACTTCTCTCTCCTCTCTAAGTCCCTATTTCAAGAACACTAAGGTTTTCTCAAGGTTGGTCACCTAAAGCTTCAAAGGTTGATTTCTCTCCATAATTCTTGATATCTCAGGCATGTTATTCTTTCCCAAATTTTATTTTATCAAAAGAATGTGTTTATAATTGTACCCATGTTATTTTATTAATTATTTTAAATTTGGGTTAAGAGTTATTGAATATTGTTGAATTAATAGCTTTTTCCATGGCTTTTATGAATTATGTATGGTTTGAATTGATAGTTTTAAACATGTAGGGTGCATGGGTATGGTGAATAAACTAAGGGGCCATGGTTTCCTCTAAATTTGTGAATTGTGATAATTTAATTGGTATAATCCCAACCTAATCTTGTGAAGTTATCTTTTAATATGAGTATATTCACATTGAACTACTCTTGAAATATGGCAATTGCATAAAAAGTCTAATGAAACATGAATGATTTGAAAGGCCTTTATGTCTATGGATTGATTTTGAAATAGAACTTTTGAGTCCAGATGGCTAAACGGGTTTGAATCTTTATTGGCTAAATATTTTGAAATCCTATTTATTGATGGGTTAGATTCCCAGTTGGCTAAATGGGTCGGAGAACTATCGGTTAGTGGGTTAGAGTCCTATTGGCTTTTTGATTTGGCATGATTACATTTACTTGCAAGATATAATCGGTATGACGATACCACTTGATATTGCCTAAAAGAATGACTCCTTGATTAAATGAATGGGTTATGTGCTAAATTTTTTAACTGGTCTTAAAGGAGATTGTGTAGCTAAGATATGAAAATAGATGCCCTGAGGGTCCACCACTGGAAACCATATTTGCCAGCGCGTGGGTCAAAATTGCTGGGTGTTCGAGTCATCGTTGCTTTATGATCATATGTTCATGTTAACCTTGATATAAGATCAGGAGGTTCAAGTCCCCTATGCATGTATGTTATGATTATTCTTTGATTCATGAGGCTATACGCATTGGGGCTCAACCAAGGAGTGAGAGTTGGGACCCATATATCCCTGTGTACTATTATAACTGTTATGCTACACAACCTAGACTAATGTTTTACGTTTATGCTAAGCCTTGTTCCCTATCCCAGTATGTTATATCTTTATGTATGTACAATGTGTGCATGTGGATTTTAATGTGGTTTCCAAGTTGGTATTAGTTTATCCCTTCCCTAAGTTACATGATACCACTTACCCCGCTAACCATCTATGGATATTGTATCCCCACGCAATGCAGGGAACGTAGATATTTCTAATTTTCCTGTGTAGTGATAGGATTTCTAGGTTTTCAACAATCAACTTTAAAGTGGTGAGCTTCCATTTTACAGAAGGGTTATCATTTTTAATTCTTGTTTCCTTTATGTCTTAGACTACTTCTATTGGATTCTTTTAGCTATCGTCTAGGGAATGTCCCAATTTAGATTGGTTTTGGTCCGTTTAGAGGTTTCGTGGATAACTATGGATTGGGATGTTGTTGAGTACTTAGAACCTTAATATAGTTTCTCTATTTAATATGTATGATCTTTTGGAATTGCTTTCGCTATTAAATAGATATAGTATTCTGATTTAGTAGGCAAATTAGGTGGTCTTCGGTCCTCGGTGGACTCGAGATACCCATCATGGCCAGGTCCTGGTTTGGGTCGTGAAAAGCTTGGTATCAGAGCCTAGGTTCATGTTCAATTGGTTGTCTATAAAACCGTGTTGATTAGAGTCTCTTTTATGGGTATGTAGCGTGCCACACTTAAAAGGGAGAGGCTACAAGGCATTTAGAAATGTTTTCTTCCCTTGTGCTCTATTTTTATGTTGTAGAGTCTAGGATGTTGAAATATACTTTCATTCTATTTGTTCATATTTCAAATCGTGTCTCCGTAGAGTTCTGATACTCGTGGAAACTCTTATATCCTACTTGGGGATAACATGGACAAAACTCATTTTGCCTATGAGGTTCCGACTCGGTATAAGGTCCCTACTTCTTATTTCCCCCGTGGAGTTCCATCGGTTTCCCCTAGTACTCCTCAGACTCCTCAGGGTAATGTGTCTAATGCTGAGTTTTGCTATTTTATTCATCTGTTAACCTAAATAATGGCCTCTCTATCCCTCTAGTTTGGTGCTATTAATAGGAAAAGGAATCAGGTAAAGATAAGAGAGAAACAGAATAAGAAGTGTAGATATTCAAAGAAGGGTGAAGGCTAGAAAAATAATAGTACGCATGGGAAATAGTGGACTAAGAAGAGGAATTGAGAGAGTTCCTATACTATTATTAGTGTTCTATATCCTAGGTCTTCTGGTGATCGTCACTTTCAGGCCAACTGTGGGTTTAAGGCATAGGGAGTCCAATTTTGGGCTAGTGAAGCTCAGTAAGCCCCACCCTATCCTCCTTGTAGATCTTGTGGTTGGCTGCACCTTAGTTATTACGATAAGGGGAGGAACTTGTGATTCAATTATGGCCAACCTGGTCATATGCTGCGATAATGTCCTTCCACTAGTGTTGTTACTGGAGCTAATAAAGTTTTGATTTCCATATTATCAACTCCTACACCAAAGGGTGCAACTTTTAGTACCGGTACTGGCCAAAATCATCTCTATAGTCTTGCCACCCGTCAGGAATCAGAGGAATCCCATGATATTATCCCTAGTACGTTACAACTTTTTTCTCATTATGTGTAATATTTACTTGACCTAGGGTCTACCCTTTCTTATGTGACCCATACATGGATGTTCATTTTGGTTTTGGTCCTGAGTGCATTTCCAACCTCTTTTTTTTTTCTACCCTAGTGGGTGATTTTATGGTTGATAAAAGAGTTTATAGAGGTTGTGTGGTATCTATCCATGGTAGGTATATCTTTAAAGATTTGATAGAGTTGAACATGTTAGATTTTGGTGTGATCTTGGGGATGGATTGTCTTAACTCGTGCTATGCCTCTTTGGATTGTTGGACCAGGAGAGTAGGTTTCCAATTTCCTGATGAGCTGGTGATTGTGTGGGAAGGGATTTTCCTCATGCCTAAGGGATTTAGGTTGATTTCTCTATTTGATGGACTAGTATATTATGCAGGATATTGTATTAGTGGTACATGATTATTGCTAGACACTAAGGTTGAACTTTAGATATTGATTGTGGTGATAAGGATGTTACCTCGGGTATAGTGAAGAAAGAATTGTGAGGTTAAATTTGTAGGCTTGATTTGATGTGCGGAGGAGCTTAGGTTGACAACTTATGAAAGATTTGAGTGGATAATTGTGATATATACATGAGGACCGATATTGAAATAATGAAATATTGCTACGCTATTAGGTGGATAGAAACATTAGGGTTATAAAAATAAGTTGAACCAAGGTAGCATGTTGCAATATGAGGTTTTAAATATATAAGTACCATATGTACCTAGTTCATATTCATGGATTTCTTAGTATGGAGATGTTTAGGGAGTGGTTGTATGGTGTTATTTAGAGCTAAGTTTAGGAGAATATAGATAGACGATGTGAGCCCTTGATATAGTTTAAAATAATTTTATTAAGTTTTGAGGTTATGTGATTAGAGGTTTAATACTAGTATACTAAGGAGTGAAAATAGATTGTTATGTGTTTAGATGTGGGGATGTGTATACTCATGAGAGTATGACTTATAATGTGATAGCTATAGAGTCTAGCTAAAGTTAAGATTAGTATGCTTGAAGGGTACTGTCTTTATATTATGGTTATTGGGGGGAGAGGTTGGTGTTCATGTGTATGGTGGTACCCCCATAGTGTTGAATGTTATGCCCATAGATTTAATGAGAGGATATGTCCTCAAGTCTAGGATTGTGGCCATTAAGTGAGAAGATTATGATCTAAGGTTGATCTTGAATTTCCTCATGGTGGAGAGTTTCGGGGAAGTGTCATGATAAATCTATTCTTATTCTAGTGAATTCCTCATACTTCAAATTAAGAGAGCATTCTACCAATGTCTTATGTATTAAAATTTTGCCTATGCCTAAGTTTTAAGTTCTCTATGCAACTTATGTCAATGCTCCAACCCCTGAACTAGAGCAATAATGGTTTTAAGCAATCAAAACTTCCAAGTATTCAAGATCTATGATATGGAGGTCATGATCCATAAACTCATGTCTCACTTTATTCTTAGTTCTAAGAAACTATACTCTCTATATGTTACTAACTCATTTTATGTCATGTTTCAGCCCAAAGTGTTGCTATCTATGTGAATTCATGACCATTCTCGGTTCTTAGAATGAGAAGCAATAGCTTTAAGCAACAATCCTTGTCTTATTTCTTAAATATATGTATCTCATCTTTATGTTATATGACTCTTAATAAATTCACTTATGTTTCTCATTGTTCCCTGTCCTAAGAACTCCTGCTATGTTATGTTTATGCCTAAACGACCCTTTTTATTTATGATATGGATTTTTGTTATGAAATATTTTGTGCCTATTATACCGTATCATATTTCACGGGTCTCACCTTGAGTAGTACGAATGACAGGAGTCATAACTGAGAAGTAACCCTCCCATTCTTGATGTTTATTCTCTAGTATCTCAGTGACCCTCCTTATGTTAGGATGATAGCGACTATAGAAGCATAGTAATGATTTGAATGAGGGAGTAGATGTTATTTCTTGTGAAATTTTGGGGTGACTACTCGGGCTTAGGTTATAGATGAAGATGGAAGAGTAAGATGAACTTTTGTTATGTGAAATAGTTAAGAAAAGGAGACATGGTGAAAACCTTTGTGATAATGATTGAATTTTCTAGTTTTTGGTAGGGAGATCCATAAAGTGGGTGTAGTAAAGATAGGCTTGAATTTTGTGATTGATATATACATAAACCATAGTGTTATGTGGCTAGTACTCCTTGATTAAGACCTGAGGTTATTTGATTATAGTGATAAGATGGAGTAGTATTATTGGAGGGGTGTAAAGTATAGGGTCCCATAGCTTAAGCTAGAACCTTTTAACTCTAGGCTAGGCTTTAATATGGAAGAATTATGCAGTTTTACTCAAGCTCTTGTAGTTATGTGTTTTGTAAGGGGAATTATAAGATTGAAATGGTGAAGTGTTGTATTCATAGATAAAATCATAGTGGGGAAGCGTGGCTATATGTAAAGGCTATTAGCCATATCATTTGAGGTAGAGAATGCTTCTATTCTATTCTTAAGCCCCGAAAAAATCTCATTTTGTGACTTGTATGAAATCTTTATTAGGACAATGATTCCTGGAAGATTTCATGTGTTACGTTTTTATGATTGTGTTCCATATAACTCATACCCATATCATGTCTATGTCAAGTCTCAATATCTCATGATTTGTGCTTACACGATTTACTCAGAGTGGTCATGAAGCTCGTTTCTTTTGATGCGTATGTATGTGTTATTGATCGGAGAATTCCTAATGTGAAGTTACATCCTTTATTCCGTACTTCTAAAGATTTAATAAGTTTCTACCCATCATTTGAGGATAAATGATTCGAAGGGGGAGATAATGTAGCACCCCGGATTTTTAGGCTGGAATTTAAATCATCGTTCCTATGTATATATACCCAAACCTAATGATTATATGTCAATATAAGTGTGATTATAAATTCTCTAGTATATTAAAATCTTTGGAGGTGAAGTGAGATCATAAAAACCTCCTAACTCAAAGACGAGTTGAGAACGTTTCTATCGATTGAGTTTTAGTGACGTTTCAACTTGGATCAATTTCTAGAAACCATTATTGCTTGAATATAAATATATAGGTTGCCTACTATATACCAAATTAAATATCTTATAGTATTCTTTCCAACGCATTTGATTTCATCTTAATCTGATAGCAGAGTAGAAAGTTATTCTTATTTTACTGAGGAGTGTCTATCTATCGAAAAGTCATGACTAGGCTGACGAGCCGTCAGCTAGGTGATGAGACATGATATGCCCAAATTACACCTCTCTTATTAGAGAAAGCGGTCGCTGTCAAATATAGAACCCAACTGGGTTGGGTGTCGAATCCCATAGGGAATATCGTGTTCACTAAGTATTGTGAATGTTATTAGACTATTGATCTAAGGTTCCTAAGTAGAAGGGAGTTTGAATGTGTTAACAGTGTTCTTTTGTATTTGTGTCACACAAAAGTCCAGCTACTGAGAGTTAATATAGATGTAATTTCAATGAGAATGAATTAACTAGAGTTATGCTCACCAAGATGTTCAAACAATTAGGGTTGTGAGTTTGTGTTCGAATTCTAACTTATGTATTCAATTGCAAGAATTATTGAATTCTAAGGATTATCCACGTGTTTCTCAACCTAATGTGTATTTCACCCTTTACTTCTCTCGAATTTAAAGAATTCATGCATTATTCAATAACACTCTCATGAGAGTTGATCCTATTAAGGCAACAACCTGTTAACCCAAAGGGTAAACCAATGGAGTTCATGTGAATCATTTTTTTCCAACATCCACATTCTTGTCAGACAAGTGGAGTTCAAGGACTCACTTCTCAAGCTTGCAACCAAGAGATGTCATTATAATGAAGAAAGATTCATGCACTTTCGATAGATGTTAGAAATCAAACCAATTCATAACCCCAAAATAGTTCTCTACATCAAGGTTTCCATAACCCTAGTTACGGGAGTTTAGCTATTCATCTCTATATAAGAAATCAAATATATATTGATGTTCATAAATGGCTTCAAGAGGGCACTTACAAAAGTCACAATATTGTTTTTCTCAATCTTCATTGGAAAATATAAAAACTAATAATCAGATCTCAATCTCTAGATTCAAATCTCAATGAAAAATGTTACACAACTCACAATAGAGGAGAAAGTATGAAACTAATGATAAAAGATATGGACTAAACCCTAATACTTGATATTTATATGATTCCAGAACTGAGATTTTAAAATTCAAACACAGATTTTCCATTTTATGGTCGATGGGTCAAGCGATGGTTCATCACAGGTCCGGCGGTCAGTCGACTACACCGTTGTTGGGTCTCTAATGATTCCATTCTCTTCTTCTGGGTGACGATTATATCGACGGTCCATCTCAAGGTCGACGGCCCATTTCCTGGACCATCGCAGGACTTCCAGTGATTGTGCGTTCTGTATCTTGGCGACGGTTCAGACCGACGGTTCGTCTCATAGCCGACGGTCCATCGCTTGTTCCGTTGCGGGATGTCTAGAGTCTTTGACTTCTACTTTTGGTCGACGATTCGTCGCAAGATCGACGGTCCGTTACATAAACTGTCGCTACTCACTTTTCTTTGTTTTGCTCAGATTGTCCATGTTATTCTTCATTCTCAGTTCTTATCTTGAAAACACAAAAATACCATGTTAATTACAACAATGGTTTCTTGAAAACACACAATTATCCTAAGAAAAAGGCCTAAAATGTTCCATTAAAATCCGGAACATCAAGCCATCAGCTCTAGTCATCAGCCTTAATAAAAAAATAGCAAAATTCATTTTGAAAGTGACGACTAGGGTGACATCACATCACCTAACTGATGGGTCGTTAACCTTTTTGTCAACTAAAGTATTTTTTATAATTGTTTTGATTTCTTTAGGGGTATTTTGGTCTTTTTCTCACCCCAAACTCCTCTCCCGCAACTTAAAACCACTAATATTCCTTATTACCTTCAATTATACAAATCAAAAAACTGATCTCTCCTCTCTAAATCCCTAATTCAAGAACTCTAGGGTTTTCTCAAGGTTGGTCATTTAAAGCTTCAAGGGTTGACTTCTCTCTGTTTGATATCTCTGGCATGTTACTCTTCTCCAAATCTTATTTTATCAAAATCATGTGTTTATAATTGTACCCATGTGATTTTATTGATGATTTTAAATGTGGGTTGAGGATTATTGAATATTTTTGAATTAATAGCTTTTCCCATGGATTTTATGAATCATGTACGGTTTGAATTGATGGTTTTGAACATATTGGGTGTATGGGAATGGTGAATAAACTAGGGGTTCATGGTTTCCCACAAATTTGTGAATTTTGATAATTGAATTAGTATAACCCCAACCTAATCTTGTGAAGTTGGATTTTAATATGAGTATATGCATACTAAACTACTCTTGAATTATGACAATTGCATAAAAAGGCTAATGAAACATGAATGATTTGAAAGGCCTTTATGGCCATGGATTGATTTTTAAATGGAACTTTGGATTCTACATGGCTAAATGAGTCTGATTCCAAATTGGCTAAATATTTTGAAGTCCTAGGCTAATGGGTTAGAGTCCCAGTTGGCTAAATGGGTCGAACTCCTATTGGTTAGTGTTTTAGAGTCCTATTGGATATTTGATTTGGCATAATGACATTCTCTTGTAAACTGTAGTCAGTGTGACGATTCCACTTAATATTGCCTTAAAGAATGACTCCTTGATTAAATGATGGGTTATGTGCTAAATATTTTAATTGGTCTTAAAAGAGGGTATGCAGTTAAGCCGTGAAAGTGGAGGCCCCGAGGGACCATCACTATAAACCACATTTGTCAGTGCGGGGGTCAAAATGGTCAGGTGTTTAAGTCACCCATTGCTTTATGATCGGGACTTCATATTACCCTTGATCTATGACTGGGAGGTTCGACTCACCTGTGAATGTATGTTATAATTATTCACTGGTTCGTGCGGCTACACTCACTGGGACTTGACCAGGGGGTGAGAGCTGGGGCCTATATAGCCTGTGGGTACTATTATGCTGGTTATGCTACACAGCCTGGCTAATGTCTTACATTATTGTTAAACCTTGTTTCCAATCCCAGCATGTTATATATATGTATGTACAATGTGTGCATCTGGATTTTACTTTGATTTTTGACTTGACATTATTTTATCCCTTCCTTGAGTTATATACTAGCGCTTACCCTGCTAACCGTCTATGGATGTTGTATCCCCAAGCGATGCAGGGAACAACGACGCTTCTACTTTTTCTGTGTAGATTGGATTCTTGGTTGTCATTAGCCAGCTTTGAGGTGGTGAGCTTTCATTTTCTGAAAGGGCTATCATTTTAAAGTCTTGTTTCTTTTATGTCTTAGACTACTTCTATTGGATTATTTTGGCTATCATCGAAGGCATGTCCCGACTTAGATTCGTTTTTGGCTGTTTAGAGGTTTTATGGATAACTGTGGATTGGGATGTTGTTGAGTACTTAGAACCTCAATATGGTTTCTCTATTTCATATGTATGATTTTTTGTAGTTGCTTCCACTGTTAAATATGTGTTGTGTTTTGATTGAATAGTCAAAGGGGGTGGTTTTCGATCCTTGGTAGACTCAAGATACTCGTCACGAACAGGCCCTGGTTCGGGTAGTGACAAGTAGTACTTTCCAAAATTTTAGAGTTGGTGAGCCATCCATCTCCTAGAAGGCATTCTATTTGTATGTTCTTATCTTTCCGTTCATGGTCCGGTCGAGGGCCTTGTCCCAACATAGACAGTTATTCACTTATTAGAGGCTTCATTGACTAATTTTGATTAATATTTTGTTATGACTTAACTTCAAAAGCTTAATGATAAGATTTCTAGACTTCATTACATCTTCAGCATTGCATGTGAATAATGCTTATGATAGTATGTAAAGAGGTCTCTCGAGCCTTTGTAGTTTGGGATACCCATCGCGTCTAGAGCCTTGGCTTGGGTCGTGACTAAACCACTCCCATAATTAGAGATGCTCTAGGTTTGGTAGTCCCACAATGATGGAAGTTTCAATTTTTGTAGGAGTCCCTCTTAGTACAAATTTCTTCAGATTTGAAGGCAAGTGTAACTCGGATACAACCGAGAATAATCCAAGGGAAACGCAAAGTACTTGAATCTGGATAAGAATTCCCAATTTGGGAAAAATACCACCACTAAAGAGATCTCAAGCTCTTGAATATTAGGACATCTCAGTAATAACACCTCCACACTATCAATTGGAAGTTTAACTTCCCTTAATATCCTCAAATTTTCCAATTTAGGGGATTCATCAAAGCTCCCCTGCTTATTGTTTTTCAATCCAAATTCAGCTTAACAAATCTCAACATGCCTTAATTTTTCTATTTTCTAAAAAGTCACTGGTAGCACTGAATATTTTTGACATTTCACAATTAAAGTTTCAAGATGGGGAAAATGTGATTTTGGATCAAAATTTAATTCAAATGTGTGAACTGCTAGGTAGTTCAGGTGAATTAGTGGTTTTAATGTAGTTATCGACAAAGCTCTCATAGCAAAAGAGCTCAAACCCAAGACCTTAAGAAGTCTCACTTTTCTAACCTTACGGAAGGAACTCCAACAGTAAGATTCTCCCGTTAATTGTCATTACCAGTGACCTCAAGTGTTGGGGGAAAGGCTTTCGTGTCTCTTAAATCTCATCACTTAAACTGAAGCTCACTCAACTTTCCTTCTAATAGGATGGTTGAAATTGGCCCTTCACTGCCAACATAAACTTTTGTTTTCTACTCACCTCGAATAAAAAGTGAAGCACTACATCATGAAACTTACAGTAATTAACTTTACCATTATATCATCTCTGTGAAACCATTACCATATTACCGTGGATGAGATCTATCAAGTAACCTTCATCTGACCCTTCCAACAATCTCCCAGATTCAATGTTCTGTACGAAGTCTTCCGCTATCCATAGACTTATCGATTTAGACACTAAAATTCTTGCGTCCTCTGGAAACATTCCCATATAGAGCAGACAAGGCTTCAGATAATCAGGGAAGTTATTGTAACTTAACTGCATAGTTGAATCACAATATACTTTAAACTCACCAAGATAGAAAAGCAGAGAATTTTTAATCTGATGCCACCAGGAGGCTTCCATTTTACTCCTTTTGATAATTACAACTATCAAAATTATTACCAGAGGCAGTCCCTTGCATTTTTCTGCAATTTCTAGACTCACATCTTGTAGTTCAGGTGGGTAAACATCCTGTTGAAACACTTTTTGATGTAATAGTTTGCAGCTCACTTCTGTTGTGAGGAATGTAAGATAATAAGGATCAATATGGTGCATGACATGCTCACCCACTTTCTCAAGTCGAGTAGTTTCTATTATTATGCTTCTATTTTGAACATTAAGAAAATAAAGCCTTAAGTCATCCATGCCTTAGAATCCCACATATCATCCAATACAATGAGATATGTCTTTCCCATTAGGCTTTTCCTCAACTTGTCAGCAAGCATGTCATCCTTATCTCCCTTATCCTTTGAACAGATAATTTGACCAAAAATCTCTTATAATAGCTCTCTCTGTTTATATGTTAGGGAAATGTGCACCATGCTTGAACATCAAAGGAAGAAAAAATCATGTTATTACTGTAGACCTTTCTAGCAATAGTCATTTTTCCTTATCCCCATGCCTATAATTGGGATGACATCTAGCTCACTTTTGCCTCTAATCAGATAGTGAATTATTTTTTCTACATCATTCTTAAAACCCAGTATCCCATCATCGTTCATAGGATTTATACGTTGAGTTGATTAGATTCTTAGATGGATTTACCAAAGAGAAGGGCTTAAGAGAAAGGTTCTAAAACCTCATCTCCATCACCTTTACGAAAATATGCTTGATCTCTTTAATGATCACAGGAAGTGAGAAAAAAATATGCCAAAGAGCATTATATTGAACAAGAATAGAGTCAATCAATATGATAGCATCCAGGATGACCCACTTGTATTAAGATTAACGAGATTCAATGTCAATCAAAAAGATGCTTATGATGGAAGAAGAGTCCAAGAATTATACAGAAGCATGGTCTAAGTTTTACACATATTTCATGATTCAAGTCCAAGTCCAAATGAAAAAGATTGGTCCCATATGGGTTTTGATTAAATTCAGAAACTTTAGATTTCCTAGTTTAAATATTTCTAGTTTAAAAATTACCTAGTTAAAAGTTTCCTGGTTTAAAGGTTTTTTAGTTTAAAGTTTTCTAGTTATAAATGTTTTTAAGTTTAAAGTTTTCTAGTTTAAAAGTTTCCAAGTTTAATGTTTCCTAGTTTTATTTATTTCCATAGAAGTAGAATTCGAATCCCATACAATTTGGGATAGCCATTTTCCCTATTGGGATGGATTTTGTTATTTTCAATTAAACGACATGATGATTAATAATGTTTGAGAGGTTTCTCTTCTTTACACCTTTGTGTATGGTGACTTTGAATTTATCTTGTAACTCTATAAGAACGATTCTTTAGGAGGTAAGATTAATTCTTAGTCTGGTATCTTTGATTTCCAAAAAAGGTAGCCCACTGCATTAAAGCTCTCGCTATGCGCATGGTCCGGGGAAGGGTCCCACCACAAGGGTGTATTATATGTAGTCTTACCTTGCATTTCTGTCATAAGCTTTTTTTAAAGCTTGAAACCGTGACCTCTTGGTCACATGGCAGCAACTTTATCAATTACTCCAAGGCTCCCCTTTAATTTAAAAAGGCTATTAGTCTTATACTAATTATTATATTTAGTTTCTTCAAAATAGGAGTCTAAATCACTTTTAAGCTAGGTTATTGAATTGATTCTATTAATATCATAATTAGTCTTAATCTGCTAATTTTGATTACTAAGGCCAATTAGGATTCTGAGTAATTACCTTGAAATTTGAGGATTTTATTCTTGAATTTCACATATCTTTCAATTCTTGTCTTTAATCTTGGTATTTTTGCTTTCGCATTATTTTTTTGTTTAACTCGGTTCTTATCAAGTTAGTATCAGAGCGATTTTATCAAGATTCCGTTCTTGATAAATCATGGGAGTTTCTGGCAAAGAAACAAAAAAAAAAATCTTCTGTTATTTTTTGTTTTTGTAGATTAAAAGAAAAGCTACATAGTAGCAAAAAAACAAATGTTAAAAAAATTGAAATTGAAAAAAATTTCTATTTACACAAATTGGTCTTTTTTCCTTGTCTCATCAAACCTAATTTGTCTGGATATTGATAAATTCTTTTCATTTTGCATATTACTTCTAAAAAGTTGTTACTAATAGGGTTATATATAAATCTTAAAGATCCAACCAAAGACAGTAATTTGAGTGGGAAAAAGTAAGAAAGTGTGAGATCAAGAGAGTGTGAGTAGGAAAAGGGCCAAAAGTTGAAATGTCTTTGTTTTCTTTGATATTATTTTTGAGATGTCTCAAAATAGATAAGGATATTTATGTTGGGACTCAAAACAGTGACATAGTCAAGTCACTTAGAAGGATCTCTGCTCGACTCGATGTATTAGAGGTTATCTAAAATCCACCTAACCAGGTGAATATAACTGATTTCAGGAGAAGTATTTTTCATACAAGGTGTGAGATAAAGGATAATATTTGCTCTATGATTATTGATTTTGAGAGTGATGCTAATGTGATAAGTCCAAAGATGGTGGAGAAGTTGGAAATTATATTCATTAAACAAAACAATTTTGGTGAACATAAGATGACTAAGCAATGCATGATTTCTTTCTCCATTGAAAGATAATTCAATAATGTTTTTTGTTATATAATTCCAATGCAAGATTGTCATATCATGTCTGGGTGTCCATGACAGTTTGATAGGAATGCAATTTATAATATAGGAAAAATAGAGTTTCTATTAAGCTAAACAAATAAAATATAAACTTGTACCTTTAACCCTATTTCAAGTTTATGAAGATCAAAAATGTGTGAAAGAATCAATGAAAAACTTTGAGAGGGAAAAGAATAGGAGGAGAAAGGGAGTACATGTTGACATTCGAAGAGAGAAAAAGAAAGAGGTTGTATTATATGGAGAGAATGAGATTTCAAGTAAGATCGACATGGAATAAAAGAGAGATGATCATGAGAGTAAAAAAGAGAGGTATTATAGTGAGGCAGAGAGAGAAAAATATTAGAGTTTGGATAAGGTTATTTCTTATTATAACTCTAACATTCCTACTTCTTCTAGTTGTTTTGAATCTTTTTCAGGTACTTATGGAAAAGTTTGAATAAAAAATCATCAGTGAATGAACTTAGTCCTAAGGTGGTCAAAATTAACTATCCCATTGCACAAGTTCATGTTCATGAGAATGATAAAGGTAAAGAGAATTATTTTGGACCTATCCAAGATAAGACTCGTGACAAAAAGTCCAAAAATACAGTGAGTCTAATGCTCATGCAAAAGGAACGAGGTGATAATGCTCATGCAAAAGGAACGAGGTGATGTTGTTCTTTTGTCATATAAGACCAAGTACAGTGTGTACAATTGGTTTATCCACATTGTTGGGATTCCTAGAATACCTAAGGTCTTTTTGGAGGTGGTGACCTACACTCTTAATGCTTATATTAGTGCATTTATTAAGTTTGAGTATGATGATATATTGCTCTATAATAAGTCATTAATTACTACCTCTAAGTTCAACTATATGAGTAATTCACTTCCTTTCAAAATTGAGTATGACGAAGTTGAACATGGATTCCTACTTGTTGGGAAGAGATATGGTGTTTGTAGGAAGAAGCTTGTGAATGAGTTAGATGGTTCTTCCTCTCTTATTCTTGTGTAAAATAATTTTTTGTGTGGTGACTTATTTCTATATGATTCTTTTTGTGATGAATCATAATTTTTCATGTCTTGGTGATTATAAGGTTAAAAAGGTATTTGCTACTAGTGATGAGGAAATGCAAGACTATTATGCTACTAGTTATCAAATATCCTTTGTTGAACCTATTCATGATTCCTTCTTGGTGAACCTGATCAATTACATAGAATTTAATGGACATTTTATTTTGAAATTGAAAGGTTCTTCTAACCTCTTACAATCTCATATACTTATGTTAATAAATGTTATGTGGAAAAATCTTTGAGAAATGTAATTGATGAAGCTTGGCTATATCATAAAAGTGTTCAATTAGATACATATTCTATGGAGCTTATGTCATCTTTGGAAAGCTCATTGGAGTACTTTATTGATAGAGATAAATTAGAGAGGCCCATATCATTTTCTACATCATTTGTACCTGAATTTTGTTGAGCTCATACAAGGAAGAGAATTTTCTATTGGGATGATGATGTCCACATGCTTTGTAAAGATTTATTTTATATTCAAGGATTAATTGAGTTAAGTGAATGCATGGTCACTATCTTGTTTTGTTCCTAACCTTTTTGCATTCAAGTAATGGATGTTGTTTACTATTGTATGTCTTCTTAATTTTTCTAGATATAAAGTCGAGGAATTATTTTTAAGAAAAGGGGAATGATAGCATCCAAGTTGGCCACTTTCATTAAGATTGACGGGCTTCTATGTGAATCAAGAAGATGCTTAAGATGAAAAAAGAGCCCAAGAATGAATCCAAGAATTATGGAGAAGCATTGACTAAGTTCTACACATATTTCAAGATTCAAGTTCAAAGTCAAATGAAGAAAATTGTGCCTGTATGGGTTTGGATTAAATGTGAAAACTTTTTCTTTCTTTGTTTAAAGTTTCCTAGTTTAAAAGTTACCTAATTAAAAGTTTTCTAGTTTAAAGTCCCCTATCTTTTCCTAGCTTAAAGTTTCCTTGTTTAAAAGTTTTCTAGTTTAAAGTTTCCTGGATTTATATATTTCCATAAAAGTAGAATTCAAATCTCATGCTATTTGGGATAGGTTTTTTCCCTATAGGGATGGATTTTGTCATTTTCAATTAGACAACATAATGAATAATAATATTTGAGAGGTTTCTCTTCTTTACACCTTTGTGTGTGGTGACTTTGAATTTATCTTGCAACTCTATAGGAACGATTCTTTAGAAATTAAAATTAATTCTTAACTTGATATCTGTGGTTTTTATTAAAGATAATTAAAAATGGTGATCAGTCTTATACCAATTGTTGAATTTAGTTTCTTTGAAATAGGGGTCTAAATCACTTTTGAACTAACTCTATTAGTATCATAATTAGTCGTAATCTGCTAGTTTTGAATACTAAGAAAATTAGGGTTCTTCGCACTTATCTTGAAATTTGAAGATTTTATTCTCGAATTTCATATATTTTCAAATTTCTGTCTTAAATCTTAGTATTTTTGCTTCCACATTGTTTTCTTATTTATTAAAGTAACCTAATTCTTATGATACTTCAGCTTCATATCCTAAATTGTTAGTAGGCCTCTAAAGATCTTTAAGAATTCATCATGTCTGTGGTGCATCTTTGTGACATCGCTGAAAACAAATGTTAAATATGAAAGCTCTTTCACCATAGTACCAATATGGGGCTTAATCATGAAATCTAAACATGATTCAGATTTCAACATCTCATTTAATTTCCTTAGAAGAGAATCAAGAAAACTCAATCCACCAACTGTGGGAAACTGAGATGAACTGTACTTTAAGGTCTTGTACCTCTCCTCCACTTATGCCTTAAGATCTTTAGTTATATTCAATATTTGTATCATTCCAAGATCAATCTTGCTAACATCGTGTTTGGTTGTAGATCTCGCAAGAAACATTTGAATTGTTGTAGTTTTGATTTTGATGATTTGACAAATACAAAGAAGGAACCTGGTCCATCAATTGTTGTGGTGTCCTATTGTCGTTAATGTACAGTTGTACACTATACTATTTTGTTTTGGCCAGTAGTGCTGTAGCAGTGCTGCCAATAGGGTGTTGACACTTGGTCCAATAGAATGATCTTAAGGTATTGGATTGCTAGTATAAAAGATTGATGTGACAAGAGCAAAATCTAATTTTTCAATAACTCAAAAAGATCCATCTCTCAAGCAAAAACCATTCTCATAAAAAAGGACACTACTCATCTCAATAAAGGACCTAATCGAGTTGATACCTTGGTCTTTGTTGTTTCATTGAGTCTTCTATTCATGAAATTATAAATCTGCTCCTATGCTATAAAAGATTGTAGATTTTGGTCTTGTCTATGTCTTAAGCTGAGTCAAAGGAACTAGAGTTAGTTGTTGTTTATGCCTTGGTGTAGTCAAGTTCTATTTATCATGCTTTATGTTATTCTGCATAGAGTTACCTAGGAATGTCTAGTAGATTTAGTTGACATATGGGTGTATTAGAGTTGTTGCATCAATCTTGTAATAGAGTTATTACGAGGTAGTAGGATGAAGAGTTTAATCCAGGTGGTAAAGTTATTGGGGTCTGTAATCACTCTTTAGCTTGAAGCTAGTGGATTTTGCAGGAAACCAGTGAGACAGGTCATGGTTTTTTCTTCCATGAGCAAAGAGGTTTACTGTTATTTACTTTCAGCAATTTACATTTATCTTACGTATTTTACAGTTTCTGTATCGTAGGGACTTGGTCCCTTTACTGGTGGTGAATTCATACTAGCCAACTATTACACAGAGCATGTCACCCACAATAACTCCAATCTTTTCTAAGACTTCATTCAACCTCTTGCTGTTAATAACATGATTTGGCACATCATCGAGAAAAAACAACAAGAACTCTATTGCCACATCAATGTTGCGAGCAATGACATTAGTAGAAAAGTTCTTAAGCTTCTCATTTCTAAGATATACCAGCAGATTATGGAGATAATGTGAAAATCCTTTATGTAATTTGTCATCCTTGAAAGTTCTTGATTGACAAATCTTGGAAGCCTTCAGTTCATGAAAAAAAAAAAATTCTGCATTTTTAGTTCCTCTATCTCAAGCAAGAAAAGTAGATAGGAAGGATTTCTAACGATGTCTTTGTCATCGTCATCTTCATCCCCTTCTAAATATGTTTCATATTCATCCCCGGAACCCCGAAAAATAAAATACAATTGGTCCACACTGTTGGCCATTAACTGAACTCGGGTCTTTAGACCTTCCAAATTCTCATGGATGACGTAACCATTTATCTCAGAGACATATAAGTACCTCAAAAATCTCATTTTCTTTTTGAACAACTTTCAGTTGCTTTATCCCAATGATTTGTCCATTCTCTAGCCTATCCAATTCCCGGCATATGAGTATATCATTTAGATTCTTGTCGAGGCAATCCAAACATTCCGGCAAATCAGAATCATTCAACTCATAATTCTACCATAAAATGGTATTGCCTTCAATGAATTCCAGAAACTGTGTTTCTGGCCTTTCCAGATTAAGGTTAGCTTTCCATTCGTCTGGAATTTCACCAAAAACTAGGTGAAGCATTTCCACAATTGATTTGGCATTCTTTGTGATTTTGACCAAGGAATTAGGCAAAAGAGCGTGATTGTACTTGCTAAATGTTGAAAAAGTCTTATCTTCATCTCAAGTGTCTCAATTTGACCAATCTTAACACTACTCAGATGACCTCCACTCTTGATCCTTCTTAGCGGATCTCAATGTCATTTTGAGCCATCTTCAGTAGATAAAGCAAAATTCCTGCAAGTTCAACTCTTGAAATATTAGTTTTATTAAATAAGAGCAACATTTCCGTTCATGTCTTTTAGTATCTACTACTAGATGTTATGTTAATGCTTGTGAAAGATTACACATCTTCTGTGCCATTTTGGTCATGGAAAATTTCACAAACAGGTTTTGACTAGTAATACATAACTCTCGTTATTTTCAAATACTCCCTCCGTCCCTAATTACCCATCCCAAATTTCTTTATTTGACTTCCCATTTTACTTGTCTTTTTTCATTAATCAAGAAGAGATAATTTTTTCTTTGTTTTACCCTTTGCATTAATTATTTTTTCTTTAAATTAAAATATAAACATCATTTAAAAATAGGAGCACTATGGTAAACTAGCTATGTTATTAATTATATTTTTTTAATCGATGTGTCATCTCAATTTGGGACGGAGGGAGTATGTCATAAGTTTTTGGTGAAGAAAAACATTGTATTTCTCTCAATGCACTATCAATTCATTTACAATCTGTTAAACAGACAAAAAACAGATGCTATGCTAGTGACTACTACTCTATAAAAGCTTTTATTTATCTCCAACTTCAAAGTGAAAAAAATGAAAAAACTACATAAATGATCAGATCAACATAACAAATGAGAAAAATCGTAAGATCTTAACTAAATATGCGACCAAAAAATTAGGATATAACAGATCAAGTGAAATTAGAAAATGTTTTACCTGATTAAGACCAAAGTTTGCAGATGGAGAAATCTAACAAAACAGGAAAAGATTAATGCTATTCATTAGCATACTCTCACAAGATTAGATGATGCATAATTATAGTTTAACCAACGGACTGGATCTATCCTACCAAAAAATCAATGGTTGTATTACTTTAATAAATAATTCTTGGGTTTATCATATTAATTGCTAGTACAACGAGACAGCTAATTACATTGGCAGGTCAGTATCCATTCCCATTGGCCTTCAAAGTAAATACTTGCAATATTTAATGAAATAACATGGCTTATTTGTACAGAGAGACAACTAATTAATTGGCAGGTTAGTATCGATTCCCATTGGCCTACCCAATGATTAATCATGTAATCCAAGTATTTGGAAGGAGAGGACGGATTTGAAAATTATCCCGCAAAGCGCATCTAGTAACTCAGTTTACAGAAGAGTAATATAAAATTAAGGTCAGTGGAAGCATAAGTATATAGTGAATGATGTTATAAAATGTTGGTGAAACCTGTTACTTACAGTAGCATGCGACAGTATTTTTTCATTTGTTCTTATATCATTAACTAGTCATCAAACATGCATGTCCCATGCTAATTAGTACAAACATCTTATAGTAACATAGATAATATTAGTATAGTATGTTTTTATGATGATGATTTTAGAACTGTGAATTTATATTGGAGTGGGAAATTAAGTTTAACTTTTGCTCTTTCTAAAGTTGTACGAAAATGTTTGAGTCTTGGCTGTAAAATTAACTACCGAAGACATGAAAGAGCTCGAATTATATGCCTCTTGTGATGTTGTCAAAGGTGAAAGACTGTGTGTACATGTCATCTACTTGGCTAAATTCAGACTTCATCATTGTCCTGGAAAACTGACTAGGGGTTTGATAGATGACATCTTTCTGGCTTCCTATGTTGCTCAAACTCTGTGAAAACATTGTTTAATCTGTGTCGGATCCTTCAAAAATGCGCTATGGGAAATCCAATATGCACTTGGCGGCATTTTTGAAGAGCCTTGAACAACTTAGATGACTTTTTTACATGCAATCATACATATTTATGAAGATAAAATGTATGTTATAAATAGCCCCTGAATCATTTGGTATTAAGCTTTGAATCTACCTTCACACCAGCTAAGACATGTTTATAGGAGGCGACAAGAAATCACGGCAAATGTAATACCCCGTATTATTCTTAGCTCAGTTCGGCTTCTAGTTGCATGCATAAGAGGCTTAAATCCTGAAAATTTAACCAAGTGTTGAGGACAGTCTTATTTTCGGCCTCTTAACTTTGAGGATTTTTAAATTGGTCTTCCCGACCCCGAGATGTTGGTTTTTGAGTTAATTCATGTTCAAGGGTGTAAGGAGCATGTCTCGGGAAATTTTTAGATTTTTTGGACGAGGATTGGGTCGTATTTGGATTTCGATTCCAGTAGCTCACCACAATAGCATCGCGCCGCGCTGCTTATAGCGATGAGACAATCACCGCATCGTCGTTCCCTTTTAATCTGCATTCCAGTTACGAATTTAATCTCCCGAGGGGAAATTATGTCTTTTTCCATCTACCCAATTCGTAAAAACACGAATTAAAGCATCGGTTAGGGCATTATATGCCTATTTTCCCAAATTCTTCTCTCAAAGAAACCCTAATTATCTTCCAAGAACATTAAATTCAATTTCCTCCTCTCCAAGAAAACCAAGAATTTAAGTTTTCCAATCCAAGAACTTTTAAGAAAGCTCCAAGATTGGTATTCTTCTTTCAATCTTAAGGGTTTAAGGTATGTGTGATGTTCATCCATAGGTGCTTTCTACCCATGGAGTTCAAGAATGTATTTTTATATTTTAAATTATGAATTATACATGTTTATCATGAATTATCTCCGTGAAACTCTTACAAATTTTAATTATAAATTATGTTTACACGTGTTTTTTGATGGAAAGAGCCCTTACATGTTTGAATGATGAAATTTTCATGTTGAATCCTTAATTCATAGTTTTGGTATTGTAACTATGTTATTTTCGCATGCTTTACCATTCTCATGCTTGAGATTACGAATTTCATGTGTTTGATGAAATATCTAAATGATTGGGTTTTGAACACTGATTCCTGATTATGGTTTCAACGCTTTTTTACGTCCTTATTATTATTTCTGTTCAGTGCTGGAAGGTTATGAACACCCGATACTAAGTTATTTACATAATTTTAGTATCTTCAGAATTGTTTCAGATAAACCATGAGCATTGTCATTCAGTTATCTATCATGATCAGTTAATTGCTCAGTTAAACTTAGTTCAGTCCAGTAATCAGTGTCAATTTAGTTGGGAGTAGGATTTAGCACCGAGCGAATTCAGGGATGGCAGATTCCCCGTCAGTTAGGCAGAGTCGTTTGTAGTTGTCCCTGTATTCCAGAACAACGTAGCCGGCGTAGGATATAAGGAGTCACCATTCAGTTTAGGCTTGACTTCCTCCGAGGAGTAACCCATTAGTTTAGGCTTAACTTCCTCTCAAGGGTCACCCGTCAATTTAGGCTTGACACCCTGGTCCTTTAGGACATCAGATTGGTGTATCCACACAACCATTGTTAGTACCCGCGACATGGTACTGACACTCTTCAAATTGGGGTTACAGGTAGGACACCACTTAGCTCAGATTAGAGCATGTCGGTTAGATGATACCTCCTACAGTGTCAGTACAGTATTAAGTACATTATTCATTTAAGGTATTCTTAGCCATAGCATACAAACTTCAATTTATTCAGTTATTACATTTCAGTAATTCAGTTTACAGATTATTTTAAAAACATTATATGCTTGGTCTTGCATTCTCAGTATTTCAATTTTCATGTATGCTTACTCAGTAATATCATTTTATTCATTTAGTCATTACTTCCTGCACGGTTAACCCTTGCATTACAGCCTAACCTCATCTCATATACCAGTACATTCAAAGTATTGACTATATACTTTCATCGCACTATGATGTCTTATATCAAAGGTTCAGACACACAGTTTTCTGACCGCACTTAGACAGTTCAACTTATCAGCAACAACAGTCGTGGTGAGTCCTTATCTAACGAGGACATGATTATTTTATCTCAGTTTATCTTAGTAGTTCGGTATTTCTATTTAGTCAGAGTTAGTTGGGGGTTTGTCCCATCAAATCCACAGTCAGTCAGTATGAGACTTTTCAGACATTCAGATAGTTAGTTGGTTTATCAGTGATTTTATCAGTCATTTCAGTATGTCTTCATACATTTCAAATCTATGATTTAATCGTGTTTCAGTATTTAAAACCTTATGAAATTATTAGTTGTTTTTCTGCATATGTTGTTTATTATCAGTTTACTCGGTGGTCACAGCAAGTACCGACTCATGGGTTAGCTTGTAGTCACTTATGACCGTGAGCACCGTTGTTGCAACTAGGGGTAGCCTCGGGTCATGACAAAACTTAGTATTAGAGCCTAAGGTTTTAAAATACCCTAGTGATTCTGAAAAGTTGTGTTGAGTAGAGTTTTGTGCATGGGTGTGAAGCGCGCCACACTTATGGACAAGAGGCTATAAGATATTTTAGGAAAAGTTTCCCTTCTTTTAGTGTTCATGTCATATGAAAGAGAATGAGCTCTATTTAAAACTCTCTTTCTGACTCATCATTTATTTTGTTTATAGATAAATGCCTCCCAAAAAAAACAACGAAAGAAAGAACGGGAAGCAACCCGCACATCCGCCTGTTCAGGAAGATTCCCTAAATGAGTATGTCTCTCACGAAAAATTCAGAGCTACTTTCACTACCTTAGCTCATTCAGTAGTTGTTCAGAATGATCAACATGTTGTTGTCCTTGCAAGACTTATGGTTCATACTCAGCAGAGTGAGGAGGAGAAGCGTATGAAGAAAGAGGGAGTGGATAAAAGGGCCATAACAGGTAGTTTTAAGTCAAGGTCAGAGAGTGGTAACCATTTCCAGTTCTACCAAAAATTCTCAGCCCCAACTCCTTATTCAGCTAGTACGCCAGTGCCAAAGTTCAGGAAAGGCAATCGGGATAGAGAGCTAAGCTCTAGGCCCTAGGGTAACATAAATAGTGGTCGTACTAATCCGTTCTGTGGGAAAAGTGGTAGAAATCATCAAGGTGTGTGTAGTGCTGGTAGTGGTGTATATTTTGGATATAGCAAGCCAGGCCACAGGGGCAGGGATTGCTCAAGGGCTAGTCAGAAGGGCCAGTCTAATCTGTCATCAGCTCCAGCAGGTCACCCGATTCAGTAGGGCGCCACTTCCAGTTCCACCATTGGTCAATGCCAAATAAGATTGTATGCACTCAAGTCCCGACATGATCCAGAAAGTTCTCCTGATATGGTTACAGGTACATTACAGGTCATTCATCTTCATGTTTATGTTTTATTAAATCCTAGATCTTTGCTTTATTTTGTGGCTCCTTATATAGCTGTCAGTTTCGATGTCAAACCAAAAACATTAGCAGAGTCTTTCTCAGTATCTACCCCAGTGGGTAAATCTATTATAGCCAGACAAATATGCAGAAAATATCCAATTGTATTATCTTAGAATATCAATTTAGTAGAGCTTGTGGAGTTAGAGATGACTGATTTTGATGTCATTCTTGTCATGGAGTGGCTCTACTCGTGTTATGCCTCAGTTGAATATAGAAATACAGTTGTTCATTTTTAGTTTCCTAATAAACTAGTTATTGATAGGTGGGGTAGTATCTCAGTGCTTAGGGGTCAGATTATTTCATATTCTAGAGCAAGAAAGATGATATCTAAGGGATATGATTTTAGATCCCTTCTAAGAATCCTATGACAATATATTACCTAGAGTTAGAAGCATGAACCTAGAAGTTTAACAGTAGTAGAGTGAGAATAGTGTTAACTGAATTTGGTAGATTTTGTATCCATGGGGTTAGTTGTATGATCGATGAACCAGAAAGCTTGAAATAATGTATGTAAAAATTTATGTTTATTGATTCGAAGCCAAGTATGATGGTGTGGGCATGCTTATATAGTACCCTTGAGTTTCTAGGTTTGAATGAGGCTAGTAATATAGTAATTGATGTTCTTACCAGCTAAGTTATGGGCTATTGGGTCGGATGTTCAGGTCTAATAGTAACTCTCATAGTTTAGAAAAAAAATATAAGTTTAGATGTGTAATTTAGTAGGCTATGAAGGAAGATAGTATGGTTCATTAAAAGTTTGGGAATATCCATGTTACGTGTTAGGATCTAAGTTTGAATCTTGGATGGTTGCAGTTCAGTTTTGAGTTTATCAAAAGGGTCCCGCAGACTTAGAGTGATGGCTTATAGCTAAGGGGGAGATGATAGAATAAGTAACCAAGTCAGGCTCTTAGATTTCAGTAGTAATGCCAGTACGTTGTAGGATAGTTGTAATAGAGGATGATGCCCAACCCATTCTTATTTCAGTATTTGTACTTCAGTTATCACGATATATACACATGTCTTACATGTCAGTTCCCTGATCATAGCTCAAATTCATGCACCTCCCATAAAATCACGTGCACTACCAGTTCTTAGTATAAGGAGTTCTAGTTTTCTTAGCTGTACGAATCATATTCCATGAAATTTATAAACTCCAAACCCAGGTCATGTAGTTCATGACTCATATGCTCATGCTTTACAGTAGGTTTAGTTCCAGTACTCATGTTACACTCTTAATGATCAATGAAATTTAGATTTATGTCATGCATGTCCTCAATTCAGACCTCTTTGATAAACTCATGTCATTGATACTCTATTCCTTAGGCCTCAGTTAAGTGTTGAGATTATTCTTTCATGTTTTAGGTCCTCATATTCTAACCTTTCAGTGACCTCCCCTTATGAAATGATGGTGATGATGGGTAATTTTTTCAGATGTGAGAGAGTAAATATTTTATGTTAAGGAAGGATTGTTGCATTCTTATTTTACATGAGGCTATAGGTTTGAAGAATGATTGAGGCAAGGCTTTTGATACATACCTTGGTTAGTTAAAATTTAGTGTATGTTTTCTTAGGGACATCGCCTGGAAGTTTTTATTGATAGGTATTAGACAATATGAAAAAAATTCTTTTATGGGTGTTGTTTAGAAGTCCATATGTAGTTATGAATATAGGCTTGAATGTCGTGTTGATATGTAAGTGGATAGATGCATTGAGCGTTAGTGAATGGCTAGTAAGAGGTTGAATATAGTTGTGGAAGAGGTAGTAAGAATTATTCATGAGATGAAGAGTTGTGAAAATACATTGTGTGTTGAATTCATGACTCAAACTAGTATTACAGTGTTATGTGTGCACTTTGTAGATTCGAGTAGGCTTGAACATAGTGAGAGAATTGAGTTCAGCTCAGACTTTAGTAAATAGAGTTATCAGTGCCCATGTGAAATATTTTCAGTAGCCCAAGGTGAAGTGCAGTATTGAAGCGGAACGTATAGTTGAGGGAGTATTTGAGGAGTATGTCTAAGCTTAAAAGTAGCAGTTGCATCGTCTAAGGCATAGAAATTCGAGTTTATGTTTCATAGGCCAATATTTCATGTTACAGAGTTATAGATTTATTAAGAGTCCTTACTCATATATCTTATTAAGATCATGCCCAAGTTCTTTGCTTCCCACTGTTATTATAACTTCTTAGAAAGAGTGTTGAAGAAATACTCCAGTTGAGTATAAGCTTTCAGTATAATTCAGTTCGTATAGCCAACAATTCATTTTAGCAGTCTACCAAACAAGTTGCTATGGTTTTCCATCTTACGATCTAGTCTTACTATCAGAAGTTTCATGAATATTACCATTCTAAGAGATAGTTTGTTCACATCCATGTAAATTGTAAATTCAGTTCAGTTCATGCATCATGATTCAGATTCAGGTATTCAGTCATGATTCAGTTCATAAGTGCCTCGGGCATTATCTCAGTCTTTCCTTAAGATTTCAGCCAATTCTGTACCATTCAGGGGACGAATAATCCCAAGAGGGAGATGTTGTACTACCCCGAGTTTTCATGTCTTAAACCTCTTATATTTTCTTCACTAAATTAGATCCAGTATAAAGTAATGGTTACTCATAACTTGACTCTCTCATTTCTATCTCAGCCTTGTAACCATTATCATGCCATTGCATGTGTTCAAGGAAATCAGTTCAGTTCATGTATCATGTTTTGAAATTAGTTATGCAATCATGTTCAAAGTCATGCATGTTCAGTTCATGATCTCAGTTACCTCAGTACAGTACTCTCAGTCTAACCAGTCTCATTCGAGGACGAATATTCCCAAGGAGGAGATATTGTAATACCCCGTATTATTCTTAGCTTAGTTCGGCTCCTAGTTGCAAGCATAAGAGGCTTAAATCCTAAAAATTTCACTAAGTGTTGGGGACTTAGTCTTATTTTTGGCCTCTTAACTTTGAGAATTTTAAATTGGTCTTTTCAACCCCGAGATGTTGGTTTTTGAGTTAATTCATGTTCAGTGGTGTAAGGAACATGTTTCGGGGAAGTTTCTAATTTTTTGAACAAGGATTAGATTGTGTTTGGATTTCGATTCTAGCAGCTCACCATGATAGCATCGCATCGCGCTGCTTATATCGATGAGACACTCACCGCATCACGGTGCCCTTTTAATCTGCATTCTAGTTATGAATTTAATCTCCTGAGGGAAAGTTAAGTCTTTTTCCATCGACCTAATTCATAAAAACATGAATTAAAGCATCAGTTAAGGCATTACATGTCCATTTTCCCCAATTCTCCTCTTAAAGAAACCCTAATCATCTTCCAAGAACATTAAATTCAATTACCTCCTCTCCAAGAAAACCAAGAATTTAAGTTTTCCAATTCAAGAACTTTCAAGAAAGATTCAAGATTGGTATTATTCTTTCAATCTTAGGGTTTAAGGTATGTGTGATGTTCATCCATGTGGCCTTTCCACCCATGGAGTCCAAGAATCCATTTTTATGTTTTAAATTATGAATTATACATGTTTATAATGAAGTATCTCCATGAAGCTCTTTCGAATTTTAATTATAAATTATGTTTACAAGTGTTTTTCAATGGAATGGTCCCTTATATGTTTGAATGATGAATTTTCATGTTGAATCCCTTATACATGGTTTTGGTATTGTAACTATGTTATTTTCACATGCTTTAATATTCCCATGATTAAGATTACGAATTTCATGTGTTTGATGAAATGTCTAAATGATTGGGTTTTGAACAATGATCCCCTATTATAGTTTCAAAGCTTTTATACGTTCTTATTGTTATTTCTATTCAGTGCTGGAGGATTATGAGCACCCTATACTTAGTTGTTTACATAATTTCAGTATCTTCAAAATGGATTTAGATAAACCATGAGCATTGTCATTCAGTTAGCTATCATGATTAGTTGTTTGCTCAGTTAAACTTAGTTCAGTCCAGTAATTAGTAGTAGTTCAGTTAGGAGTAGGATTTAACACTGAGCGAATGTAGGGATGGAGGATTCCACATCAGTTAGGCAGGGTTGTTAGTAGCGGTCCCTGTATTCCATAACTACATAGCTAATATAGGATATGAGGAGTCACCCGTCAGTTAAGGCTTGACTTCTTCTGAGAAGTCATCCATTAGTTTAGGCTTAACTTCCTCTCAGGGGTCACCTTTCATTTTAGGCTTGGCACCCTGGTCCTTCGGGACATCAGATTAGTGGATCCACATAGCTAATTTTAATACCCACAACACAGTACTGACACCCTTCCAACTGGGGTTACAGGTTGTACCCCACTTAGCTCAGATTGGGGCATGTCGGTTATATGATACCTCCCATAGTCTAAGTACAATATTCAGTACAGACTACCATTTATTCAGTTATCAGATTTCCGTAATTGAGTTTAATAATTATTTCAAAAAATATTATATGCTTGATCTTGCATTCTCAATATTTTAGTTTTCATGCATGCATACACAGTTATCTTATGCTACTCAGCTAGTCATTATTTCATGCATAGTTAACCCTTGCATTACGTCCTAACCTCATCTCATATACTAGTACATTCAAAGTACTGATCACATACTTTCTTTGCGCTATGATGTCTTATATCATTGGGTCGGATGCACAATTTCCTGACCGCGCTTAGATAGTTCATTTTATCAGCAACATCAGTCCCGGTGAGTCCTAATCTATCGAGGACATGATTGTTTCATCTCAATTTCTCTCAGTAGTTCAATATTTCCATTTAGTCGGAGTTAGTTGGGGGTTTGTCCTTTCAACTCCACAGTGAGTCTGTTAGAGGTTTTTCAAACATTCAGACAGTTAGTCGGTTTATAAGTTATTTTATCAGTCATTTCAGTATGTCTTCATACATTTTAGATCTATGATTTAATCATGTTTTAGTATTTAAAACCTTATGGCATTAGCAATTGTTTTTCTACATATGCTATTTATTATCAGTTTACTCAGTGCTCAAAGCAGGTACCAGTTCATAGGTTAGCTTGTGGTCACTTGTGACCGTGTGCACCATTGATGAGACTAGGGCGTAGCCTTGGGTCGTGACAACGAAAGTCCATCTGATATATATTGGTCCTCCAATTATGTAAAGCATACCAAAAAAAACCTTAGCTATCAATGTAGTGTAATAATATAAGAGGATAGGTGTTTGAGCTCCTAGCCGAACAATAAACTTGAGTATAAGCAATGGATACAATAATTGGCTATGAAAGAAATCCTACTTAGTTTGAGATTGACATGGAGCAATCAAACAAAAGCATGAATTAGCAAAAAACAAATACAAAGAAAAAAGAAAAAAATCAAAAAATACCATTGTTGTGGTAACATGCACACGCTTAATTCACAGCTGCTGGAGATATCTCTACCTACTAAACCTGTATTTAACATATTGTTTGCACTTTAGATTCACCTAGATACTCAAACTACATATAGGAGTTCGTTTCTACGTACCTTAGTAATGAGGTCTATATGGTCGCATCCTTTAATATCTTCAACTGTTTCCTTAATTTGCATAGGTGAAGCTCTAACATATTTCTTCAGGGATCCAATCAACAAAACTTATTTCAGTGTTGGAATATCTGCAAAACTAAAGGGGGATATTCTCAAGCTCATTGCAACCATTTATAATAAGTATTTTAAGCTGGGGAAAGCATTTTTCTGAGACAACCCACCTTAAAATAACTAAGTATGATAGCTTTAAAAACCTAAGTGCATGGAACTTGATATCTCTGAGACACCACTACTTTGATAGCAGAATCTCAGAATTATTAAAGGTTCAAGAAATTCTATGCCAAAACTTGGATCTTAATGGAATAACTCAAGTGAATTGACCAAAGGTGATGAGAGATGAGAAATGGAAATAGAAAATGAAGAGCAGTTAAGTAATTGAATTGTAATTTCTGAATGAATATCTCTAAAGGATTACAATGTTAGCCCCATATTCTCATGTTTTAATAAAGAAAAACTAATAAACAAATATCTTGTAGGATACACTAAATATACAGTCGATCAAAAAATGATCCCGAAGGACTAAATCTAAGATATCCTAGAATCTCCAAGAATCTCACTGCAACGCCCCTAAATCTCATTTTCGGGATGCCACACGATGCTTTGAACTACAAGTAGTCCTGAGCTAACCTTGGCTACTCTTTTACTAAATTTGAATCTTAACATAAGGGAAATATGAATATGGAAACATAATAAATGCGGAAATATTATCTGAAATATATTAATCTCACAAGTCCTGGTAAACAATACCGAGAAATCTGAATATTGAATCAAAAGTCTAAAACTGAATCTAGTAGTCCGACAAGCCTCTACTGACTGAGTCTAGAGAGTCACTGGGACAATCCCCAGCTGACTAAAATTGTCTGAAGTGAATAATGAAACATCTACTAATAAACCAGAAATCAGAGTAGCTAAGTCCCCAAAATATGAGGACTCAGCAACTGCAGGGATGTAGATGAGATGCTCGAAAATCACTCACGCTGCTGAGACTGAGCACCTGGTCCAACATTATGAGACAATGTAGCACATAGACGTATATGTGAATCAGTACTTTGATGATGTACTGAGTATATGGGGGTGAATGCAATAAGTAAGCAATATTATCACAATTTATGAAATCATGCATGCTAAATGTAAATGACTCACATCGGCTTGAGTAATCAGGAATCTGAAGATTATAAATCATGAATAGTAAAGCACATAATATAAATCTTGTGAGTCATAACACTTAGTTCTAAAATCTATATTTCTGTTCTATTCTCAAAGTATATAGGCAAAGTGAAAAAGGACTCACTATTTTATGCCTGAAACTAAAAGCTGTAATTCTGTAATCTGAAATCGTAAGTAAAATAATATCTGAGTAAGTTTGTGAGCCTTTACACTTAGTTTTTCTAAAAGCTTTTCTATTAATCTTTTCTGTTAGCTAGCAGGGAGGTTCTCTTAACCGACATAAACCATGTGATCATTCATGGAGTCCAACGTTCTTGTCCACCTAAGGAGGAATCCTCACGTTGGGGAGAGGATTCATACTCTTGACAGGGAGTATAACCTATCTAAGTGATCACATATCTATCATCCACGTAGAAGCGGCAATAATCTAAATCCTAGGTTGGCACGTAGTTCTTGGGTATGAAACCGTAGTAATGTACGCATCTCGGTGCTAAATACTACTCCCATTAAATCTGTATGCTCATTCTGAAGAAAATCCACTTTAAAATAGTCTAATGGTTTGTAATAAAAACTAACTGCATATCTGTAAAGCTAAATCTGTAATTTGAATCTATAAAGTGGATTTCATATCTATTCTGAGACCAAAAGGTCAAATCTTTATCAATAATCTAAAAGGAATCTAATCCTAGGGTGCCTTATATCACAACAATTCTGGAAATAGCAATCTTAAATTAGGGCTTAATGACCCATGTATCAATCTCATGTTAAAACATCAAAATGTTCATGCTTGATAATGTAAACATTGAAAATTCAACCCAAAATCTGGAAATTTCTGCAATATGCATGAAAATATGAACATAATCAAGTAATTCAACTTCTAAATCATTGGAAATCTCATAAGCTTGTAAATAACATTAATGGGTATAAACCGCGGAGTTGCGACGCGCCAAAATCGCCAGGGAGGCCAAAAGAGAAATTAGGCCTCTTTGCGACGCGCCAAAATTGCGGAGTCTCACTGAAAATGGACAATTATCATTTAAACTGTCTCCACGAAGCTCTAAGGACCCAAATCACGATGTTTTACGACTGAAGCTTAAAATAGCCCTAACTTCTCACTCGTTCATCGGATTTAGGTGAATCTTATATCATTGGAAAGATTATTAAATTTCCCACACAACGGGAGGTCTAAATCTAGAAAATTCCACAAAGAATAATTATTCTTCATTTTGAAATCTATCCCTTAACATTCTAGGGGAGGATTTTAACTAGAAAAGGTACGTGTTATTACAATATTTCCCCCTTGGGAACATTCGTCCTCGAATGTGGCTAGATAAGCTGAGAATACTGAGTAATCTGAGGCTATAAGATATCATGCATAACTGAATTAAACTGAACAACTGAATCTAAATCATTCTGAGCTTGTGAGTAATTATGTGAGTGCATGAACTTACATGAGGGAAACTATATAGCTGAATATATGATTAGAAAAGAACTGAATTGAGGAAGAGTATTACCTTCGGCTAAATCTGAGTTTACGGAGAAAAGGTGAGGGTACTTGGCTCACATATCTGCTTCTGCTTCCCAAGTAGCACCCTCAACCGACTGATTCCGCCAAAGAACTTTGACCAAGGAAACATCTTTGTTCCTTAGTCTATGGATATGATGATCTAAAATATCAACTAGAATATCTTCGTATGAAAGGCTGTTCTGAATATCTGAGCTTTCTATAGGAACTACAATAGTAGAGTCACCGATGCACTTCTTAAGCATAGAAACATGGAATACAAGATGAACGACTAATAAGTCTGTAGGAAAATCAAGCTCATAAGCTACTCTCCCAACACGACTCAGAATTCTATAAGGGCCAATATACCGGGGACTAAGCTTCTCCTTTTTGCCAAATCTCTTCACCCCTTTCATAGGTGAATTTTTTAAATACACCAAATCACCAACCTCAAACTTGAGGTCCCTTCTTCTCATGTCTGCATATGATTTCTAGCGACTCTGGGCTATTTTCAATCTTTCTCTAATCAACTTAACTTTCTCCATAGCTTCAAACACTGCATCGGGCCCAAACAAAGCGGCCTCACCAACTTCAAACCAACCTATGGGCGTTTTACATCTCCTCCCATAAAGAGCCTCAAAAGGAGCCATCTGAATGCTGGAATGGTAACTGTTATCATAAGCGAACTCGATCAATGGAAAATGCTCATCCTAACTACCTTTGAAATCATGAGAACATGCCCTCAGCATATCTTCTAGAGTTTAGATAGTCCTCTCCGCTTGACCATCTGTCTGAGGGTGGAAAGCTGAACTAAGATGAACTTGGGTACCAAGACCTTTGTGAAAAGCTCTCCAAAACTAGGAAGTAAACTGAGTACCACTATCTGAGATGATAGACAAGGGAACTCCATGCAATCTAACTAACTTTCGGATATATAACTTAGCATAATCCTCAGCTGTATAAGACGTGTGAACTGGAAAGAAATGAGTTGACTTAGTTAATCTGTCTACAAATACCCAAACCGAGTCATGATGACGACGCGAATTGGGCAAACCAAACACAAAATCCATATTCACCTCTTCCCACTTCCAAGTAGGGATACCAAACTCTTGCAATTTACCACCAGGTCTTTGGTGATCTACCTTAACCTATTGACAAGTTGCACACTTAGCTACGAACTCTGCAATATCTCTCTTCATACTATTCCACCAACAGATTTCCCGTAAGTTGCGGTACATCTTGGTAGCACCTGGATGAATAGAATAATGTGTACCATGCGTTTCAGCCATAATCCTCTGTATCAACTCATCAACACAAGTCACACAAAATCTACTTTGGTATCTCAATACGCCATCTCCCCCTTGGGAGAAAACCTCTACCTTTTGATCTTTAACCGACTCCTTTAGTTTAACCAAACTAGAATCCATATCTTTCTTCTCTTTCACTTTCGAAACTAGGGAAGATTCAGACCTACTCTGAACCCATACATTCCCTTAAACTGAATCAACTAACCTAACGCCCAATCTAGCCAAACGATGAACTTCTCAAGCTAACTCTTTCTTATCATTTTCCACATGAGCAACACTACCCATAGACAATCTACTAAGGGTGTCTGCCACTACATTGGCCTTGCTGGATGATACAACACACTTATGTCATAATCTTTCAACAATTCTGACCACCTTATCTGCCAGAGATTCAACTCCCTCTAAGTAAACAGATACTGCAAGCTCTTGTAATCTGTGAACATATCAACATGCACTCCATACAGATAATATCTCCAAATTTCTAAAGCAAATACAACAACAGTTAATTCAAGATCATGGGTTGGGTAATTCTTTTCGTAAGGCTTCAACTATCTAGAGGCATAGGCTATAACCTTACCTCTTTGCATTAACACACAATCCAAACCAACTCTACAGATATTATAATACACCACAAAACCATTTCTATCATCGGGTAACGCTATAACTGGGCTGAAGTGAGTCGAGTCTTTAACTTCTGAAAACTCTTCTCGCAGGAATCTGACCACAGGAACTTAAATTTATTTTGGGCCAGTATAGACATAGGGAATGCAATAGATAAGAAACCTTTAACAAAATGATGGTAATAACCAGCTAGACTCAAGAAACTCCTAATGTCTGATGGCGAGATAGGTCTAGGCTAATTTCTTACGACTTCTGTCTTTTGGGGATCAACTCTAATGCCATCAACGGAAATAATATAACCGAGAAAGGCTACTGATCTTAGCCAAAATTCACACTTAATGAATTTGGCGAACAATTGATGATCCCTAAGAGTTTACAAGACAATTCTAAGATGATCTACATGGTCATCCTCACTATGGGAGTATACAAGGATATCATCTATGAATACTATGACAAACATGTATAGATATTTTTTGAACACTCGGTTCATGAGGTCCACAAAAGCTGCTGGAGCATTGGTTAGCCCAAAAGACATGACTAAAAATTCAAAATAACCGTAACGGGTCCTGAATGTTGTCTTCAGGGTATCATATTCCCTTACTTTAAGCTGATGATAGTCGGATCTAAGGTCTATCTTTGAGAAATAACTTGCACCTTAGAGTTGGTCAAATAAGTCATCAATTCTAGGGAGAGGATATTTGTTCTTGACTATGACCTTATTTAGCTGACGATAGTCAATGCACATTTGCAAAGAACCATCTTTCTTTCGCATGAATAGGATAAGACCGCCCCATGGAGAAACACTAGTCCTTATGAAACCTTTATCTAAAAGATCTTTGAGTTGATCTTTTAACTCCTTAAGCTCTACGAGAGCCATACGATAAGAAGGGATAGAAATAGGCTGAGTATCTGAGAGAAGGTCAATATCAAATTCTATCTCTCTATTGGGAGGTACCCCTGGGAGATCTTATGGAAAAATATCAGGAAACTCATTAACTACATGAACTGACTGAATTGTTGGAGTCTCAGACTTTGTGTCTTTGACTCAAACTAGGTGGTAAATGCAACCTTTGGATATCAACTTTCTAGCTTTAAGGTAAGATATAAAGCGACTTTTGGGAGACACTGAATTACCTGATTGCTCAAAGACTGGCTCATCTGGGAACTGAAACTTTACTACACGAGTGCGACAATATATAGAAGCATAACAGGAATGGAGCCAATCCATACCAAGAATAAGATCAAAATTAACCATATCTAAGTCTATCAAGTCTGCTAACATTACTTTATGAAGGACAGTGATAGGACACTTTTTATAGATTTGTTTAGCAAAAATTGACTCACCTACTGAGGTAGAAACCAAGAAAGGCTCAGGGATCTTTTCAGAACTTATCTCATAATTCACAGCAACTAACGGGGTCACATAAGAGAAAATCAACCCAGGGCCTAACAACACATAAACATCAATATGAAAGATACTAAGCATACCAGTAACAACATCTGGTGAATCTTTCTTCTCCTGGCGAGATGGTAAAGCATAGAATCGATTTTGGCATTGATCGCCACCGATACTGGATGATGCGCCCTGAGGAGGGGTTGGGCGACCTAGAGGAGATGGTGCACTATTAGCCTGAGTCTAAGGACGAACATCTATGTTTCCCTATCTAGCATGCGGGCACTTTTTTATTCCGTGACCCATCTGGCCACAACCATAGCAACCTTTCTGACCCCACAAACATTGAGCCGCGTGATTCTTGCCACACTTAGTACATAGGGGATGATTGGGCTTCCCACTCACACTATTTTGAAATCTGGACATAAAAGACTTACCCTTTTATTCCTGCCTATTTTTGGGTGTGGGAGCACTGGCTGAGAAAGGTGCGAGCATAAATGACCGATTCTAAAACTGCAAATAATTTCCCCATCCAAACCTATTCTGACCATAATCAAACTGCCCTGTTCTAGCCTTCTTATTTACTCTCTCTCTCTCTTTCCTTTAACTTATCTGCCTCAATCTGCTGATTATACATCATCAACCTAATAATATCAATGTCTCCAATGAGCATAGCATTCCTACACTCCTTAACTACCAAACCAGACACACCGGTCACAAACTTACTCATGCTTGACCTAGGATCAGCCATCTGATCAGGGGCATACTTAGACAACTAGTTGAACTTGAGGAATACTCCTTCAATATCATTGAGCCTTGCCTCAGGTTCATGATTTTTTCTATCTTATCTTCCCTCATCTCACATGGAAAGAACTTGTCTAAGAACGCATCCTGAAATATCTGCCAAGTCATGGTAGCTGCATTCTCCTTTCTATTTTTATTCCACATCACTACCTAATTATACACAACACCCTTCATCCTATAGGATGCCAATTCTACACTCTCCTCTTCAAAAATATGCATAATTTGTGTGATCTTCTTCACCTCATCTAGATAAAACTGAGGATCCTCACCTGCCTTTAACCCAAAGAACTTTGGCGAGTTCATTCTCATAAAATCTCAAATTTTAGTTGTGGCTAAGTCCCCATCTTGCTGGGATAGCGCTTGAAAATCTCACGGTTTCCCTGAACATTAGCTGTCACAGCTTGGGCTAGCGCCTGAAAGGCAGCCCAAAACTCTGCATGTGACATATTCTCATTCAAAAGATCTGCGGGCTGAGGTGGCAAGTTATCATTTCTATGTGCGTTAGCTCTATGAGAAAGCATTTTATTTCATGTGAAAGCACGAGGTAGAAACAGATAGAGACACTGAATGCACGATAGATCATGAAAAAAAAGATGATTTCCTAAGAACGTTCCAAAGCCTCTTGCTCATAGATGTGGCGCGCTTCACACCGATGATCAAGACTCTACATAACGCGACTTTTATGACTCTCTAGGACTCTATAAACCTTAGGATCTGATACCAAGTTTGTAATGTCCCAAAATTTGATTTTTGGGATGCCACATGGTGCTCTAAACTATAAGTATCCTGAGCTAACCCTGGCTGCTTTTCTACTAAATCTAAATCTCAACATAAGGGAAATATGAATATGGAAACATAATAAATGAAGAAATCTTATCTGAAGCATACTAATCTCATAAGTCTTGGTAAAATGATACTGAGAAATCTGAATGCTGAATCAAAAGTCTAAAACAGAATCTAGTAGTCAGACAAGCCTCTACTGACTGAGTCTAGAGAGTTACTGAGACAGGCCCGAACTGACTCAAACTATCTAAAGTAAATAATGAAACATCTACTAATAAATCAGAAATCTGAATAGCTAAGTCCCTGAACTATAAGGACTCACCAACGGCAGGGATGTAGATGAGATGCTCGAAAATCACTCACGCTGCTGAGACTGAGCACCTGAACCTACATTATAAGACAATGTAGCACATAGACGTATATGTGGATCATTACTTTGATGATGTACTGAGTATATGGGGGTGAATGCAATAAGTAATCATTATCATCACAATTTATAAAATCATGCATGCTAAATATAAATGACTCACATCATCGTGAGTAATTTGGAATCTGAAGATTATAAATCATGAATAGTAAAACACAATATAAATCTTGTGTCATAACACTTAGTCCTAAAATTTGTATTTCTGTTCTATTCTCAAATCATATAGGCTAAGTGAAAAAGGGCTCACCATTTTATGTCTGAAACTAAAAGCTGTAATTTTGTAATCTGAAATTTTAAGTAAAATAATATCTGAGTAAGTTTGTGAGATTTTACACTTAGTTTTCACAAAAGCTTTTCTATTGATATTTTTTGTTAGCTTGCATGGATATTCTCTTAACTGACATAAACCATGTGAGCATTCATGTAATCCAACGTTCTTGGCCCCCTTAGGAAGAATCCTCACGTTGAGGAGAGGAGTCATACTCTTTCCAGGGAGTATAACCTATCTAAGTGATCACATATCTGTCATCCATGTAGAAGTGGGAATAATCTAAATCCTACATTGTCACTTAGTTCTTAGGTATGACACCATAGTAACGTACCCATCTCGGTGCTAAATACTACTCCCATTAAATATGTACGCTCATTCTAAAGAAAATCCACTTTAAAATAGTCTAATGGTTTGTAAAAAAAAACAATTGTATATCTGTAAATCTAAATCTATAAATTGAATCTGTAAAGTGGATTTCATATCTATTCTGAGACCAAAAGGTCAAATCTTTATCAATAATCTGAAAGGAATCTAATCATAGGGTGCTTATAGCACAACAATTCTTGAAATAACAATCTTAAATTAGGGTTTAATGACCCATGTATCAATCTCATGTTAAAACATCAAAATGTTCATGCTTGATAATGTAAACATTGATAATTCAACTCAAAATCTAGAATTTTTCTGCAATATGCATGAAAATATGAACATAATCATGTAATTCAACTTCTAAATCATTGGAAATCTCATTAGATTGTAAATAACAGTAATGGGTATAAACCCTAACTTTAATTTATGGGAAATCGTATAAAATTTAGTAAATTCATAATTAAAATAAGTTTTGGGCACAAGGATGAAATAAGTATCCTTGTTCATAACACCACATTCCTTAATTGGTGATCTTTGATGAAAAACTTGAATCTTGGATTCCTATTGTTGCTTTGGAGATGAATTCTTAGAGTTCTTATTCTGGGGATTCTTAATCTTGAATTTCCTAGGAGAATTAATGGAGGAATTTGAATTTCTTGGGGAGAAAGTTTGTTGAACTAGGGTTTTTCTTGAGAAAGATTTGATGAAAAGTGGATGTAAAGTGCTTTGAAGGGGTTTAATTCATTGTTTAAGATGGATTAGGGGCTGTGAGAATGACTAAAGTACCCACTTTAATCTTTCAGACAGAACTGGAAAAATGAACTTTTTGCGAACAGGGTGGCCACCGCGATGCGCCACTATCGCAATAGCTCACTGGAAAAGGATGAACGGGAACTGGGATTTCACTGTGATGTACTACAATTGTAGAGCCCCTTTAGTCTGTCATTTTGACCACTGGCGCGATGCGCTACTATCGTGAGGTCTTACTGGAAATTGCCAAATGGGAAATTGGGCCTCTTCGCGATGCGCCAAAATTGCCGAGTCTCACTGGAAATTTACAATTATCATTAAAATCATCTCCGTGAAGCGCTAAGGACCCAAATCACGGTATTTTACGACTGAAGCTTAAATTAGCCCTAACTTCTCACTCGGTCATCGGATTTAGATGAATCTTATATCGTTGGAAAGCTTATTAAATTTTCCACACAATGGGAGTTCTAAATCTGAAAAATTCCACAAGAAATAATTATTCTTCATTTTTGAAGCTATCCCTTAACATTCTAAGGGAAAATTTTAACTAAAAAAGGTATGGGGTATTATACTCACAAAAGGAAGGAAACATCCACTCACAAGGAAGTCGGTGCTGAACCTTGAAATAGCATCAGTCATGGATCTTATTGGATCCCCAAATATAAGGTAGACAAATCAATCACGACATAAGCAAAAGGAAAGAAGACCACACCCTCTACATGGACATATTTGATATGGAGATATATGGCTGTTAAAAGAAGGCCACACTACGTATGGACATATCTAATATAGTGCCATCTTTCAATCAAGAAATTAATTCAAATCCTTGATTGATAAGAAATCCTTTGGTTTTCTTATGAAAAAAAGAAGCTGAAGTAGCTGAAGAGTATAAGAGAAAAGACTGAAGGTCAAAGCATGTAAAGCACGTACACAACTTCAAAGGAAATTCTTAGTGTGTCTCAATCTTAGTCTCCAAAAATCTTTATACTTCTTAGTTTACAATAGTTACACAAGAGTAAGATCGATTCAACTTAGTCATACCGATTGAGGCTGTGTCACAAGATCTGAAAATCAAAATAATCTTTAGAACTTGTTCACTATCTTAGTACTCTGACTTCACTTTGAAAGGATCTAAGGAAACTTTGAAATCCAAGTGGATTGAAAGTAGGCACCACATTGATATTTCAAACCAGGATAAATCTTTGTGTTATTATTTCAAATTACTTATTTACTTGCTTATTCACTTAAATATAATCTACTTTGGTAAGTTTACTGATCTGCAGGTAAGTGGACTGTGAAGGCTTGTCAGTCGACTCAAAGGAATTTTTCAATTCACCCCCTTTTGAATTTCAATTGATATCAGAACAGGTCTCACCAATAGTGTTGCATAACCACACGTGAGTAAAGATCAAATAACAAACTATCAAATTTCAGGAGTTTTCCTTCAAGATGATCCCTCCTCCATAAGACCACCATATTTCAATAGACAACACTACTCATATTGGTAGAATAGATTCAGAATATTTGTTCAATCAAATGACTTCCAAGCATGGGTTGTCAATAAGAAGGGACCAAAGCCTATTCCCAGACTCAAAGAAAATCAGAAGGACAAGGACAAAGAATCAAGCAGTACTGATGTGGAGGACCTAGAAAAGTTTGAAGTCACTAAAAAATAACAAGTGGTAATTCAAACTAATGAAATAGCTATAAATTTACTTCTTTGTGTAGTGAACGAAGAAAAATATGACAAAATATTAAATTGTGAAATCGCAAAAGAAATGTGGGACAAACTAGTAACCTATGAAGGGACCACCAAAGTCAAAAAAAATAAAATTAGTGCTCTGGTCAATGAGTACGCGCTTTTAAAAATGGATGAAAATGAAAGTGTGGAATCAAGGTTTGCTAGATTAATCAAAATTGTATATAAGCTAAAATCATTGGGGATGATCTATCCACACATCCTGCATGTCCAAAAGCTTTTTAGAAGACTCCCCAAAGTATGCAAAACCAAAGATGCCATTCTAGAAGATAGGGACCTCCACAACATGAAATATGAAGAATTACGAGGTAATCTTATTTCCTATGAGCGAAATTATATCAATAGATACAACAAGGAAGAAAATAAGAAACCAGTGGCCATTAATTCTATAACAACTGGAGAAGAAGAATTCTTGGAAGAAGCCAATAGTGAAGGAATAACTTTTATAAATTGTTGAGCCAATAGTGAAGGAATGGCTCTTATAAATTTTTGAGTAAGAAAGATCTTGAAACAAAGACAGCAGAGACCCTAAAGAGTCAAAAATAATGAATTGACAAGGAATGATGATTGTGTATATTACTGTGGAAATCCAGGTCACTTTAAGCAAAACCATCCAGAATTAAAAGAAGATCATCTAGAAGAAACAAAAACTTTGAGGCTTGGAGTGATGAAGATAAAATCAAGGAAGAAACAGAAGTAGCCAACATGTGCTTTATGGAAAAAGGTAAACCAAGTGAGGTACAACTATCATAATTATTACATTATTGAATCACATCTAGAAATGAATACTCTTGAGCTTCAAAAATTTATATATGAATACAAAAATCTTGTTTAAGAAAAGAAAAACTAGGAATCTCGATTAAAACAAAAGCTCTAGGAGGAATGAAGGAACTGGCAAGTTGAACTTGAGGCATGCCAAATCAAAATTGACTTACTTCAAGATGAACTTGATGATGTAAAAATGCAATTAAATAGCATTAGAAAATCCCCAAGTCACAGTTCTATAAGATCAAATTCTTTTAAAACAAACTCAAGTTCCTCATTAAGATCATTTGAATCAACCAAAACCTCTTTCTCTTTTCAAAGGCTAGTCTGCTATACCTATGGGCAGAAGGGGCACAAATCATACAACTGTAGACAAAGGTCTAAAGGTACGAGAGTTTGGAGACCTAAAGAAAGTACCTCTAACCCTCAAGTACCCAAGACCACTTGGGTATCTAAATATAATTAATTTTCTTATTTTGCAGGAACACATCTACAAAAGCTATAAGAAATAAATGTAGGTCATCAACAACAGATGTTCCAGAAATATAAACAAAAAAAAGAAAGTTTTTTTCTCTAAAAAAATAGAAGGAGGATTAGTTTGATTTGGTGATAACGCTACATGCGATGTCATTAGAGAAACTCAATAAAGCTTAACTCCTAATGTAAATTGATTGAAGTGTATCTCATAGATGGACTCAAACACAACCTACTCAGTATCAATCACCTATGTGATGCAAGATTTGGAGTCTGTTTCAAAGCCGAAAGCTGCTCCATCAAACATGTAAAAGAAGATATTTCTCTTATTAGTGAATGTGTTAATAATAATTATGTTCTGAATAATTGTGATTTTGCTACTCTAACTTGCCTCACAGTGCAAACAAATGACACTTGGATGTGGTACAAAAAGCTCGGGCATGCTAGTATGCATGTCATCGAGAAACTCTCAAGACTTGAACTGGTGAAAGGTTTGTCAAAACAAAAGTTTGAGAAGGATCAATCTATGATGCCTACCAATTGGGTAAACAGACTCTAAAATCATTCAAAGTCAAATACATTGTCACTACTTCCAAACTCCTTCAAACAATATATATAGATCTGTTTAGCCCCACAAAAAACATGAGTATTGGTGGAAAAAGATATGTGTTTGTTATTGTTGATGATTATTCTCGCTTTACATGGTTAATGTTTCTTTCTCATAAACATGAGGATTTTAAAAATCTTGAGATATTTTATAGAAAAGTACAAAGAGAAGCAGGACACTTCATCACCTATGTTCACAGTGATCATAAAGGAGAATTTGAAAACAAAGCTTTTGAGAAATACTATGCTTAGAACGAGTACTCTCAAAATTTCTCATCATCTCGGTCTCCTAAAAAAATAGTGTGGTAGAGCCAAAGAATCAATCTCTTCAAGAAAATGGAAGAACCATGTTGTTAGAACACAAACTACCAGATTACTTTTGGGTAGAGGCAGTAAGCATGACATGTTACATCATCAATAGATGCTTCATCAAACCTATTCTGAAAAAGAATCCTTATGAGATGTGGAGAGGAAAAAAAGCCTAATATTAGTTATTTTTATCCTTCTGGATACAAGTACTTCATCCACAACAATGGTAAGAGTAACTTAGGAAAGTTCAACCCACTAAGTGACAGAAGCATTTTTGTTCGGTACTCTCCCACCAGTTGTGCCTACATAGCATATAATAAAAGGACTTTATGTGTTGAAAAATCTATACATATTGTATTTGATGAAACTAAAAATCCTCCTATGAGTTTGAGTATTAATGAAGAATAGGTAAATGATATACAATCAAGAGTTAAAGCAAACATAACTCCTGAGATGCCAAATAAGGAGCCAATTATATCACCTCCAGAGTTGACTCACGCTGATAATATAAAAGGAAGAGCCTCATTGAGAAAGCAAGAATCCATTGCTCTTATGTCCTAAATCGAGACCAAGAAGATTGATAAAGCCCTGGAGGAAGAATCTTGGTTTAAGGTTATGAAGGAAGAATTAGATCAATTTGAATGAAATTAAGTATGGAATTTAGTTTAAAGACCCAAGGACTGCTCAGTAGTTGGAACCAAATGGGTCTAAAAGAATAAATTGAATGAAAAAGGTATGGTTATCAGAAGCAAGGCCAAACTTGTTGCTCAAGGCTACTCTCAGCAAGAAGGTATTGATTATGATAGAACCTTTCTCCTGTAGTAAGGCTAGAGTCAATTCAAATTTTGTTAGCTTTTGATGCCTTCAAATACTTTAAACTATATCAAATGGATGTCAAAAGTGACTTTTTAAATAGGTTTATTCATGATTTTTTTTAAAACAACCTCCTAGTTATGAAAGGCCATCTTATCCAAACTATGTTTTTAAACTATCAAAAGAACTCTATGATCTCAAACAAGCTCCAGAAGCTTTGTATGAGAGGTTGACTACTTTCTTGTTAAACCATAATTTCCAAAGAGGAAAAATTGATACAACTCTTTGAACCCAAAAGCTTGACTCTAATTTACTCATTGTGCAAATTTATGTTGCAATATTATCTTTGGTAGTCGTAATATTTCCTTCTATGAGAATTTTACAAATTTGATAAAAGGTTAATTTGAAATGAGTCTCAAGGGAGAGCTCACATTTTTCTTGGAATTACAATTCAAGCAAACTCTCAAAGGTAATTTCATTAGTCAAGCCAAATATACAAAGGAACTTATAAAAAAATTGATATGGAAAAGGGAAAGGCTGATGGAACTCCAATGAGTCCCTCCACAAGTCTTGATTCAAATTCACCTTAAAAAGACGTTGATGAAAAGACATACAAAGGAATGATTGGATCACTTCTCTACCTAACCACTTGTTGACTAGAAATTATGTTCAGCGTGTGTAAGTGTGCAAGGTTTTAGCCAGATCCCAAAGAGTCTCATTTGACTGCCGTGAAAATAATTATTCAACATCTCATTGAAATATAGGATATTAGACTATGGTACCCTCGTTCCTCTCATCTTGACTTAATTGAATATTCATATGTTGACTTTGCAGGTGATAAGAATAATAGAAAAAGCACTAGTGGAATATGTCAAATTTTTGGTGATGCCTTGATTTCATGGCATAGCAAGAAGCAAACTTCAGTTGCTCTATCAACCACTGAAGTTGAATACATAGCCATTGGTAGTTGTGGTACTCAAATTTTATGGATTATGCATCAATTACTTGATTTTAATTTGTCATTTGAATCTGTACCTATAATGTGTCATTACACAAGTCCAATTAGTTTGTCTAAATATACTGTGCATCATTCTAGGACTAAGCTCATTGACATTAAACATCATTTTATCCGAGATCATGTAGAAAGTGGTGATTTTTCCCTAGCATTTGTTGATTTTGAAAATCAGCTGGTACACATTTTTACTAAATCCTTGTTAGAAGAAATATTTTGTCTCTTACAAAAAAGGCTTGGTATTATCAGTATTCATGACTTGTAATTTTTATTTTTGGTAAAATTCATTTTAACAACTTCATTATTCTTGCTTCTTAATGACTCGATTTCTTAATTTTGATAAACCTTTTTTTAAATATGCATCATTATTGCTTTTACTTTTTATCATTGCCTTATGTTCTCTCTCTTTCCTTATTTACCGCCTCTTTACCCTTTATCTTCCCAACACCCCTTTGCCATCCTTTCACTTCAACAGTCACCTCACATTTTTTCATCTTCCCTTCAATTTATTCACCCCTCTTTATTTACCAAACTTTTTCTCTCTGCCTTTTTAAAACCTTTTTCCATATTCCACCTCTATCAAATGTCCAAAACTCATTCCATGGATAATCTCACTAGAACCCTCCTAACTTTTACACCGATAATTATGATCTTGTCCTCATCTCTGAATCTTTTGATGAATCCTCTTCGCTTTATCGGTAGTCAGCTGTCACTAAAAAATGTTTTACCCAAAGTCCTAATTCATCATTCAAAATACCTTGTTCAACCCCTTTGGATTCTTTCCCTTCAGAAGAAACGCATAAATTTTGGACCTTCTCATAAAAAGACAAGTTTACCTCTTTCAAGAACCACTCAATTGTGCCCGGTCGAGTAGTGAATCTCTTCCAATTAAGGAAGCATATTACAATGTAAGTTCCTTTTTTTTAAATTTCAAGACTTATCTTTTGTTTTCCACCTCTATTGGCTTAAAGTATATGAGGACCATGTTCGCATGATCTATGAAAATATTTGTGTCTCTCCCAGCAGAAGGGAATTGGAAACTCTTGTGCTCGACACAAGAATCATGCTTAATGGTTTTCTATTTGAAAAGGTTTTCAATACAAAATTGTTTGGGTTAATTCTTTTTATGAATGGCTCCTAGCCTGAAGATTTTGAAGTCAGCTTCAATGAAGAGAAAAAAGTTGTTGACACAATGTCATCCAACTTTGGTCCCCTATCTCTCTGCTTTAGGTACTGTATCATGGCTCATATCATCGCCACCACACTGATCCCCAGAAAATCTCTCTTAGAAATATTACCGGTCGTGATGTGTTTGTTTTATACTGCAAAGTGAAAAATTTCAAGATAAATTAGGCCGATTGGTTTCGGTAATATATGCTTAAAAGTGCTGTAAATGCTCATGCCTACTCTAGCCTGCCTTATGGACTGCTGATCACCAAAATCCTCCAATATTACTCGATTGACCTATCTGCATACCCAATGGTAGAAGTCTCTGTCACTTATGCTTCCAAGACCTTTGCCAGTATGGGATATGTCTTGGTGGATAACGAATGGTGAAAAAAGGACTCTGCCAAATCAAAATCAGATCTCCCTAAGGTAAGAAAGTCAGTCTCTAATTCCATAATTCCTATGTTGTGGGAATTGGAGGAGCTCAAAGATCACATAATGTCTATTGAGGAAAGATTGATGCAGTTTCAGGAGTCGACTTCCAAGCTATTGTAGCTGGGAAAGGACACAAGTACTAATATGGGCAACTTGAGGATGACTATTGATGGATTCAAGAAGAAAGGTGTCAAGCTATTCACTAAGTTATTTACTCACATAGAATCCATCAAGTCTGGAGTCAACTCCTCAAATAAAGACCTTGCAATTCTATCTAGAATTTCTATTCCTCCTTTTCTAAGAATGTTGAGAAATCCTATGAACAATTCTACCATAACATGCATAATATCCTCGCCTACTTTCTTGCCAAGCGTTAAAATGATGATTGTTATTCACAAGGGGTCCTGCCCCTTTTTCTTTGGGTTGTAAAATAATCATTCAAACACTACCTCCCGCACTTTTTCTTTTTTTTCTTTTTGTTAATTTACTTCATTGTTTATCTAATATGTGCCTGTTATTTCTCCTTGTCTGTATATGTGTTGTGTTGATCTTTTTGATTATGCCAAAAAGGCCTCTTCTCATTCATCTCTTTAGGGCTTAATATTTTCTAATAAAAATTCTTCTGTTGGTTGAACCCTTTGCTTGGAGTAGGCAACATAGATTTTCTCTGGTTTCTTTGACCTATAAATCCCTTATTCTAATATAGTAATATAGTAGTAGTAGAATAACAAGGTTGTCTAACAGCAATAAGATAGGCTTATTGCATTCTAGTAATCTTGTAAACTTGAGAAAATATGGAGAGGTTGGTTATCTTTACTACAATATTCAACTCAAGTATCAGTCCCGCAATGTAACTAAAGATTGCATTTTTCTCAGATAGGTTCATCCTAGTTAAATACATCTCAAATATACTTTGGTACTTTCTTACACTTCTAACTTATTTCACCTTCTTGATTTCCTCCATAGGATTATCAAAATCCATACCAAATCTTTCTACTATGGATAGAGCATACTCATTTGATGATGCAGGTTGGAGTTATTCCCATATCTCATACAATCCAAATGCTACTGAATTGCTTCACCCTCCACCTGTAAAGTGGCTACTCCAACTTTTCTTCACTTGCTATATTTTCTATAGTAAAAAATTATTCAATCTTGAACAACCAAGATTGTAGATCATCCCTGTTATACCATAAAAACTCCATTTTGACTATCTATTGAAATTTGAGTGGTGGGAATGGTAATTATTAGGGCCTTTCTCTTTCTCTATTGTTTTTTTTTTGAAGATTATTCAACCATATAATGATTATTATCCTATTCCAATAGTGTTTTCTCTCTTCAATTTTCTCTAGCTGACACCTGGTTCTTCAACTCAATCATAATTTGATTGATTTTTTTCAAGAAAGAGACCGTCCCTACTAATGACCCAACTTCTATTATCAACAGTTCCATCATATCCCATAATTTTACTACGTCTACAATTGGGAAATCATTACTGGGATCCCCTTTTGATTGAGTACCCTATGCTATTAATGACAAGAAATACTTAACTCTAGTACCACTAGTAGCAGAATCTTTGGTATTATTGAAGATTCTTTCCATGCCAAAACCAGGAGCTCAATGGATGAACTTGAGTAAATTGACCAAATATGATGAGAGATAAGAAATGGAAATAAAAAATAAAGAGTAGTTAAGCAATAGAATTGTAAATTTTTAATGAATATCACCAAAGTATTACACAAGCCTTATAAAGGAATAAAATGTACAAAAATTTGAACTCAACTATCTTAACTAACTTTAGCCTTATAAAGGAATAAAATCTACAACAATTTGGACTCAACTATCTTAACTAACTTTCCCTCTAAGTTAGGCCTAACTAATTTGTTGATGTGCCATGTTAACTAATTACTGGTTTGTCATTCATTGTCTAACTACCAAGCTGTCCTTTTATTTATTGTAACATCCTTTGGTTCAATAAAACCTAAATTGTCTAATTAGAGATACTCCAATCTTGGTAGTTCAGTAATAAAGGAAATTGCGCTTTCTATAGGAGTTCTTTTTAGTACCAATTTCCTTAAACTTGAAGGTAACTAATGTGCCATGGTTTCATGGAAGTTTAGATGCTAAAAATAAAAAACTAAGCATGTACTTAGGTCGCTTTTATTAGTTTGATGTATTTTTGTGTTTATGTTGCAGGAAAATAGGGTTGGAAGTGAGTAGACCAAAATAAGAAGAAAAAGCTATAGAAAATAAAGTCTCTGCTTTGACAATGAGTTGTTGGGTGACTATACAATTCCTCATCCAAGTCTTTAGATGACTTGTGATGGATGTTGATAAGAAAAACAAAATAGATATTGGCTACGACTCGTAGGATCTGACTACGAGTCATAAGGATGATCGTTCTGGGTAAACATGGTGTAAAGTCCTGAGAGTTTAGAATTTAGAGTCCTAGTGGAGATGAGACTAATAACGAGTCGTGGGAACTGACTATAACTCGTAGTGATAACCATTCTAAGCTCTTGGAGAAAAGATCTGAAAGATAAAAATTCATTGGAGAGGCTACGAGTCTAGACTATGAATTGTAAAGAGACATGATTAGTCATCACTTAATAGCACAAAAGATAGGAAATGGAGATGACAATGACCTATCAATTTATTCTGGTTAGAAGACTCATAGCCTAAGGCGTAGCCACTACCGACCTTATTTTCCTATTTCATTTTGGTTAAGTTTTCTAGGTTATTTTATGAAACTATAAATACCTCTTTTATTTTTTTATCAATTTATGCACTCTTTACCTTCACAACACTATATTGATTCTGATATTCCACTTTCGATCTTGGCATCCATTGTTCTTGGTTTTTGTGGTTGATTATTAATTTGAGATTTTGAGTTTTATTCTTAAATTATTGTAAGATTATTCATATTATTTCTTTCTTGAATTCAATGGATATTTTTACAAACATAAGCAGCTAAACCACCTAACTAGGGTTGTGGGAATCCTGATGGAATAATGAAATAGAGGAAATACAAAGTCGTTCTTGATGAATATTCTTGCATGTATTGTAATCTTCTTCAGTTTGATCTCTTTCTTAACGATTGCAGAAGTTCCAAAACTACTTGTATTCAATACTTACTTCAAAAGAGTGGTTGAGATTAGGAAAAAAAGATCACAACAGTAATTTGGGGCTACCAACCCTCATCTAATTCACTTGATACATAAAAGGTAATAGTTAATTTGTGATCTAGGATAAGGGTTAGTAAGGCGATACTCTGAGACTCAAAAGGGTAAAGAGTGAAATTAACTAAAGGGGTTCACAAGATAGTTGGTGATATATATATTATCAGATTTTGCATGTAAGGTATTCGGATAGTTTAATGGAACATAATAAGTCTACGGAGTTGGGAAATTAGGGGCAACACATTCCTAGTATTCATATCATATTGATTTCAACCCAAGCAACCAAAATTTGTTATTGTCGATATTGTTCTCACAAAAATGCCCCCATTTACTTTTTTGTATTTTTTCAACTACTTCAGCAAATTTGTGAGAGATATTTTGACCTATTACCAGTGGGTTCGACTCCAACATTTTCTTGACTATATAATTGACAGCAGCCACATTATATATATTAGAGGTATAATTTGTGAGACATCAAAATTTAGCGCCGTTTCCAGGGAATAAGGCTACAGATTGATTGAAGTTTTTGAGATTGTTGAGTTTTGTTTTTCCATTATTTTTTAGGCGTAAGCAGTTGTATGACCATTACTAAAAGGTAATCCCTTAATCCCACTTGATATTGAGCTTGAGTGGACCTTGCGACAAAATTGTAAGATGAAAGAGCAGAAGCATAGGTTCATGATAACCCTAATCGGATTCCCCCACTACTACAGGGTGTTCAAGAGACAATCATACAAACCACTATGCAATTACTAGATGAAGAGATTGCAAGGACAGATTCTATTTCCTGTCGTGCAGCTTAAGTGAAAAGATTGAGACAGGGAGAACAACATTGATCAAAACTCGTCAGAGTTAGAAGAGAAATAGCACTCAAGTACCCTCAACTTTTCTAGTCTTATCAGCATATGATAATTTGAAAGAAGATATGGGGTAAGTTGAGCCTTTTTATATAGGATTTATCATTCCTCTTGAGTTGCCTCATGGGTGAGGTTTTATATTACAAGTGCTATGATCCAGCTGCTCAATCTTAAGGGTGTGTTTGTTGGTCTGCCGACTGATAATGCCAACCTGCACATTATGAATTTCATTGGGATCTGCACTTTATATAATTTACCTGGGGTGAGTCATTGTAATACCCTACAAGATCCTAGACAAGCTTCCATCTTCTAGTCGCATGTATAAAGGTCTCCAAAGTTATTATTTCACACTAAGTACAAGTGAGAAGGACATTTTAACACCCCAAGATTTCAAAAAAATTATTTGTGGCCTTCTCAAGTTCCAAACATTGATTTAAGAGTTAAAATATGTTTAGGAATATTAAAAGGGTCATTTGGGAGAGTTTCAAAATTTTTGAAAGAGGTTCGGGGTGGTTTTGGACCATGGAAGCAGTAAGACTGCAATTTCAGCATGTCACAGAGGATAATCTCCGCGATATGCAGTGAGTCATGGAGGCTAGCCTCCATAATACACAACGTGTCATGGAGGTTGGCTTTGGCGATAGCCTCTGTGGCGCGGCGACATTCTAATTTTGTGTAGTTTCATCAAACTTAAAGGGGAATTATTTGCCCCATTCATCATCAGTTAACAACGTTCCCTTTCCTCCCATCTCAAGAACACAAAAAAAATCAAAAGCTTGTTTCAACAAATCATCATCCAAGGTCTCAATTTAAAGTTTCCTTCAAGATTCCAAGCAAACTCATGTATGTGGGGTATCATCAATGGGTTCCTTTCACCCATTGGTCCCAAAATTCTATAGTTTTGAATACAAGTCATGATAATATGTTTTCCATGTGAATTATGTTATAGTACGCTTTATAATTTTAGTCATCCATATCATGTTCAGTTGACACTATGTTAATCTATCAATTTACAAATTGAACCATGTGAGCATATTGTCCTTAAAATTTTAACATATTCCCATACTCATAATCCTAAATTTCAGCAACTTGGTGATATATTCTATGCTTTGGGTCTCTGAATCATGAATTTCCTTATAATGTTTTGAATAATGTTATTGTATTAAAGTATTATTCAGTGCTGGAGGGTTATGAACACCCGATTCCCATATTTTTATGCATGTTTCTGATTTCAAGAAACAAATCAGCATATTATGATTTTATCACCATAGTCAGATTATCATATTTATGTTAAGCAATTATCAGTTGTGAGTCCTATTAGCTTAAATCAGTACCAGTGTCAGTTTAGATGGGAGTAGAATATAGCACGAAGAAAATTTAAGGATGAAGTCTTTCCTGCGAGTTGAGTGTGAGACTTTTAGTAGCAGTTCCTAAGTTCCAAAACTATGTAGCCAACATAAGTATTGAGAGGTCTTCCTGCTAGTTGAGGGTTGACACTCTCTTAAGGGCACCTTCCATTTGAGGGTGACACCCTTGTCCTTTGGGACATCATCTTTGTTGGATCCACATCGTTACCCATGTGTTGGTACCCATGGAAAGGTACCAACACCATTCCAACTGGGGTTACAGGTTGGACCCCGATCATCTCTGATTGGGGCAAGTTAGTTACATGATAGCTACCACAATTTTAGTTCATTGTACAGGTTATATCATTTTAAGTTTGTATGACCAAGTATTCAGTTTATCAGTTATTTAGTATTCAGTTTTACAGATTATCTCAGTAGATTTTTTACTTGTTCTTGCATTAGTTTTACATGTTCATGCATTCATGACCAGTATCTATATGCTTTTTGATTAGTGCTTATCTCACCTAATAGTACATTAAAAGTACTAATTGCATACTCTATTTGTGCTATGTTGTAGTATAACATAGGTTTGAATGTTTAGTTCCCCGATCGCCCTTAGTCAGTTCAGTATCACTCAACAGTAGTTGTGGTGAGTCCTCATCCATCAAGGATAAGTTAGTTGTAGTTATTTCCAGTATTTCCTTTATTTTAGTCAGTCAAAGTTAGTTAGGGGGTTTTCCCATCAGCTACGTATGTATTTAAAGGATTTCAGATGTTCAGTTGGATAATCATCAAACAACACCAGATTCTTTAGTTGCAGAGAGCTGAAGTTCACACTAATTATAAAATTAATGTATGGAGAAAAATTTAAGAAATAGGAGGTAGCAACTATACGATACAAAAAGTACATATTTCATAGCTGTAAGAACACATAAAATATTCCAATATCATTAGATCAAAAAGCAAGCAACAATCAACATAGTGGATCACAGTAAGAGTGCCAACAATTGCCTATTAGAAGAAAAAGTTAATCACTCCAATCATGGTTATACCGCTAATTATGCACTTATGTTTAAGGATTTCTAAGTGATAGTACCAAAAAAACCGACAACCATATGGTCAAGAGTGTGATCACACTTACATAAGTACTCCCTTATTAATCCTTCTCCATGTATAGTTCTCCCATCTATTTGGTAGGGCATCAGTGTACTCCTTCGTGAGTACTGTGGTACTGATCCTCACCTAGCAATCATCCAACTATATTTAAATAAATTATAGTGTGTAAAATAATGTACAAGCTACAAACTTTAGGTAAGCCAGCTTCAAGAAAATGCTCTAGTCAGAGAATACACTAACCTAAAATCCCCAAATTAAATTAATTAATGTACAAATTTGAGAGAAATTGAAGTGCAAATTCAGTCTGACTTTTCAACACCAAGAGAAATTGAAGTACAAAATTAGTCCTAATCGCAAATCGAAGTACAAATTCAATCTGAAATTAAAGTTTAAATTGAATATGGTTTATCTTTAACTCACCAAAATGCAATCTCAAAAATATCGGTCTGAAACAGAAGTCTCCAAGAAGACCACAGTGGCCATAGAGTTAGACTGATTTTTACCACTGATAAATAACCTGACGAATATTGACAAGTATTATTCTAGCCACCGATTAGAAGGGGTGTTGGAACACCAAACCAAAGTTGTCCCGTATATCAATCTTCGCCACAATTTCAAATCATATCGAGCTATATCTGGCGACTGGATTTTGAATTGTAATAGAAGAAGAGTGTTGTTAGGATTTCAAATCATAAATTGAAAAGTTTGGGCTATAACAGATAAGAAGAAGGGAGTTCCTAGGGTTTAAGAGATAGAGTCTTATTAAAATGGCTTTTTTGGGAAGATTTGTGAATTTTTTTGAAGAAAATTAAAAATACCGATGCAATAGGTATATTTTCACTGAATAAGGGTTGACATAGATATTTTATGAAAATGATTTTCATAACCATTGCCATAAGTCTACCTATTGTAATAGTTATCTTCAATAATGACGGTTATAGCCCTACATCAAATCTAATAGAACTATTGTTTCTTGCAACAGTTGGACCATTGCAATAGACCTCCTATAGAAATAGTTTGACAACTGTTGCCAAAAAGTTTATTGGCATAGGGGGTAATTTCTAGTAGTGATACAACTTCATCTTCTCTTTGTAAATTACTAAACTTTCATATGCCCGGAGTCGGAATTCATCCAACTCATTGATGTTATTCAACATTGACTTAGTTGAAGCCTTCTACTCTAAATTCATCTTCTTCAATGCTTATAGTACCTTATGCTCAGTCTCAATTGGTAAATGGAAAGCTTTGCCATACACAAGCTGATAGAGTGAAGTAACTATGGGAGTTTTGTAAGTTTTACAGTAAGCTCATAATGCATCATCTAACCTTTTTTCCCAATCATTCCTATTGGCGTTGACAGTCTTTGCCAATATGGACTTGATTTGTCTATTAGATACTTCTACTTGTCCACTAGTCTGCGGATAATAAGGTGTTGCCACCTTGTGATTCACTCCATATTTGCAAGCAAAATTTTAAATAGATGGTTGAAAAAATATGACCCTATGTCACTAATAATAACACGTGGCATACTGAATCGAGAAAAGATATTCTTTCTCAAAAATGTTGTGACACTCCTTGCTTCATTGTTAGAAAGCGCAATTGCTTCCACCCATTTAGAAACATAATCAACAGATACTAGTATGTACTTCATGCCACACAAACTCAAAAAAGGTCCCATGAAATCTATGCCCCACACATCAAACACTTCCAATTTTAAGATAGGGGACTTAGGTAGTTCATGTCTTCAAGTAATAGTACCTTGTCATTGACATTGATCACAGGCAGCAACATAGTCATGAGCATCTTTGTATATGGTCGACCAATAGTAGAAGCATTGTAGGATCTTATGAGCTATTCGGGCTAGTCCATGGTGACCCCCAATTGGTGATGAATGACACGCCTCAAGTATGCTCATCATCTACACCTTAGGTATGCACCTACGACTAATTCCATCTGCATAAATTTTGAAAAGATAAGGTTCATCCCAAAAAATATTTCTTACCTCATGCATGAATTTTTGTCTTTACTGCTTTGAGAGATCTTCTGAGATTAGATTTCTAGCTAGGTAATTTGGAAAATCTACAAACCATGGAATAAGATCTTGGGAAGCTGCTATTATCTACTCATCTGGGAATCTGTCATCCATCTCTACTCCTGTAGAAACCTTCCGCATGGCTTCCTTCTCTAATCTAGATAAGTGGTCTACAACTTGGTTTTCTATGTGCTTTTTGTACTTCACTTTGAAGTCAAAATCTTGCAACAACAGCACCCATCGAATCAACCTAGGCTTTGCATCCTTCTTAGTCATTAAGTACCATAATGCTACATGGTTTGTGTGCACAATCACCTTTGTCCCAATCAAGTAAGATCTAAAATTTTCCAAGGAAAAAAACACTTCCAATAACTCTTGCTCCATCATGGTATAATTCTTTTGAGAAGGATTTAGTGTCTTACTAGCATAGTAGATGGGATGAAGGAACTTTTTTTTTCGTTGGCCTAGTACAGCCCCTAAGGCCAAACTATCATCACACATGATCTCAAAATATAAGGACCAATAAGGAGACACAATGATTGGAGCAGTCACCAACATCTCTTTAAGGCTTTCAAAAGCCTTCGTGCATTCATCATCAAAATTAAATTTTACCTCCTTCTCAAGAAGCTTGCAAAGAGTGCTTACAATTTTTGAGAAGTCCTTGACAAATCTTCTGTAAAACCTTACATGTCCTAGAAAAATCTAATTCTCTTTATAGAAATTAGATAAGGTAATTTTTCAACAACCTCAATCTTCGCTCGATCAACCTCTATGCCTCGCTTTGAAATCTTGTGCCCAAGCACAATACTTTCATTAACCATGACATGGCACTTCTCCCAATTGAGTACCAAGTTGCATTTTTCATATCTTTGTAGATATTTTGCCAGGTGAATGAAGCAATTATCAAAAGAGTCGCCCACCACCAAAAAATCATCCATAAAAACTTCAATGGTGTCTTCTACCATATTAGAGAAAATGGACAGCATACACTATGAAACATAGTTAGGGCGTTGTATAGCCCAAATGGCATTCATTTGAATGCAAAGGTCCATAAGGACATGTAAAAGTATTATTTTCTTGATCCTTTGGTGCTATAGTACTCTGGTTATAATCTGAGTATCCATTATGAAAATAGTACCATCCTCCACCTGCTAATCTGTTTGGCATCTGATCCATGAACGACATTGGAAAATAGTCCTTCTAGGTCTTTGCATTCAGCTTTCTATAATCCATACACACTCTCTATCTAGTGACTAGCCTAGTAGGCACTAGCTCATTCTTCTTGTTAGGAACGACAGTTATTCTACCCTTCTTTGGAATGCATTAAACCAGACTAACCCACTTGCTATCTGCAATGGGAAATACCACACTAGAATTCCTAACCACTTTATGATTTCTTTCTTAACCACTTCATACATAGGAGGATCAAGTCATCACTGGTGTTCAATATATGGAATGCAATCCGGATTAATTTGAATTTTGTGAGTACACAAACAAGGTGGAATACCCACAATGTCTACAATAGACCATCCAATGGCCCTTTTGAAATTTTGCAAAACTGACAACAATGCTTCTACTTCTGATTGTCTCAGGTTAGCTACAATAATGACCGATAGAGTGTTATTAGCCCCCAAAAATACTTAATGTAAGTGAGATGGGAGGGCCTTTAATTCTAACACCGGTGGTTCCTCAATGGATGGGCGAGCAGGTGGAGTTGTTCTATTCTTCAAATCTAGATCAAGCTTCTTTGGAGAAAAATTATAACCATTACCGTGTAATGCACCAACAAGCTCCTCATATTCTTCTAAGCCATCAGAGTCAAAATTCATGATCACAGCTGCAAGTTTCCCAACACCTAGTCTTTCTTCAACAGGAACAACTGCATCAGAACCATCATCCCACAAAGTTACAACATTAACATCATGAAATAAATCTGCCTCTTCATCATTCACATTAATCACAGATATCACCCTCAACTCATCGGTCTACTTCATGGATTTGCATATGTCGAATATCATCTGTTCGTCATTGAATCACAATATTAGATGTCCAAACTCCATATCAATCAAAATTTTACCTATAGCCATAAAAGGTCTGCCATGAATGATTAGGACTTGAAAGTACACTTCACAATCTAACACAACAAAGTCAGTAGGAAAAATAAAAGAAGCTACTTTTACTAAGACATCATAAAGGATAATGATTGGCTTCTTCACTATCTTATCTGCCATGACTAGCCTCATGGTGGTGGGTTTTTTAGCATCCAACCTCAACTACTTGAATACAGCAAATGGCATGAGGTTGATACTAGCACTCAAGTCACACAATGCATGTGGAAAGTGTAAAGATCTTATGGTGCAAGGTATAGTAACTGCACTAGGATTCTCCTTCTTCTATACCAATGATCTAGTGGCTACAGCACTACAATGATGGACAATGTCAATCGACTCATAACTGACTGATTTTCACTTTGTAATCAGGTCCATCATGAACTTTTAATAGATTGGCATCTGCTCCAATTCCTCTTCTAGCAGTATATTGACAGTTATTTATTTTAGCATAGACAAAGATTTCTAATACTTACCTTCTTCTTGTTACTTTTTCAGTCTTTGTGAATAGGGAGAATATGGTCTTGGAATGGGTTTCAGCATAGTCTCACCTTCTTTTCTCCTTTATTTATCTTTCTGCTGCTTCCCACATCAACTGTCTCAACATTATTCTATTTCTACTCATCAATAGTAGGTACAGGTGGATCTGCGGTAACTTTACCACTCCAAATAGTAATGGCATGGCATTGACTATTATTTTTGGGATTTACCAATGTATTACTTGGAAGAGTGTCAGGCTGTCTTTGATTTATTGTGACTAATATCTAGCCGAACTATTTCTCCAACTGCCTGATTATTGTGGCGTGTAATTCGACTTTTTGATCCAGTCCCAATAAATCTGCTTTGATATCTTTCAGAGAATGTTCTTGAATTTTTTCTCCCTTGACTAGCTTAAATGAGTGAGCTTCAACTCTAGACTTTGTATCTCATCTACCTGGTGGAATGTATTTGTCACTCTTCTCCTTATAGTCATCCTTATGTCGCCAATCACCATCTCTATCTCTGCTCCTATCTCTGTATTTATCATTATAATAGTCCCAACCTTATTTCCCTTGCCCTTGGGCTAAAAAATCTACTAATCTATGATCAAGATATTTTTTCTCTTCTTCAGATTCAATCTTGAATGGTTTGGATGTAGACTCCAGTGCCACTACTGCATTCACTTTCTCGGCATTTGGTGAAATGAACTATTTTCTAAGTATTCTAATATGATTACAAAGTTGTGCTACCTCTTGTGCATCTATATCAATACCTGCTCCATATGTGTTTGTCGCTCCAATATCATATGTACCACTACCACTATCAGGATCTCTAGTATGCCATCCTTTATTAGTGACTGCAATATTATCAAGCAATTCTTGTGAAGTATCCTAATGAAAATGCATAAATGCTCCTCCAAAAATAGTATCTACCATGGCTCTCAAACTATCACTCAGTGATCTATAGAAGATTTCTGACAAATTAAGTCCTCTGATTCTATGATTTGGCACCAGGCTCAGCTTCTTCTTAAATCTAAACCATGCTCCATATAATGATTCTATCGGTAGTTATCTGAAATTATAAATTTCATCCTTCAGTTGTAACATCCGTGTGGGAGTGAAAATCTTCTTAGAAACTATTTCTTCAACTTATTCCAAGTGGTTCCCTTAGCCATACATATGCTTCTCCAATTAAAGAAAATGGGAACAACCTCAATCTCAATTCTTCCTGATCAACCCCTGGGAGGTTATAGTTTGGGAAGATCCCAAGAAAATTAGTAAGGAGCATGCTCGCGTCATCCTTAGTTGCTCTTGAAAATACATAGTTTAGATTCAATAGCTGGATCATAGCACTAGTAATATCAAAGTTTGCATTAGCGGCTAAAGCAGAAGGAACAATAGCTCCAGTGTCAGAAGGCTCAACATAACCCATGTCTTCATCATCCTCATCGTATGGATATAAGTGCTGGTATGATGGAATATATAGAACTCTTCCCCTCTGAAATCAATGATCAACAACCTGTCTAGGTCTGGCTAATCCATGTTGCTATGCCAATTCAGCTTCAGCAGCCAGTCTAGCTTCTTCAGCTTCTCTATATTCTCACTCTAATAGTTGTTGTATCTATATATTTGCAATATTCTGTGTGTATAATGGATCATGCGGGAGTGCCACATTTGGGTCCATAGGTAAGGGATCTTGCACCCCATCATGAACTTATCCTGACATCCTTCTTGGTGTTTGAAGGATTCTCTCTGGCTCTAGATCAAAAGGGAGTAAGGGATTGTCTCTACTCCTAGTGCTTGGCATACACATGCATATGCCAAATCAAGAGTAGAAAATTAAAAACTCGAGAACTTTACCAATTCAATTCTCTACTCAAATTTTGTTCCCCAACATCGGCGCCAAAATTTGATGTCGTCCAAAACTACACCTCAATCAAAATTCTAATGCGGTTGATGCAAATATAATAACTCGACTAGGTTGGGGTCGATCCCACAGGGAAAACGTGAGCAATTGCTTGTCTTAGTTTAATCCTTGAGCAGTGCAGGAAATTAAATGGGAGATTTTTTTATCAATAAAAAAGAGTAACCAATTCTTGAGTGATTTTGAGTTGTAATCAATAGGAGATGAATTCTAGGTCTGTGTTCCCCCTGGCTTCTCAACTTCATAGACTTCTCGTGATCAACCTACTACTCTATTGTTCTACATGTAAATGCTACAAGATAGGTATTATCAGCCGTCTTTTGAGCGCGAAGATAAATTTTATCCTTAGACTTGGTTATCGTTGTCTGGTGTTGCCTTGTTGTCCCTTGCTACGGCCTCAGTTCACTTGATCCTTGGTTATCAGATCAAGTGATAAGATGGAAGTTAGGGACTATAAGGTGGAGGTAGAAATCCCAAATTACTATCCTAATCTTCTTTTCCCAATCACAAGCTTCTTTGTTATCAAAAGAATGCGAATACGGGATTTTATCTCAAGATGATGCAGTTACTTGAAGTCAATTATAGTGAAGAAGAATTAGGATACATGCATAAACCCTAGAACAGATGTGTGTCACACTTTCTCTATTTAGCTAATCTATCGAAGTTCCTATAACCCTAGCTAAGGAGATTAGTCGCTCATGCTTGTGCAAGAAATCATGATTATTAATGAAGAACACATAAATTTAATTTCACAAGAGTAAGATGAATAAACTCCAAAGTCTTTAATTGAATAAAACCCTCAAATCTCAAGAATAATTGGAAAAGTATGTAATAATATGTAATTATGCGTAAAAGAATGTCACTGCGGGTAACCTAATAAATGATAAACCCTAGGTTATTTATAGAATCTCAAAATAACATAAAAGTCCTATTAAAAATAGGAAAGGTAAAGTTAAGTCGGCAGTTGGTACGCTCAGTATTCACTCGTATCCTCAGCTTACGAGTCGTACCCTACCTTGTCGTAACCATTCCAGTGCCTAATTTTCCTTTAGCTTTAATTCTCTATTCAACTTACGAATTCATCTTATGAGTCGTAACTACATATATGACCCGTGTCCTTGATCCATATCCACTAGGGATTTCAGTCTTTTATGGTCTTAAACACTGGTTCATATACGACATTCCAATACGAGTCGTACTCAGACTTCTGATTCGTGTCCTTCTGATACTTCAATTCCTGGATAGTAGATTGGATTCTGTTATGCTCACGGCTTCAACATACGATTTGTATCCTGCCTTATGACTAGGATACTTGAGTCGTATCTTCTTCTTACTTTGTTTCTCGATTTGGCTTTTGGTTCTGTTTCTCATATGATTTAGTATACGAGTCTTATCGAATGGTTACAACTTAAGGGCAGACTCATATACTGATTGGATTTGGCCTTTTTTAGGTTTTTTTCTCCTCTTTTCGTTCAAATAATGTTATAAACCTGTTTTACCTACAATTCACACCAAATTGCATTATATCTAACAAAACAACCAAGTTCATGCATAAATTCATGGTTTTAAGCATCGAAAGTGTCATGTTTCCATGACACATCACTTACCATGAGGATAATATAGTGGCTCTAGTCTATTGGTTATTTTAGCCTAATCTCAGTACGTGCAGCAAATATGGACTGAGGCCTTACAGATTGGGGAGTACCACACCCAAATAGCTTATAGGTTACTGGATGATGGTGAAAAGCTACATAGTTCAAGATTAAGTTTTAAATGGTTATGTCTTTACGTCCCATATCTCTGATCACATACTTTATTAATACTATAGATGCTTAAATGTGTTATGATTTTCCTTACAATAATGTTTATTTCCCTTTTCCTAGATTGAATGCCAGTACTTTCCATACTGACCGTCCCCAGATGCTACATCATTTCATGATGTAGGTTCGGAGGCACTTTTCTATGATTTTGTGCAGATTCTTGCTTGGACAGTTGTTAAGAAATGGTGAGCCCTTTATCATCAGGAAGGCAGTGTTACTTTTCATTTATATTACGATTCTAATATTTTATGGTTTTTATGGTATAGTCAGGGGACATGTCTCGACTCAAGAGTAATTCTTAAAGTTAGAGGCTTTGTAGATAAGCGTTGGGTAATTTTTTCAATTTGGTTTTTAAGACATGGATGTTTTTTTATTTAAATGTTGAACATTTTTAATGTGGTCTTGTTTTCGTAACTTTGAGTATGACTATGTTTATGGTATAATGTTAAGGGGTCATCTCAGACCTGTACTAGTTTGGGATGCCCGTCATGTCCAGGGCCCTAGTTCGGGCCGTGACAGTACTTTAGGTGAATTTGTAGTTTCAGCATAGCTAACGACAAATGAACCCCATCAAAGGAACTCAAATCTAAGACCGTAAGAATTCTCACTTCATTAGCCTGACAAAAGAGATTCCAATTAGAAAATTCTCCTTCACTTATCATTATCAGTGACCTCAAATATTGTTGGAAATGCTTCCGTATTTTGGATCCCAGATATGTAAACTTTTAAAGATCTTCACTAAAACTGAAGCTCACTCTACTTCCATTCCAATCACAAGGTTGAAAGTCGCCCTGCATAGCCAATATAAACTTTTCTTCTCTACTCCTCTCCAAGCAAAAGTGAAGCACTACATCAAAAACCTGATAGTATTTGACCTTACCATTATATTCTTTCATTGAAATCATTACCACGTTACTGCTAAGAAGATCTTTCAGGTAATCTTCAGGAGTTTCTTCCAACCTCTCAGATTCAATATTCTACACAAAACCTTGTATAATCCACAAACTTATCAATTTAGACACTGAAATATTTATGTCCTCTGGAGACATCCCCATGTAGAGAAGGCATGGTCTTAAATGGTTAGGTAAGTTATTGAAACTTAACTGAATAGTTAAAATACTATATCCTTTAGACTGACCAAGATAAGAAAGTAGAGAATGTTTAATTGCATTCCACCAAGAGGCTTCCATTTTATTCCTTTTGATTATTCTAGCTACCAAAGTAATCACAAGAGGCAGTCCTTTGCATTTTCTTGTAATTTCTAGACTTAGATCTTGCAGTTCAGTTGGAAAACCTTCCTGTTGAAACACCTTTTTCTGCAATAACTTCAGACTCTCATCGGATGTGAGGAATGAAAGAGAATAAGGATTAATACGGTGCTGGACTTGCTTAGCCACTTCCTAAAGTCAAGTTATTATTATTATTCTACTTCAATTTTCAACATGTGGAAAAGAAAGCCTTAGGTTATCCTATGCCACACCATCCCACATATTATCTTGAAATGACTCACCCTGGGGCCTTGTTGTAATGGGCATCTCAAGTCCGACCAGGATCGAAGACCACCCCCGTTACCCAACCCAACCTCCAGCCACCTACCCTGAGTTGGCTGAATTCCGAGCATGAAACATAATAGTGTAATAGCTCACACAAAGACCCTAGGAATAGATTACAACTGTGGCCAACCCTATCGAGTCCAACCATCCCATACCAATAATCCAACAATACCAAACCACACCAAACAAGTCCATAAACCAGTCCATAACCAAAGACGTTCCAAAACATAATAAAATTAATCCTAAAATGTAATATGACGGAACAATGATAAATTATGTTCGATGATGCCAGCCTCCCAGCCTATTCCAATGCCAAGGCAGACACGTATACCGATCCTATCCATACCAACCCATAGAAGTACCACAAAGCCTCTATCCAAAAGAGTAATAAAATTTGGTTGGGACATGCCCCCAACCATAGCCAAAACCAATATCCAAAATAAAACCAAAATGCCTAAAAGTATCTATAACATGAAATGGAGCCTTCCAAAAGGATAGAAGCTCACCACTTCAGTCCAAATGTTGTCCCCGAGTCAATCACTATGTAGGAGGAGTAGAACAACCGATTCCTGCAGAGCATGGGTATACAACCACCAGTAGACGGAGTTAGCGAGTGACCGCTAGCATGATCTCAGGATAAGGACAAAATAATGCCATTTATAAAATCAAGTAAAACCATCCATGATGCATACAACTATACATATATATATATAACCATGTCGGGAAAAGGGATCGGGTTTATCATGCCTTTGAAATATTTACCTGGGTTGTGTAGCTTTACTGTCCTAAACTACCGACGGGCTATAAGGAGATCCCCCTGCTGAAAGGACCCCAGTGCATATAGCAGCACGACCAAGGAAATATCCCATGGGATGACTAGTACATCCCCAAAATAAAGTGTGACATCATGCACATGATCACCAAGACCAACCTCATATCAGCAAATATGAGTTTCTAGTTTTGGTCCCCCCCCAGGAACTCCACCTTCTATGACTTTGCTACATATCCCGCCATTATTGCCTAATTAAAACCAGTTTCCAAATAATCAAATCATTATCCATTTATTAACAATGGTCATTGATATTGGTATTGTCATACCAACCCTTACTTGCAAGTATCATCTATAGCCAACCATTTATAGGTCTATGGGGACTTTTAAATGCCCTTCCATTTATCATATTAAACCACTTAGGAGACTTTTATGTTCCCCACAAGCAAAACCAATTAGCCTTTAGCCTTTCCAAACCATTTTAACCATGCATAATTATTTTACCAAGTTTAAAACATGCAAGAGTTCCATTAAAAGAAGTCAATGGTATGAACATATCTTTATGAGAATTTTGTCAAACACATTGGTAGAATAATATAACCAAAACCAATTACCAATAAACCATTCTCATTCAATCCAATTAACCAAAACTACCATTAATGCAAATAAAAGCATAATTAAAACCATAGGAAACCATAACCAACCATTTCACATCAAAACCCCCAAATCATATTTGAAAGCCAAATTCATGCAATAGTAAAACCATGAAAACATTCATATAAACCATGAATTTAATTAAATTAACAATGAGGGACGACAAACATACCTTAAACCAAGATGATGATGAAAAGAAATCACCAAGACGAGCCCCAAATTGATCCCTTAGTTGAAACCCTAGCTCTCCTTGCCCAATAGATCTTAAGAGAATTATGAAGTGTTTAGGAAGAGTTTCTAAGGGTTAATGAATAGAATAATAGGGTAAATATCCTCCCATATAGGTTAGAAGTCGTGGGGCCTTATTAGGATAAGTGGGGAAATGTCTAGAATACCCCCACTTTAGTTGAACAAAATCTTGTCACAGGGATACAACTGGCCCTCACGAGTCATACCCTCCACATACAACTGGTATCCACCAATCATACCCAAACATCAAACCTTGGATCAAACATTGTCCATTATACGACTCATCCAATCAAGTCGCAACCACAACATACGATCCGTATCCATGACCCGTATCCCTGGCAGAATAAAATACCTAGGGAATTGAACACCGTTTACCATATGAGTCCCTGGTATGATTCCTACCCTGGCTTACGACTCATGGTGAGTGACTCGTACTCAGATCCAACCTAAGTAACCAAGTCTAAGAATAAGTTAAGGAACCAAACAACCTGTAACTACCAATATGACTCATACCCCCTAAGTCATATCCACTCCAGTAACTAAAACTCATCCTACCAACTAACATTGGTCAGTATATGACTGGACCATACCATCCGTACCCATCATACGGCTCGTACCCGTAAGTCGTATTAGGTCCAGAGATCAGAATTCTAGGAATTTTTCAAAGGTCCAGAACTAGGGTGTTTCAGTCTACCCCACTAGGAACATTAATCCCCGAATGACGGACAAGGTAGGGGCAACCACATGCTAGAGTCATTTTCATTACCAAACATATTCCCAAACTTTAACAAAGTTTGAAACAAGAGGCAAAGATATAAATCTTTCCCATAACAAACTCTAAAAATAAAGATGTGTTGAAGACGCATACATTCCGCAAGAATCCCAAGAACAAAAAAAAATGTTGATACTTGGACTTCATATCCTCTTCCACTTCCTAAGTAGCTTCTTCTACCTTATGGTTCCGCCAAAGAACCTTAACCAAATCCACATCCTTGGTCCACAACTGAAGAACCTACCTATCAAAGATTTCAACCGGAACTTCTTCATAAGACAAGGAATCCGTGAGACCCAATCCTTCCAAAGGAATAACCGAAGAAGGATCACCAATAGACTTCCTCAACATGGAAACATGAAAGACCAAATGAACCAAGCTCAAGCTAGAAGGCAACTCCAACTTGTAATCAACATTACCAATTTTTTGCAAAATCTCATAAGTACCCATATACTGGGGACTGAGCTTTACCTTCTTGCCAAATTTCACTACTCCATCCATTGGAGATACCATTAGGAAAACCTTATCCCAACCTTAAACTCCAAGTCTCTACAACTAACATCCACATAGGACTTTTGGCGACTTTGGGTAGCCTTAAGCCTATCCCGAATTACCTTCACCTTCTCCATAGCTTGGTAAACAAAATCAGGACTAAACATGTCCGCCTCCAAGCTCAAACCAACCAATAGGAGATCTACACCTCCTACCATACAATTCCTCAAAAGGGGCCATACAAATACTAGAATGATAGCTATTGTTGTATGCTAACTCTACCAAATATAGATACTCAAACCAATTGCCACCATAATCACTCACACAGGCCCGAAGCATATCCTCCATTATCAAAATAGTTCTCTCTGCTTTCCCATCTATTTGTGGATGAAAAGCAGTACTCAGACTCATCTTAGTCCCCAATCATTTCTAAAAAGATCGCCAAAAGTGAGATGTAAACTGCATGTCATGATCAGAAATAATCAAAATAGGCATCCCATGCAGATTTACAATCTCTTGAAGATACAACTTCGCATAATCCTCTATCAAAAAGGTAGTCCATACTGGCAAAAAGTGTGCAGACTTAGTCATTCTATCCATGATGACCCAAATTCAATCATATTGACTCCGATACCAAGGAAGACCGGTAACAAAGTCCTTATTGATCACTTCTCACTTCCATTCGGGCAAATCAATTTCTTGATATAACCCTCCTGGCCTTATTTGCTCAACCTTAACATGTTGACACACCATGCACTTGGCCACAAAATATGCCATATTTCTCTTCTTACTATTCCACCAATAGATCTCCTTAAGATCATGATACATCTTAGTTGTGTCGAGATAAACAACATAGAGCGACTCATGCGCCTCAACCAAAATCCTTTGCTGCAAACCATCAACATCAGGAACACAAAATATCCCTTGGTACCATAAAGTACAATCACCACTGATCTCAAACACCACTACCTTTTTCCCAACAACTTCACTCTTGATTTTCATCAAGAGAGGATCCAGCACTTGTTTCTCCTTAATCTCTGCACCAATAGATGATCGAACCACTTTTTGCACCACCACACCACCATTCTTGGAATCCAATCGTATCCAAACCTCAACCCTTGGATCAAACACTTTCAAGTATATGACTCATCAAAAAAAGTCATAAACACAACATACGATCCGTATCCTTGACTCATATCCCTGGCAGAATAAAATAACTTTGGAATTGAACAATGTTTACCATACGAGTCCCTGATATGATTCGTACCCTGGCTTACGGCTCATGGTGAGCCACTCGTACTCAGATCCAACCTAAGTAGCCAAGTCTAAGATTAAGTTAAGAAACCAAATAACCCATAACCACCAATACGACTCGTACCCCTAAGTCATATCCATTCCAGTAACCAAAACCCATCCCACCGACCAACACTAGTCAGCATACGATCGGACCATACCATCATACCTCATCATATGGCTCATAAATAGGAATTATATCGGGTCTAGAGGTCAGGATTCCATGAAATTTTCAACTTTCCAGAAACCAAGGTATTCATTCCCCCTCCCCCCTTCTAGGAACATTCATCCCCGAATGATGGACATAGTAGAGGTAACTATACGCTAGACTCATTTGTATTATCTAACATATTCCCAATCTTTGAAAAAGTTCAAAAACACAGAGGCAAAGATATAAATCTTTCCCATAACAAACTCTAAAAATAAAGATGTGTTGAAGACACATACCTTCCACACGAATCCCAAGAGAAGAAAATAAGTGTGGATACTTGGAATTCATGTCCTCTTCTGATTCCCAAGTAGATTCTTCCACCTTATGGTTCCGCCAAAGAAACTTAACCAAAGACACATCCTTGGTTCGTAATCGATGAACCTTCTTATCCAAGATTTCAACCTGGACTTCTTCAGAAGATAAGGAATTCGTAAAACCTAATCCTTCCAAATAAACAACCAAAGAAGGATCGCCAAGGCACTTCCTCAACATGGAAACATGAAAGACCAGATGAGCTAAGCTCAAGCTAGAAGGTAACTCCAACTCATAAGCAACATTACCAACTTTTCATAAAATCTCATAAGAACCCACATATCGGGGACTAAGCTTCCCTTTTTTTCTAGACCGCACTACTACCTTCACGGGATATACCCTGAGGAAAACCTTATTCCCAACCTCAAACTCTAAGTTTCTACACCTAATATACACGTAGGACTTTTGGCGACTTTGGGTAGCCTTAAGCCTATCCTGAATCACCTTCACCTTCTCCATATCCTGGTAAACCAAATCGGGACCAAACATGTATGCCTCACCAAGCTCAAACCAACCAATAGGAGATCTACACCTCCTACTTTACAATGCCTCAGAAGGGGCCATACCAATACTAGAATAATAGCTATTGTTGAAAGCAAACTCCACCAAATGTAGATGTTCGACCCAATTGCCACCATAATCAATCACACAGGCCCGAAGTATATCCTACAATGTCTAAATAGTTCTCTCCACTTGCCCATCTGTCTACAGATAAAAAGCTGTACTCAGACTCACCTTAGTCCCCAACCCTTTCTGAAAATATCACTAAAAGTGAGATATAAACTGTGTGTCACGATCAGAAATAATCGAAATAGGCACTCCATGCAGTTTTACAATCTCCTGAAGATACAACTTTGCATAATCCTTAACCAAAAAGGTAGTCTGCACTGGCAAAAAGTGCACAGACTTAGTCGTCTTATCCACGATGACCCAAATCAAATCATATTGACTCTGAGATCGAGAAAGACCGATAACAAAGTCCATATTGGTCACTTTCCACTTCTATTCAGGCAAATCAATTTCTTGATACACCCCTTCTAGCCTCATGTGCTCAAACTTAACCTGTTGACACACCATGCACTTGGCCACAAAATTTGTCGCATTTCTCTTCATACCATTCCACCAATAGATCTCTTTGAGATTATGATACATCTTAGTAGATCCAGGATGCACAACATAGTGCAACTCATGTGCCACAGTTAAAATTATTTGTTGCAAATAGTAGACATCGAGAACACACAACCTCTATTAGTACCATAAAGGACCTTCACCACTAATCTCAAACACCACTACCTTTTGCCCACCAACGTCAGTCTTTATTTTCATCAAGTCTGGATCCAGGACTTGTTTCTCATTAATCTCTATACTATGAGACGATTGAACCACTTCTTGTACCACCATACCACCATCCTTGTAGTCTAAGAGACGAACTCCAAGATTAGCCAAGAGGTGAATATCCTTCACTAATTTTTGCTTTCCTTCCTCCACATGAGAGAAACTCCCCATGGATAACCTGCTAAGAGCATCAGCAACTATATTAGCCTTACCTGGGAGGTAGTGAAGACTCATATCATAATCCTTGAGAAGCTCAAGCCATCTCATCTTTCTGAGATTAAGCTCTTTCTGCATGAACACATATTGTAGACACTTATGATTAGAAAATATATCCACGTGGTTACTATACAAATAATGCCGCCATATTTTCAAGGAAAACACAACCGCCAACACCTCCAAATTATGAGTAGGATAATTCCTCTCATGTACCTTCAACTACCTAGAAGCATAGGTAATCACCTTCCCATGCTGCATCAACATACAACCAAGCCCTACCCGAGATGCATCGTAATAAACCACGAACCCATCAGTGCCCTCCAGTAAGGTCAAAATAGGAGTCGAAGTTAACTTATCCTTTAACTTCTCAAAACTCCCTTCACAAGCATTTGACCAAGTAAACTTGACCTTCTTCTGAGCCAACTTAGGAAAAGCCTTCCATAAACCGCCTGTAATACATGTCTAAACCCAAAAAGCTTCGAATATCGGATGGAGTCATTTGTCTAGGCCAACTTTTCACCAAAGCAACCTTCTGCGGATCCACCATGATCCCTTCACTAGAAATAATATGACCCAACAAAGTCACAACGTTCAGCAAAAACTCACACTTAGAGAACTTGGTCTCCAACTGTTGTTCCTTTAAGGTCTGCTATACCATACAAAGATGATTACCGTGATCCACCTCACTCTTCAAATAAACCATAATCTCATCAATAAACACAATGATGAAGAGATCTAAATATTACCTGAATACCTTATTCATCAAATCCATAAATGATGTTGGAGAATTAGTCAGCCCAAATAACATCACCAAAAACTCAAAGTGCCCATACCGAGTACAAAAATTCATCTTAGGTATATCCACTTCCCTAATCTTTAGCTGATGGTACCCAGATCGAAGATCTATGTTAGAAAATAACTTGGTACCTTGCAACTGGTCAAACAGATCATATATCCTTAGAAAAGGATACTTGTTCATGACTGTTGCCTTGTTCTACTGCCTGTAGTCAAAGCATATCCGAAGGAAACCATCCTTCTTGTACACAAACAACACTGGTGCACCCCAGGGATATACACTAGAACAAATAAATCCTGTATCTAAAAGTTCCTTAAGTTTCTCCTTGAGTTCCCTTAACTCAGCCGGAGCCATTCTATATGGAGGAATAGAAATTGGATGAGTGTCCAGAAGCAAATCAACACCAAACTCTATTTTCCTATCAAAGGAATACCTGGAAGATCATCCAAAAAAATATCAAAAATTTGTTAACCACAAGAACTGACTTAAAATAAGGACCTTCCAAGTTAGAATCTTTTACCCGGACCAAGTGATAAAGACAACCTTTGGACATTAACCTTGGAGCTCTAAGACATGAAATAAACCTACCCCTAGGAGATAACGAAATACCCTCTCATTTATTAACTGGTTCACTAGGGAACCTAAAGAAAACCCTATGGGTCCGACAATCCAAAGATGCGTAACAAATGTGTAACCAGTCAATACCCAAAATAACATCAAAATCCACCATATCCAACTCAAATAAATCCACCAATGTTTGCTTACCACCAACAGATAACACACACCCCCTATAGACTCTCTTAGCATAACTGAGTCAACTACTGGGTAGAAATAAAAAAGTATCTGAAATAACTTCCAATTCAAAACCAAAAGATACAACCATATAAGGAGTCACAAAGGTAAGAGTAGACCCCGGATCAAGCAAACAATATATGTCACAAGAGAAAAGTTGTAATGTACTAGATAACGACATTAGGTTATGCCTTGGATTCCTATCAGGACGCCAAAGCATACAACCTTTTCTGAACAACAGTACAACCAGGAACAGTAAAAGAAGTAGATGCCACACCACCAGGTACAGGATCAGAAGATAAAATAATAAAAATCTTATTCGCCCCCGTAGCAACCTAATTAACCAGACAATTCCAGAGTTGATGGCCTGCCAGGCCACACTTGAAGCATTTGTCATTTCCTTCATAACAATAAACCTTATGAGGAAGACCACAGAATCGACAAAGAGGACATGAAGAAACTGACTAACCTTCACTTGCCTAAGATTGGGCACCCTGTGCACAAGAATTGTCACCACCATGATGATGTTTGTCGTCCGACTGATAAGGAGCACTAACAAAAGAGTAGGAACCAGAACTCCCTCACTTTTTCTTCTTCTATTTTCTACCTTCTCTACCCCTATGAGATTGAGCAATTCCCTAATAAAAAAACATGTTCCTCTTACCCTGCTTATCTCCAAACTCCGCATGCCTCCTTTTTCTATTTTTCACTTGTTGTATATGAATAGTCAACCTAAAGATATCAATATATTTAATCAGTAAGGCAGTCTTGCTCTCCAAAATCAGATCCTGATTCAACCCAGATGCGAACTTCCAGATTCTAGCTCGCATATTCCTTTAAGACATCCGCCCCTGCTTAAGGTTGATAAACTCCTCTATTTTTGCTTCTCTCAACTCTTGGGGAAAGAATCGATCCAAGAAGGCATTAGAAAAGGCCTCGTTCAAACCTTCCTCTTCCACATCACCTTTATCCCTGTCCCACTCCTCATACCACTGATATACAACATATTTGAGTTGATAAGCTGCAAGTTTACCCCCTCCATATTGGTAGCCTGCATAACTCAAAATATTTTTTCCATCTTATCTAAGAAGCCTTATGGATCCCCCTCCACCTTTACTCCAAAAAAAAGTAGGAGGACCTATCTTCATAAATTGGCCAACCCTTATGGCCACAGAAGACAAAGCACCAAACATACCGTGCTCAACCAGAGCAGCAACCAAGTTAGCAATAGCATTAATAGATCGATGGAATTCTGCATTATTTACCTCGCCTTAAAGAGGACTAGTAGCAACTAGTGGAACTCCAGAATTATCAGGGATAGGATCGTGATATCAAAGATGAACCCCAGAAGTAGGATGAACCCATTCAGCATTACCCCCAGATGGGATAGAAGAATTTTCTTATGTTTCAGATCTACGTGGCATGATCTGAAAAACAAACATACAAGGGTTGATGAAGATTCTTGGACTGATTATTCAATATTAGAGATAGAATAACAAGAAAGTAAAACATTCCTAAATGCCTTATATCCTCTCTCTTATAAGTGTGGCGCACTACATACCCCTAAAAGAGACTCTACTTGGCCCGGCTTTGTGGACTCTCAATTGACCATAAACCTAGGCTCTGATTTATAAGAAAAGACTAGTTGCATATGGATAAGTAGATTTTCCTTTGAATGTTCTTCATTGAACTTGCATCGGATGCACTCAATCATCGATAGATTTGATATCCTTGAACCATCGAGCTTTCATGTATACCTAGACAACACATCACACAACCAGCCTTTTACCATTTATGGTTCTCATGGTTTTGTTCAATTCAGCCATGAACCCGTCCTGGTTTCATGAGAACTTAGAGAATAGGCCTTTACTAATAGTTCCTTGAAGCGGCTTCCACTTCACTCTCGCTTAGGTGATTCCTATATGTTTGATCATATAGATCAAACTATTTGGTCAAACCTACAAAACTTATAAATCATTAAAAAAATTCAAATCATAAGCCTAATACTTATTTATAGAACATTGTTTTTATCATGAGAATGGGTTGAGTATATTGACAATATTGAACTGTCAGTCACAACTTTGTTTGATCTCCTTGAACCTAGCTCTTGGGATCTCCAGTCTGCTGGTAGAGTTACTGTCGTGATGATTTGTCCTAGGCCATAAACCCATTCCTTTTGATGATCTCTCAACTCTCTCTCTACTTAGGCCTTTTGTAAGTGGATCTAACACATTATCTTTTGACTTCACATAGTCAATTATGATAATTCCACTAGAGGGTAGTTCTCTAACGGTATTATGTCTCTGTCTTATAAAATGAGATTTATTGTTATAGATCATGCTCCCTATCATAATTATTTTTATGTGACTATCATAGTGTATACATACTGGTGCCAAAGGTTTAGGCCAATAAGGAATATCTTCTAAGAAATTTTACAGCCATTCAGCTTCTTCATTTTTTTTATCTAACGCGATAAACTTAGATTCCATTTTAGAGTGGACAATACATGTTTGTTTGGATAATTTTCAAGAGACTGCTCCTCCACCTAAATAAAATGCATATCCACTCATGGATTTTAGTTCATTTGATTTGGTGATCTAATTTGCATCACTATATCCTTCAATTACCACTGGATATTTTTTTATAATGCAAAACGAAGTCTTGAGTATGTCTTAAATACCCCAAAACTCTTTTTATTTTCATCCAATGAGTTTGATTGGGATTACTCATGTATCAACTCAATTTACTAGTAACACGTGCTATGTCTTGTCACGTACAATTCATGGTATTCATAAACTTCCCAACACTCTTTCATAATCCAACTGTGAGTCACTTTCACATTTATTCTTTTTAAGTTCAAAGCTCTCATCTCATGGAGTCTTGGCAATACTGAATTCTAAATACTTGAATTTGTTAGGTACTTTTTCAATGTAATGAGGCTGTGACAACATCAACCCTCATGGAGTTCTATGAATTCTTATTCCTAAGATCACATCTGCAACTCCAAGGTCTTTCATATAAAACTTGCTCTCAAGAATTCATTTCATAGCATTTATGTCAGAAATGTCTCTACTTATGATCAACATATCATCCACATATAAGAAAACAATGACTTTTTGATTTGGAGTGTCTTTAATGTAAATACATTTATCACATTCATTTATCTTAAATCCATTTTCCAACATGGTTTGGTCAAACTTTGTATGCCATAGTTTGGGTGCTTGTTTTAGTCCATAAAGTGATTTAACAAGTTTACACTCTTTCTTTTCTTTACTAGGAACCACAAAATCCTCGAGTTGTTCCATGTTAATTTTTTCCTCTAATTCTTCATTTAATAATGATGTTTTCACATCCATTTAATGGATTTCAAGACCATATATCGCCGCTAATATAACCAACATTTGAATGGATGTTATTCCTATTACATACAAGTATGTATTGAAGTAATGATGGCCTTTTTTTGTCAAAAGCCTTTCACAAAAAAAATTTCCTTGTATTTGTCAGTAGTACCATCAGCTTTCATTTTCCTTTTAAAGATCCATTTAGAACCTAAAGGTTTATTTCCTAGAGGAAGATCAACCAATTCCCATGTATGGTAGCTCAAAATTGAATCCATCTTACTATTAACTGGTTATTTTCAAAAGAATGACTTTGAAGTCGATATCTCTTTTATAAATATTTGAGATTCATTTTTAAGAAAAATGTAACAAAATTGATCCAAAGGAAGTTAACATCCTTTAATGTGTACTACGTCTTTGATTCTCATCATTAAGTATATTCTTATTTGCTTCATCTCGAGGTCATTTAAAACCTTCAGTAGATTGCTCATGTCTTGTTTTATATGGATAAATATGTTCAAAAAACTCAGTATTATCTGATTCAATTATTGTATTTTCATTGATATCTGGATGTTTGTATTTATAAATCAAAAACCAACATGCTTTACCACTTTTAGCATATCCAATGAACACATAGTCCACAATCTTAGGTCCTATTTTTATCCTTTTAGGCACAGTAACTTGGACATCCGCTAGACACCCCCACACTTTGAAATATTTCAAGTTGGGTTTCCTTTCTTTCTATTTTTCATATGAAATTGAATATGTCTTACTATGGGTCACTCTATTGAGTATTAAATTTGCTATAAGGATAGCTTTCCCCTACAATTTTTGTGGTAAACCCAAACTTATGAGTAAGACATTCATCATTTCCTTTAATATTTGATTTTTTATTTTTGCAATCCCATTTAATTGAGGTGAATAAGGGGCAGTATTTTGATGGGTAATTCCATTTTCTAAACATATCTCCGCAAAAGAGATTCATACTCTCCACCTCTATCACTTCTTCTTAATTTAATCTTTTTATCCAACTAATTTTCAAATTTAGTTTTATAATGCCTAAACACATCTATTGATTCATCCTTACCATTTAGCAAATAAACATTACAATATCTAGTGCAACTATCAATAAAGGTTATGAAATATATTTTTTCACCACGAGATGGTGTTGATTTCATATCACAAATGTCAGTGTGGATTAAGTCTAAGGGATTAAAATTTCTTTCAACAGACTTATACGGATGCTTAGCATACTTAGATTCTACACATATTTGACACTTCGATTTATTGCACTTAAAGATAGGCAACACTTGATAATTGACCTATCCTAAGAGACTATGCTATAAACTATTTGACTCTAGCATGTAAGAAGAAGCCTCAGCTTTCTTTATTTCAACAACCATTACATCAAGTTTGAAAAGACCCTTATTTAGGTAGACCTTCCTACATACTTTCTTCTTGCTTATAACAACTTTCTTCAAAATAAAAATATACTTCAATTAATTTTTAACAATAAGTATTGTCGATACTAAGTTCTTCCTAATAGTAAAAATATGGAAAACATTGTTGAGAGTTAACATCTTGCTAAAAGTCATTTTTAGGAATATCTTTCCACTTCCTTCAACCTTGGTTGTTGAATTATTTTCCTTGAAGATCACTTCTTTGGGACCAACAATATCATAAGTAAATGCTTCTTTGTGTGCACAATCATGTCTAATGGCTCATGAATCAAACTACTATTCATCTAGATTTTCAAATAGATTGTATTCTGTGATCATAGCTCATAGATTTTCAATCATTTTAGTTGCTTCCAACATTTTTATTTGATTTTTTTCTTGTTCTTATGCAGAACCTGACTATTTAGAGCTTTGTGGCTAACATCACTACAATTGTAGCACTTGCCTTTGAATGTTTTCTTGGTATGCTCTATATCTTGTCTAGAAGACTTCTTCATCTTGTTATTATTTGGAGCATCATCCTTAATAGGATTTGCAACCATCATTGATGATTTCTCATTCAACTCATTATCCTCTTCTATCTTTGGATAACTCACAAGATCTTTCACACTAGACAATTGATTTTCAATCATTATTATTTTTTGGAACATGAGGATCTTTACTTGTGAACATTTGCATTTCAAGTTTGATCAGCCAAAATAATATCATTTATTCCATTCTTTGACATTCACACCAAAATAATTTTTTAGTTTCCATGTCGTTTCCATTGCTAAAGCATTATCTGAACGACTTAATGACGCAATATTAGTTGATGTGGGACAACACTATTTACATCTGAATCAATTTGTGGTTCAGTTTCATTCATCATATTTCCTGTCAATCATTGACATACACTTCAGTATTTCAGAATACTAATAATAAAGACTTTAATCTTTAACCAACTTGTTTCTAGCCAATGATGAAGTTTTTACATCTTCAAATCATCAACCAAATGAACTTTGAAACTTAACAGAGTTTTTATGACTTTAAATTAGAATCAAATTCAAACAGAGTGAAACCCCATAGATTTTAAACTCCATAAATCAATACAGAGATTTTAACAAATTGGTGAAGTTTTTATATTTTTCGAATCGAATTTCCTCACTGATTTCTCGATGAAGTTTCTATATTCTTTAACTGAGGGAGTAAAAATCAAAAGATTTTAGTCTCCACAAAATCAAAATCAATATAGATTAACCAAATACTTGATTTATAAATGATAATAATTTTTTTCTTTCGCTAAACAAGCACAAAAAATAAATATTTTCATAATTTTCTTAAGATTGTTGTTTTTCTCGGGTTCAGTAAAAGTTGTATATTTTTCAACAATAACCTCAAACATATGAACAATTAAATGAAGTTTAAACTCTATATTTACAACTTTGAACTTTTAACAATAAGTTCAACCCAACTTATGAACAACCATAAATGATGTTCAAAACTATTTTTTTGAAAATAGAAAAATAAAATGGTAAGAACTTCATCACAAGTTTAACCAACTTCTGAACTATCAAAATGAAGTTTCAAGAACTTCAAACACAAGTTCAATAGTTAAAGAACTATCAATATGAAGTTCAAAGTATATTTTGAAAAAATAGTAAAACCAACTTTAAGAAAAAAAGATTAAACAAAAAAGATTCAAGTCCACCGAATTCAAGGTGTGTCCTTAAGAAAATTATTCCCCTCAAGTATCCGAGGTTATGAAATATATCCTCCCAGGATAAAATGAATCACTTTAACAGAATAGTGGTACCTCAAATTCTATCGAACTACGAACACACTCAACGATAGCAAATCATACTAGAGTTTTTTCAAGAAAGAAGAGTATTTTGTCTTCAAAAGTTCACATTTATATGTAAGAAAAAATTCATGTATTTGTACAAATCAAGGTGTTGCTTCATGAAGAAAAGCGATGGTTCAGAAAGGTGCAACTCTTCAAAAAAGGTGTAACTCTTTGGAAAATTCACAACCCATTGGAGAAGCTGTAATCATCCAAACTGAAAAGACGCCTATTCAAATTACATCTTTTATCTTGATGTCTTTCAAAAAAACACCTATTTATTTTTCATTAACACCTTTTAAAAACCCAACAAGAAAAAGATGCACCATGACCTAACATCAAAGTTGGAAACAATTATGTCATTATTAAACACCTTTCTGGCAATAGTTGTTTTACTGAATCAACTTTTCCAAGTCCTTCACAAAACCCACTATCTCTTCATTATTCATTGGATTGTTACGTCGGGTTGGCTGATGCTTAGATGGATCTACCACAGAGAATGTCTTAAGAGAAAAGTTCTGAAACCTCATCTCCATCACCTTCGCACTGATATACTTGATATCTTTTATGATTGTAGGAAGTGAGCAATAAAAATGCCAAAGACCATCATATTGAAAAAGAATAGAGTCAATGGAAAATTTAGATTCATATGCTAAATTGATCGTACGCCTCTGAAGATCTTTAAGAACTTCATTGTGTTTATGCTACACCTTTGTGGCATTACTGAAAAACAATGTCAGAGATGAAAGGTCTTTCTCTAAAGTACCAATATTAGGCTTCATCATGAAATCTAAACCTGATTCAGATTTCAATATCTCATTCATTTCCTTAGAAGAGAATCTGAGAAAGTTCAATCCACCAACTGCGGGGAACTCATTAGAGGGATTGAATTTTAAAAATTTTGTACCTCTCCTCCACTTGTGCCTTTAGATCTTCAATTTTATCCAATATCTTTATCATACTAAGATCAATCTTGATAGCATTTTCTTTGATTATAGCTTCTTCCACAAGCATTTGAAGTACGTATAGTATGTCACCCACAAGAACTCCAATCTTTTCTAAGACTTCATTCAATCTCTTGCCATTAATGACATGATTTGGCACATCACCGAGAAATACCAACAAGAACTCTATTTTCACCTTAATATTTCAAGCAGAAACAAAGTTCTTAAGTTTTTTGTTTCTAAGATACATCAGCAGACTGTGGAGATGATGTGAAAATTTGTTTGGTAATTTCTTGTCATTAAAAGTTCTTGATTTAGCATACTTTGAGGCATTTAGTTCACCGATAAAATATTCTTCATTTCCAGCTCAACAAGCACAACCGGGAATAGTAGATAAGAAGTCTTACTCTCGTTATTAAATTATCATCTTCATCTGAATCGGTATTTCCATCCTCTTTTGAATCTTTATCAACTTCATCCTCTTTTGGATTTGTATCATCTTTATCTGAACCAGTATTATCTTCATTCTCTTCTAAATCTATATCATCTTTACTCTCTTTTAAATCAGTATCATATTCATCTAAATCGGCATTATTTTTACTCTTTTTTGAATCTATATCATATTCATCTATATTGGTATTATCTTCATCCTCTTTTGAATATGTATCATCTTCATTTGAACCAGTATCATCTTCATTCTCTTTTGAATATGTATCTTTTTCATCTGAATCGATATTATCTTCATCCTATTCTGAATCTGTATCTACTTCATCCTCTTTTGAATTGGCATCATCTTCATGCCCATTAATCCAAATAGCAAGACAAAAGTGTCCCATATTTTTAACCATAAACTGAATTTGAATCTGCAGACCATTCAACTTATCATTCTCAACATAACCATTAATCTTTGTGCCATATAAGTATCTTAGAAATCTCATTTTCTTTTGAATGAAGAACAATTGTTTTAAGTATTCATCAGTCTTCTAAAGTATTTTGATTTCTTTAATAAAAAGGGGTCATACTTGACTAGATACCTTGGTTCATCATTTAGATTCTTGTCGAGGTAATCCAAATATTCTATTAGATTGAAATCATTCAGCTCATAATTCAATCTTAAACTAGTATTACCATCATTGAATTCTTGCAACTGGGATACTAGCCATTTCACAATAATTTTAGTTCTGTGTTCTTCTGGTATTCTACAAAAAATCAAGCATTTGCACAATTAATTTGGCCTTCTCTGTGATTTTGACTAAGGAATCAGGCAAAAGAACATGATGGTATTTGAGAAAAGTTCTAAAAAGTCTTAGCTCCATTTCAAGTGTTTCAATTTCATCAATATTGATGTTTTACACATAACCTCCACCCTTGATCCATCTTAGCAGTGGCGGAGTCAGGATTTTCATCAAGGGGTTCACAAGTGAACATACGAACTAACAAAGGAGGTTCGACATCTACTATATATAAATAAAAAATAATTTTAACCATGTTGATATAGTATAATTTTTTATCGAAAGGGGTTCAGATGAACCCTTATCCTACATGTAGCTCTGCCACTACATCTTAGGTAATCTAACACATTATCAATGTCATTTTGAGCCCTCTTTCGTAGATATAGTAGAAAATTTCTGCAAGTTCACCATCTCCTGAAATATCAGTTTCATAAAATAATAAGAACAACATTTCAATATATGGCTACAAATATCTATCGTTAGAACTAAGCAAATGCTTGTGAAACATTATACATCTTCTGTCCCATTAAGGTTATGGGAAATTTCACAAACTTCCCTAGAGGTTTTGGATAGAAATACATAACTCTCTTGTAGGTTTTTATGTATGTCACAAATTTTCCTCTATCATGTTTAGTGGGGTATATCCTTAACCAAATAATGGAAACCCATTTCTTAAAATGGAGTACAATAGATAATTGTCATTATTTCATTTTTTATTTCTTCTTCATATTTAGATGAGCTTAAATGGAGTAAAAATACGGTCAGTGGGATTTATGTGGCTGGCCACAAATAAGTAATAGTTGTATAAACATATTAGATTGTCCAATGCTAACACAAGTATAAAAAAATACTCTTTTTGAATAAAAAACACGTGTATTTCACCGATTTATCAATTTGACACGTCACTGTGCAATTGGAGTTTACACATGAGATTTGTTGGAATTGGGTAGCCACAGAATACACCTGTGTTCAGTTGAAGTGTCTACTTGATCACTATGAAAGTTGAAGTTTCAGCCAAGTTTAAGTGCCTATCTATATCTATGTATTTTGGCTTTCTTAATTCTTCTTTTCTGGTGAAACAAAGCTAAAATATTTTATCAGGTTACAATTTTTGCTTTAACCTCTTTGTCACAAGTTGTTTATTAATTACTACAAATGAAACTATTTTTCACTAATGCAGTACTCAACAGAGGAAAAACTAATTCTTATGGATTATATCTATTTGTTATTATCTAAACCATACAAGGAATTAAAACACAAGGTACAGAAATGTTTTTCAATGCTCACAGTATTCCATACAAGACAATCATAAATGTACTACATTAATATATATATCAACACTATATTCATGATATTTGTTTAAATTGTAGTTTTGGAACCATGAAGTTTATTGGTAAAAACTTATTTGTACCTAGTGTTTTTCGTACACCAAAGCATAATAACCTGCTAAGTGATTTAATAAAGTGATAAAACATATTAATTAATTAATCAAGGTTAAGCAATAAAATTCTAAAAGAAAAATGGATTAGTTCAGCTGTTGTATCAAATTTAAGAACTTTACTTGTAGATTGCAAAGAAGGAAAGCAATCAAAAGTTAATATTCAATCTTACAATTTGCAATCAAATAAGTGGGATCCGTCTGTTGGACAGTAAAATTTTTGAGACCGGAAAATAAATAAATCGGGACATGAAAAATATATTGCAACAATTATTTTATTAATTTCAATAAGTGAGTGTTACAATCTCTTTGAATCTTCTAATTTGCATTTTTAAATATAAATTCAAGGGCTTAAAGCTTGAACTTGAATTTGATTTGTTGATTTGAGGAACTTGATCTTGAATTGTGCTTGAATTCAAGGGATTTTGAGCTTGTTCTTGAATATAACAGTCATGATCTTGATTCTTGATAAACTTGATTTGAATGTTTAAGCTTTGTAGAGAAATTGCAGCATTCGACCCACGAGATAGTTGTTGAAAGGGAAGAGTCATGATGAAGATGGATTTCCTTTTCCCAACCAAATTCAAGTGACGTGGATACTATCCATTTCACAATAATGTTAGTTATGTGTTCTTATGGAATTCCACAGAAAACAGGCATTTGCACAATCAATTTGGCCTTTTCTATGATTTTGACTAAGGAATCAGGCAAAAAAACATGATGGTATTTGAGAAAAGTTCTAAAAAATCTTAGCTATATTTCAAGTGTTTCAATTTCAACAATCTTTATGTTGTACACATAACCTCCACTCTTAATCCATCTTAGCAGTGGCAGAGTCAAAATTTTCACCAAGGGGTTCACTAGTGAACATACGAACTAATGAAGAAGGTTCGACATCTACTATATATAAATAAAAAATAATTTTAACCATGTAGATATAGTATAATTTTTGATCGAAAGGGGTGCGGATGAACCCCTATCCTACATGTAGCTCGGCCACTACATCTTAGGTAATCTAACATATTGTCAATGTCATTTTGAGCTCTCTCCCATAGATAAAGTAGAAAATTTCTGCAAGTTCACCATCTCTTGAAATATCAGTTTCGTTAAATAATAAGAACAACATTTCAATATATGGAAACAAATATATGTCGTTAGAACTATGCAAATACTTGTGAAAGATTATACATCTTATGTGCCATTATGGTTATGGGAAATTTCACAAACTTCCCTAGAGGTTTTGGATAGAAATACATAACTCTCTTGTAGATTTTTATATATGCCACAAATTTTCCTCTATCATGTTTAGTGGAGTATATCCTTAACCAAATAATGGAAACCCGTTTCTTAAAATGGAGTACAATAGATAATTGTCATTATTTCATTTTTTATTTCTTCTTCATATTTAGATGAGCTTAAATGGAGTAAAAATACGGTCAGTGGGATTTATGTGGCTGGCCACAAATAAGTAAGAGTTGTATAAACATATTAGATTGTCCAATGCTAACACAAGTATAAAAAATACTCTTTTTGAATAAAAAACACATGTATTTCGCCGATTTGTCAATTTAATACATCACTGTGCGATTGGAGTTCACACATGAGATTTACTAGAATTGGGCGGCCACGGAATACACCTGTGTTTAGTTGAAGTGTCTACTTGATCACTACGAAAGTTGAAGTTTCGGCCAAGTTTAAGTGCCTATCTATATCTATGTATTTTGCCTTTCTTAATTCTTCTTTTCTGGTGAAACAAAGCTAAAATATTTTATCAGGTTACAATTTTTTCTTTAACCTCTTTTTCACAAGTTGTTTGTTAATTACTACAAATGAAACTATTTTTCACTAATTCAGTACTCAGCAGAGGAAAAACTAATTCTTATGGCTTATATCCGTTGGTTATTATCTAAACCATACAAGGAATTAAAACACAAGGTACAGAAATGTTTTTCAATGCTCATAATATTCCATACAAGACAATCATAGATGTACTACATTAATATATATCAACACTATATTCATGATATTTGTTTAAATTGTAGTTTAGGAACCATGAAGTTTATTGGTAAAAACTTATTTGCACCCGATGTTTTTCGTACACCAATGCACAACAACCTGCTAAGTGATTTAGTAAAGTGATAAAACATATTAATTAATTAATCAAGGTTAAGCAAAAAAATTCTAAAAGAAAAATAGATTATTTCAGCTGTTGTATCAAATTTAAGAACTTTACTTGTAGAATGTAAAGAAGGAAAGCAATCAAATGTTAATATTCAATCTTACAATTTGCAATCAAACAAGTGGGATCCGGCTGTTGGACAGTAAAATTTTTGAGATCGGAAAATAAATAAATTGGGACATGAAAAATATATTGCAATAATTATTTTATTGATATCAATAATTGAGTGTTACAATCTCTTTGAATCTTCTAATTTGCATTTTCAAATATAAATTCAAGGACTTAAAGCTTGAACTTGAATTTGAATTTGATTTGTTGATTTGAGGGACTTGATCTTGACTTGTGCTTGAATTCAAGGGTTTTTGAGCTTGTTCTTGAATATAACAGTCATGATCTTGAATATTTATAAACTTGATTTGAATGTTTAAGCTTTGTAGAGAAATTGCAGCATTTGATCCATGAGATAGTTGTTGAAAGGAAAGAGTCTTGATGAAGATGGATTTCCTTTACCCAACCAAATTAAAGTGACGTGGATACTAGCCATTTCACAATAATGTTCGTTATGTGTTCTTCTGGAATTCCACAGAAAACAAGCATTTGCACAATCAATTTGGCCTTTTCTATGATTTTGACTAAAGAATCAGGCAAAAGAACAAGATGGTATTTGAGAAAAGTTCTAAAAAATCTGAGCTCCATTTCAAGTGTTTCAATTTCAACAATGTTGATGTTGTAAACATAACCTCCACTCTTGATCCATCTTAGCAGTGACGGAGTTAGGATTTTCACCAAGGGGTTCACTAGTGAACATACGAACTAATGAAGGAGGTCGACATCTACTATATGTAAATAAAAAATAATTTTAACAATGTAGATATAGTATAATTTTTTATCGAAAGGGGTGCGGATGAACCCCTATCCTACATGTAGCTCCGCCACTGCATCTTAGGTAATCTAACATATTGTCAATGTCATTTTGAGCCCTCTTCCATAGATAATGTAGAAAATTTCTGCAAGTTCACCATCTCTTGAAATATCAGTTTCATTAAATAATAAGCACAACATTTCAATATATGGATACAAATATCTGTCATTAGAACTATGCAAATACTTGTGAAAGATTATACATCTTATGTGCCATTATGGTTATGGGAAATTTCACAAACTTCCCTAGTGGTTTTGGATAGAAATACATAACTCTCATGTAGATTTTTATATATGTCACAAATTTTCCTCTATCATGTTTAGTGGAGTATATCCTTTACCAAATAATGGAAACCCGTTTCTTAAAATGGAGTACAATAGATAATTGTCATTATTTCATTTTGTTTCTTCTTCATCTTTAGATGAGCTTAAATGGAGTAAAAATGTGGTCAGTGGGATTTATATGGCTGGATACAAATTAGTAAGAGTTGTATAAACAGATTAGATTGTCCAATGATAACACAAGTATAAAAATAATACTTTTTTTGAATAAAAAACACATGTATTTTGCCGATTTGTCAATTTGATACGTCACTGTGCGATTGGAGTTCACACATGAGATTTGCTGGAATTGGGTGGCCACGGACTACACCTGTGTTCAGTTGAAGTGTCTACTTGATCACTTCGAAATTTGAAGTTTTGGCCAAGTTTAAGTGCCTATCTATATCTATGTATTTTGTCTGTCCTGATTCTTCTTTTCTGGTGAAACAAAGCTAAAATATTTTATCAGGTTACAATTTTTGCTTTAATCTCTTTATCACAAGTTGTTTGTTAACTACTACAAATGAAACCATTTTTCACTAATGCAGTACTCAGCAGAGGAAAAACTAATTCTTATGGATTATATCTGTTTGTTATTATCTAGACCATAAAAGGAATTAAAACACAATGTGCAGAAATGCTTTTCAGTGCTCACAGTATTCCATAAAAGACAATCATAAATGTGCTACATTAATATATATCAACACTATATTCATGATATTTGTTTAAATTGTAGTTTTGGAACCATGAAGTTTATTGGTAAAAAATATTTGCACCCGGTGTTTTCCATACACCAAAGCATAAAAACCTGCTAAGTGATTTAATAAAGTGATAAAACACATTAATTAATTAATCAAGGTTAAGCAATAAAATTCTTAAAGCAAAATGGATTAGTTCAGTTGTTGTATCAAATTTAAGAACTTTACTTGTAGATTGTAAAGAAGGAAAGCAATCAAAAGTTAATATTCAATCTTACAATTTGCAATCAAACAAAAGGGATCCGGCTGTTGGATAGTAAAATTTTTGGGACCAAAAAATAAATAAATCTGGACATGAAAAACATATTACAACAATCATTTTATTGATTTCAATAAGTGAGTGTTACAATCTCTTTGAATTTTCTGATTCATCTTTTCAAATATAAATTCAAGGGCTTAAAGCTTGAACTTGAATTTGAACTTGATTTGTTGATTTGAGGAACTTCATCTTGACTTGTGCTTGAAGTCAAGGGCTTTTGAGCTAGTTCTTGAATATAACAGTCATAATCTTGAATCTTGATGAACTTGATTTGAATGTTTGAGCTTTGTAGAGAAATTGCAGTGTTTGATCCACGAGATAGTTGTTGAAAGGGAAGAGTCATGAAGAAGATGAATTTCCTTTGCCCAATCAAATTCAAGTGACATGGTGCCTTTTATGGTCTTTGACTTTGTAACACCCCATACTTTTACCTAGCTTAAATTCATCCCCAAAATGTCAAAAACTTGATTCAAAGATGAATACACTTTTACCCATGTGGAATCTTCAAGATTTTGACTTTTTTTTGTATGGAAAATTGAATAAGCTTTCCAGTTTCCAACGATATAAAATTTTCCTAAATCCGACAACCGGGAAAGAAGTTATGGCGATTTTAAGTTTCAGTCATTAAACATCATCATTCAGGCTAGTAGCGCGTCGCGGAGTGTGTAAAAATAGCAATTGTCAATTTTCAGTATTGCTCTATGATATTGGCACGTCGCGCCATATACCTAATTCCCAAATGTCAATTTCTAGTGTACCAACGTGATTCCACCGCGTCGCGGTGCACTTCCAGTTCACAAACAAAGTGGCAACACGATACCACTGCATCGCGCCACCAAGAAATTTCCCACTTTTTCTTTATCCAGTGACACGGCGTGATAGCACCGCATCGCGCCTGGGCCCAGATCGAGATTTTTTAGTTAATTTATAGTTTTAAATTTTGAGCTTTTAAATTATTTCAGGGGTATATGAGTCTTTTTCCACGACCCTAGTCAGCCTTTAACACAAAAATCAACCCTAATAAAACTAGTTAGACCATTATTCATTCAGTTTTTCCCCAAATTAAATCATTCTCTCTCAAGAGGCAAAAACCCTAGTTCAAGAATCAAGATCAATTATCAAGAATCTCTCTAATAACCTTCAAGAACTCTTCTTTTTAGGTATGTTAGATGTTTATTCATGGGTGCCTTCCACCCTTGAAGCCCAAGAATCTCTTTTCAAAGTACAAGATTGTGTATTTATGAGTTTTCATGATTTACCTGAAGTGTAGTTCATGTTTATGTTGTTGTTGGGTGTTGATTCATGTTTTAGATTTCAAGTTCCAAGATTTGATCCTAGTATGTGATGATTTGCATGATGTTCATGATAAACCCTTCAAGTTGCAAGTTTATTGATGTAGCCATGATACTTAGATGTAGTAATTGTTGTATAACCAAAGCATGTTCCCCATATGTTTGATAAAATGCTTATGTGAATTGACTAGTGAAGGCATGACATGTTATTATGTGATCCCATTCATGTACAAGTTAATGCATTACAAGTGTTTGATGAAAAGTTTCTATGAATGAATTATGACCAAGTAAACATTGTTATATTATTCAAGATTATGCTTTGCTTTACTTTTTATGCTATCGAATCTTGGAGGTATTTAATACTCGATAATTTAGTTGTTTACCTAGAGCCAGTGTCAGTTTTAGAATAGCATCAGTCATATCACTATCAGTACTCTCAGTCTGTTATAGAACTCAGTAGAACTCAATCAATTATATAACTTAGGAAAACTCAGTAAACTTAGTCCAGTTCAGTATGCTCAGTTCAGTTTCTTGCAGTTGGGAGTAGGATTCAGCATCGAGCGATCCTAGAAATGGGGGAACACCCATTAGTTAGGACTGGGTCCCTAGAAGCAATCCCTAAGTTCCAGAACTATGTAGCCAGCATAGGTTATGAGATGTCACCTCAGGGGTCACCCGTTAGTTAGGACTGACTCCACAACAGTTGTCTTTACCCGTGGCATGGTACTAACACCTTTGTAATTGGGTTTATAGATTGGACTCCAGCTCAGTTATCTTCTCTCATTTGGGGCATGTCGATTAGATGATTACCTCCCACAGTTTCAGTTTTAGTTTCAGTCTTTAGTTTAGAATTCATCTCAGCTTTACAGAATCAGGACTGTCAGACACAGTCAATCATTATTAGTAATTCAGTTATCAATAATTTTAGATATCAGTTATACAGTTAGCAGAACTCAGTACTTAGCTTCAGAAAGGTTCAGTTATAGTATATGCTTACTCTTATATCCAGTTTCTATATATTATTTAGTCAGTTATTGTTCATGCATATGAAACCTTGCATTCAACCTTACCTCATCTAGCATACCAGTACATTCCCACATGCTGACACATACTTTCCTGCACTATGATGTTTCATATCATAGGTTCGGACGCTCAGGTTCCTGACCGCGCTTAGCCAAACTCAGCCAGCAGTAGCAGATTTAGCAGTGTGTCCTCATCTATTGAGGATACGCTTTTATTTCAATACTTCAGCTTAGCAGTATTATAGTAGATGGAGTTAGTTGGAGGATTTTCCCATCAACTCCACTTTCAGACAGATTCAGTTAGAGGCTTTTCAGACTTGATTTTCAGACAGTATTTCAGATTCAGATGTTATATTTTATCAGTATTTCAAATATTTTGAATCTTATGGCATTTTAGCCCTTTTTGTTGTATTAATTTAAGTATTATTATTCAGTGCTCACAGCAGGTACCAGCTCATGGGTTAGCTTGTGGTCCCTCGGGATCGTAAGCACTGTGTAACGACTAGGGGGTAGTCTCGGGTCGTTACAGACTTTATAGGGCCTACTGCATCATTTTGACATGTGGCATGGTCCTATTGGTTCCTTCCCTTGACTTGGTATGCCACATCATTTGACACGTGTTGCTTATTTGGGCCTCTAGAATATGATAATATCTTGAGCTTAGCAAAGTGGGTTCATCATTTCTAGCCCAAATCAATGGGCTCTAGCCTAATAAAAATTGGACGTTCATTAAATCTATATATGTTTGGACATAAATAATTAATCCAATTATATTAATCTGCAATATTTATTGGGGACCTAATATATTTTGAATTTAATAATCCAAATTTTATACGGATTTTAATTTAATAAAATTTTGTTGTCCACAAAATGCCCCCTACTTCAAGACTTATCGAAATATTTAATTATTTTGAAGATTAGTCTTGAAGTATAAGTTTGAGTAGAACATTATTATGAACCAATATATTTCATGTCAAAAAATATTGGACCTGAATTAATAATTTTTTTTTTATTTGTGAAATATCAATTCACATGTATCTTTAATAGGAAAATCAAAATAGGTTTGACTTTTGGCATTTAATGCTGATGTCACCTTTTGTTTTTCCTTATTTTACTAGTACTGAAGCATTACTTTTGCCGCCTTGAATTGTTGAAGCAATTTGCCACCTCCCTCCTCCTTTATCATCTTTTACCATCCCAATTAGTATTATAATAGGAAAACTACCATTCCTACAATAACACTAATTTCCTTGACTATCACCGTTCCTTAACACCTTTAAATATCCCATATTCTTTTACCATCCAAAGCACCAATTTGCAAGATCTTTTAGAGAGACCTCTTGTTTGAGTTTCAAGAATCAAAGTTGAGGTAATCTTTGTTTTCTCCTTTCTTTTCTCTTGTATTTTTTTAAATTTTTTGTAGGGCTAAAGTAGATAGCAATATACAACAATCGACTTAAGGTGAGATAGTTTAACTTTGTCTCCATCACCTTAAGATTAAACAATTTTGCTTGAAGACGGTGGACATCGACTTAAGATGCGAGATTTTAACTTAGCCTCCATCACCTTAAGACCGAAAGATTTTTCTTGAAGACGGTGGACATCATCTTAAGGTGCGAGAGTTTACCTTCACCTCCGTCACCTTAAGACTAAAATATTTTGCTTCAAGATGCAATGGTTTTCTTTAAGTATGGACCCTTTCACCGATATATTTATGCAATGATCTTCTCTAAGTATAGACTCTTTTACCGATACATTTATGCAATGGTCTTCTCTAAGTATAGGCCCTTTCACCGATGTATTTATGCAATGGTATTCTTTAAGTACGGACCCTTTCATTGATGCACTTATGCAATGGAATTCTTTAAGTATGGGCCCTTTCATTGATACACTTATGCAATGGTCTCCTTTAAGCACGGGCCTTTTCACCAATGCACTTATGCAATGGTCTTATTTAAGCACGGGACCTTTCACCGATGCACTTATGCAATGGTTTTCTTTAAGTATGGGAACCGATGCATTTATGCAATAGTCTTCTTTAAGAATGGGCATTTTTCAATCGTTATCTTAAGGTGCGAGAATTTAACTTCGCCTTCGTCACCTTAAGACCTGACAAGTTAGGCTTCAAGTATGGTCCCATAACAAATCTGTTCAAATGACATCTTAAGATGCAAAGGGGTAAATCTTATCCGCCTTAAGGCATGAAAGTTTTAAGATCCTTTTAACGATAAACCCGCGAGAGGCTAGCTTAAGGTGCAAAGGGACAAATCTTGTCACCTTAAGGCATGAGAATTTTGAGATCCTTTTAAGGATAAAACCTTGAGATTCCAGCTTAAGGTGCACAGGGACAAATCTTGTCCACCTTAATGCATGGAAATATTTTTTTTATATCTTCTTAAAGATAAATCCGTAAAGAGACCAGCTTAAGGTGCAAAGGGACGAATTTTGTCCACCTTAAGGCATGGAAACTTTCTTATATCTTCTTATAGATAAATCCATAAAGAGACCAGCTTAAGGTGCAAAGGGACAAATCTTTCCCACCTTAAGACATGGAAATTTTGGAGGCCTTGAATTAGAGACCTAAAGATTTTGTCAACTTTCACTCCCAAATTTGGTGTTTAAAGCGATTCAACTTCCAAATTTAGAGAGTTTGGAAACTTCATCTTATGTGAACAAAACTCATATTTCATTGGAGTTTGCCCCCATTGAGCCACCAATACTTGGAGTGAGTCCAAAAGTTAATTAGAATATTTTCATACTTGGTATCCATATGGCGGATACTACAGGAACATTTTTTTTTACACTAATGCAACTAAACTCAGAGTGAGATTCCAAGTGCCTACGTACCTCAGTGAAGAGGATCAAGTCACAACGTAGTTCTGGGGTGAGTATTTTTCTGTGTCGTAAATTTTGAGTAGGCTGCCCCTTTCGAGGTTTTCAACCTAGCGGATTTTCTTTAGCCGTACACGGTTATACTTTTGCAGGCCAGGAGTGATATCTTCCTTAAAGGGTAGTACTTCTTCATGAACTTAGTGTTTATAGGGCCAATCTTCACGTCGTCTGCATCGACAAGCTTGTAAGCCCCATTTGAATATGCCTTTTGTATGACATATGGTCCATTTCACTATGGGGTGAATTTCCCCCCAGACTTGTGAGAAGTAATACTGGGCCTTCTCACTGCAAAAACTTGATCTTTAATCTGGAAGTACCTCAATCAAACTCTTTTATTGAAAGAACGAGATAGACGGGCTTGATAACATTCAAGATTTTCCTAAGCCTCCAACCTCTTTTCATCAAGAGCTTCTAATGCTGCAAGACATAATTTAGAATTTTCTTCATCAGTGAGCCCTTCTTGAATAGTTAGTCTCAAAGAAGGTATTTGACGCCCAAGTGGCAGGACGGCTTCAACTCTAAAAGCAAGCGAATATGGGGTTGCTTGCGTTGGTGTGTGGTAAGATATTATATATGCCCATAAAGTTTCTTCATTTGTTCATACCAGTATCACTTAGACTTGGAGATGACTTTATTCAATAGATTACATAAAGTCTTATTAAATGCTTCAGCTAGACCATTAACGGCAACATGGTACATAGAGGACTTGATTTTCTTCAAGCCAAAGAGATCATAAATCTTGTTTATCAACTTGTTATCAAATGGCTTGCCATTGTCGGTTATTATATATTGAGGGATTCCAAAGAAGTAGATGATATTTACTCGAATGAAATTCGCAACATTCTCCTTCTTTACTTCTTTGATAGCAATAGCTTCGGCCCATTTTGAGAAGTAATCTATTGCGGCCAAGATGTATAAGTGTCCACCAGAAGATTTTAGTAGTGGACCACCAACATCCATTCCCTAAGCATTGAATGGACAAGATGCTACAGTCGGGTGTAGTACTTCAGGAGGTTGATGTATGAAATTCACATGGAACTGACAATCTTTGCATTTTCTAGCATAGTCCAAGCAATCTTTCACCATCGTTGGCCAATAGTATCCCATCCTTTTAATGTGAAAATGGAGATTTGTACAAGACTGATGCGATCCACAAACTCCTGAATGCGCTGCTTGTAAATCTTGAATTGTTTCTTCCTCTCCCAGATATCACAAGAGTATTCCTTCAAGCAATATTCTCTATAGAGTGTCTTTATAGTAAAGGAAGTAAGGTGCACGACGACGAATGTCAGTCCTTCTCCTTGGATCTTCTGGAAGTATCTCATAACATAAGTATTCAATGATTTGTTGCCAATCTTTCTTTACAGCTTCAGACACGGCAATGAGGTATTCAACCTTATTTTCTCCATCCTTATTTAACGGCGGTACTACCCATTCTTGGCAGATAGTAACTCGCGTTTGATTTGGAAGAGTTGGGGTTGAGGCCAAAGCAGCTAGGGCATCATCTTGCTTATCTTCTCTCCTTGGCACATATTATAGGGTTACTTTTTAAGCTACACCATCAACTTCTGTGCATTATTGTGATATGGTCGTAGCTCAGGCTTTCTGACTTCATAGCTTCCCAAAAGCTTCTTGATCACCAATTGAGAGTCATCAAAAACTTATAATTGCAGCTGTTTCATATCAACTACCATCTTAAGTCCAAGTATTAATGCCTAATATTCAGCAACATTATTAGAGCAATGGTTTGTTAGGGTAAAAGAGTATGGGATGACCTCTCCTTGTGGAGTGACGAACACCACATTAGCACCAGCTCCATCTCGATGTGCGGAACCATCAAATTACATATTTGGTGGGAGTCTAGCTTCAATAACCATTACATCTTCATCAGGAAGTTCATCGCTCAGTTTCCAGTCATTGGGTATCGGGTGGTCTGCCAAGAAGTAAGCCAATGTTTGTCCTTTTACAACCTTTTAGGGAACGTACACAATATCAAACTGTAAAATTGAAGGTACCATCTTGCAAGTAGAACACTTCAGACTGCTTTGATGGGATGCGCCCTAGACACAAGACGAATAACATGAGCCTGAAAGTAGTACTTCATCTTTTGAATTGAGAAGGACAGTATCAAACATAACTTTTTGATTGGAGAATACATTAGCTCATTTGGTGCCATCATTCTGCTTAGATAGTAAAGAGTGTTCTCTTGCCTTCATTATTTTTTTGAGCCAGTAGTTCTCCAACTAACCTCTCTTGTGTCACGATGTAGAGTATTAATGGTTTCCCAAGCATGGGTGTCACAAGAACTAGTGGCTTCAGTAAGTATGATTTGATACTCTCAAAGGCATTACTACAAGCTTGGTCCCATTCGAAGAGAGTGTCCTTCTTCATGAGATGACTAAATGGTTGACATTTTCCAGCTAAGTTTGAGATGAACCTCCTTAAATATGCTAGCCTTCCTTGAAGGCTTTTTAACTAATGAATATTTCGAGGCTCAGGCATCTTCAAAATTGCATTGAACATGGCTTGGTCAATTTTAATTCCTCGGTGTCGTACAATGAAGCTAAGAAACTTTCCAAAAGTAACTCCAAAGACACACTTTAATGGATTCATCCTAAGTTGATAGCTTCGAAGTAACTCGAACACCATTCTTAGGTCTTTTATGTAGTTTTCTATCTTTCTTGACTTCACCACTAGATCATCCACATAGCATTCAATATTTTTATGGAGCAGACCGTCAAAGATGTTTTACATATCCCTTTGATAAGTGGCGCCAGCTTTCTTTAAATTAAAAGGCATCACCTTGTAGCAATAAATACCTTTGGGCATACGAAATACAGTGAGTTCTTCATCCTTTGATGCCATGAAGATTTGATTGTAGTTGTATGAACTATCCATGTAGAACATTGCCTCATAACCAGTGGTGGCATCAATCATCAACTCCAGCATGGGGATTGGAAAGTCATCCTTAGGACAGGCGTTGTTGATATCCTGAAAGTCGACACAAACGAGAATTTGGCCATTCTTCTTCTGTACTAGAATAATACTTAAAATCAACGTGAGATATTTGACTTCACGAATAAAGCCAGCTTCAATGAGTTTGTTAACTTCATTTTCAATCAATGGAACCAACTCTGGCGTAAAGCGCCTTTGGGCTTATTTAATAGGACGAGTCCTGTTCTTGACCGCCAACTGATGGACTGCTACTTTTGGATCTAATTCAGGCATTTCTTTGTAACTCCAAGTGAATTAATCCATATATTCTTTGAGTATGTTCATATAAGTAATTTTCTCATCTACTTCTAAAAAAGTACTCAGGTAAGTTGGTTTTGGGTCTTCATCGGTTCTAAGATTAACTTTCTTGGAGGGATCTATCATGGACTTTACTCCTTTTTCAAGTTATGATGGAGCATCTCCAGTATCTTCATCCTCTTGGGGGGTCATCATCATTGATAAATATATAATAACACCAGAAAGCATCTTCTATCTCTTCATTAACCTTTATTTGAGATGAGACATCTTTTTCATTCTTGGTCATTACATTATATGAGAAGCCAACACTTTATTCATCTTTCTCATGTTCCTTAGTATAAACCACTGTATGAGCCTTTTCTTTAAATACCTGGTTGCATGAAACCACTAGTTTATCTGTTGCCTCATTCTAGATGGAATCAAACTTTGGAAATCCTTCTAGATTTTAATTGGAGAGTGCATCATCGTGCTTTGATGACTTATCTGACGCTTGTTGTTTTTCTTCTTATTTAGAGGTCCCAACCTTTCGAATACAAAAGTTCTTGCAGTTGATTCTCCGAGTCGGTCAAAGACAGAAGGCCTTTTGTTAGATGTAATAGACTCTTCTTCTATAATGATGTAGTTATTAACTGCCCTTCTTATGGAGATACAAATTGGAGGTAGTTATGTGTATCCTAGTCCTTCACGTGCCTGCCTAGTTGTACCTTTTGATGAAATTTTGCCCAGCCTTGATGGCTCATTAGGATTATATACAACCTTTACAAATAGTTTGTATGCATTTGGGTTGAAGCCCTCTTTCATAAGCTTCTTTGGGAGTGTCATATCTTATGGCAGATTTTGGGCCACAGGCTCTCCAAGTAGTCTTGAGTATGGATTTATTGCGTTAATCCTCCTGATAGGTAAAGTTAGCCCCTTTAGTACATTATTTTGGGCATCAGATGGGTGATCTTTATCTTTCTTTACCTTTGGCATGTAGCAAACAATAGGAGTTGCCTTCTATTTCGTAGGTGCGACACTTTCTCTATTCGAAGTGAAGAGGGGCTTCTTGGTGGCGACTTTTTTTATAGTCACCGTGAGCTTCTTAGATGAAAGATCATCACACTTGGTCTTGGTGACAGTTTCAACCCTTTTCTCATTCACAACATAATTTTTTAAGTAGAATTTTGCATCAGCAAAGTGGGACTCAGCTTCAGTGAATGGCTTATCATCGGCAACTATTTTTTTCCACTCCGTCTTCGAGGTAATTCAAGCATTAATAGTAAGAGGATGAGATAATTTTGTTCTCGTGTACCTAAGGCCTACCAAGTAATATAGTGTATGAAGTTTGGGCATCGATCACATGCATCAATGCATTTGCTTGAAAATTATCCATACGAATCCCTAACTTGATAGCTCCCATGGCCCTTTGGCCCCTTTGGTTGAAGCCTTGGATCATTATATGGCTTTCAGCCAGTTCGTCGGTAGCGATACCAAGTTTCTACATTGTACGAATAGGCAGGATGTTAACTTCGGATCCCTCATCAATCAAGATAATATTTATCTTTTTTCCTAGAACTTGACCTACCATGTACAAGGAACGATTGTGTAGGGTTCCTCCAAGCAGAAGATCGTTATTTGTAAATGTGATTTTTGTATCACATACATGTCCCTTCTGGAAAAGAGTTTCAGCAAGCTTTTCAGAAGATGAAGGAACTTTCATGGGTAGATTTGCACCCTTTGCCCCCTCTTTGGTAGTATTAAAATAAGATACCTCAAGGTTGACTTGAGCAGTGTTTGTAAAAAAACAACTTGGTAAGAGTTCTTCCACCTTACTGGACACTGTGGTTTTTTGTTATGAAGCTCCACTACCCTCATCTTCTTTGGAAGTTCAACCAACTTCTATTTCTTTGGTTTCTTTAGCATCCCCCTTCTAGTTGGATGCTCGGATGACTACTTTCATAGACTTATCTTCTTGCATCAGTGCCTGGTCACCAGAGTCCAACCTTCGTCATCACATTCATCAACTAAAGACCTGTTAGGCTCTAATATTTTCTTATTATGTTCTTCAGGACATATTTAGACTGGATCGAATGAGCCAAAAGTGATAGAGATTTGATGAGAACTGGCCATCTCATCGTCGAAGAAGATCTTCTTCTCACTTGCCAGTTGTATGACTTTGTCTTTAAAGACAAAGAACTTTTCTAGAGGGTGAGTCATAAGCCTATGATATTTCTAATAATTAGGGTCATTGGTCCTTCCAGATTTTTTGGGCCGCTTCATTTATGGGAGTTCAATGAGCTTATGCTCAAGGAGTCTATCGAAAATCTCAACAATATCAAAATCAAGGAAAGGATATTCCTTTTGTTGTATCTCCTTTAAAGTTTTCTGATTTGGACATGTTGCAGAAGTAATCTTCACACTTTGATTCTTACTCACCTTCGTGGTGACCTGTACAGGAGGCATGTTAATATTCACAGATTCTTTGTTGTCATTTTTGGGGACACACTTGCCCCATCTTTTGGGTTCCTGCTTATCTTTTCTCCTTCGAGGGGCATCGATATACGATGATCTCTCTCCAGTAGAAGACATGCTCAACTCCATGCATGGGTATCTAACTTTTCAAAATATTTAGGCTTAATGTCTTGCAAGATGTAGAGAAGCTCCCAGTACATTTCTTGGACGCACATCTCTATTGCAAAAGCTTTGCTGAGCCTATCTTTGCAATTTAGTCTAGCATTTCTCCATCGATTGATGAAGTCAATTACTGTTTTGTCCTTTTTTTGTCGGGTATTTTTGAGCTCTACCATACTCACTATATGCCTTGTGCTATTAAAGCGATCAGGAACTCATGCTCCAATTGCTCCCAACTATCGATGGAGTTAGGCTCGAGGTGTGTATACCAATCAAATGTGTTTCCCTTTAGGGAACGAATAAACTATTTGACAAGATAGTCACTGTAAGTTCCAGCATTATTACATGTCTCAACAAAGTATACAATGTGTTGTTTTGGGTTCCGTTTTCCCTCAAATTATTAAAATTTGGGGGGTTGATAGCTGACAGGCATTTTGAGGCTATCTATTCCCACAGTTTAGGACTTGTCATATGCAAGGGAAGACTTGGTGAAAACATCATACTTGTCTTTGAGGGTCCTTTTAATGAATTCCTTCAAATTTCTCAATCGGGATCATTCCCCAAGAAGAAACTTGTACCTCTTTAGTTGGTGGTGTTTATTTCAAAGGATGTTCTATCTCGTGAGCCTCTGGAGATTTTCAAGGTGCATGGCTAGACTCTCCTTCTATCAAGCCTTCCATCCTATCCACTATCTTATCAATCCAAGCATCTTGATTCTGAATAATTTGGTAAGGCCCTCAATCACCCTTGCTAGATTTGTAAGTTGCTCCTCTACGGATGAGGCATCAGTCACCATTGCTTGTATGATTACTGGAGACGTTGGAGAGTAAGATGAATTATCACATAAGTTGATCTTTGAAGTGATCATCTTATGCGGTGTAAGTGGAGATGGTGCATTTGTTGAACGACCATCGCTCTTTGCACCAAAGTATTTGGAATCAAAATGCTCAAGTAGAGTTAGAGTCTTCCTAAGTTATTCCGCCACACTTTTTCCTCCTTCCGAAGCACTTGAATTGGATTTCGTTCTTTTTGGGATTGAAGATCCACAAACTAGAGTTGGCACGGCGACATTGGATATGTTTGTTATCCTAGCAAGCCTTCCTTGCTCCTCGTGACAACTCCTAAGCATCTGAAATTAACACCGAGAATGCTTTCTACATCAGCAGAGAACTTTGAATCAGCAGCCTTGGAAGCAGTTGATTGAGAGTTGACCTTCTTGGAAGTCATTTCAGTGTTGTTGAACTTTGCAGTTGAAAAAGTTGAGATGAGAGGTGGAGATTGTCCCACTGAGCATGCCAAAATTTCTTGGATAATAAAATTTTTGATATCGAAAAATAAATAAATCAGGACAAGAAAAATATATTGCAACAATCGTTTTATTGATTTCAATAAGTGAGTGTTACAATCTTGAATCCTCTTATTCACCTTTTCAAATATAAATTCAAGGACTTAAAGCTTGATCTTAAATTTGAACTTGAATTATTAATTTGAGGGACTTGATCTTGACTTGTGCTTGAATTCAAGGGCTTTTGATCTTGTTCTTGAATATTGCGGTTATGATCTTGAATTTTGATGAACTTGATTTGAATGCTTGAGCTTGTTAGAGAAATTGCAGAGTTTGATCCATGAGCTTTCTCTTGGTTCTGAATTATGAGACCCTATTTATAGTTGGGGAAATGGAAGAGTCATGATGAAGATGGACTTTCTTTGCCCAATCAAATTCAAGTGACGTGACTCTTTTTATAGGCTTTGACTTCATTGGGTCTACTGCATCATTTTGACATATGGCATGGTCCTATTGGTTCCTTCCCTTGACTTGGCATGTCACGTCATTTGACACGTGCCTCTTATTTGGACCTCTAGAATATGACAATATCTTTGGCTTAGAAAAGTAGGTTCATCATTTGTAGCCCAAATCAATGGGCTTGCCCAATAAAAATTAGATGTTAATTAAATCCATATATGTTTGGACTTAAATAATTAATCCAATTATATTAATTTCCAATATTTATTGGGGACTAGTATATTTTATATTTAATAATTCAAATTTTGTACAAATTTTAATTTAATAAAATTTCATTGTCCACACCGACACCTCTCCATTTCTCTTCTCTCCAATTTTCCCAAGTTTTTGCTTGGATTGAAGACAGATGTCATAATTTAAAATTAATGATTGAGATTTAATTGGAAAGGGGTAGACATATAACCATTATATTCAGTCTCAAGCTAATGTTGAATATGTTATAAAATTGTAATGAATGCTAACTGATTTCAAAGTAGAAAAACTGAAGTACAATGACCCTATAAGAAATACACAAATACTAATATATAATGATAATATGAAAATTCATGGTTTAAGAGAAAGTAAAACTAAACTAAGGATCATGTGCAAATACTAGGTCTGAAGCTGTGGGATTTGAACAGATACAATCACCATATAAATAAACATGTAACAGATCAATAATGTACTGAGTAAACTGATTATGATGTTATGAAATGACTGAGTTTGATATGTGGAAGCTATTGTTAACTAACATATAACCATATGAGCTAAACATAGAGTTTGATGTATAAACCCCATCAAAAAGACTCAATATACCTTGCTAGGGTATAAAGGTTGATCTGACGTGGTATCACTAAACTGATGTCCAAAAGGACTAAGGTGTCAATCCAGGCTTGACGGGTGACCCTTTAGAACCTACGGTGGAGCCATAGTTTTGGTACTTAAGGACTTCTACTAAAGGTCTCAGCTTAACTGTTGGGTGAGCCTCTATCCCTGCTTCCGCTCGGTGCTAAGTACTACTCCCAATTAAAAATAAACAGATATATTGAATAGCTTAATAATACTAAGGTCTTGGGTTGAAAGATAAGTTTTGTGTCTGAAATTATTCAAAATCATGAAAACTGAAGGACTGAGTGTTTGACTGACAGTACATGATATCTTAAGTCATCGAGAGTTCATAACCCGCCATCTCTAAAGAATGCAACTATCATGATAAATTTTATAATTTGGAGAGAAATATGAAATTTCATAACACAAGTCCAAATTCATAAATTTATCAACCTACTGAGGGTTCATAATTATAAGCATTTAAAGATACTAAATTTTATGGGAAAATGTGGTATGTCAACTAATACAGGCTGGAATTCACCAAGTAGTGCATAATTCATTCTAAATGAGGTTAAAATCTATAAAATATACATAATCCATCACATATTAAAATAACTGAGTTTAAGCCATGAAAATCATGCATAGCAACTTTGAATGGGAATTATAATAATAGAATAACATGATAGAATCAAATTTTTAAGAATGTCGAATAATTGGGATTAACCCTAGATCGTGAGTTCAGAGAAATCATAACTGAAATTCATATTTTAAAACTAGGTTTTTGGGCATAAGGGTTAAAGAAATCTCTTATTGAATACCCACATATATGGACTGATAGAATCTTGGAACGAAACCTTGGGAATCTAGCTTTGAGAAAACCATAGGCTTAGGCTTATTGAGAGTGGAATTTTTTTATTTTCTGACTTAGAATGAGTTTGGAGAAAATAATGAGGAATTTTGGGTGATTAAATAGACTTATACCTCTTGTATCATCTAAAATGACGTAGTTTTGAGTTTAAAAGAGTGGAAAAAGACCAAACCACCCCTTTAAAATCATCTAAAAAGTTGTTGGTATCAGTCCCGATGAGTTTGGTGATGATCCGTGGGGTATGGAGATGAGTTGTGTCCTGATTCATCATTTGAGACTCAAATTTTGGTCCCAAATTTCGTGACAATGAGTCACCCGACAACTCATAATGACCTGACGATGAGTCGCCATCAGAGTCGTCGTCACTGACGCCATCAGAGTCGTCGTCACTGACAGCTTTGACAGTGCTTCAGTAAAATAGCCATAACCTTTTACTCGGATATTGGATTAAGGCCAAACTAAATGCATTGGAAAGCTAATTTAATTATATATTTTTGTGGGTCTTGATCTAAAAAATTCTTAGTAATCTAAAAGTTATGATCGTTTTAATTTGAATATAGCAATATTCTTCCCAAGAATTCAATCAGTACGGTATATTGTGACTTGTCTATAAGATAGGAGTTATTTGTGGTCTAAATATATGTATAAATCACTTATAAAAGTACTAAAATATGAATTGTTATTTTATACATACTTGAAGTATGGTTCTAATCTTAGTTTGGATTTTTAAGGTGTTACAATATCTCCCTCTTGGGGTCATTCGTCCAATGAAGACTAATTAAGCCGAAAGGATAGGGAAATATCTTCAATCCCTAACAAAAAATTCTAAGTGCTAAATATCGACAAGAACTAAATTTCCAAATAAAACTTGGTTTGGTCAAAATATGAGAAAACTTATGAGTACTGTCTAACTGACTTTTAAAGTTGGATAACTAACATGATACCGATTTCTAAATCTGGGTATCTATTATTGTTGGTACTGATTAAATTTGGAGTAAGGACTCAATTGATTTTGCACATAGAATGAATGGAAATAAAGAAACTCATGGAATAGGCATAGACATGAAACTTTAGAATAGTAAGACTAGATAAAAAGATGGGAAACTACAGGAGCTCATTTGTCTGATTGCTAAACTGAATTTTTGTTGTATAAACTAACTGAATTTTTGCTATATAAACTGACTCATACTGAGAGTTTAATACTCAAATGAATCATTCCTAGAAGAACGTGTATGTAGAACTATAAAGTGATTCTAATGACATGAAATTTCTAAGATTGACTGAGAAAGGAATATTTGTTACCTTCAACGCTCCTTGTCAGAAGTGCTAAATAACACTAGGGATGGAAGAATTTTGGGGATATCTATCATTTGAGCATCCAAGTCTTCTAGTCTGAGCTCGTAGAATAGGAATGACTTAGAGCTGATCATCCGACACGTCTGGTCCAAAGTTATATATCATGGAAGAGAATATATTGGGATAAAAGTAAGATTAGGATTAATATAGATTAAGCGATATGACTGATAATTCTACAACTTAGCAACATTTTTTGACCATGGTTTTCCTTAAAAATCTACCACACTTAACTAAATTAAATTTTCTAACTCTCTTAGGGATAGACCATAATTGGTTACTAGAGGCTAAGTCTAGTTATATGCTCTTAGACTCTCCAAGCCTAACTTGGAGATACAAAGCTCTAGCTCTAAAATAACGATACTAGACTCACTATGGGAATCTATATTCTATATCCACAAGGGGAGATTAAGATCAATATATACTACTTCTTGTTGCCTTAACTAATCAACTTCTTGTTCTAAAAGAGTGACTAAGCTCCATAAGCCATCATCTAATGGTGTATCAACATATCATTCAAGCCTATCACTTAATTTCCAATAATATCATCATTAAATCATAAGAAAAGTCACTGAAGAACTAGAATATGAGGGCCTGATATAAGAAGGATACTGTGAAATTTTAAGTTGAGAATTTTCATGAATTCAGCACGTAACTAAGGCCTTAGGAGTAAAATATAATTGGAATAAACTTGTTCAAGATATTTGATCTTAGAGCATATGTGATGTAGTGTGATCTCACTGATCATTAACGATGTATCATGAGTACCTTGAACTGATCATATTGTAAAACATGAGTACATAAGTCATGAGTTGTATGACTTCAGACTATAATTCATAAATTCATGGAATATGATTCATAATACTAACTAAACTATAAGTTATTATACTAGGAATTGGGAGTGGACCTGATTCTGTATAAAGTGCATGAATATGAGCTATGATCATGGAGCTGACTTGCAAGGCATGAGTAGAGTGTCGTAATGACTGAAGTACAAAAATATGTGTTGAGATAAGAATGGGTTAGGTATCTTCCTCCCATAGTGTTGTTCTAGAACTCATTAGTATCACTACTAGAATCTGAAAACCTGATTTGGTTCCTTGTTCTATCATCTCCCCCATAGAATAAATCTATCATTCTAAGTCTGTGGACCTCTACAATAGTCTATAAACTAAACTGCAATCACTTTATTCTAGTTTGGGATATAATAATGCACATAAATACTAAACTCCTCCTGAAAAACTATACCCAAAAGTGTAAAACTCACTTTTAGTACCTCCTTGGATACAAATCTTAACTTTCTATAGCCTCAATAGTCATTATAATAAGATGAACTCTTATTAACTTCGAACCTTCCAAATTATCACAATACCCTGAGTTCACACTTTTTCCTTCTATAATTCAAAACTCTCATTTCTATTAGCTTAATCATCTACAATTCAAACTTAGATTTTAACACTTAACATGGATATGCCCAAAATTTTAAATGAACTATACTAACTTACTACTACTGGATAAGAATCACGAACACTAACCCCTTAAAATCTTATGAACAAACCCAACCTTAACAAGCTTCTCTATCTTTCTGATCACTGCCTAAACTCTATCCTAGATAAAGCATTAACATACTATAAGTCCCTTTAAATTGGTAAATCTCTCGCAAAGTTCTATTATAGAATCTGTACAACACCTTTCTGGGTCCATGGATACGTAATATACTAAATTTAGATAAACGTTATCCCCACTTTACTGTCGTGATATTTCTAGGCTCATGCTCCTAACTCTAGGTCATACTGCCATAGGATTCCGAGATAGGATCTGAGGTTACACCTGACTTTTGCTCAGTGTATGATTTTCATGGACAAGAATGAACTCTATCAAATTTCAGAACTTAAATGCATTGATGGGATCCTTTCAAGCCCGCGTACAGTCTCATAATTGTTTGTAGGAACTGTCTGAGAAAACTCTAGCAGTGGGAATTAAGCTTGACTATTTTAATTACCTCTAAAATAATGCATATTCAGCAGAAATAAAGCAAATCTAGAATTTGTATAAAATTGGTAGAGAATACCTCTATTGTACGATCTAAAAGTATAAAATAAGGGAAATATTTCCTAAATGCCTTATAGCTTCATGAAGAAGAGTACAAACGTCTTCGTACCATTCCTCAAGAATCTACTTGACACAGCTTCATAGACACCCTAGGACACTTAAACCTTGAACTTTGATACCAAATTTGCATAACTCGAAACTAATCCCTAGTCATAACAGGTGCTTAGAACCACAAGTGATCCCAAGCTAGCCCATGGTATTGCATAACGCTTGAGAAACTGACTAAAATATGTATAAAATCTAAATTAAATAAGCATAATCATAATAATTAGATAAGATGTTTCAATACATTATTGTTCAAATTTTATGATATTGTAATCAAAGAGAAGGGGAACTGAACCTACATATAATAAATCTAACTACCTATCTATGAATCCTCTAGTAAGACTAACTATAGGAAGTAGGGACATGATCCCCAACTATCCTTAAGCAATACATACGAATAAGAAAATATAACATTAGAACTGTGATAACGCTCAATCTACAGCTCTCGTAGGAGTGTAAAGCAGTCGTTAGCAAATATAGAACCCAACTGGGTTGGGTATCGATCCCACAGGGAATAGCTTGGTCAACAAGTAAGTAAAGATTACTAGACTTTTAGTGCAAGTCTCGTAAAAAAAGGGGGGATTGTAATGTGTCACCAAAACAATTAAATAACAGCTGAAAATAGCAAAGTAAAAGAGAAAGATTGTTACGTAAGTTGTAAACAATGAGAATTGAAGTGTTGGGGTTATGTCCACCTTCTGAGGTATACGTCTCTATTGGCTATGAGTGTGTAGAATTCTGACATGCAACTGCTTATAGAGAATTGTATTCGATGGTAAATCCAAGCGTCTTTCGACCTAAACAAGGACTATTTCACTTTAACTCTCTCGAGCTTAAAGCGTATCTAACGGTACGAATTCTCCAAGAGGTTAGTCCAGTTACGGCACTAGCTTTTTAATAGGAAAGGGTGTCCTACTACCTTGACATTATCTCTTTTCCAGACAAATAACTTTTCTCTCGAACAAGTTAAATGTTAGATTGGCGTATTCTTGCGTTTGCAACCGCAAAGAATGTAGATTAAGATGAAGAGAATAATGATATAAGCAATATACGTGCCTCGAACTCACAAACTCACAGCAATAGATAGTAACTCATTCGGCTTCCATAACCCCAACAGAGAAGTTTAGTTACCCATGAATGTGAAGAAAACCACAATTGACATTGTTATTATACCACAATAATGATCAATTTCGTGTAGCACAAAAGTGGTAGGCGTTAGGTGTGATTTCTTGCAGAGTAACGTTTCTCTTGTTGCAGAATTTAAGAATATAAGAATAGACGAAAACAGAATTGATGGAAAGATTAGAAGAGTTGTAGAATTGTTTGTAGTGTAGAATAATAGAGGAGTAGAAGATGTCTCTAAATCTCTAGCATGATAGGGTATTTATAATACTCATATCCTAATCCTACTAAGCTAATGAAATAAATAACCAAATCCTACTAGACTAATGAAATCCTTAACCCATATGTACTAGGTTAAGGTAACATTATCATAATCCACTTAGAATAATGAAATACATAACCTAATTGTACTAGGTTAATGTATCATTGTCAAAATCCAGCTTTGTGTCTGTAAGTCCCCAAAGTCTTCAGAATTGCTGTTTTAGCCCGGGACAGATTTTCCATACAGCAGGTTTGGTCCTTAGGCGTGTAAACTCCCTTCCCTTCCTTCGTGAGCTTTCTTTAGCGTCAAGTAAGCCATAAAATGCTGAATTATGCATCATTTATACCTGAAACTTTACTAATCATGTTCGTTAGCTCATTTACAGGAAAAAGGACTAAAAGTGCATGAAATATATAATTTGTTCTCAAAACTAGGCTAAAATATGGGCAAAATATATTGATATAGGCGTGTAAATCCGCCTATCATCAACACCCCACACTTAGAGCTTTGTTCGTCCTCGAACAACATATCATGTCCTTCTAAGCATCAACTTAAGGTTCTTACAGCAACAACACAAAACATTTATTAAGACAAGCACAGCGATTATCAACCAAGATTAGCTTTCCGATTATAAGTAGAAACAATTTAACCTCAAGTATAGACTCGTGATGGTGATCAACTCGCATGCAAAAGTTAAAATGCATAGAATCATATACAACTATCCAAAACTCATCAACCATGTGTGTCTCACACTATAGTACCCATAATCATTCACAAGTATAGCATATTTTTCAAACATGGGTATCAAAATATCCTTGCTCTCGCTCTCACAAAGAATTCATATGAAGCAACTGATGACCATAAGCTTGCCCTTAGTGTAATGCTCTACTAAATGTCAGAATGCTAAGCTTAGGATCAAGTAGGTCTTTTGATGGTTGTAATGTAGGCTAAGGGACGGGTAGGACTATTTTGGCCAGGAATAGTGACTAAGTTCCTAAGCGCTTTAATACATCACTTTGTATCATTGACACTTTTTTCTTTCAACCTTTCTTCTTTCTTTTGTTATACCACCCTTGTTCTCCTCTTTTGTTTTTCAATTTTAAGCACAACTCGCTTTTCAGCTTTCTTTTCCTTTTTCTTTTCACAACATACCTCTTATGATAGCACCTTTTTTTTTTTTTTTATAACACATTCAAGCACCATTACAATTTATAGCATCATACTCACCCAATTTCCTCTTATTTTGTCACATGACTTTTTCACTTTAAAGCACTTAGGAATTTGGATCAAATTATGGTCTTGAAAAAAATGGATTAGGCTTACATACAAGGTTGTCAAAGAAATAGGCTAAAGGCTCAAAAGGGTTTAACTAGGATGATGTCCATGGGTAGGTAAAACTGAAGGTAAACAGATATGGGTTGTCAAAGAAATGCCTAAATCATATCCTAAACTTACACTCCTTATTTTCGCTTTGCATACATACCAGGCAAGTTCTAGCATCAGCCACAATCATAGAATATACGATTATCTCACACACACAAGGCACATGGTCGACTTGCTTGGAAGTAATATAGACTCTCGACCCAACAAGTGAAGGAATTGAACCACACAATATCACATAATGAGTCACAACTAGAGCCTAAACGTCTCAATAGTCACAATTGTAGCACATACTCTTGTTCTAATCTCATGCTGCCTATCAAAATAATTTCATGCGAAGCTAGAAAAAATTTACTACTAAAAAATAAAAAAAAACGAAACAAAAACAAAGCAAGCAAACATAGATGCAATAGAGAAGTATAGCATACGATACCGCCACCCCACACTTAAATGGGACACTGCCCTCAGTGGAAAATAAATACGAGGAACCTGGTTAGTCGGACTCTTCCTCATTGTCGGGGGTCATACCCCCTTCGTCGGAATCATCATAAGAGTCGTCGTCAGAGTTCTCCTCCTCGTCAGAGTCTGGTAAGCGTCGATCGTCATCAGTCGGCACATCATCATCTAGAGGTTCCTCAAAGTATACGCCCACTCCACACATCTCCCGTCCATGCATGTTCATGGGATAATCGTGGTCCAGCTATTGGAGCTCTGCAGCAGTTGGAATACGACCTTCGCTCATCATTGTAAACCTCATCATGCCGTACATATGGCGGGAAAAACTCTCATCCCGAGCATGTCTCTCTGCCGTAGTAAGGTTGATGCCATGTGTTGATTCAGCATCTTTGACCTTTGTGAGGTCAACCTTCTTCGGATTGTGTGGGAGTTTATGATCAGCTGGTTCCTCTTCGATATCCTCCTTCCGCAAGATTGCTGTCAACAAATTGCCAAATGTGAAATGGGACCTTTTGTGTAGTCTGTCCTTCCTCATGGTGGATCGAATGATTGCCCCAAAGTTGATTGGGACATTCGTCATCAAAGCATAGACCAAACACACTCTATCTCTTGATATCTTGGTGTATTGAGTCCCAGGAATAAGACATGAGTTGACAATGCGCATCCAGATTCTTGTTTCCCTATTTAGTGGAGCATAGGGGAAGGTGTTGTGTCGGCCTGTTTCTTTATGTCTGCCCCACCTTGCCATTGATCTGCTTCCACAAAGCGTGTGTCGTATTGCTCTATAAGGAGGCCTGCTGCACAGCTCTTTGAATGGTGCTGCGTCGATTGAAGGTAAGCCAAGAAAAGAGTTGATCCAGTCCGCGGTGAGCTGTAACACCTGGCCCCGAATTTTGACTTCATTGCCTGTTGTGTTTGGCGACCAGTTGGCATAAAACTCTCTTGTTAGATCCAGATTGCACTCTCTCATGTCGCGGAAGATGAAATCCAACTTCAAAGCCATTATTTTCGCCAACATACGCGGCTCCTTCTTTGCTAAGGTATCCTTGTTGATCAAGTCGACGTGCACATATTTTCTTTCTTTGTTGCTGCTGTACCATGCTTTGGCTTCTTCCTCAAGAACCCATTTTATTCCGAACATTCTGCGTGGTGGTTGTGCTGAGGATGATTCTCCTTGGTCTTTTCGACTTCTCTTCTTGCCCTTTTGGGAAGTGGTCGCCTTCTCCTTGCCTTGCCTCGCTTTAGGTGCCATTGTACCTGAGACTAGAAATAGTGTTAGTTGCAGCACAGTCTCACTTGATACAATCTATAAGCAAGCATTAGGGGTACCACCCCACACTTAGTTTTGTTATCACAAATCAGTGAGGTGAAAGTAGTTGATTTACTCAGATTTCGTTGACATACGTTTAAGGATTGTATTCCGGCAAGAAAATCAGCAATGCATCACTTACTTGCAGCCATTGGACTACTTTCATGGTAGATATAGCACCACTACTACATGGGGGTTATCGTTATTCTTACAACAATCACAACCTCCTAAGTCGGTAGGCACTATAAGTCTTATTCCGATGGCCGGGATAGTCTAACATGTAAGTATCCAAACAACAATCTTAAGCAATATTCATAGCCGTAGCAATTCCGTAAATATCATAATAATGCTATTGAAACCAAATTCAAGTCGGAAACAAGTCAAGATTTTCCTACGTATATGTTCACTCACATGATTTTGCAACAACAATCCAAACACATGAACATCACCAACAATCTTATATAATTTAGCAGTTAGTAATAGCCATAGCAACGTAGTACTTACGAGAAATAAATGAAGAATAAGAGAGCACTTACTTGCTTGAAGCTTGTGGAGATGGTTTTGTGAATTGGAAGAGCAAAAGAAGAAAAGTTTTAGAGGATTTGGAAGAGTATGCGGCGCCTTTAGGGTATTTTCTATTGTGGTTGTGTTATAAGACTAAGTCCCCTTTATATAGGAAGAGTATGGGTCGGGTTATGATCCATTTACAATCGGTTTTGGAGACAAAATTCCTACATATGCGGCGCATTGTCTATGGCATAATGGGACATATGCGCCGCATAGTCTATGGCATAATGGGACATATGCGGCGCATTGTCTATGGCATAATGGGACATATGCGCCGCATAGTCTATGGCATATGAGATACTGAGACCAAATGCCATAGCATAGGCGGCGCATAGTCAAAAGCATACTTAGGAATAGGCGGCGCATAGTGTATAGCACACTAGATTCCGAGACCTTAGGCTATAGGATAGGTTGTGCATCGTTTGTGGCCTAGTTTTACCAAGGCCTAGCCTTCCTCGAAGCCTATTTTGGCGTGGGAAAGGCTCAATCCATAGCCTTATGCATCACCCTTCCTAATTTACCAACTTTACCATACAATGCGTCCAAATCGTCAATTGAAATCAATCTCCTCGTTGAAAACTTCTTGCACCTATATTCGCTCAAACAAATGAAAACGATTAGTACGATGGGTTGCCTCCCACCAAGCGCCTTAGTTTTGGTCGTGGCACGACTCTTATTTTTGGATTTTTATTTATCAAAAGCAAAACACATACTGAAATGAAAAATGATAAACGATAAACGATAAACGATGGGTTGCCTCCCATCTAGCGCCTTATTTATTGTCGTGGCTCGACGTAGTAATCTCGAGTACTTAGACTTCGTCGAGATAAGTGATGGCCATGTTATTCATCGAGTCAAGAGGGCCGATATACGGCTTAACACGTTGGCCATTCACTTTGAAGACAACACCCTTATTGTCTTCCAATTCAACTACTCCAGACGAGTAGACTTGGATAACTTTAAATGGACCAGACCACTTAGATTTTAACTTACCTGGGAAGAGCTTAAATCTGGAGTTGAAGAGTAGTACCATATCACCCTTTTGGAAGTTTCGTCGAACAATCCGCTGATCATGATACTTCTTCATCCGCTCCTTGTATAAATCCGATCTTTCATATGCATGGAGACGGAACTCATCTAATTCGTTCAGCTGCTCCAACCTCAGATTCTTCACATCATTCCAATTCAGATTCAAGTGCTTCAATGCCCACAATGCCTTGTATTCAAGCTCGATGGGTAGATGACAAGCCTTCCCATAAACTAGTTGATAAGGAGACATGCCAATGGGTGTCTTGAATGCAGTCCTATATGCCCATAGTGCATCATCTAGCTTTCGAGACCAATCCTTCCTATTTGCATTAACCGTCTTTGCAAGGATTTGCTTAATCTCGCGATTGGAAACCTCTACTTGTCCACTAGTTTGGGGATGATAGGGCGTAGCTACCTTGTGTTGCTTGACACCATACTTGGCCAATACAGATTTGAATAGCTTGTTGCAAAAGTGAGATCCTCCATCACTTATGATAGTACGAGGTACCCCAAAGCGAGAGAAGATATTCTTCTTTAAGAACGCTACAACACGCTTTCCTTCGTTGTCGGCCAATGCTACAGCTTCAACCCATTTCGAAACATAATCCACAGCAACCAAGATGTACTTCATTCCAAATGAATTCACGAATGGACCCATGAAATCAATACCCCACACATCAAAAAGTTCTACCTCCATAATTTTAGACATGGGCATTTCATGGTGTTTTGAAATAGTACCTTGACGTTGGCATTGGTCACACCTTCTCACATAGTCGTATGTATCTCTGAATATCGAGGGCCAATAATAACCACTTTGCAATACTTTTCTTGCCGTTCGATTCCCTGCATGATGTCCTCCAACTTGCGAAGTGTGGCATGCTTCCAATATAGCAGGTACTTCTTCATGGGATATACATCGTCGAATGATCCCATCCGCGCATCTTCGAAACAAATAAGGTTCATCCCAATAGTAGTGTTGAACGTCATGCATAAACTTCCTCCTTTGGTGGTAAGATAAGTTGGCAGGTATCACATTACTCTCTACGAAATTTGCAAAGTCGGCATACCATGGTACTTTCTCCATTTTTGTCGCTAATATCTCCTCGTCAGGGAATGCATCATCAATCTGAATTTCAGGTTGCGCCACATGTTCATTCTCAAGTCTAGATAGGTGATCAGCCACTTGGTTCTCGCAACCTCTTCTATCTTTGACTTCGAAATCAAACTCTTGCAGCAGCAGTACCCATCGAATTAACCTTGGTTTGGCATCCTTCTTCGTCATTAGATACTTAAGAGCTGCATGGTCTGTATGGACGATCACATTGGTACCCAATAGATAGGCACGAAACTTCTCAAACGCATATACAACCGCTAGGAGCTCTTGTTCAGTAACAGTGTAGTTCCTTTGGGCTTCATTTAGGACCTTACTCGCATAGTAGATAGGATGAAATAGTTTCTCCTTTCTTTGTCCAAGAACAGCACCAACGGCTACACCACTAGCATCGCACATGACCTCAAACGGGAGCGTCCAATCTGGTGATACCATGATAGGGGCTTCAATGAGTTTTCCTTTAAGACATTCGAATGCCTTTAAGCAATTTTCATTGAAGTCAAACTTCGCATCTTTCTCCAGTAGTTTGCACAATGGACTAGAAATTTTGGAAAAGTCTTTGATGAATCTACGATAGAAACCAGCATGGCCAAGAAAACTACGGACTCCCTTCACCGAAATTGGAGGTGGTAGCTTCTCAATTACCTCTATTTTTGCTCTATCAACCTCTATTCCTCTTTCAGAGATCTTGTGTCCAAGAACGATTCCTTCTTTTACCATGAAGTGGCACTTCTCCCAATTCAGCACAAGGTTGAACTCTACACATCTTTGCAATGCCATGCTCAAGTTTGCCAAACATGCTTCAAAAGACTCACCGACAACTGAAAAGTCGTCCATAAATACCTCCAAAGTGTCTTCAACCATATTAGAGAAAATAGACATCATACAACGTTGAAAGGTGGCTGGTGCATTACACAACCCGAATGGCATGCGTTTGAAGGCAAACGTACCATATGGGCATGTGAACGTTGTCTTCTCTTGATCTTCGGGAGCAATACAAATCTGATTATAACCTGAATAACCATCCAAGAAGCAAAACCATCCTTTCCCCGCTAATCGATCTAGCATTTGGTCCATAAATGGCATGGGGAAGTGATCCTTGAGTGTCCACGAATTCAGCTTGCGGTAGTCCATGCATACTCTCCATCCAGTAATGGGCCTGAGTGGAATAAGTTCATTCTTTGCATTTGCGACCACCGTCATTCCTCCTTTCTTGGGAACACATTGTACAGGACTTACCCACGTACTATCAGAGATAGGATATACAACTCCTGCGTCTAACCACTTTATAATCTCCTTCTTTACCACTTCTTGCATAGGTGGGTTTAAACGTCTTTGATGTTCAATGGTGGGTGTGCACTTTTCTTGAAGCTGAATTTTATGTGAGCAAATCCCAGGTGGAATACCAATAATATCCGCAATGGTCCATCCAATGGCTCTAATATATTTTTGTAAGATCGAAATAAGAGCTGCAACTTGTTGCTCACCCAAATCGGCTGCCACTATGACTGGAAGTGTGTTTCCGCTTCCTAAGAATGCGTACTTCAGATGACTTGGCAGCTCCTTCAATTCTAGTGTGGGTGGTTCTTCAATAGATGGCTTGGCTGGTGGTGTGGGTCGATTCTTGAGATCAAGATCCAGCTTCTTGGGAGTATAGCGATATGTCCCTAATCCCGATAGCGCACAAACAGCTTCTTCAGAAATTTCAGCATCCTCATTCTCTCCTTTCATGAGCAAAACCTCCAAAGGATCATCAAGAATTTGCTCTTCTTCAAGGCATTCTTTCTCATCGTCAAAGACAACATCAGCCACAGAAAATACACTCAGATCTTTGGGTTGCTTCATTGATTTGCAAACATCAAATCGAACCACTTCGTCATTTATTCGGAATGAAAGTTCATTAGCTCTCAAATCAATGAGCACACTTCCTGTAGCAAGGAAAGGGCGTCCCAAGATTATGGGAACCTCTGAATCTGCTTCACAATCCAAGATGACAAAGTCTGCTGGAAAGATAAATGAAGAGACCTTTACCAAGACATCACATAGAATACCAACCGGTCGTTTTACCGACCTATCTGCCATAACAAGCCTCATGTTAGTTGGTGTAGGATCTCCTAACCCCAACTTCTTGTAGATCGATAATGGCATCAAGTTGATGCTGGCTCCTAAGTCACATAATGCTTTGGCAAAGTTCAAAGATCCGACAGTGCAATGAATAGTGAAAGCTCCGGGGTCGGCCTTCTTCTGAACTATTGATCGGGTAGCAATTGCACTACAATGATGCACATCATCCTTCAGCTCATAACTTGCTGCCCTCTTCTTAGTCAAAAGATCTTTCATAAACTTCGCATACCCAGGCATTTGTTCAAGTGCCTCCACCAATGGAACATTAATGGTCAGCTGCTTTAACATAGTCATAAATTTGCTGAACTTCGTGTCCTCAGCCACCTTCTTCAATCTTTGGGGAAAAGGTGGTGGTGGGTATGGAAGTGTTCTCTCCATGGCTTTCTTCTCCTCTTTCTTCCGTTTTTCCATTTTTTCAGGCTGCACGTCACTGGGCGTGACGTCCTTGATGTCAGGACTGGTTGTTGCGGCATCTTCTCCTTTTGCGTTATCATCCATGTCCGCAACTTCTTCAACCACTTGCTTCCCTTTTGATGAAGGTTCCAGCACCTTACCACTTCTGGTAGTGATGGCCATGCATGACCCATCATTCCTTGGGTTTTGCACAGTATCGCTAGGTAAAGTGCCAGCCTTTCTTTGATTGAGTGCTGCTGAAAGTTGGCTTAGTTGCTGCTCTATTTGCTTGATTGAAGTAGAATGAGAATCAACTAGTTGTTTCATGGAGGACAAATCATTAATTACCTCAGTAACTCCCGCGCTTGTTGCTTCCACTCCTTTCAATAATTTAGCCATCATGTCTTCCATACTTCCAACACTAGATGTGGTGGTATCACGTCTACCAGGGGGAACATAAACACCACTCTTTTCATTGTTTTTTCTCCAACTACCTTGGTCCTTGTTTCCAGAATTATCATAATAGTTCCGACCTTGGTTTCCTTGGGCATTCCCTCGGAAACCCCCCTGATTGTTCAAGTAGTTGGCTTCTTCTTCAGAATCAGATTCGTCTCTTCCTTTTAGCGCCACAGCTTTCACTTTTTCGGTCTTCCCTGATAATAAATGCTTTGTAAGAAGATCCATTTGTGTTTTCATGTGCGCCATATCTTGATCACGTTCTTCTTGTCTTCTTCTTTGGTCTGCAGTCATGCCTATAGATAAAGTGGGGCTTGCTACCTCAGAATCCCTGGTATGCCAAGCTCTACTTTGTTTCGTCATGTGATCTAGCATATTGCTTGCTTGACCAAATGTGAGGTCCATAAAAGATCCTCCAGCTGCGTTATCCACCACTGGCTTAGTTATTGAATTCAAGGCTCTATACAGTATCTCCATGAGGTGAACATTAGTCATATGATGGTTTGGGCATCTCGCTAGCTTTGTCTTGAACCTCTCCCATGTTTCATGAAGAGCTTCAGTGGGAAGCTGACGAAAGTTGCTGATTTCATCTCTCAATTGTGCCCTTTTGGAAGGCGGAAAGAATCTTTCTAGGAAAGCGTCTCTCAATTGCCTCCAATTTGTAATTGAATCAGGAGTCAGCCCATTCAACCATAGTGTTGCCTCCCCAGACAGAGACAATGGAAATAGACGTAATCGAATTGCATTCTGACCAACACCAGGATTGTCAAAAGACTTGCATGTAGAAATAAAGTTGATGAGATGCATATTCGGATCATCGCCTGCTAATCCACCAAACAATCCCTTGAGTTGCAATAACTGAATCATGGTGCTTGTGATGTTGAACTTGGCTTCGGGCGCTAATGGTGGTGGAATTATAGCTCCAGTGGCTCCGGCACCATCAAGATCATCATCGTCATCATCAAAAGCTGGCTGCATAGGTTGGTGATCATATCTATACCGAGCTTGTCGACCTCTTCTGTTGGCAGGTGTTATGATTTCAGCATCACGCCTAGGGTTTAGTAACTCGTCATCACCTAAATCCTCATCGTCAGGATTTGGTGCTCGTGCAGGGTTATCAATGTTCTGCTGTTGAACCTGGGCTGCGGCAAGGGCAGCCAATCTTGCTTGTTCCTGTTGAGCAGCCATCCTTGCGATTTCAGCTTGTGCTTCCATTCTACCAATGCGTTGTGGTTCAGGATTGATTGGTAATAACGGTTGACCAGAACTTCGAGTATGGGGCATGCACTAAAATAAAAACCTGCAGTAGACAAAAACAAAAACTAAAAGTAAAAGTACGAGAATCATTGACCAAAGGGTCTAGTAATTTTCACGAACTTAATTGACACTTGTATTCCCCGGCAACGGCGCCAATTTTTGATAACGCTCAATCTACAGCTCTCGTAGGAGTGTAAAGCGGTCGTTAGCAAATATAGAACCCAACTGGGTTGGGTATCGATCCCACAGGGAATAGCTTGGTCAACAAGTAAGTAAAGATTACTAGACTTTTAGTGCAAGTCTCGTAAAAAAAGGGGGGATTGTAATGTGTCACCAAAACAATTAAATAACAGCTGAAAATAGCAAAGTAAAAGAGAAAGATTGTTACGTAAGTTGTAAACAATGAGAATTGAAGTGTTGGGGTTATGTCCACCTTCTGAGGTATACGTCTCTATTGGCTATGAGTGTGTAGAATTCTGACATGCAACTGCTTATAGAGAATTGTATTCGATGGTAAATCCAAGCGTCTTTCGACCTAAACAAGGACTATTTCACTTTAACTCTCTCGAGCTTAAAGCGTATCTAACGGTACGAATTCTCCAAGAGGTTAGTCCAGTTACGGCACTAGCTTTTTAATAGGAAAGGGTGTCCTACTACCTTGACATTATCTCTTTTCCAGACAAATAACTTTTCTCTCGAACAAGTTAAATGTTAGACTGGCGTATTCTTGCGTTTGCAATCGCAAAGAATGTAGATTAAGATGAAGAGAATAATGATATAAGCAATATACGTGCCTCGAACTCACAAACTCACAGCAATAGATAGTAACTCATTCGGCTTCCATAACCCCAACAGAGAAGTTTAGTTACCCATGAATGTGAAGAAAACCACAATTGACATTGTTATTATACCACAATAATGATCAATTTCGTGTAGCACAAAAGTGGTAGGCGTTAGGTGTGATTTCTTGCAGAGTAACGTTTCTCTTGTTGCAGAATTTAAGAATATAAGAATAGACGAAAACAGAATTGATGGAAAGATTAGAAGAGTTGTAGAATTGTTTGTAGTGTAGAATAATAGAGGAGTAGAAGATGTCTCTAAATCTCTAGCATGATAGGGTATTTATAATACCCATATCCTAATCCTACTAAGCTAATGAAATAAATAACCAAATCCTACTAGACTAATGAAATCCTTAACCCATATGTACTAGGTTAAGGTAACATTATCATAATCCACTTAGAATAATGAAATACATAACCTAATTGTACTAGGTTAATGTATCATTGTCAAAATCCAGCTTTGTGTCTGTAAGTCCCCAAAGTCCTCAGAATTGTTGTTTTAGCCCGGGACAGATTTTCCATACAGCAGGTTTGGTCCTTAGGCGTGTAAACTCCCTTCCCTTCCTTCGTGAGCTTTCTTTAGCGTCAAGTAAGCCATAAAATGCTGAATTATGCATCATTTATACCTGAAACTTTACTAATCATGTTCGTTAGCTCATTTACAGGAAAAAGGACTAAAAGTGCATGAAATATATAATTTGTTCTCAAAACTAGGCTAAAATATGGGCAAAATATATTGATATAGGCGTGTAAATCCGCCTATCATCAAACTGCAACTAACTTGAATCCTCAAAACAAGAGAACTCATCACATATTGATTGAATGTTATAATCTTCTTGACTTTGACCATAATAGTAAGCATATGAATCTATATCAGATGAAAAATATAGGTAGAAGAGGTATGTGATCAGTACTTTGGAATGTACTGAGTATGTGAGATATTCACTAGTCATGAAAATACTTTGAAACATATTGTAAAACTAAGGACATAATCCATTTGCTGAAATATGTAATTAACAAATGTCTGTACATAAAAGCTGTGAGGTGTAGTGAGATTTTAAAATCATGAGGTAAAATATTTTTGTAAATTGGATAGTGGTAGAAACATAACTATTATATTTAATCTCAAGTTAATGTTAAATATATCGTAAAATTGTACTGAAGGCTAACTGATTTCAAATAAGATGAACCAAAGTACAAAGACCCTACATGAAATTCACAAATACTAATATACAATGATACTGTGGAAAGTCATGGTTTAAGAGCAAGTAAAACTAAATTGAGGATCATGTGAAAATATTGGGTTTGAAGTTATGGGATGTGAATTGATGCAATCACCATATAAATAAATATGTAAATGATCAATATTGTACTGAGTAAACTGATTATGAGGTCATGCGATAACTGAGTTTGATCTGTGAGAGCTATTGTTAACTGATATATTATCATGTGATCTAAACATGGAGTTCGATGTATAAACCCCATCGAAAAGGGCCACATATACCTTACTAGGGTATAAAGGTTGATCTGACGTGGTAACACTAAACTGATTTCCAAAAGGACTAAGGTATCAATCTCGGTCTAACAGGTGACCCTTTAGAACCTAAGGTGGCACCATAGTTCTGGGACTTAGGGACTTATACTAAAGGTCTCAATTTAACTATTTTGTGAGCCTCTATCCCTGTTTCCGCTCGGTGCTAAGTCCTACTCCCAATTAAAAATAAACTGATATACTAAATAGCTTAATAATGCTAAGGTTTTGGGTTGAAAGATATGTTTTTTGTTTGAAAGCATTCAAAATCATGAAAACTAAAGGACTGATTGTTTGACTAATAATACATGATATCCTAAGTCATCGGGTGTTCATAACCCACCATCTCTAAAAAATGTAACTATCATGATAAATTTTATAATCTGAAGAGAAATATAAAATTTCATAACACAAGACCAAAATCATGAATTTATTACATACTAAGGGTTCATAATTATAATCATGTAAAGATACTAGATTTTATGGGAAAACACGTTATGCCAAATAATATTGACTGAAATCCATCAAGTCGTGCATAATTCATTTTGAAAGAGGTCGAAATATATAAAACATGCATAATCCATCATATATTAAAATAACTAACTTTAATCCATGAAAATAATGTGTAATAACTTTTAATGAGAATTATAATAATAAAATAACATGATAGAATCAGATTTTTGAGAATTTGGAATTATTGGGTATTAACGTAGATCATGAGTTCATAGAAATCATAAATGAAATTCATATTTTAAAACTAGGTTTTTGGGAATTATGGTGAAAGGTATCCTTTTATGAATACCCACATACCTGGACTGATGAAATCTTGGACTGAAATCTTGAGAATCTGGTTTTGAGAAAAACCCTACACTTAGGCTTGCTTGAGAGTTGAATCACTTGATTTTCTAATGTAGAATGAGTTTAGGAAAAATAATGAGGGATTTGGGATATACTTATACCTCTTGTAACAGATGACATAGTTTTGCGGTTAAAAGAATGGGAAAATATCAAACAACCTCTTTAAAATCGTCTGAAAAGTTATTGGTATCAATCCCGATGAGTTTGGTGACGATCCATAGGGTCTGGGGATGATTCATGGAATGAATCATCATCTGGAACTCAAATTTTAGTCCCTACTTCCATTACAATGGGTCACCCAATTACTCATAGTGTCCTGATGATGAGTCGTCGTCAGAGTCGTCTTCATTGGAAACTTTGATAATGCTTTAGTATAATGGTCATAACATTTTACTCCGATATTGGATTAAGATAAAACAAGATATTTTGGAAAAATAATTCAATTATCTATATTTTGGTTGGTATTGACCTAAAAAACTCTTCTTAATCTAAAATATATGCTCATTTGAAGTTTACTATAACAATATTATTCCCAAGAATTCAATTGGTAAGGGATATTTTTACTTGTCTATAAGCTAGGAGTTATTTGTGGCCTAAATATATGTATAAATCACTTATCAAAATGTTAAAACATGAACTTTGATTTTACATGTACTTGAAGCATGGTTCTAATCTTAGTTTGGAATTTTGGGGTGTTACATGTCTCTCTCTACCTAATATGACCAAGACCTTTATAGTTAAGACCGATGCAAGTGGTAATGGAATTGGTTTAGTATGATGCAACAAGGCCACCCCATTGCCTTCATCAACAAATATCTATCTCCTAAGTATGTAACTTTGTCTGTATATGATCGGAAATTACTAGATTTGGTATACACTATCACTAAATGGTCCCAATACCTTTTAGGGTAGAAAGTTGTTTGAAGAACTAATCAGACTAAAGTTCCTAGTTGAATAGAAGTTGCTTACCAATTCCTAACTTATGTAGTTGACTGAGCTCATACCCTTTGACTATACCATTGAGTATAAGAAGGGTGTGGAAAATAAAGTTGTTGATGCTCTTTCCAGAGTATTAAATGCTGAAATTTTATCTCATGTAATTTTTAACACCAGCTTTGATCTGCCATAGCCATCGAACTAAATTTGGAAACTAAGGTAGAATTGAAGGCTCTCATTGAATAATTATAAGTTGATCCTACTAGTTCTTCTCAGTTCACATGGAGCAATAAATAGCTTAGGATGAAAGCTAGATTGGTTATTATCAAGTGAGATCAACCAAGTAAGGACATTATCACTTTTCGACACTCCACTTCCCAAAGTGGCAACTATGGTATTGATGCCACATTAAAAAAGTGTGACTTTTTTTACTGGAAAAGCTTGAGGAAGGATGTCAAGTTGTTTGTACAAAGATATGATTTTTTTTTACAAATAAAGCTTATTTAGTTGTTTATCTTGGTCTACTTCAATCACTTCCAATCCCTGAGGTGGTATGGTCCTAAATCACCATGGATTTTATAGAGGTCTACCTAATTCATATGGCTATGAATTAATCCTGGTGGTAGTTGACAATCTACGTAAGTATGGCCATTTTATTCCCTTGAAATATCCCTATACAACTAAATTTGTGGCTAAGGTGTTTAAGGAAATCATAGTAGGGTTATATGATCATCCTGATACCATTGATGAGTGGTGATTTTACCGCTCATTCGCACAAACTATTTATGTGCACTACCATGTTTGTAAAGTTAAATGAGACACAATTGTTATTGATTGAACTTATCTCCACATTTTGCAGGTATATAGTTGAGAATGAGAAAAGATGTAGAATGGAGCTTAAAATGATAAAAAAAAGGGAGCAAAGAAGAGTGAAGATGAAAACCTGGATCATTTTAGCCTCAGTTACCGCCACCACAATCCTCGGGCCACGGTCAATCAAGATGGTCAGCATAACGCGGCCACAAAACATAACCGCGGTCGCATAGCTACGATCACGGTCAAACCTGCGCGATCGCGGTTCAGCGGGAATGTACCCAAGGGAAGATTTGTAAGATTGCATAGACGAATTCCAAACCATATATGAGCAAAAACCCTTCCTTCTTTGGGTATTACTTACCTTATAGAATTTTTGAATTAAAAGAAAGAAACCCTAATTGGACAAGTGTGTAACTAGTCTTAGAGTCTTAATTTCTTAGTAATTTTGTGAAGAATGAATGTTTTGGATAATCCTTATGGTATATCTCTCTTTACTTTCTTCATGAGTATCTAAGTAATTTAGTCTTGGGATTATGTTGAACGTTGAACTAAAGTGTAATTGTGTGTGGGTGTTGTTGTGTTTGCATGATTTTTAGTTGTTGAGTATGGATTCCACCATTGCTTGGATTAATGAGTTGGAATTTGATGGGTAAAAACCCTAAATCTCCAAATGGGTTTGATGGGTGAAAACCCCAAACTCTAAAAACCCTTCATCATCCTTGAAAGAAGGATAAAGGTGAACTTGAGGTAACCCATAACATCCTTAAAAGAGGGTTATGGGGGATAAGGTAATGGTGGACCATTGAACCTGTGGTTTACTACCTTTTGCAATCTTAGAAATAAGTGTATTTGGAATGTAAATCATGTCAAGAGAATCATCCTAGAAATAGGGATGCTTAATTAAGATTTTGGGTGATTACGAATTGCACACTTGTTAGGTTCTCGAAAAATCCAATAGGTGAATTCGTTGTAGTTTTATTAAAAGATTGACTACAATGACTTTAGACCTAGCCTATCCTTTGGTCAACAACTAAGTTTCATGCTAAACCATCATCAACCCACATGCTTTACCTTTAGTTAGACATAATCCCAAGATCCTCTCTAATCTTGATTTTAAATCAAAAGTGTCATATTCGTGCATTGGTAGTCAAAAATTGTTACAAACCAATCCCCCCATTTTATTTTAAATGTCTTATTTATTATCACTCCGGGTAACCTTTTAGTAATTAGAGCACCCATAGGACTTGAGATTTATAATTTACTCCTTGTGTATTCAACCCTAACTCTAGTTGGGTAATTGACAACGATCGCCTCACCCCTCAATCATGGGAGTGAGTTGAGCGTTATCAACCATCACTAGTGATAGAGATAACGTATTCTTAAGTACTTTTTGGCAAGATTTCTTCTTAATGGTAGCTGTTTAACTTAACATGTCATCTGCCTACCACCCTCAATCTGATGGTCGAACTGAGGTCTTAAATAGTTGTTTGGAAATCTATTGAGATGTTTTTGTGCTAAAGATAAGGCTGGTGGTTTCCTTGACTCCCTATGGTTGAGTATTGCTATAACACTAGTCATCATTCTACAATCATTTTAACTCTATGGTCAATTCCCCTTTTATATCTCCCTTACCTTCTGGTGAATCTTTTTCTATTGAAGTAGATCAAACTCTTCTCAATAGAGAGTTCAAACTTTAACTTCTTAAACACCATTTAGTAAGGGCTCAATGCAGGATGAAACAACTAACAGATAATCATGGAAGTGATAGGGTTTATGTTGTTGGAGATTGGGTTTATTTTAAGGTGCAACCTTATAAATAATTCAGTGTTTTAGCTCTCCTTTTCCATAAGTTGGCTACCAAGTATCATGGACCTTTCTATATTTTAAAAAGAGTTGGACCTGTTCCTTACACATTATTGCTCCCAACTTCAGTCAAAATTTATCCCACGATACATGTCTCATTATTGAAAAGGTGTTATGAGGATCCTTTCCAGATTGCCTAGCCTTTCACTACTAATATTGCTAGTCCTTATTTTCCAGATCCTGAAGCTATGCTATAGTGGAGAAGGATGAAGAAGGGTAATAAAGTTGTTGCATAGGTTTTAGTTAAGTGGCAAGGAATACCAATAGATGTTGCAACTGGAGTATCTTTTAGTGCTACAAACTAGATTTTCTATTTTTGATCCTTGAAGTCAAGGATCTCTTTGTAGAGGAAAGTACTGATATAAGAAATATAAATGGTTTCTTGGTAGTTAGAAAATAGAAAAGGACACATCAGTAATTAGTTAGGCTCAACTTAACAATGACACATCGTCAATTAGTTAGGCTCAACTTGGCAGGAAAGTTGGTTAATGATAGTTGAGTCCAAACTGCTACAGATTCTTCTCCTATAAAAGGCTTGTATAATCCTTTAGTGATATTCATCCCAAAATATAATTTAGTTGCTTAGATGCTCTTTTTTTCTATCCATCTTATTTCTCTTTCATCAAATTGGTCAAATAACTAGAGTTCTTTCATTGCACTCCTGGTTTTGGCATAAATTTTGCTCGAATCTAAATTAAATTCCTGAGATTCTACTATCACCGTTATGTCGTCAACTATTATCAGCATGGATGTCAATTTCTCAAAGATTAGGAAACCTCCTTAATAACATATTTACACTATCAATTGTAATTACAACTCCCATTAATATCCTCTAAATGGATTCAATTTAGAGGATTCATCAAAGATTAGTGGCTTATTGCTTTGAGATCATGTGCACATTCACCAACCCCAACGTCTTAATTTTTTCCATTTTCCAAAAAATTATTGGTGACACTAAATAACCAATATGCATCATAATTAAAGTCTCTAGATGGGGAAGGTGTAATGTCAGATGAAAATCAAGTTCATGTGCATAAATTAAGAGGTACAGTTATCTTCTACACGATAATTTTTTTCCTGAAAATAACATAAATGTGCTATATGAGAGGATTTATGAGTTAAATAAAGAAAGAAGTGAAGCAATGGATAAAATAGCAGCTTGAAACTTAATAAGTTGTGTTAAAGTAGGTAAAAGTCTCATATTAGTTGGGGAATGAACTGGTGCTTTGCTTATATGGACTTGGGAAATACTACCTAATGAGCTAGCTTTTGGAGTTGAGTTAGGCCTAGGTGTCATCATTACACTGTATCTTAGTTTAGATCTTGGATATGTTCTTTTGGGTCTCTCTTAAAGAGTGAACATCTTGTCTCACTCAACAAAGTTTCTATCCATAAGAAATATCTTCAAAATAATTATTTGAACTTGGTTTTACGGCATCACCTCGACAATTCTAGTGCATCCTTGGTACTACTTTGACCATAAGATATTTTTTGGTACTACTTTTCATTTCAGGTTTGATTACTTCATTGATTATCAGACCTAGTTGTCCTTATTTTTGTGCGTTATTGCAATTTGGTAACTGGGCTTTAGATAATATTTCATTTGATAGTTTGGACACCATTCATTGGTATTTGTTTGTTGATTTGAGTATCAGTTATCCAAAGTTAACTTTCTTTGTTTTTGGGAATTTGGTTCTAGTTTTGGGACAAGTCTATTGGTGGTCTGGTTCAAAATCTCTTGGATTCATTTATTTCAAAAGTGTTCTAAAGCTTTGTTGTATTTTGATTTCTCTTATTAGTTTGGTTCTCAGTTCTAGTAAGCATTAATATTAATGAATAATTTAAATTATTTCTACCGGCTTCCTTTCCAAGTTATACTTGGAGTATTTGTTAATTGGGGAAAATGATGGAAAATATCAAAGGATGAAATGGTTTGTGAAAACGACAGATAAATTTGCAAAATTCATGAAGTATTGAGAATCACTAATAGACTTCAGTTAATGTCATTGCTGGGTCAGATTAAATATGTGTTATCACCTCTTTAAATAAATGGGTGATTAATTCAGGTGCCATAAATCACTTAACAGGTAATCGTAATAAATTTTCTTGTTTTTTACCATGCAAAACATCCTCTCTCATTACTAAAGCTGATGGATCAACTTGAAATATTATTGGATATGGGAATGTTAAACCCACCTCATCTATTACCTTGTCATTTGTATTAAGTCTACTGAAGTTGACATTTAATTTGATATCTGTTAGCAAAATTACAAATACCTTAATTGTCATATCTCATTCTTTCCAAATCATTTTTTGTTTTGTGATCTTAAGACTAATTAGGTTAATGGTTAAGGATATGTGTATGGTGATCTTTAGATCCTTGATGAATGAGAGTCTCAATATGTTGCCTGCTCTAGCTTGGTGTCTCTATTTGAAGCATAATTTCGACTGGGACATCCTTCTCTACCTCTATTTAAGAAACTCTGTCCTCTATTCTAGAGTTCCCTTAATTGAAATGTGAGTCAACTCAATTTGCAAAACATCTTCATAACTCAATTGATCCAAGGACTAATAAGCATGTCGAGTCAGCTTTTTAGTTAGTTCACTCTGATGTTTGGGGATCTTGACATGTCATTTCCAAAATTGGGCACAAGTGCTTTGTCACTTTTGTAGATGATTTCTCTTGAATGACTTTGATTTATTTTATAAAGAGTCATTCTGGAGTGTTTACCCACTTTTCTTCCTTTTGTGCTAAAGTCAAGCTCAATCAATGCTTCAGTATGCATCCTAAGAAGAGTTAACACCAAAGAATATATGTCAGAATTATTTCAGTCATAAATGAGACAACACGACATACTCCACCATTCTTTATGAGTTGATAAACCCTCTCAAAATGGAGTTTTTGAGAGGAAGAATAGGCATTTACTTGAGACAGCTTGAGAAATTTTATCCCAAATGAAGGTTCCTTGATAGTTTTAGGTTGATGCAGTCTCTATGGATTGTTTTTTGATTAATTGAATGTCATCTACCTTGCTTGATGGTGATATAACTTATAATGTTCTTTTTTCAAACAAGACATTATTTTCCATGGAACCTATGATGTTTAGAAACACTTGTTGTGTTCGAGATTCCCGATTGTTAGTTACTAAGTTGGACCCTAAAGACTTGAAATATGTTTTCTTAGACTATTCTACCCTTCAAAAAGGGTATCATTGTTATTTTATAGAACTTGGAAAACATATGGTATCAATTGATGTGGCTTTTTTGGAAACGACACCATTTTTCTATGTTTCTCCATCTCTACAAGATAGAGTGAGGAAGAAGGATGGCTAGTCTACCAGGTTATTAGGGTCATGGAAGGAATATTAGATGATATTGTTTATTATTTATTACCTAGTTCTTCAATTGAACTCCAACCAACTATTGTGATTACAGCACCAGATCCATAAACTATAACAAGACCACCATTTGTTCAAGTTTACTCGGGGAGGCAGGAGAATAATATTACATGTCTTGCACAAGTTTTTTCATCATCATATCCTCTTCCATCTAATCCTTTGGAGATCCCTGACCTTTCTATTGCTTTACTAGAGGTACATGTACTTGCAAATCCACATATTTCATTATGAATTTTTTTTCCTATGACTATTTATTTCCTTCTTCTAGATACTTGATTGCATCTCTAGATGCTATTTTTGTGCCCAAAATATTAGAGGGGTATTTGACTCATCCTAAATAGTCCAACATAATGCTTATGGAAGTAAATTCTTTAGATCAAAATCACACTTGGAACTTAGTGAACTTACCTAGTGGAAATATAGCAGTGGGATTGTAACACCCCATACTTTTCCTAATCCAATTTTGCATGGAAAATGTCAAGTGTTAGCTTCAAGAAAGAATGACTTTCCATACAAGTGCAATTTTCCAGTCTTGATCTCCAATGCGCAGGAAATTTAATTAACTTTCCAACGATATAAGATTCACCTAAATCTGATAACCGAGTAAGAAGTTATGGAAATTTTAAGTGGAAGTCATAAAACACCGTGATTTGGGCCCGTAGTGCATCGCGGAGAAGTGAAAAAACACAATTGTCAACTTTCAGTGAGACTCCTCTATCATGGCGCATCGTGGAGGAGTCCCATTTCACATTTGGCAATTTCCAGTGAGCCTACGCGATATTGGCGTGTCACGCTAGTGGAAAAAATGACAATCCAAAGGGGCACTGCGATTATGGTGTGTCGCGGTGAACGCCCAGTTCCCACTCGCCCTTTTCCAGTGAGCCACCGCTTTAGTGGCGCGTCGCGGTGGCCTAGTAAATCGGGATTTTGGTCATTTTTCCAGTTCCGGTTTATAGTTTAATAGGGGAATTTTGGTCAATCCCCAAGGCCCCAATCCATCTTAAACAAAGAATTAAGCCTTTCTCAAAGAACTTTATGCTTGTTTCATCAATTCTCTCTCAAAAGAAAACCCTAAAGCTCAAACTTTCTCTTCAAGAAAACCAAAATTCTGTATTAATTCTCCAAGGAAATTCAAGATTAAGGATTCCCAATTCAAGAACTCTAAGAATTTATCTCCAAAGCATCAATAGAGATCCAAGATTCAAGTCTTAGCATCTAGATCATCAATTAAGGTATGCGGGGGTTTTCAACAAGGATAATTCTTTCATCCTTGTGCCCAAAACTTATTTTAATTTCAAATTTACTGAATTTTATGTGATTTCCCATGGGATTGAAGTTAGGGTTTATACCCAATATTGCTATTTATAAGATTTATGATATTTCAAGTGATTTAGAAGTTGAGTTGCATGTTTATGTTCATATTTTCATGCATATTGCAGAAATTTCCAGATTTTGAGTTGATTTATCAATATTTAAATTATCAAGTATGAACATTTTGATGTTTTGACAAAAGTTTAATGCGTGGGTCATTAATCCCTAATTAGAGATTTCTATTTCAATGTGTAGATCATTAATGCGTGGGTCATTAATGCGTGAGTGATAGGCCCAGTTATTAATAAGTTTAATGCATGGGTTATTAATGTGTGGTTCATTCAATTCATAGGTCATTAATGTGTGGTTCATTAATAAGTTTAATGCGTGGGTCATTAATGCATGAGTGATAGGCCCAGTTATCCTCTGCATCCTAAGTGTGGCAAAACCTATTCGAGTGAGTGTTTGTGGGGTCGGAAAGGTTGTTATGATTGTGGCCAGCTGGGTCACGGAATCAAAGAGTGCCCGCATGCTAGATAAGAAAACAGAGATGTTCGTCCCAAGACTCAGGCTAATAATTCACCAACTCCTCTAGGTCGCCCATCTCCTCCTCAGGGCACATCATCCAGTACCGGTAGCGGTCAGCGCCAGAATCGGTTTTATGTCTTACCATTCCACTAGGAGCAGGAAGATTTAGAAGATGTTGTTAGTGGTATGCTTCGTGTCTTTTATCTTGATGTTTATGTGTTGTTGAGTTTCTCTTATGTTACCTCGTTAGTTGTAGTAAATTTTTTGATAAGTTCTGAAAAGATCCCTAAGCCCTTCTTGGTTTCTACCCTTGTAGGTGAGTCAATTGTTGCCAAGAGATTTACAGAAAGTGTCCTATCACCGTCCTTCATAAGGTCATGTTAGTAGACTTAATAGAGTTAGATATGGTTGATTTTGATCTTATTCTTGGTATGGACTGGCTCCATTCTTGTTATGCAACCATAGATTGCCTCACCCGAGTGGTGAAGTTTCAGCTCCCAGATGAGCCAGTCTTTGAGTGGTCAAGTAATTCAGTGTCTCCCAAGAGTCATTTCTTATCTTATCTTAAGGCCAGAAAGTTGATATCTAAAGGTTGCATTTACCACCTAATTCGAGTCAAAGACACTAAGTCTGAGACTCCAACAGTTCAGTCAGTCAGTGTAGTTAATGAGTTTCCTAATATCTTTCCCGAAGATTTACCAGGGGTACCTCCCGATAGGGAAATAGAATTCGGTATTGACCTTCTCCCAGATATCAGCCTATTTTTATCCCTCCATATTGCATGGCTCCCGCAGAACTTAAGGAGTTGAAAGAGCAACTCAAAGATCTTTTAGATAAAGGTTTCATAAGGCCTAGCATTTCTCTATGGGGCTCTCCCATCATATTCATGTGAAAGAAAGATGGTTTTTTGCGAATGTGCATTGACTATCGTCAGCTAAATAAGGTCATAGTCAAGAACAAATACCCTCTTCCTAGAATTTATGACCTATTTGATCAACTCCAAGGTGCAAGTTATTTCTCAAAGATAGACCTTAGATCCAACTATCATCAGCTTAAAGTAAGTGAATATGATATTCCAAAGACGGCTTTTAGAACCCTTTATGGTCACTTTGAGTTTCTAGTCGTGTCCTTCAAGTAAACCAATGCTCCAGCAGCATTCATGGATTTGATGAACAGAGTGTTCAAACAGTATCTGAACATGTTTTTCATAGTCTTTATTGATGATATTCTCATCTACTCGCGTAGTGAGGATGATCATGCAGACCATCTTAGAATTGTGTTGCAAACCCTTAGAGATCACCAGTTGTTCACCAAATTCAGCAAGTGTGAATTTTGGCTAAGGTCAGTAGCTTTACTTGGTCACGTTATTTCTAGTGAGGGTATTAGAGTTGATCCCCAAAATACAGAAGCCGTAAGAAATTGGCCTAGACTTATTTTCCCATCAGTCATTAGGAGTTTCTTGGGTCTAACTAGTTATCACAGATGTTTTGTTGAGGGTTTATTGTCCATAGTATCTCCTATGTCTATATTGACCCAAAAAAAGTTAAGTTTCAGTGGTCAGATTTCTGCGAGAAGAGTTTTCAGGAGTTGAAGACCTGACTCACTTCAGCCCCAGTTTTAGCGTTGCCTGATGGTAGGGATGGATTCATTGTTTATTGTGATGTCTCTAGAGTTGGTTTGGGTTGTGTGTTGATGTAGAGAGGTAAGGTCATAGCCTATGCCTCAAGACAGTTTAAGCCTCATGAAAAGAATTACCCAACCCATGACCTTGAGTTAGCTGTTGTTGTGTTTGCTTTAAAAATTTGAAGACATTATTTGTATGGGGTGCATGTTGATGTGTTCACGGATCATAAAATCTTGCAGTATGTGTTTACTCGGAGAGAGTTAAAGCTCTGTTAGAGAAGGCGGTTAAAATTACTGAAGGATTATGATATGTGTTGTATCATCCGGGCAAGGCCAATGTAGTGGCAGACACCCTTAGTAGATTGTCTATGGGCAGTGTTGCTCATGTGGAGAATGATAAGAAAGAGTTAGCTTGAGAATTTTATCATTTGGCTAGATTAGGTATTAGATTGGTCGATTCGACTAAAGGGAATGTTTGGGTGGGTTCAGAGTAGTTCTGAATCTTCCCTAGTTTTTGAAGTGAAGGAAAAGCAAGATATGGATTCTAGTTTGGTCAAACTAAAGGAGTCAGTTAAAGACCAAAAGGTAGAGGTTTTCTCCCAGGGGGAAATAGTGTGTTGAGATACCAAAGTAGATTGTGTGTACCATGTGTTAATGAGTTGAGACAGAGAATTATGGCTGAAGAGCATAGTACGCGTTATTCCATTTATCCAGGTGCTACTAAGATATACCACAATTTGCGGAAAATCTATTGGTGGAGTGGTATGAAGAATGATGTAGCAGAGTTTGTAGCAAAGTGTGCAACTTGTCAACAGGTTAAGGTAGAGCACCGAAGACCTGGTGGTACGTTGCAAGAGTTTGGTATCCCCACTTGGAAATGGGAAGAGGTGAATATGGATTTTATGACAGGTTTACCCCATTTACGTCATCATCATGATTTGATTTAGGTTATTGTAGACAGATTGACTAAGTTAGCGCATTTCTTTCCAGTTCATATGTCCTATACAGCTGAAGATTATGCTAAGTTGTACATCAGGGAGTTTGTCAGACTACATCTAATACATTTTAGATGATTATTATTAGTTGAATCTTTATTTAGAGGCTTGTACTGATGATATCTAGACCTAGGGTGTACCTTTGAGACTCGTGTCTTATATATATATATATATATATATATATATATATAATTATTTTTTGCAATTCTGAAAGAGCATTCTTCAATTCAAAAGGCATTACGTTTTACTCATATTGCCCAAATGAGTAGAACGTAATGCCTTTTGGATTGAACAATGCTCCTCGGATATTTTAAAAAATAATGAATGATATTCTTAATCATTTTTATTTTAGGGGGTTCACTTCTGTGTACTTGGTATCAGAGCTATGGGAAAAGTAAAGATTATTATTCCTGTTTCTAACTTGCTATTATATGGTACTATCAGAACTATAATTTAAATGGTAAACCTTGAACCAATTTATACAATTTAGCAAAATCTATTTTATAAAAAGGTAAAATGAAGATAGTCCAGTAATCTTTCAGATCTACACTATATGTTGTATACCTAAGTAATGATGGTTGGATTGCGGTAGAATACTTAGTTGACTTACAGATGCTTATTTTTAACCTTTGGCTATCTGATTGAAGAACCTTTAAAATAAAATTGATCTAGCTAACATGTATAGAATTGAAACAAGATTCCAATAATTTAACTATCAGATCTAACTCTTCCATATAGTATTGAGTTAAATACTTGAATAATTTTATTTATGGAACCTAATGGTCTCTTGATTCAAGGATAGGAAGCATTTAAATTATTATTGTTGTCATTTCTAACTACTCTCTTGTAGATTCTACTTTGGCATTCTTTCATCCTTTCTCTTCACCTTCAAAAAAACTCTTCTTCCTCTTCATCCACTATCACTTCCTATAATTCTCCCAATTTAAAGCTCATGGAAGAGATTAGCATTTTTGATACGGAGAAATCAATTGATGATTTAAAAATTCCCAAACATCCCCAAGATAAAATTTATAAAACTCCTTGTAAATGGCAGTCTTTGACAAGTGACTATAATATATCAACCATTGAACAAACCATTCCTCTTGAGTCGGATCACGGGAATATTAAGCTTCTAAATCCTAAGGCTATAAGTCTTAAGAACAATTATCTCTATTTAGATTTAGTTCAAATAGAAATTAAACCTCTTTCTCATGAAGGTTTAGATACCTCACTTCTCCTTTGTCTTAGAGATTCTAGATTTCTAGATCTCAATGATTCCTTACTAGGAATGGTTGAAACCATCCTTTGCAATAGTCCAATTTATTTTGATTGTTTTCCAAATTTTACTGTATCGTCAAAGGATCTAAATAGATTAGATTTTTTAATGATCAATCTTAAAACATTCACTTATAAGAGAAAGACCGGATCTCTCCCAATAGCAATTATCTAGAGAATTCAGTATAAGGCTATGGATACCTCCTTTGGTTCTGGAGCTATGAAAAATAGCTATAAAGGAGAAACAGTCTTTTTCAAAACTGATCTATAGAGATCTCACTTATCTGTCCCTAAGCCAATCTCTTGGAACCAGGTATCTTTACACCAAAATTGGATGTTATAAGATGCAACTCTATAAAAAATACTTGAAAATACTATTATTTCTTAGATCCAACGGTTTCTATGGGAGTTGTTTCTATTTTCTTCTAGATATCTTTTAGCTAGAGAGTCTTTATCCTCATCGATTCTATCAGAAATCTAAATTTCTATGAGTTCAGTTTCCTCATTCCCTTCTACAATTGAGGTTGTTAACTTTGAATCTAGTAATAAACCACAATCGAGGTTTTTTTTGTCATGTTTCTTTTCCGATCTATTGCAGTAACTTAGTATAGCCAACATGTTTAGGTCGTATTATGTCATTTCATGTGTTTTATTTTGTTTGTGTTTAGTTAGGAGAAAAATAAGGAACCTAAGGAAGTTGACATTTTCTATTTATTTTTAAATGTTTTGAAAAATGATACCCCTCAAAAATTTTAAGTATTGTGTGATGTGAATATCTGTGTAACTATTACAGGATCTTGTTATGGCATTAGGATTAGGGACAAAATAATTGTATCTTAGAATTTGTATAAACTGGATAGGTAGTAGTTGGTAATTTAACCATGTACCATGTATGTGTGAGAAACTTACCTTGTTCTCATTATGCATTTAATCAAGAACTTGCCCGATTAGTATTGCCTAGGTTGTAGCATAGTTGGTTAGGACATGATCATAGGTTATTTTTTATTTAGCCCACTCTTAGACAAAATAACCATCCAAATGTGAAAAAGTATCCCTTTATCCCTAATTGGAGCTTATATTGACCTATTTTCCTGTTTTCACCTTCCAAAATTTGAGTATAATAAACCTGATCTGGCCTGGTCTCTCGTTAGACAATGTGCACCTCAACTCAAACAAAATGCCTAAGTTGTGGGTGGCTCTCATAGAGGAGCATAGCTAAAATTGGGTATGAAAAAGGGTTTGAATAAGAGAAAAGAAATTAGTGTTGGGTGTGGTACAAATATAAAAATGGGAAAAGAAAAGAAAAAAGAGAGTAAAAAATAAAAAAGAAAAAAAGAGAATAAATGTAACGCCCTAAATTTTGGCCCTTGAAATTCTTGAGATTTGGGCTCACTTCCTTGGTCACGACTTGTGGTGATGAGTCGTGAGATGTGGTTAAGGGTCGTAGGACCCTGGTTGTAACCAAATCAGAAACTTAGTGGCAAGGTTCTATTCTGAGTACGAGTGGCTCACTATGAGCCGTGAGGATATGTTACGAGTCGTAGGTTCAAACCATAGGAATTCCAGTGTTTGATTTATTTGGGTTCTGTGTTTCTCACTAGTAGGACCCTATGAGTCGTAGGGTTATGTTACAAGTTGGTGGGTTGAGTCGTAAGGATAACAGTGTTGGGGGTCCTGGAGACTGTCCTGGTTACGACTCATGCTCATGAGTCGTAAGGTGTGGGTATGAGTCAAGGGGTTGACTCATTACCAAAGATGATGCTTTTCCAGCTTTTAAGTTGGGGGCACTTTAGACATTTCCAACTTAAAACCATTTAGACCCTACGTCCATAAAACACTTTTGGGCCATTCATTTAACACTTTAATGAATTAAACACTCCCAAATTCTCTCTCAAACTTTCTGTTCAAGATAAATCTAGGGTTTCAAAAGGTTGACCAATTGGGTCTCTTAAGGGTGGTTTATCTCCGTACACCCTACTATTTCCGGCATGTTACTCTTCCCTCATTGTTAATTTTGCAAAGGCATTTGATTTAAAGTATTGTTCATAATATTATTATTTGGTTTTGAAAACAAAGGTTGGGGGTTTTGAATGTTGTGAATTGAATAATATTTCTCATAGTTTATATATATGATTTTCATGATTTTAATATGGTTTTGAACTTGTGGGTGCATGGGGATGGTGAACGAACTAGAGAATTACAATTTTCCCAAACTTATGGATTTGAAGTGGTTAGAAATCCAACCCCATAATGTGAAATTGGTTTTAGTTATGAGAACTGTGAGAATTTGTAAAATTGAACTACTCTTGAACTATTGCATAATATAAAGAAGTGTTTGAAATACAATGGTATGATATAATGAATAATGAGAGTCGGTGTTTCCCCAATATGTATTAATGAACAAAGTGAGTTGTTCTCTCCAAGTTAATGAAAACTGTTTTGGCATGAGGTGTTACCTTGCAAGTATAGTTGGTATGACGATACCAACATTGCATAACTTAATATGGATTGTGGTTAAATGAATGGGAATGTGTGACAATTGTTTTAATTGGGCTTTAATAAGGGTTGTGTAGCTTGAGTCATGAAAGTGGAGCTCCGAGTAACCAATACTGGAAACTGTGTCTGCTGATGCAGGGGTCAAAGTGACAAGGGAGGCTTGAGTCCCCCTTCTTATTATTTCATGATTAGGGAAGTTTGAGTCCCCCTGTAACACCCTGTAAAAGTCGTGCATGGATTAGCCTTTAATAGAGTGCCCTTAGACTTAAAAACTTGAAAATTTTTCTAAGTGTAATGAGGACTTAGAGTCATTTTAGCTGGCAATCTTCGGGATACAACTTTTCAACCTTCCCGACATCCGCTTTTATATTTTCAAGTTGCGTTATGATCGGGAAATCTCATAGTACATCTCGGATAAGTTTCGGAATTTTTCGGAATGCATAAGGCTGCGTTTGGATTTAAAAACAGTAGCAAAACGCATAGACTATTGCCCAGTTTTCAGCATTTCAGGGTCAATTTCAAACGATCATAACTCCCTGTATATAATGAAATGTGTGAGCTATAGTATATCAAACAAAAGCTCTTCGAGTTCTCTTTCAATTGCAGTTGGTTTCATCCAATTTGAGTATATGAGTAAAAAGTTATAATCGATTTACTCCAGTCTACCAAACTGTCAACTGAGGGACAGATTTGACCTTAATTGTTCCTTAGGGGTATTTTGGTAATCCTCCACCCCTATATATACCACCAACACGGAATTTAATCCCTCAAACACCATAATACACATACTTTTCCCAAAATTACTCAAGAAATCTCCCTAGGGTTTCAACATTAAAACCCAAGCAACTCAAGATTCAACCGCGGGTTCGTGAAACAAATTACAGATTTGGAATCCTCTCGACGTAGGCGTCGATAGACACCCAAAATTAATGGAGAACAAGGTACACGAGGTTTTCCTAAATTCTCATGGGCATAGAAAAATCATGTTTTAGAATGGGGTTTTAAATTATGTATATATATTTATGTATAAGATGTTTTAACATCATTGTTTTGGTCTTTTGACCATCTCCAAAGCGATTTGACAGTTTATATACATATATGAAAGAATGTGTTTCAATTTTGAATACATGAACTTGCTAAAGACATTTGACCACCAGGTGTTTGATGAAATTTCTGCATGAATTGAACTTTAAGTTTCGGAATATGAAATCCTTTACATCAGTTACATGTTTTGAATGAAAGCTCTTGCTTAATACATTATGGCTCAGAAAAATCATGACTTGCAAGTCTTGGTATGACGATACCAACTCAGACTAATGCCATATCAGACTCAGACTAACAGACATTTCAGACTTTCATGATTTTAGACATTCAGAATGTTGCATGTACAGAAAAGGTTAAAAATGGGCATACAGAGATGTTAGGTGGTTCCCCGAAGAGGGCTTGAGTTCAAGCGACTCATTGCCTAAAACCGTGGTTTGCCGACCCGGGTATACTATTATGCGCTGACTTAAATGTCCTGTGGCGTATCAGACTCAGACACTCCAACCCTTGTGGCACACTTGGATTGGGGGCTTCCCCGCCGAGTCAATGGAGGATTCCATACAGCCCGTGGAATATCAGACTTGTAGGGAAATACCACCTAACTCAGAAGTAAAACACAGATCATGATTTAAAATGAACAGACAGGTTACATGTTTTCAGAAAGTGCCCATGTATTTTTCAGAAACAGTTTTATACATGATGTCTTGATGAAAAATTGCTTTCACTTAATATGTATATATATATATATATATGTATGTTCCATTATACTATTTTTTTGGATTGCTTCGCGTGCCAGTACTTTTGTGCTGACCCCCCCTCCTTCCAGGTTCTGAGGCACAGTCTAGGGGTCTAGCTACTCAGTAGACATTCTCGGATTTGCAGACTTGATCTCACAGTGGTGAGCCTTCTATTATTCGGAAGGCCTAATTATGTCAGACATTATCTTATTTATTATGTTTTTGGTTTACTGGGGGCCTTGTCCCAGTTTCTTTTCAGACAGATGTTTATGTTCTTAGTAGAGATTTCGCAGACTGATGTCAGATAGTATTATTCAGAAATATTGCAGAACTTGACCATGTTTTCCGTACTCAGTTTCAATTCCGCATTTTATTATGATTATGAATGTTGTGCATGATAACCAGATAGAGAATGGGTATTCCGGGCCTTCATGGTTCGGGATGCTCGTCACGGCTAGGGCCTAGGCTCGGGTTGTGAAAAACTTGGTATCAAAGCACGGTTCATGGTCCCAGGGTGTCTGCGAAATCGCGTCGAGTAGAGTTCTGTTTATGGGTGTGTAGCGCGCCACACTTATAAACAGGAGGCTACTAGGCGTTTAGAAATGTTTCCCTTCTTTGTGATTTAGTTCGTGCTTCAGAGTCTAAACTTTCCCATTATTGGGTTGATTCAAGTGCAAAAAGTTTAGAGTATACATGATATAGTCCTTTTCGATTACGTTCTATAAGATTTTAAAAATTATGGAAAAAATTGATAGGAGTCTGTTAGTGCATCAATATATGCTGATTCTGATGTAAATATTGATCCTGATAGAATCGTGCATTCCAGCTTAAGGTATTAAGTGTATATTGTCCCTCTCAAAATCTTGTTACAGTTGTGGACAATGTATAGCAGAATGTTGGAACTATATTTCTACCCAAATAGTAGCATAAGTTAAAGTGTTGTTGTCATGACCTATTGGTAGTGATATTGGACCAAGAAGTTGGTGATGTAAAGTCACAAAGTTAGAAGTCAGAGTGAGGGTGATTTTGTGTAAATGAATATTTCAGTTGAATAATCGATGTTTGAGGATGATTTACCCCTTTATAGTGATAAACTAATGTGGTAGCTAGCAGCATGTGTGGATTGTATGGTAGTCCATGGAGGAAGTGTTTTACTCATATTTTTATTTATACAGAATAATATGTATATTCTTAGACCATTAAATATTAGGTGTCAATTTTCTATCCCTTGTAATATATAATCTTGTTATCATGATGTTTTTGAAAAAAAAAATTTAAAGTCTAGTGAAGCCGTGTGGGGCTCTTTCGATTCACTAGCATAGTTTCCTTGTCATCCATCTCATTTTCTTGTTCAAAATACAAAACCAAAGTCTAGTGAAGCCGTGTGAGGCCTGTTTCGATTCACTAGCAACTTGTTGTCCAACTTGTTGTTCTTTCATTGGTTTAATATATGTATGGCTGAATCTGTTTGCATGAGATAGAGTTGGTAATGAAGTGATTCATCCTTGTGTGTTATTAGTTGAAGGTAGATAAGGAGTTGTTGGTCAGGGTGATTTGTTGATTGCTTGAATGTGGAAATGGCTATATTAGCGAGTAAGTTATGATTATAGACTCATGGTTGTTTGAGGAATTTGAAGGCAGTCTAAATGTATGAATGAGTGAGTAAGTATGAGGTGAGAAATCCGTATAAGTAGATACAATTGTATGGGGTTATAATATAAGATTAAGGTTGACTATGTCTATTATGAGGCTTTAACCCCCTTGACCCTCTTTTCATTGGTAGTTGTAAACTAGTGCTACTTGTGAGAAGGTATGTAGTAGATTTTTTAGATATTTGGGTAGAATATCCCAATTTGATGAATTAGTGTATTTATATTATGTTGCATTCTTCATTGGTGGTAGATGATTGATACTAAACTATAGGCTTGAATTTAAATGGTGTGGTGGTAAATAGTGGCAAGAGTTTGTTGATGCATATTTTGTGGGATTAATTTAGTAGGCTTGAGGTGCTGAAATAGTACATGCTAACGGAATGATGATAAGGTAAACCGTTAGGTCATGATCGATTATTGTGGTTATGAAGTTCTAGTGCACTAGTGTTTCGTGATGTTTACTTATAGTTTCCAAGTAAAAATTTTGTGTAAGGTTGGGTTGTAAGTCATGCATAGCACTAGATATTAAGTTTGAATAGTTGAAGTTCATAAAGGTGGATGTGATGATTTCTTGATCAATGATGTTAGTTATATGAAAGTGATCTAATAGGCTTGAACGGTGTGTGAAATGGCTTAAGTTTAAATTGATTCGTAATGAAGTATAATGTTGTGGGTATAGTGTGTAAGTATGCCCAAGGCGATATGGAGTTGTGGCATTTCTCTAAGACTATTACATGTTGTGTGTGACTAGTGGTACCATGGAGTTGCTAGTTGGAAAAAGACTAGTTAGATGATATATGGTGTTCTAGATAGCCAAGTTAAGGAGCCTTGATTGATAGTGTTGAGCCTTTTGATGTGATCTCGATTCTCATGGTAGAGAGATATAAGTTTGGAGTAGCAATATTGGTATGCTAGGACGGAAGTGGTATGGTTCATCAAAGGCTTGGTGATATCCATGTTAAGTGTTAGAATCTAAGTTTGAGTTTTGAAGGTTGAACGGATAGAAATAAGTGTGCAAGCATTATACTTTGACTATTGGTGGCTATGGAAAGATAGAGTGTATCCCAGAAGGTAGTCATTCGGGTTGAGTTCTATGATATGCATGTATTGTCAATTTTTTCAGACCCTAGAGTGCAGTAAGTGTAGTTCAGTTAGAATCTGGTAAGGGATCTCCCAAATGCTAGATGATGACTTGAAGCTAAGTGGGAGATGATAGAACGAATAACCAAGTAAGGCTCTCAGATTCTAGTAGTGATGCACTGTGATTTAGAACATCAGAAAGTAAGGGTGAATCTCAACCCATTCCTACCTCAATATTTTTTTTTGTTATCTGAATGCTTACTCATGCCTTATGATGCAGTTCTGTGATAATAGTTCATGATTCCGGTATATGATAGAGAGTCACGTACTCTTCCAATTCCAAGATAATGAGTTCTAGTTCATTCAAGTAGTCGGAATCACATTCCTTATGTTATGAACTCTAGTTGAGGTCATGCAACTCATGACGCATGTACTCACTCTTTATAGTGTGCTCAGTCCCATATAAAGATCTTTTTCACGCTTGAGGGTCTTATGTTTTAACCTTTTAGTGACCCTTCCTATGCAATGATAGTGGTGTTGATGTAAATGTTCTTGTTGATGGAAGATCATAGTATGCTTGTTTAGATAAGGCCATAAGTATGAAGTAAGATTTGGGGCCAAGTCTTTGATACATGTGATGGTTAGTGGAAAAGTTTGTGTGTGTATGTTTTTAGGATAGCGCGTGGGAGTTATATTGATAGTAGTTTAGAAACTATGTGAAGTATCTACTTATGGGTGTTTGCCTTGAAGTTAACATGTGGTTATAAATTAGGCTTGAACGACGTTTTGGGATTGTAGTGGAAGGTCGCCATATGCATTAGCGACTTCATATTAAGAGTTCAGTGTAGTCATTGAAGTGGTAAGGCATGTTATGCTTAGGATGTGATTTTTAAAAGAGGTATAGAAGGTGGCATCATATGGTTTAGAATAATAGCGTGGTGTAGCATGTTGTATTTTTGTGATTTAGAGTTAGGCTTGATCGCGGGGTAAGGATTAAGATATTTTAGACATTAGTAGAAAAAAAAAACATTATCAATGCTCATATGAGAATTTTAAGCTGAGTTGAATGAATATGATATTTATAGGGAATAGTATAGTTAAGGGATATTCGGGAAGTGCTCTAAGCCTTAAAGTAAGAAGTTGTATTGCCAAAGGTCTGAAAATTCTATCCTAATTTAGGAGTTATATGTCTATATTCCAGACTGCAGAGTAGTGTCAATGTTGTGATTTCCTCAGTGGGATGTTTTGTGTAATCCATACCCAAGATTCATGGTTCCCTATTACTGCTAGAGCTTCCTTAGAGAGAGTGTTGAAGAGAATATTCCAGTTAAATATGAGGGTGTAGTATAATTCAGTCTGTATGGCCAATAAGTCAGATTCGCATGACTTGTTTTCTTGTCTTTGCACTTATTCATGCTACTCGAAATCTCATACATGCTACTAGTCGAAGATAGAGTATACCAGTAGTTACGAGTATAGCCCAGTTCATGCATCATGCATTAAATTCAGATTCCAAATGTTCAGATCAGTGTATTTTTATTAGAGGACATGTCATGTCCGCGTTATTCCATATATTTAAGGCTTCAACAATTCCTACCCATCATTCGAGGACGAATGATCCCAAGGGGGAGATAATGTAACACCCTGTAAAAGTCGTGCATGGATTAGCCTTTAATAGAGTGCCCTTAGACTTAAAAACTTGAAAATTTTTCTAAGTGTAATGAGGACTTAGAGTCATTTTAGCTGGCAATCTTCGGGATAATACTTTTCAACCTTCCCGACATCCTCTTTTAGATTTTCAAGTTGCGTTATGATCGGGAAATCTCATAGTACATCTCGGATAAGTTTCGGAATTTTTCGGAACGCATAAGGCTGCGTTTGGATTTAAAAACAGTAGCAAAACGCATAGACTATTGCCCAGTTTTCAGCATTTCAGGGTCAAGTTCAAACAATCATAACTCCCTGTATATAATGAAATGTGTGAGCTATAGTATATCAAACAAAATCTCTTCGATTCCTCTTTCAATTGCAGTTGGTTTCATCCAATTTGAGTATATGAGTAAAAAGTTATAATCGATTTACTCCAGTCTGCCAAACTGTCAACTGAGGGACAGATTTGACCTTAATTGTTCCTTAGGGGTATTTTGGTAATCCTCCACCCCTATATATACCACCAACACGGGATTTAATCCCTCAAACACCATAATACACATACTTTTCCCAAAATTGCTTAAGAACTCTCCCTAGGGTTTCAACATTAAAACCCAAGCAACTCAAGATTCAACCGCGGGTTCGTGAAACAAATTACAGATTTGGAATCCTCTCGACGTAGGCTTCGATAGACACCCAAAATTCATGGAGAACAAGGTACGCGGGGTTTTCCTAAATTCTCATGGGCATAGAAAAATCATGTTTTAGAATGGGGTTTTAAATTATGTATATATATTTATGTATAAGATGTTTTAACATCATTGTTTTGGTCTTTTGACCATCTCCAAAGCGATTTGACAATTTATATACATATATGAAAGAATGTGTTTCAATTTTGAATACATGAACTTGCTAAAGACATTTGACCACCAGGTGTTTGATGAAATTTCTGCATGAATTGAACTTTAAGTTTCGGAATATGAAATCCTTTACATCAGTTACATGTTTTGGTGGTCTAAACTATGTTTTGAATGAAAGCTCTTGCTTAATACATTATGGCTCAGAAAAATCATGACTTTCAAGTCTTGGTATGACGATACCAACTCAGACTAATGCCATATCAGACTCAGACTAACAGACATTTCAGACTTTCATGATTTTAGACATTCAGAATGTTGCATGTACAGAAAAGGTTATAAATGGGCATACCGAGATGTTAGGTGGTTCCCCGAAGAGGGCTTGAGTTCAAGCGACTCATTGCCTAAAACCGTGGTTTGCCGACCCGGGTATCTGACTTAAATGTCCTGTGGCGTATCAGACTCAGACACTCCAACCCTTGCGGCACACTTGGGTTGGGGGCTTCCCCGCCGAGTAAATGGCGGATTCCATACAGCCCGTGGAATATCAGACTTGTAGGGGAATACCACCTAACTCAGAAGTAAAACACAGATCATGATTTAAAATGAACAGACAGGTTACATGTTTTCAGAAAGTGCCCATGTATTTTTCAGAAACAGTTTTATACATGATGTCTTGATGAAAAATTGCTTTCACTTAATATGTATAAATATATATATATATATATGTATGTTCCATTATACTATTTTTTTGGATTGCTTCGCGTGCCAGTACTTTTGGCTGACCCCCCCCTCCTTCCAGGTTCTGAGGCACAGTCTAGGGGTCCAGCTACTCAGTAGACATTCTCGAATTTGCAGACTTGATCTCACAGTGGTGAGCCTTCTATTATTCGGAAGGCCTAATTATGTCAGACATTATCTTATTTATTATGTTTTTGGTTTACTGGGGGCCTTGTCCCAGTTTTTTTTCAGACAGATGTTTATGTTCTTAGTAGAGATTTCGCAGACTGATGTCAGATAGTATTATTCAGAAATGTTGCAGAACTTGACCATGTTTTCCGTACTCAGTTTCAATTCTGCATTTTATTGTGATTATGAATGTTGTGCATGATAACCAGATAGAGAATGGGTGTTCCGGGCCTTCATGGTTCGGGATGCTCGTCACGGCTAGGGCCTAGGCTCAGGTCGTGACACCCCCATAAATCATTATATGATTGGGTGCTTCAGTCACCTTGGTATATATTGGAGGGTTCGAGTCTCCCATGTGGAAATATATGAGATTATTCTCTGGTTCATGCAGCTACATGCATTGGGCCCGACCAGGGGGTGAGAGCTAGGACCCATATAGCTCGTGGGTACTATTATATGACGGTTGAGCTACATAATCCAGGATAAATTTTTAAAAAACATGTTAAGCCTAGTTCCCTATCCCGACATGTGATATATGTATATATATGTATGTATATATATATATGTTTATGCATTAATTATGTTCACTGGCATTGAATGACTTTAAACTGTTGATCATATCATTATGTTATCCTTATCCCCGAGTTATATTTTATCATTCACCCTGCTAACCGTCTTCAAATGTTGTATACAGAAACTGGTCATACTTTTACTCCTCCTACTCAGTGACTTGGATTCAGGATCAGCTAGCGAGTCAAATTAAAGTGGTGAGTTTCCATACTTTGGAAGACCCGATTTCGTGTTTATGGTTTCCTTTACATTTTGACTATTCCTTTGGATTTAGTGTTTGGTTATGGTCGGGGGCATATCCTGACTGGATACTCTTTAGTTTTGATTAGAGGCTTTGTTAGACAACTGTTCATATGGGTAGTGTCGGTATTGGTATCGGTGATGGTATTGGTATTGGCATTAATACCAGTATCGGTTGATTTTGGTTGTAGACTTATTTTAATGTTTTTAAATTATATTCTCTTATCTTTTTATATGCTCAAAATTTAATCTACTTTGGGATGTGGTGATCTTCGGTCCACATGGAAATTGAGATACCCGTCATCGCCAGGCTCTGATTTGGGTCGTGAGAATACAGAAACCATACCCAATATGAAAAGCAATAAAAAGGAGAACTAAAAGAAAAATTAGTTGAGAACTGGAGCCTAAATGTAATTATAGTGTCAAGGAGGGTTAGTTACTATAATCTCAAATTCATCATACTAGCCCCCAAGCCTACATTATAAGCCTTGTAAATTCTTATAGTGATCCGAGTCCAACTATCCAAAAAAGTGAGGTAAAGAAAATAAGGGCAAGCCTATGATATTCTATGCACATTGATTGGAAATTATTTTGTGAGTGTGAGTGTCTCGATATCGTTCCCGCATTGACATGCATGATTATACTATGAGAATGGGAACTTTATTATGAGGGTACATGGGTTGTGTTGTTAGCTGTTTATCTATTCGGGTAGTGTATACTACATGTTTTCTTGGTTGTTTGTTGCTAATGTAATGTCATAGCTTGATTTCTTTGTGTTGAATTATTGTGCTACAAAGATCGACACTGTTGGGTTTTAAAAAGTTAAAAATAAGAGAGGGAGAGAATTTGGAGCTGAAATTGAGTTGACTATCGTAGGCACCTTAGATTTCTCTTGGTTAATCATTGTGTTGTTTTTTTATGTGTTTCTTGCTTGAGGATATACAAACGTCCCAAGTTGAGGGTGTTGATGTGTCATGATTTCATGGAACTTTCGATGCTTAAAATCGGAAAATATGCAAGCACTTAGGTACTTTTGGTATATATGATGTGTGTTTCTATTTGTGTTACAGGAAAATAGATTTTTGAATTGAGGATAAGAAAAATATGATGAAAGTTACAGAAGGACCACTTACGGGGCCACTTACGGCCCGTATGTAGTACCTACTATGGTCCTAGGTCCCTCCGTAGATGTCAGAAGAAAAGTTCTAAAAGCTAAAGATTTGTTCTGAGAGTTAAGAAACCTACTTATGGGGTGTTAGTAGAAATTACACCCCTTGTAAGTGTTATCGTAAAATACCTGATAGTTTCTGATTTCTATGAGACTTATGGGTCCACCTACGGTCCATAAGTAGTACTTACGGCACGTAAGTGGGTCCATAAGTGGTTGTCGACTCAGTTTTATTTTTTCATTTAGGTTAGAATTTTTAGGATTCTAATTTATTTTATAAATACCACTTTGATGCTTTTGTATTAGTTTATGCACTTTTTACATTCACAACACTATATTAATTCTGAGATTCGACTTTTGATCTTGAAATCCATTTTACTTTGTTTTTATGATTTAATATTAATTCAAAATTTTGTTCTTATTCTTCAATTATTGTAGGATTATTCATATGCTTTCTTATATGAATTCAATGGATGTTCTTGCAAACATGAGCGGCTAAACTACCTAACTAGGGTTGTGGAAACCCTAATGGAATAACAAAGTAGAAGAAGTTCAATGTTGTTCCTGATCAATATTCTTGCATGTATTGTGATCTTCTTCGATTCCACTAATTTCTTAACGACTGCAGAAGTTAAAAACTTGCCTGTATTTTATACTTACTCGAAAAGAGAGGTAGAGATTAGGAAAAGAAGATCACAACAAAAATTTGAGACTATCAATACTCATCTAATTAACTTGACACTCAAAAGGTAATAGTTAATTTGGATCCAGGATAAGGACTAGTAAGGCGACACTCTAGGACTCAAAAGTGATGAGTGAAATTCACCAAAGGCATTCACAAGATGGTTGGTGATACATATCTTATTAGATTCTACATGTCAGGCAATGAGATAGTTTAATGGAGCACAATAAGTCTGAGTTAGGAAGTTAGGGGGGACACAGTTCTAGTATTCATCTCATATTAATTTCAATCCAAAAGCGATCAAGATTTGTTACTATTGATAATGTTCTCACCAAAATCCCCCCATTTACTTTCCTGCATTTTTTGGCTACTTCAGCATGTTCGTGATAGATATTCGGCCTATTCCCTGTAGGTTTGACCCCAACCTTTGTTTGGTTATATATTTGACAATGAACAGTGACCGTGTTATACTTCTTGGAGGTGTAATCTTGGGTGACATCATTATTAATATCAAATTTTAATATTTTTAATTGTGTCCTTTTCAATACTTTATTAACTTGTCTTTTATTGTATTTTTACTTACGGTTGGCACCGCCACCTACGTTAATTAATAAATTGCATCATTTAACATATGGTCGGCCCTGACGCCTAATTTATTTACTGTATTTTCATTTACATATCTATATCATATAGATATAAGCTTAGTTCACTTGCTTCCTTTCCTTTTCTTTCTTCCCCGTATTTTTCCCTCGTTATTTTAGGGGGTTTGCTTCCGTGTACTTGGTATCAGAGCCATGGGGCGAAGTAAAGATTATTATTGTTGTTTCTAACTTGCTATTATATGGTACTTTCAAACCTATAATTAAATCTGGTGGACATACAGATGGTTATTTATAACCTTTGGACTATCTGATTGAAGAACCTTTAAAATAAAATTGATCTGGCTAACATGTATAGAATTGAAACAAGATTCATATGACACTTCCATATAGTATTGATTTAGATACTTGAATAATTTTCTTATGGAACGCAATGGCTTCTTTATCTAAGGATAGGAAGCATTCAAGTTATTATTGTTGTCATTTCTAACTACTCTCTTGCAGATTCTACTATGGAATTCTTTCGTCCCTTCTCTTCTCCTTCCAAAAACTCTTTGTGCTCTTCATCCACTTCAACTTCCTATAATTCTCCTAATTTAAAGCTCAAGTAAGAGATTAGCTTCTCTGATCTGGAGCAATCAATTGATGATAGGAAAATTCTCAAACATCCGTAAGATATAATTAATAAAACTCCTTCTAAATGTTGGTATTTGACAACTGACTACCATATATTAACCATTTAACAAGTCATTCCTCTTGAGTCAAATCACGAGGATATCAAGCTTCTAAGTCCTAAGGCTATAGAAAGATGTAGGCGTAAGTACAATTATCTCTATTTTGGTTTAGTTCAAATAGCAGCTAAAACCTCTTTCCCTAAATGTCCAATAGCCTCCTGTTTATGGATGTGGTGCACAACACACCGATAAATGAGATTCTACGTAGACACGGCTTTGTAGACTCACTAGGACGAACTTCTCTGATACCACTTCTGTCACGCCCCAAATCCCATTGGAGCGGACTGGCACCCGTAGCCGAGGAGGCCCGGGAGAAGCCGTTCATAACCTATACTTTCACATTTACATTACTTATGAAAATTAGAAATTTCATCGGAAAGAAGACTCTCGGATATTTTCGTCGATATATAGAATCTCACACAGTTCTTTTTGTACAAGGAGTTATAATCCTCTAAAGTTGATCCAAAAAAAAAAAATTGCCTAGCTGCAGGAATTTACTGTTCACAGGCTTCCCGGCCACCGTTTTGAAATTTCGAATGTGCTCGCTTATATGAAATACTCCTCTGTTTTGGGCAAACTTTATATTGTTGGAAAGCTTATTCCAATACCTACACATACAACTATTGACGGGATACTTCCGAACACCATAAACTTAATTTAACCCATACGCAAGCCTTTAGGACTCCATATAATCGCGATAAGTGTACGAAAAAATTTATGGGGTGTTACACATAACATTCTGAAATTGAAAAAAAAACATGGCCAGGCTTTCTGAAGAGCCTGACTTCGATAAGAAAACTATTCCTACAAAAGTTGAACCTATTCAGATGAATCATGAACTAACAATCCACTGCCAAGAAGAAATCAATGGCCTTCTTAAAAAATATATCATATCTCCAAGCAAGTCCCCTTGGAGTTGTGCTTCTTTTTATGTCAATAAAAGTTTTAAAATCAAATGAGGATTTCCTCGTTTGATCATATATTATAATCCTTTAAACTCTACTCTTTGATGGATTTGAGATCCTATTCCAAATAAAAAAGATCTACTCCAGCGGCTTTATTCTTCTCACAATTTTCTCAAAATCTGATCAAGAATCATGGTTTTGGAAAATCCAAATTGATCCAAAGGATCGATATAAAAATGCTTTTTCGGTACTATTTGGGCAATATGAGTGGAACATAATGCCTTTTTGATTGAAAAATGCTCATTCAAAATTTCAAAAAATAATAAATGATATTTTTAATCCTTTTTCAAAATTGATAATGTTTATATTTATGATGTTTTAGTATTTTCCACTAGCATTAACCAACATTTCAAATGTTTGAGGGTTTTTTATAATATCATCAGAGAAAATGGTTTATTTGTCCAAAACTAAATATAGTCTTTTTCAAGTTAATATTAGATTTCTTGAGCACAATATCCATCAAGGTACTTTTTGGGGGGGTGGATTTTATTGTAATGATAAAACAAAACACATTACAATGGGACCAACACCCTTATTAGTCCACAAAAAAAAACAATACACTAAACAGTCACAGCCTAACTCAGTGACCCGAGTGTCCTCTACATATAAACTTTGTAGGATTTCCAAAAAAGTCAGTCCACTTTTTTCTTCATTCCCCCTAACATCTGAGCTAATGTTGTCGTCGTACTTCAATATTGAGCTTATCATCCTTTTCTTGTAGGTGATCGATCTTAGTGTTTGGATCTCTTTGGATGTAGTTGTTTCTTTCTCAGCTCTCAAGAGTGAGTTTTGCTCTTTCTTTCTCTACCTTGTCTTATCTTTCTTATGATTCTTCTTCCTTCTTTTCTAATTGTGTTCTCTAGTAGGTGGTGTAGGTTCACTCTTCAGAAGTGTAGGATCTTTTCTACTGCTACCTCGTCTAATCAACTAGTAAGTTATTTCACTACACTCTCCCTTAACATTGCTTTCACTGAATATCCTCTTACTATAGGTGGAGCTAGAATAAAGTGCAGGGGTAGCTTTAATCAACCTCTTTAAATGTTGAGTGACTCCATAAAAGGTACTTTATGTCCAATCTGACCTCAGATCCTCCCATTTTGTTGGGTCTTTTTTGTTGGCTAAAGTAAATAGGCTAGTTAGCATTTCACGATTTTTGATGCCTTTTAGGCTGTTTCTAATTATACTTGTGAAAAACTTCATGCTTAGCCTTCCCAGCCCTATCATCCTTTTGTTGGTTATACTCTCAAGTAAGGGCATTGTAATTTATCACTGTTTATCAGCCTCTTACCTATGGATTCCATGTTGTTGAAACTTGTAAAATTGCTTCCTCCCTTATCTATTGTTATATTTGCTAGAAAATCAGCTCCTGCATTTCTTTCTCTTAAAATATGTTGAAATTTAGGGACCTTATTAGCAAGTAAGGACTATATTTCCTCCACCTTATCTACAATATCCCATGGACAAACCCATTCTGTAATACCCCGCATTTTCGGGCTAGTCTCTGAACCATCGTTCTTACGTGTATAAGATACGATCTAAATGATTCCCACGAAAACATGAGTTTTATGATCTTTATACTTATGTTTTATTTGTTTTTGAGGTGAAAACTGTTCACAAGAATCACTTAGAACAAGTTGAGCTTAGAGTCTTTGATTCGTCCAAAGTTTGGCATTCGATTCTATAAGGGTCTAATTTAAACGTGTATAACTTTTTATATACATGGAATTTTTCATCTAAAGACCCACTAAATTTTAGTTAATTGAATTATCTTTCCAATGATACCAATTTCACAAAAATCCGATACTCCAGCGAAAAGTTATGCAGTTTTCCGTGTGAGGCAGTAAGTCGACGCGATAGCGATGTGACGCGCCAAGATCGCATTACGATACTGTTTCACATGCTAATTTCAGTTTTTAAAGGGTCAAGGGGAACTTTGGTCCTTTCCCTCAACCTCAAACGTCCAATGGACGATTTATAACACCTCAAAGGGCATTATTTGCCCATTTTTCATCATCAATAATCACACAAACCCTCCCCTTTTCCACCATGAGCAAAGTTCAATTTTTCTCTCCAAAACACAAGGATTCAAGCTTCAAATTCATGATTTCTTCAAGGATCTATCGAATTAAGGTATGTGGGAGTTCATCCATGGGTCCTCTTTCACCCATGGAGCCCAAAACCCAAAATTTCAAGTTTAAAGTTATAATCTTTACATGTTCCCATGAATTTTGTTTATAAATTTTCATGAATCTCAAACTTACATCATGTTTTCATGAAATTGTGGGTGATATTAAACCTTACATGTTTGAATGGTATTGTTCGATAAATTTATACCCTAATTGGTGATTTTAGAGGAATCATGCTATTACTACTATTTTTAACTATTCTCGTGCTTGGCCTAAACCATGAATTACAAGTGTTTGATGAAATGCCTCCAATAATGATTTTTGAACAAAGGCTTACATATCATGATTTAACTAGTTTCAAGATGAATCCCCAAGTTATGGATTTTTCCATGTATTAAGACTTTCTTTATGTTCAAGTTATGAATTTTACATGTTTTGATGAAAAACCCATGTCCTATTTCACGTGAATTCCACATAAATCTTCAAATCATGATTTTAGTTATATAAGTATGTTATGCTCCCGTGTTTAAGTTATTCCCATGTCCAAGTTCATGATCCCCATGTATTTGGCAAATTGCCCCCTATTAAAGTATTAATCTCCACTTGCTTGATAGAATTCCTATGTGAATTCCATGTGTTCTTATTCATGTACAAGTCCATAACCTCCAAGTGTTTGATAAAATGTCTCAGTGAATGGATTGTGAACAATTGACTATTGTTATGCTGTTATGATCATGTCATGCTTTATTTTCAATGCTATCGAGTCCTGGGGTAATTTAATACCCGATAATTTATATGTTTACCTAGAGCCAGTGTTAGTTACAGAACAGTATCAGTCACATCACTATTAGTAGTACTCTTAGTCAGTTATAAAAACTCAGTAGAACTCAGTCTGTTACAAACCTTAGGAAAAGTCAGTAATCAGTCACAGTAGTATTCAGTATTCAGTTTAGACCTCAGTAGTATTTAGTATTCATTTCAGACCTCAATAGTATTCAATATTCAGTTCAAACCTCAGTAGTATTTAGTATTCAGTTAAGACCTCAGTAGTATTCAGTATTCAGTTCAGACCTCAGTAGTATTCAGTTAGTTAATCGAATTCAGTAATATTTTCATCAGTCAACGGAACTCAGTAACAGTTCAATCAAGCCTAGTATAAACTAGGAAATCAATTTAGTGTCTATTCAATTGGGAGTAGGATTCAGCACCGAGTGAACCCAAGGATGGGAACTCACCTGCCAGTTGAGGGTGTGATTCTTAGAAGAAATCCTTGCATTCCAGAACTACGTAGGCAGCGTACGTTAAGACATCAAACCTGTCAGTTAAGGGTTGATGAGGTGTCTTAACCTGTCAGATGAGGTGGCTTAACCTTTCAGATGAGGGTCCCTCTATTCTCGTTAGAGTACCTGTCAGGTAAGGGTCACTCATAGCTTGTCCTTACCCGTGGCACGGTATTGACACCCTTCCAACTGGGGTTAAAGGTTAGACCCCAAACTTAGTTTGAAAAAGGGTATGTCGATTATATGATTACCTCCCACAGTCTTAGTTTTGGATTCAGTCTTCGGAATAGAACTCAGATAGTTCTACATATTCAGGGCTGTCAGACACACCTACTCAGCTCAGTATGGAACTCACAAGTTCCACAATATTAGGACTATCAGAAATAGTCACTCAGTTAATAGTATATCAGTCATCAGTAACCCAGTTATCAATATCTCAATTATCAGTAATTGCATCTATCAGTTTCTCAGTAATCAGAACTCAGTATTCAGTTCTAGAAAAGTCTCAGTCACAGTCTAAGTTTAGAAATTAGATCAGTAACTCAGTTTGGTTTTAGGTTTGTTTGACCATTGCGTACAGTTATCAGTTATTTAGTTATCAGTATTTCTATACCTCTGTTTACAAACTATTTAAGAATCATATTATGCGCTTGGTCCTGCAACCTCAGATAACACAGTCTAATGACTTCATGCTCAGTTACCTCATGTTACTCAGTCAGTCCCTTTCTCATATGCATAATACTCTATAGCTTCAGTCCAGTTATTCAGACTAAGTACAGTCCAGTTTTACATGCCCAGTATTCAGCTTCAGTTATACTTATATCATTAAAGTAAAGTTTTACAGAAACTAAGTGTAGAGATTCACCATCTTATCAGAGAATGTTTGTCACTCATGTTTTAAGATATTTCAGTTTTCAATTTATTCCAGCCTATTGGTGAGTCTACTTACACTTAGAATGCATATTTTATGATTACGTATGAAATCAGTTTTACTTATTGCACTCACCCTTACATACTCAGTACATTCCAGAAGTACTGATCCACATATATGTCTGTGTGGCTACATTTTCTCATAATGTAGGTACCAGTTATAGCTTACGCATCATGATCAAACAGTTGCAGATTCCAGCCAGCAGGTGATGAGTTCTCCTACTTCAGGAACTCCAGAAAGTTTTAGCTCATGTATAGTTTATTTATTTCCCATGTGTATTTATTTGTGGTAGTTGGAGGCATGTCCCAACTATTTGTAGTCAGTATAGTAGAGGCTTCATAGATGTCAGTCAGAGTCAGTCATGTAATTTCAGTTTCATCATTTAGATTTATCAAATGTAAGGCTTTATCAATATTGTATCTATTTTATATTTTCAGTATGATTATGTTTCCGCATAGCAGAATAGCTATTTATCATATTATAATGTAGTTGCTTAACAGTATGCCAGCTCATGGGTTAGCTTGGGATCACTTGTGGTTCCAAGCACCGTGTGAAGTCTCGGAATAGATTTTTGAGGTGGTACACATTCCTTCTACATGACCTTGTATAACATTAGTTAATCTATTTGGAAAATAGCTTGATTATATGTTGGTTTACTATAGTGCTTGTTGGCCTGTAGTAGTGCTATTATTTATACCTGTGTGCATGTTGTGTCCTTGATTAGCCCACATTCTGAATATACTAGATCCCCCTTGTCATCTCTTACATAAAATACATAAGCTTTGGGCCTAAGGCTGCCTTTTAGAGCTCCATCTGTATTATATTTGACCCATCTAGCTATTGGTAGTTCCCATAACACTTGTATTACCTTCAACCTAGGTGTGTATGTCTCCATTTCCTTTAAGATCTCTTTCTACTTAGTTGGAAAATTCCTTCTTGGTTTCCTCACCTTAAGCAGGATCAACATGCTCCTGGTAATATTATGAAATACCTTTTACTATGAGGTGTTCTTCCCTTTATGCTTACTAAGATTCCTCTTTCTCCATAATTCCAAAAAGATCATGCTTGGTAATGCATTGTAGTATAAGCCCATATTTTTTTCACTTTTGCACTCTACCACTGCATTATGACTTTCCTTAAAGGAAGTCCAGTTATGTTTATCCCTGCACAAGTAGCAAAGTAGGACCAAGTCCTGTTAGAAATATAATATCTTAGGAATACATGAGACAAAGTCTCATGGCTAGGACTTTCACAGCACCAACACCTGGATGGTCCCTCATATCCCCATCTTCTCACTCAGTCATCAACTAGAATTATGAATTTCCAGGTTCTCCACATCAAGAAAGCAATCTTGAAAGGAAATCCTTTCACCCAAATCTTCTTATAAATACTGCTTGGCTGATCTTTCTGCATGATATATTCCCATGTTGATTTGATTGTGAATTGCCCTTTTGTTTCCAGTATCTCTCTTTGTCCATCCCTTACTTTCCCTACCTCTGGAGCTTTAATGTATAACAAAATATGGTTCACATATTCTTCCGGTAATATATTTCTCAGTAAATCTTCATTCCATGCACCATCTTTAGACAGATCACTAACATACTGATAATTTTTATCCCAAGAAAACTCCTCCCCTCTGATGGTATACAGGTCCCCTAATCTTGTCCAATTATTATGCCACAGTAGTGTATTTTCTTTACCTTCCATCTAATTTTGTGTTCTATTAAGTCCCTTTCCTGTAAAAAAAAAAATTCCATACTTGTGACCCATTGCTCTTTATCCTCCAAATCACTTGATTGTGACTTTATTTTTTGCAGTACTTGTTATTCATATACTCACTCCATGAAGGTAGTATTACTCTTATTCAACAATTCATTCAATTTGTTGATAAATTTTTTTATCAAATTATAGATAAAATGCAACTCCAAAGATTTTTAGGATATGTCAATTACATAGCAGATTTTATTTCTGGACTTAGAAATTTACCAAAACTACTCCGTGATAGGTTGAAAAATCCTCCTCCTTCATAGACTAACATCCACACCAATGTTGTTAGTGAAATCAAATTGAAGGCAGAAAGATCTCCCTTGCCTATCCCTCCTTTATCCTTCTGCATTCAAAATAGTTGAAAAGATGCATCAGACATAAGTTATGGTGGCATATTAAAAAAGAAAAATGATACAGAACATATGTTGCATTTTCTTCTGAGAATTGGAATAAGGCTCAAAAACTATCCAACCATTAAAAAAGAAATTTTGGCAATTGTGTTGTACATTTCTAAATTTCAAGTTGAATTATTAAATCAAAAAAATTTATTAAGAATTGATTGTAAAACTACAAAATTTATTTTACAAAAAGATGCGCAAAACCTTGACTCAAAGAATATATTTTCTAGATGGCAGGTTATTTTATATAATTTTTATTTTTACATTGAATATATTCAAGGAAGCTCTAACTCTATCTCAGACTTTCTTACAGAGGAATTCCTGCATAGAAGATAAAATGACAAGAAAAAAGAAAGCAGAAACTAATGAAGCGCCACAAATTCCATCCCTTCTCCCTCCAAAAGAAAATATCCAAAAATTTATCACCGTACAACAAAAAATTATTGTTGCATCAATGCAAATACCAATAACGATAGCTGGATCAAACCAATCAAGGTATCAAACCCCTATTGACTATGCCATATAGGGAATTCATCAATCCTATGTGGTGCAAATAAGTCGAACTCCAATACCAATTTCCAACCCCAGAAATGTGCTGATTTGGTTGAAGAAGAAACTCAGTTGGCCCAAACAATGTCTACCCCATGGACAGAAGAAGATTTTAAACAGTGGCGCTTACTTATGGGTCTCAAAGATATGACTACCCAGATAATTTTCAGTAGATTAGATTTATATATATGTGTGTGTGTGTGTATAGGAATATCCATTATTTTTGTTTTTCACTTTCTTTTCCTTAAATTGTGTTCTAGGGATGGGTTAGGATTACTTGTCATGTTGGGTTTGATAAGTTCCATCACATATCTATTTTGGATCATAACAAAATGATATGGCAAGAACATCATGCTATAACAAGCCATAATAAAAAGTAGTTAACCTGTACATATGGTACAAATTAGATTACACTACTATACCATCACCTACATTATTGTCTAGAGCCCTAAACATGCCTCTTAACTCAATGATTTTCCTAAATCATCTAATCAAATCACTACCCTAAATATTTTGGAATTCACCAACACCCACAAAGTATAATCACTTTCTTTAGGGGCTTAACTAATGATAGGTAAATTGGCCTTTTCACTACCCCAAATACGAGTCTACAACAGCAAACCACCCAATTTATAGAATAACAACAACATAGCATATAAGGTATAAGAAACCATCACTCCCATAAGTTACCCCAACCTTCATCAATTTTTACCATCCAAACTCCTTAACTGAAGTCCTAATTATGAAATCTCCCATCCATTTAGGTTACATTCATGCTTTCTAACTCAGTTCTATGCTACTTAATTAACCTTATCTTACTTGAATGTCAACTATCTTTATGATGAATGAATAAATGTGAATTCCAAGCTTGTTTCAAGATTATGAAACTGTTATTCCACGAAATTCCATAGGTTTGCACCCCGTTAACACCTATTTTTTCTTATCCATAGCTCTAAGACATGGGAGGCAAACCTAGGGGTTTGGAGCCCTCCCATATTATTTGTTTCAACTTATGGAGAGAAAGGAAATAAAACACACTTAAGAGGGTTCCTGGTCGCATCATATTGGTATAGCAACATGTGTGTCACTATAGTGGGATGCCGTCAGTCCACCATAATATTCTTAAGTTCCAAAAATTTGACTCTTGTTGCCCCGCTCAAGTTTATGAACATAATTCCAACAATCCCCATACTTGTACTAATATTGAGGAATTTCCTAGTAATGACGAATTAGGTCATTACAGTTATTTTCATGTAATTGTAATTCTTACAATATTCTACCAGTTTCAAGCCATGAATATAGCCAACAGAGTAAAACAACTATCCGCTATAATATTTAAGTCTAACTAAAATTTTATTAATTTCATCCTTCCAAACGTCGTGCTTGAAGTCCTAAGACATGAATTTCCTGACATTACTATCAAAATTAAGTGCATCTAGCCCAATTCTACTATAAATTAGCCTCATCCTACCTCAATTGAAGATTCTGGAACAAGTAAGCTGCACCAAAGTTGCGCCTCCATTTCCTTTTATTTATTCTTGATCTATGACAATAATATTATGCACTTATTCAATAAGTCATTTCTTTTTAACCACTAGAGATCAATAATCAATGATTTTATCATAAAAGTGCCATATTTCATCTTCTTAGGATTTCTACTTTTCAAATCTTATGAATTCCACTTGAATTACCATGAATAACCATAATTTTGCACCTATTAGTATTTTTAACACCTTATAATCATTATCTACTTATTTTATACTCATTCTCATCAAACTAAAATAATTTCATTAATTAGGGATAAATCATAAATGCCACCATGAATAAGTCTGTGATGATTTTTTGGGATTAAAGAAAGTAATTCAAGTTTAGAATGCAAGAAACTTACCTCCAAAGATGAAAACCTCTAAAATTCTACAGAAAAATTTCTTCTAAAAGCCTTTGTTCATTTTCAGAAAGAGGGGAATTAAAAAGGTTTTCTGAGTTTTAAAACTATTAAAATTGCATGTTATCACTACAGTGGTTAAATTTTATTACAGCGATTAACAATTTAAAAAAGGTGTCCGTTGTGGTGATTTTTTGTTGTGGCAATTACTTTTATTCTGCTACGACGGTCCGGGTCAAAAGTTTGTCCGAGGTAAAAACTCAAGACTCTCTTCTGATTTTTTGTTTTACAACACATTACACAAAATATGACCTCGTGAACCAACCCCTCCAGGATAAACTCTGTAATTTGAGTTCTATAACTCTGTTTCACTTGCTGGAAGCTTCTGCGGCTTCCTAAAATCCTTGTCCATCTAATTAACAAGTCAAATATCACTACCCATATTCACATTCTTTTGACTAACACACCCTCAAAAATCATTCAACACTATACTAGCCCTGAATTTCGTAAAAGTTGTCTAAAGAAAGCCTTAATGAACGTATTACCTATTATTTTAGTGTAACAATGATTTGGATTGTTATAATTATATTTATATATAGCTCACTCCTTACTTGCATATCTGCAGATACTATAATGGAAGGTGAGACTAGTGGCTGGTGGTTCGTTCATAAGGATTCTATTGCTGGTGGTGAGCTTTCGTATTGTTCATGGATGTTGTTATTCTAGCAAAGCTATTTTTAGATTATATTTCTTTTCATTGGTCTGCATGCCCAAAAGTTGAACTCGTGTAACTCTATTTAGATCCTCCATGATCTTAGTGCAAAATTTGGGCTAGAGATTTATTATTCACGCAATTGTTTCTTTTCATAAATCTATTTACAATGTTTGATTGGATAATTGCTTTGCTTTAATGAATATTTTTGGAGTTGCACATGTTTATCTCAGTGCTTATATAAATTTTGAGTGTATTGGAGATTGGTACTCCCAACAGGTGGTGTTAGCGGGTACCAGTCACATCTACGGGGATTTGAGATGTGACAAAAATATAATAATAAATAATTTATCAATCAATCATATCCCACGCCCAAGTCGAGCAATAGACAATGATGACAGATCGAGCCTGATGTTTCTTCTCAAAGTTTTACCAGCAAGAAGAAGTGTATCTTACTAAAGGATAAAATATTATTTTATTTTACCAATGATGGACTATAAGGCCGCAAGGTGCTAAAATGAATATTAGCCTTAATAAAGGATAAGTTTGAAAAAACTACACGCACTGTAAAGTTCTGATGATATTTGATGTTGAAGACTTATTCTTCTATTGTTAAGAAAAAACAATTGGACTTCACAAACTTCCATTCAACCAAATGACTATAGATGTAGCTAATATTTAATTATAAGATAAGAAATCATAAAATAAATTTATGTTTATCAATTATAAGTAAACTCAACCACTTCGGAATTGCATAAACAAAACCAGAACAGAGTTGGAAATTCAATCAGCAACTCAATGCCTTTAATCATTCTGAATAATAACAAGAATAACATAAATCAGGAAGACTCCCAAATAGAGCCTACAAAATAAAGGTTGAATTTTCAATACTTGAATCTGAAACGAATTGTTAGAAATTCAATTTTGTAGAGTTTTAAACTCGTGTGATAAGATAAATATTACTGAAACTAGAAATTAGCAGGACTAAGATGTAACAAGAAAGTTGCAAAATCATGAAAAACTAAAACACATAGACAATTAGAATTCAAACAAAGAGAAGAAAGAAAAAACTTAAAAATGAGGGAATTACCTCTTTTCAAGCAACAATTCTAGAATAAGGGGTTGAGAGCAATTCGACTAACTTAGTTTAATTTTGACAAAAAATCAAACCAAAATATTGAAGTAAGAACTTCATTCTTTATAGTTAGAGAGATGGCTCTGCAAAACTTACAAGAAAATAGAGAAGAAAGAAAAATTTTGTATCTCTTCCAATTTTTTTCTTAATCAAGGTGAAAGTGAGTTTATATGAGAAATGAAATTAGAAAAAAAAATTGGGGAAGGGGGGGGGGAATTGAGGAAAAATTTGAGAAATGTTAAGAATTTATTAAAGAATAAGAACCTGCTATAAACAGGTACGAATTTCACATGAATTTTGGAGAAATAGTAAGGAAAAAAAGTCAAATTTCATAAGAAATGCCACTATTCAAGAACATATTTGAAGATTCTAGAACTTTCTTGACCCTTTGCATACAAAATGCACATTAAGCATGTGAGGTTATATGTCACGATCCAACCCGTCAAGTCATGATGGGAACCTACCTACACCTAACTTAGATAGGAAAATCCTGGATATTCCATCATTCAATCAAATATGGAAGTTACTAGGGTATATACTTAGTCAATTTTAATCTATCATAAGAATAACTAATCAACTATCCAAATATGATTCCTCATTTAACTCATTTCCAAGCTTATTTTAACACATCAACTAAGAAAAATAAATGTGGAAATCAATTTCAAGTGACTCCTCAAAACCTAGACTGAACCGGTACACGAGCTCTAAATAAGGAGTAGGGATATTCACGACACAATATCCATGCAAAATTGAAAGGGCGGGAACTGTTGTTGACTGATCGGCATCACTTCTATAGAAAATTCGACTAACCTTCACCGTGGCTATACCCCCCGATTGAATATATAGTAAGTGTAGCATCAGTAAAACCATACATACTGGTAAGCATCATTAGCCAACTAAGGTTGGTAACAAATAACATCAATCATAAATAAGGATAAATCACAACATCAACTAAAGTTTCCAAGTTTTGAATCCCAATTAACAACTCTTGTTACCCCCACATTAGCATCTCTTTGACATGTACTTAGTATCTTTGTGACCTACTTTTAACATCTCTGTGACCTATACTTAGAATTTCTCTGACCTATTTGCCATTTAATACTTGTGTTTATCTTTGTCCTTTGACTTAACATTTTGTATATCTTTGTCCTTTGGCTTAACATTTTGTATATCTTTGACCTTTGACTTAACATTTTGTATATCTTTATCCTTTAACTTAACACTTTGAATATCGTTATCCGTTGAATACCTAATCTAACCTACCTTTTTCTCTTATCACATCGATAAATTATTAATGTACCGAAAATTCTTTAAGCTACAATCAAGCAAGCCTATCAATACTCAAAATCAAGACATCATAATACCCCATTTCATAGATATCATAAGTGTAAGACCCCATAAGATCCTAGCTTATTTCAGCTCACTATTGCATGTTAAAGGCATCCAAGACTTAGAAAATTTCACTAAGTGTTAAGGCTTAGTCTTCTCCAAAGCCCCTTAAACTTTAATGATTTTATTTTTGATCTCCCTGACATCAACAAGTTAGTTTCTAAGTTGATTCATGATCGGGGTTGTCGACAATTCATCTCGGGTGAGTTTCAGAATTTTTAGACGAGGTTTGGACCATGTTTGGATGTCCAAAACAGCAAGGCATTGTGATAGAGCCACGCCGCGATGGGTAGTTGACCCAGTCTTGGAGTCGCGCTGCATTGGTTGATTGAACTAGTTAGGGGTCACGCTGCGTTGGCTGTTTGACCCAGTCAGGGGTCGCGCCGTGTTGAGTGGTCTCCTGCAGCTTTTTAAACCCTATTCATTAAGGGCATTTGGGTTAATTTCCCTCACCTAAACTCATCCATAACACAGAATTTAGGGATCTAGGAGCATTATTTGCACCTTTATTCACAAATTCTCTCAAAGAAAGCACTCTCTCAAGAACAAACCCTAGCCTTTTCAAAATTCAAGCTCAAGATTCAAAAAATCACCAAGAACTTTCACTAATTCATCAATTAAGGTATGTTAGATGTTCATCCATGGGCCCTTTTCACCAATGGAGTCCAAGAACCCATTTTAAAGTTTAAAGTTATGATTTTTATATATTATTATGAGTTATCATCATGAGGCCATTATGAATTTTGATTACAAATTATGTTTACCATGTGTTCTCATTGGAAATTTCCCTTAACACGTTTGAATGGTCATATTAACATGTTAAATCCTTAACCAGTGCCTTAATATTGCAATTATGTTATTATCACATGATTTAATTATTCCCATGCTTTAACTCATGACCCACATGTGTTTGATAAAATACCTTAAAGATTGGGTTTTGAACCATGACTACTTATTATGTTTTCCAAAGCTTTAGTATGATCCCATTATTATTGTTATCAAGTCCTGGGGGTTATGAATGCCTAAAAAGTTAGCTGATTACTTAGTCTCAGTATTTTCATAATGGTTTCACATGCATTTGAGCATTATCAGTTTAGCTAATTATCATATCAGTCAAACTTAGATCAGATTAGTAATCCGAGTCAGTTCAGTTAGGAGTAGGATTTAGCACTGAGCGAACCCAGGGATGGGAGTTCACCTGGCAGTAGAGGGTGTGATCCTAAGTAGCAATCCCTGTATTCTAGAACTACGTAGCTAGCATAGGTTGAGATGTCCACCTTCTAGTTGAGGGTTGACACATATCTCATTAGAGCACTGCCAGTTGAGGGTGACTCATTAGTCCGTTGGGACATTAGTCTAGTGGATCGACACAACCATTGTCAGTACTCGTGGCACGGTACTGACACCCTTCAAACTGGGGGCACAGGTTGGACCCCAAATAGCTCATATTGAGGCATGTTGATTAGATAATAGCTCCCATAGTCACAGTCCAGTATTCAATATAGAATTCAGTTTCAGGTTTGTTTGACCATAGCATACAGTTATTAGTTATTCAGTTATTAGTATTTTAGTATTTCAGTTTACAAACTAATTCAGAATCAGCTTATATATTGGGTCATGCATTATCAAATTTTACAGTTTTTATGTATTTAAACTCATTCATCTCATGTCATTCACTCAGTCATTATCTCATGCACATAAACCTATGCATTTCAACCTAAACTCATCTCGTATATCAGTACATTTAAAGTATTGATTGCGTATATTTTCTTTGAGCTATGATGTTGTATATCATAGGTTCAGATGCTTAGTTTTCTGACTGCGGTTAGATAGATCCTCTTATCAGCAACAGTAATCGTGGTGAGTGTTTATCTATCGAGGACATAGTTATTTATTTTAGTTATTTCAGTAGTTTTCCTTTTCATTTCAGTTAGACAGTTGTAGTTAGTTGGGGCCTGTCCCATTAACTCTTTCCAGTCAGTTAGAGGCTTTCAGATAACAGAAAGTTAGTTAGTTTATCGATGTTTTTATTTGACTCTTAGTATGTCTTCAGACTCATGGTTCAGTAATGATCTCAGTGTTTAAACCATTGGAATTATTCAGTTATTTCCATGCATATGTATTTGTTACTATATTATTCAGTGCTCATAGTAGGTACCAGCTCATGGGTTAGCTTGTGGTCTCTCAAAACTGTAAGCACCGTGTGCCATCTAGGGTGTATTTTTGGGGTGTTATAAATATAGTAGTAGAGCCTAAGGATTTAAAATGTCCTTACGATTTGGAAAGCCACGTTGAGTAGAGTCTTGTGTATGGGTGTGAAGTGTGCCACACTTATGGACAAGAGTCTACAAGACGTTTTAGGAAAAGTGCCCCTTCTTTCAGTGTTCATGTCGTGCGAAAGAGCATGAGCTCTATTTAAACTCCCTTTATAATTCAATCTTCCTTTCATTTACAGAACAAGTCTCCCATAAAGAAAAACAAAAAAATAAATGGGAATTAGCCCGTACCTCTACCCGTTCAGAAAAATCCCCTGAATATGTCTCTCATGCCGAGTTCAGAGCTGGATTCACTACTCTAGCTCACTCTGTAGCAGCTCAAAATAATCAGCAGGCTGCTATCCCTGCTAATCCAGTGGCTAATTCAGCTGCAGCTAGGATTCAGGACTTTACCTGAATGAATCCCCCTTAGTTTTTGGGATCCAAGTCTGACGAGGATTCGCAGGAGTTCTTTGACATGGTTCAAAAGGTAATGGATATTATAGGTGTGAATTCTAGTGAGAGTGCAGAGTTGGCTACTTACTAGTTGCAGGATGTAACTCACACCTGGTATAAGCATTGGAAGCAGGATAGAGGAGCAAATATAAGGCCTGTAGAGTAGGAGGAGTTTTCTACAACCCTTTTAGACAAATTCTTCCCTTTGGAGTTGAGGGAATCTAAGGTGCTGGAGTTTATTAATTTGAAGCAGGGTAGTATGAGTGCAAAGGAGTATTCTCTTAAGTTTAATCAGTTAGTGAGGTATGCTCCTCATGTGGTGTCTGATAACAGGTCTAGAATGAGTAAGTTTGTGTTTGGTATATCTGATAGTGTGATCAAGGAGTGTAGGACTACAATGTTAATTAAGGAGATAGACTTTTCTAGGATTATGGTCTAAGCTCAGCAGATTGAGGATAAGGTTAAGGAAAAAGAAAGAAAGAATAAAAGGACAAGGACAGGTAGTTTCAACTTTGCTAAACCAATATTAGAGGGTAGTGACCGTCCTTAATTCCGTTAAAAATCTTCTTCCCCAACTCTGTCTTTGGCTAGTGCTCTAGTGTCAAGGCTCATAAATGGTGATTAGGATAGGGAACCAGGATCTAAGACTTAGGGTAGTGCGAACAGTAGTCGAACTAATCTTCTTTGCCAAAAATATGGTAAAAATCATCAGGGTGTATGTAGAGCCGGTAGTGATGTGTGATTTGGGTGTGGCAAGCCAGGCCACAAGATTAGGGATTGCCTAAAGAGTGGTCAGTAGGGTCATTCCAACGTCCCCCAGTTAGATTCGGACACCGGACTCAGCAGGGTGCCGCTTCAGTGCAACTAGTGGTCAGCGCCCAAATCGATTGTATGCACTTTAGTCCTGACAGGATTAGGAAAGTTCTCCTGATGTGGTTACGGGTACGTTATGGGTATTTCACTTATATATTTATGCTTTGTTAGATCTCAAGGCTTCTCTTTCTTTTGTAACACCCTATATAGCTGTTAATTTTAGTGTCATCCTTGAAAATTTTGCAGAACCCTTCTCAGTGTCTACTCCAATAAGTGTTTCTATTCTAGCCAGGCAGTTACACAGGAATTGTTCGATCACAATATCCCAGAAAGTCACTTCAGTAGATCTTGTAGAGTTTGAGATGACTGATTTTGATGTCATTCTCGGGATGGATTAGCTTCTCTCATGCTATGCTTTAGTTAACTATAGAAACCGAGTAGTTCAATTTTAGTTTCCAAATAAACCAATTATCTAATGGAAGGGTAGTACTTCAGTGCTTATGGGTCAACTTATTTCATACCTTAAAGCGAGAAAAATGATATCTAAGGGGTGTATTTACCATCTTATTCAAGTTAAAGACTCTAATTCTGAGACTCCCAGTCTCGAGTCCATTTCAGTAGTAAGGGAATTTCTAGGTGTTTTCCCTAAAGATCTTCCTAGAGTTGCTCTCAAAAGGGAAATTGACTTCGGAATAGAACTTCTTCTAGATATCCAACCTATCTCTATTCTGCCCTGTAGAATGGATCCAGTCGAGCTTACGGAATTAAAAGAACAATTGAAAGATCTCATATATAAGGGATTCATCAGGCTCAGTGTGCCCCTATGGGGAGCTCTAGTCCTTTTCGTGCAAAAGAAAGACAGTTCTCTCAGAATGTGCATCGATTACTGTTAGTTGTACAAAGTCACCATCAAGAATAAGTACCCACTCCCTAGAATTGATGACTTGTTTGACCAACTTTGGGGTGCCAGTTACTTCTCTAAGATAGACGTCAGATTTGGCTATCATCTGCTCAGAGTCAGAGAATGTGACATTCTGAAAACAGCTTTCAGAACTCGATATAGTCACTTCAAATTTCTAGTCATGTCCTTTGGACTAACGAATGCCCTATTAGCTTTCATGGACTTGATGAACCGAGTGTTCAAATAGTACTTGGATATGTTTTTCATAGTCTTCATTGATGATATTCTTGTCTATTTCTGTAGTGAAAACGATCATGCAGACCACCTCAGAATTGTATTACGGACTCTTAGAGCCCATACTTGTACCTATCAGGCCATTAACCCACTGAAAATTTGATCTACCTAAGCCTTTTTTTGCCATGTTTCATCAAATCTCCCATGCGTGTAAGCACGCACCACTTACGTGGAAAATTAATCCATTCAATATTTTCCACGTGGATTAAACATATTCACATTTTTTATTTTTAATAATGTTAAATAAGCTTTGTTTTTGCACAATACTTTGGGGACAATTTTTCTCCTTATTGATCTGAAAATTGAAATATTTTCTTAATCTTTTCTCTTGAGTTCTTGAAAATTTGATACTTGGGGAAGTTGGTTTATTTTAAATTTAGCAGCAAAAGGGGCAGCAAATTTGATTCTTGAACTGCGAAGATCCCTAATAAGAAAATTCTCAACATTCTGAGGGACAACTTTGATTTCAGGCCTGGTATGATTTCCATTAACCTCGATTTATTGAGGGGTGGCAATGGTCCATTCTTGAGGATTGCTGCATATGGGCATTTTGGTAGTGTCAACATCGTTGTTATCATTATCTTTGTTGAAAAACTCATAAAAACAAAAAAACAAAAAAATTGACTGACAAAGGTTTAACATTAGAAATGTAAAATAGAATCTTATCAGAAAATAAAGATTAAATTGGGTCAAAAAGTTTTTCAGCGAAACTCCATTTTTGCAGGCTAATTTGATATGAATCTAAGATCGCTTTCTTGATATTATTAAAAAATTCAAACTCTAAAGAACCTGCAGCACAAGAAGAAAAAATAAGCAATAAATATGAATTAACACCGATATGCCATTGAAAACTAAAAAGAAAGAGGATTCCTAAGAATTTTTTAAAAAAAATTATAGAATTTGGATGAAGAAAGAGACAACTAACAGAGAGAGGGGGAGGGGAGGTAAGGGCAACATTGATTTTCCTTTTTTTTTAATTAAAAATTATAAATTATATTAATAAAATAGCTAAGAGTTTAAAAAGACAAAAAGAACAACTTAGAGATGAAGAAGAAGAAGACGGCTAGGAAAAGAATGGGGGGAAAGAAGAAGGCTAGGATAAAGGGGGGGAGGCGTTTCTTTTCTCTTTTTTTAAAATTAAAACTTATTATTATTAGAAATTGGTCTAATGAAATACATTTAAGTATAATTTTTTTAATAAAAATAAAATATCATTTGATATACTATTCACGAGCTTAATGAAAGTGAATAACACTTTTTTTTGCCACATCAGCACTTTGTGCCTGACAGGTGTAGATTTTGAACAATTTAGGTATTTGATAGGCTCAAGTCTAAGTTAAAGGGTCCAAGTGAAATTTTGAAATAAATTTAAGGGTCTATGATGACTTAAGTCATATGTATATGTGTGTGTGTGTGTATATATATATATATATAAAGAGAGAGAGAGAGAATAACATTTAACATATGAATGATGCATGCATGCAAGATATGTGCATCATCTCTTACTCTTCTCGGCCTCATCATCAACATAGCATCATACTGGCATGATACCTGACCCATTATCATCATGCAATGACCCTCCTAAAAATTTTACTATTTTTTATGCATTTCTAGTGTTTTGAGACTTTCCATAGTGGTAATAGGAAATTTATGACTTATCGAAATTTTTGGTCTGATTATCAGACAGTTCATCAGGACTTTAGGCTCATTTCACTACTTTGGAGTATTTTTTGTTAAGGAATTAGTCTTGGACAAAAAAACTAGTAAACAATCTCAGATGAGAATTTCAATAGCTCTATCAGCTCTGAAATATTTATTTTAGTCTAGGGGGGCCTTGGTTTAGGTCCCGAGGCTTCCAAACTCATTTTAGGCTATTAGGTAGAGTTGATGAAAAGCGTAACTATGGGTGTGAGGCTCACATTTAATTGATACAATCTCAAATTAAGGTTTCAATGATTTCGTTGACTCTGGAATGTTGAATTTTGTATGGTAGAAAATTTTATTTACGTACATAGGGTTCTAAACAAATCTCGAGCACCCGGTCAGAGTATACTTGGACTTAGAAAAATCTGGTGTCTGGCATTATATGGCGCAATCGCTTAACCAAACTTTGATCTCTTAAGTGGTGGTCACTTAAGTATGGATCAATTTTGTGATCAACCTTAGACCCCCCCCCCCCCCCAAGACTCCTAAGCGGAGGCCTCATCGCTTAAGTGAAGGTCACTTAAGCAACACTCAACTGCCTAAGCAAAGACTGGATTTTTGTGGAGGATCGCTTAAGCGATCATTTGGTCACTTAAGCAGCAACCACTGGTGTTATATCCCCTTCTTCACCTATTTTTCTCTCTTATTTTTTGACCATTTTCCTCTATTTTTGAGAGCTTAGAGCATGGAAAGTGCGAGAAATTATCCATTGAAGCTAAGGTAAGTTAGCCCAACACTTTTTGGTCATATTCCTTTATTTTTTCCATCAAATTCCATCTTTTTTCATTATAAATCCTTAAAATTTAGGTCTTAAAATCCTTAGACTTTAGGGGCCGATTTGGGCCCCGATTTATGCTCTATTTATGCTTAAATTTTTTAGCATATATTCCGTGTCTTTGAGGGGCTTCGTGATAGATTTAATTTTTGGTTTCATTTGCGGGATCTATTGGCCCATTCTTGACCCAAATATTTTATAGCAATATAGATTTCATTTTACTCATATTGACGTGTAGTTATTATTTTGATAGTGTGGCGGTGGTTGGGAAAGTAGAGCAAAAGTAAGTGATTTGTGGATGATGCAAGAATTTTTATTTGGCATCGAGGTAGAATATGATCTACTTTTCTTATGAGATGGTGTAGAGTATAGATTGCTTGTTAGGTAAGGATGATAGGAAATGTTTATGACTTGTGCATAATGACTTAGCCTAATTAGGGAGTTTGGGATACCCGACTCTTAGGATGAAATACTTGTTATGACAATAGAATCTTATCACCCTAGATTACAATGATGTTTTTTTTTGGTCGAAAGAAAATTTTTTATTCCAACCAGAACACTTTGAGTACAATTTTCTATCCTTTCTAACTATTACAATGTCAACTACATTACATCAGCTAAGGGTAATAGTTCAATCTTTCTAGTTCATTCTGCCATCTTCTCTGTTGCTGGCCTTTGATGTGTACTTGAAGACAAATATCTTTGATCAACTTGGAATTGTTCTTGTATTGCCCCTTGAATCTGCGTGCATTTTTTTCAATCCAGATTTGGTAAACCGTAGCAGCAAACATACATATTAGAATATGTGATCTTGCCTTTGAGATGTGTGTTCTATTAATCAGTAATTTGATTTCATCTGTCCATGTGTGCACCTGTCTATGTATATTCATCCACTTCAACAGAGTTCTCCAGGTGTTCCCAGAATAATTACATTCAAAATATAGATGCTGAAAAGTTTCTTTGGTCCCTGAACAGCATAGGACACAACCAGTAGCTACATTTATGCCCCATTTCTCAAGCCTCTCAACTGTTGCTAACCTACCATAAAGAGCCAGCCATGTTATAAATTGGTGCCTTGTAATAGTCCCTGTCGTCTGAACAAAGCTTCTCCATGCTACCTTGGGTTGTTGGGGCAACAATGAGTAATACAATTTTCTGATACTAAAGTTTGACCCAACTGTGAATTGTGTTAGGTATTGCAATGAGTTGCCAGCTGGGAGCCCTTGTCTATCATCAAATATTTTCCTAACAAGCCAACATGCTTGTTTAGGTGTATGCGCTAACTCTAAGTCCCTCCCCTTGATATAGATATTGTTGATCTATTTGACCCACAAAGTGTCCTTCTTATGTGACAATGCCCATAATAGCTTACATAGAGTTGTTTTATTCCATCTCGCAAATTAAATTATGTTCAGTCCTCCAGTAGCTTTAGGTAGACACATAGTATCCAAGAAACCAATGATTTCTTTGAGTTTCCAATACCACCTGTCCAGAGGAATACCCTACAGATATGTGTTACCATGGCTACAACTTTTTTTGGCAATAAGAACACTTGTGCCCAGTATGTTTGCATCTCAAAGAGTACACTTTTAGTCATTACAACGATGTTAACCATACATCGATATTAAGGATCCTTTAGTATGAGGTTTACTATTTGACTTAATGAATTGAATCATAGTTTCCCTGATTAAAGTATTACTATTATGCTAGTTGTATATAGTTGGGACTGAGGCTGTAGTTACTACACCAGTTGGACTCTAGGTGAGTATTTTGTCCTTATAAAAAATGTTGCTTTAGTCTATAGACAATTAGATGCTTTTGATTGTATTATTTAGATAATGCATACTTTTAGGCGCATTCATGCTCATTTAGTGGTACGATTCTAATCAAATCCTTAATTTTACTATTATTTTCAAAAAGGGAATTGTTCCCATTTTTTACCTTAAAATGAATTTTTTATTAAGGAATTGTACCACCTTATTTAATGATTTATAATCTTTTGGAACTAAATATGGTGTTTTGTAAACTTAACCATGATTGATTCTGGTCAGTGGTTTATCCACTCTTTTACCACTACTATTTACTATGGTCGAGAAAGATTTCAATCTTTTCAATGTTTTTATGATGATTTAGTCTTAGAGTTGATCTTGTGTAATAGATTCAAGGACTTACACTCTTTTAGTAACGATTCAAGTCATGCAAATATTATATATACATCTCTCTAGTATTGGATGGAGTAGATTAATGGAGATAATCACTGGAAGTCCTGGATCGAGACTAGGTATTGTATATGGATATTCCCAAATCTCCTAGGGGCCTTTTATTTGAGATCCATAGTACTGGGGAAGAGAGGTCATAGTAGGTCCTACCTTTGTGTGTTGTTGAGCTAGAGGAGGTGTATACACTTGGTATATTGTGGAACTCAAATCGGATATAGTACTATGGATTTGCTTTGCATTCATTTATTCATATACATTACCTTTCACCAGTATATTATTTGGTGTTTATATATATCGGCCTCATGTAGGGTTGTTAAAGTATAGGCTATGATTATTATTTATTGAGTGTTTGATTGAACCTTCTGGGATTATGAGGGCCCAATTAAGTATTGTTTGTCCGAACTAGCCAGTGACTTTATTATTAGTTATTATGGTTAGTTCATGGCAGTATGGTTATGGACTGGTGCCTAGGATTGTCAGTACATTTTTTGTTCCTTTTCTTTCGTTATTATTGGTAAAGTTACATTATGCTTAGGGACCCTCATTATTCTAGTCTTAGCTTACCTATCTGGTTATGACCCTTGAGTGGTTAGGTTGGATCCCTCAGGCTACTACCTTGAGTTAGCCCCCCCTTTCCCCCTCCCCCACACACATATATATGTGTGTGTGTGTGTGTGTATGTATGGTACTACCATAAATCTCTCTCTTCCTTGCCTATTCATGTCGTATATGTATTATTGACCTTGTATACTATTATATAATTTTTGTTCACTTTTTCTTTGCATATTGACTAGTGATATATGGTATTGCACTTTAGACCTTGATTACTATTACAATAGAATAGTTTATCCTTATTTCCTAATAGCTTTATGATGCTTAGTTTCTTGTATAGCTGTTTGTAGTTACATTTCTACCGTACATATTATTTAGCTTGTATTATCTTCAAAGCTCAGTCAGCTGAAGCCTACCGAGTACCACATGTATGGTACACATCTACAACCTACAGATCATATTACGAGTTCTCATTGTTGATGTATGCCTCGTGCAGACCAGCTATGGATTGGAGATTTGGGGTGAGCTCCTAGCATTCAAAGTATCCCTACTCTCCCTCATATTGATTAGACTAATCTCTATTTTGAATTCACAAACATCTTTTTATATGTAGATATTTTTTATTTCTACTTTGTACTCAAATTGTATTAGAAGGTCTTGTACTGACTACACCAAATCTTAAGGTTGATTTCTATATTAATCTTTATTTAAATTCACTTTTGTTATTTTCTTTCACTTCTCTTGATAGTTCTTACTAGTTGTTCTGATTATGGGATTGTATTTCCTAGTGGTGGGTTATAGTAGGTGTTATTATGACCTGAGAAATTAGGTTTTGACAAATTAGTATTAGATCCTAGGTTTACCGGTGTATTGGTACGAGAGCTAAATGTCCAGTAGAGTCCTGCAGATCAGTACGGAGATATTTGTATCCCATCTTCGGTAGGCTACAGGGAATTCTTAGGACATTCTATTCTTGAATCCTTGTCATGTGTTTGAATTCCTATGAATGTCTAGTGCTTCTTTTGACTCTATTATTTCACAGATAGATGACACAAGGTTATCCATAGATACCTAAGGGACTTTGGTGTGTGTTACCAAAGTTTTAGCTCAGTGTCGGCGTAGATAATAAGAGATTGATATCAAAGATCTTCAGCATTAGCCAAAGGACTTGGGGCCAGCCCAAACTTTGGTAAAGTTTATGACTGCCTCATCTTTTCAGAGTTTAGTATTGGAGATTCCGAGCTATTTTATGGATGCCTCATAGCCAGAGATGGTGTCCAGTACATCGACTAGTTCTCAGACCAAAGTTGGATTTATTAGTGTTTAATAAGGCTCCTTATCAATTTTAGAGTATGAGATTGGGTTTCTCCAATAGGATAGATATACTCTTATATTACATCCTTCAAAGCATGATATGATGTGTGGATTTATTAGAGGGTTAGCTTTGCCAGTCTGCTTGGCATTTGAGCATTTATAGAAGTAGGGTCTTCTTTCTCTTAGGTTGTTGATCAAGCAAGGGCCATAGATAGTTGTATTAGGATATGTAAAGATAGTAGTAAGAGGCCATGTCATTAGTATAGTGCTAATGGAATTCCATCCAAGAACAGGGATACTCCCAACAGAGATCAAAATCACTTATAGCCTGTTAGTTCTATACAAGTAGCATCCTAGACTATAGTTGGCTCTCAGATTAGTCATGGTAGTTACAGTGGGTAGAGATCTCATCAGACTTTGCAAAGTATTTGGTCTAAATCTTTAGGCCATGGCGAATATTCTGGATCTATAGGTGTAGTACCTCAGCGTATTCCAGGATCCTATTTTGACTATGACGAGATTGATTATTGGTATAGGCAATGCCCCGAGCATGAGTTGGTCAATCAGTTGAGGATAGTTCATGTTTCTCATCAAGTTAGAGCTTTGAGATTTGTTACGACTATAGAGAGACCAATCATTGCTTTAGAGAGTGTCCCTAGTGCAGGATTATTAGCCATTCAGCTCGTTAAAATCAGTCTTAAGGTATTATGGCACCTTCAGTTAAAGGTGGTTACTACCTCAGTTTGTAATTCAGGCGCTTAGCTCGAGTTTGGACATTCTCAGATTTGTACTCTTTCGGTCACATCAAGACTATGACTTTGGGTTTCTATTGTGATAAGTGCTTATTTAATTTCTAACCTTTACCTTATATTTAATTTGGATTGGGGTTTTCATGCCCCTCGATGATTATATGCCTTGGTATTTTTATATTGGTTATTTTGTGCCTTAGTGTAGAGTTAATGATTATGTGACTACCCTCTTAGATGATTTCTTTTAGTAATGGATGGAGTATTTAAGTATTGTATTTTCCTAGGAGTGTAGTATTAGGGTTAAAGTCCCTTTACTTTGGCATATTGCCTTCTTATGGCCCTAGAGTGGTACTTATTGTAGATTTTTACTTTTGGTACCACCTGTACCTTATAGTGGTGTCACTATTAATATTGATATTATTGTGATATTGATCGATCCTTAATATTGATCGATCCTTACTTGATAGATGACTATACCAGCATTATCTAGTTAGAATTCCCTTTCTCATGATTTTGTTCATTAGTCTAGGTGGCTAGCTTGGTTGGATGGTTTTCTCTCTTTTAGTAGGGTGAGGTTGATCATTTTCCTCTTCTATTGGTGAGGTTAAATCAGTTGTTAAGTTGGCTATGGAAGTGAAGGTAGGTTGGCCTTCTATGGTTCTATTATGGTTCTAAAGTTGGCAATTAGATTTTATCGCCTCTGTTTAAGTTTGAGATTCTAGGACTTATCTTCTGGTTGAGATTTTAGCATTGTATATCCTTCTCTATAGCCTATTTATAAGGTTGATAAATTTGAGACTTGTTATTCTAGTTTGGCTAGTTCATCACCCAGTAATAATCTTGATGTTGATGTTGTAAGGTCTAAGGCTTGCCTTTCTGATTGTTGAGTTTATCTCCTAGTGATATCTCTGATCTTAGTGTTGGTATAATGTTAGATACTCCATTTTATATGTGATGTAGTTTATGGTATAGTCGAGTTAAAGTTTGTGTAAATGGGTAAATTTAAGAAATCCTCCTTTCGGCATTTGTTCCGTTAATGTGACTTTGTGGAGTGCTACTCTTTGGTGATATATTCCTATGGGTATTCATTGTCATATATTGAGCAGGAGATTGACCAAATTCAGGATAAAGTTGTATTTCACTGAGTTGTTCAAGTTTTTGGCTATCACTAGTACTATTTGTAGCCTTGGTGATTTCTTGGTTATGACTTGATGCATTGTACCTTCAGCAGATATGGAGTTGATTGCTTGTGTCTCAACTGGTGGTTTTCCCTTAGTTGTGGTTTTGTTCTTCGGCTACATTTCAATTTTAGTTCTTATGAGAACCGTTGGGGATATGCATGATTTTTTATAGTGAGGTTTATTCGGGCGTTTGGCCTTAATGAAGGCTTACTGACTTCAGTTTTGGATTTTGACCTATGGATTGACATCTTGAAGGTTATGGTAGATTTTGGAATTTGGATTCTTGATCGTCAATAGGATTGGTTTGAATGATTAAGATCGAGCGGTTCAGCTTTGGTATTGAAATTTAAGCTATGGGTTATATAGTTTGGTCACGTTGGTTACATCATCTATTTTGAAATTTGGTTCAGTTGAGACTTCACTTACAGACTGGCTAATCCTACTCTTTACCTACCGGACCAATTTCTTTAATTCAGAGGAACTGTGTTAGATTATGGCTTAAATGATAGCTTGTTGGCACATGGTGTTGGTTTCTTCTGATTTGGACCTTGGTTCTTAGTTATGTCAGAATTTTGGATTTTCTGCTCAGTACAAGTAGTGTGCTCAAGTTGTACTTATCATGATCTCATCCATAGTTGGTTGGATATGCTGAAGTGGATCATTCAGTCTCGAGAGTTTATGTTTTGGACTCTTGACTGTTAGTTTTGAGGGTCATTTGGATTAGTTGTGGTTTTGGCCAAAGATTACAGGCTTTAATCATCTTAACTTGGGTGTCCAAGTCACACTTATAGTCTTGTTTCTATGATTTCTATTATGGACTTTCAGTAGGTCAACTTCAGTTTTTAGGGCAGTGTGAGAGAATTGCACAGACAAGACTCAGATGATATTTTACATGGTTCAGACAAGATAGCAGGTTTGGAAAGGCAAAAAAAATATTAGATATGGAATTGGGAGCTGGTTGCATTATTAATGTCTTAGATTGGTTGAATTTTTTCATGGTTATACTTGTATCGATGTGATATTAGTGTAATGTCATTTAGATTTGCATGGATCAGTCGTTCTCATTTCAGTTGGAGGTCAGTCGCTTGTTGAGGTTGAGTTTTGGTTATTTGAGAAATGAAGTAATGATGTTGGTTGAAAAAAGGGATACCTATAGCAAAATCCCTTGAAAATTGTATTCCTTTATAGAGGATATTTGGGAAGTCTTACTCGGAGCATGCAGGCCGTGTACCTCATCCCTTTGAGCTTTCATGCTTTTCCCATCCCTTGACTTACGCTGACAAAAGTCCTTTTAGTAGTGGTTATTATAATGACCCTTCACGTTATTTTCTCAATTTTTGCATATTTTCGGCATTTCTAGCCTTTCCATAGAGAAAATAGGTCATTTATGACTTACTAAAACTATTGGTTTAGTCGTCGGATAGTTTGTTTGAATTTTTGGCTCACTTTCCTATTTTGGAGTTTTAGTTGTTAAGGAATTGGTCTTGGATCAAAACTCTTGGAAAACAATCTCAGATGAGAATTCTGACAATTCCATCAGCTCTGAAACATTGATTTTAGGTTAGGGGGACCTTTGGTTTAGGTTCGAGGCTTCCAAACTCATTTTAGGCTATTTGGTAGATTTGATTAAAAATAGAACTATGGGTGTGGGGGCCATATTTAATCAAAATGATCTCAAAAGAAGGTTTTGATCATTTCGTTGAGTCTGGAATGTCGAATTTGGTATAGTAGTATAGATTATTTATGTGTATGGGGTTCTGAATGAATCTTGAACACCCGATCGGAGTCCAATTGAACTTAGAAAATCTGGTGCCTAGCATCTTCTGGTGCAATCGCTTAAGCAGACCTCTGGTCGCTTAAGCATCCAGGGGATCAATTTAGCAATCAGCCTTGGACCCCGGGTAGCCTCTTAAGCAGAGGTTGTTTAAGCAATACTTGACCGCTTAAGTGAAGATTGGATTTTTGTGGAGGATAACTAAAGCGATCATTTGACCGCTTAAGCGGTAATTGCTTGGCGATTATTTGGTCGCTTAAGCGGCAACCGCTGGTGTTATATCCCCTTCTTCACCCATTTTCTCCCGCATTTCTTAATATTTTTCCTATATTATTGAGATCCTGATGCATGGGAAGCATAGGAAATAATCCATTGAAGCTAAGGTAAGTTAGCCCAATACTCCTTGGTTATTTTCCATTATTTTTCCCATCAAATTCTATCCTTTTTCTTTGTAAATCCTTAGAACTAATGTCTTAAAATTCTTAGAATTTAGGGGCTGATTTAATCCCCGATTTATGCTCCATTTGTGCTCAACTTTTGAGCATACATTCCTTGTCCTTTGAGGTACCTCATAACGGATTCAATTTAGACTAGTTATATATGATTGGCCCCAAGGCCATGGTTACGATACCAGTTGGACATCAGGTGAGTATTTTATCCTTATAAAGGACGTGGCTATAGTCTATAGATGCTTAGACTCTTATGGTTGTATTTTTTGGATACTGGTAATGAAATGCTTACTTTTAGGCATATTCATGCTTATTTAGTGGTATGATTTCAACCAAATCCTTGATTTTACTATTGTTTTCAAAAAGGGATGTATTCTCACTTTTCCCTTTTAAATAAATTCCATTATAACAGGAATCGTATCACCTTATTTAATGATTTATGAGCTTTTGGAACTAAAAATTATGTTTTGAAAACTAGAACATGATTGATTTCATTTCGTGGCATGTCCACTATTTTACCACTACTATTCACTTCAGACGAGAGAGATTCTAACCTATTCTATGCTTTTATGATGATTTAGTCCCGAAGCTGATCTCGGGCAATGGACAGTCTTACATTTTTTTAGTCACAGTTCAAGCCTATGCACTTATTATATATATCTCTATGATACTGGATGGAGTAGATTGATGGTGATGATTATTAGAAGTCCTGGATTGGGATCAGGCAGTATATACGGATACTCTCTAATCCCCTAGGGGCCTCTTCATCCATGAGCCACTATGCAAGAGAAGAGAGGCCATTGTAGGTCCTTCTTTTGTAAGTTGTTGAGTTGGATGAGGTGTATACACTTAGTACATTATGGCACTCGGATCAGATATGGTACTGTGGATTTATTTTGCATTCATTTATTCATATACATTGACTATCACCAGTATATTGTTTAGTGTTTATATCTATCAACCTTATGGGGGGTTGTATAGGTATAGGTTATGATTGTTGTTTACTGAGTGTTTGATTGAATCTTCTGAGATTATGGGCTCAATTGGGTATTGTTTGTCCGGACAAGCCAGTTACTTTATTGTTGGTCATTATGATTATTTTGTGGCAGGATGGTTATGGACTGGTGTCCGGAATTATCGATACGTTTCGGGTTCCTTTTCTTCCTTTCTTATTGGCAAAGTTACATTATGATTAAGGACTCTCATTATGCTAGTCTTAGCTTACCTATCTTGCTATGACCCTTGAGATATAAGGTCGATCCCTTAGGCTACTACCTTGAGTTAGCCCTAAATATATATATGGTATTACCGTATATCCCTCTCTTTTTTGCCTATTAACGTCGTATATGTATTCTTAGCCTTTTATACTATTATATAACTTTCTTTCACTCTACCTTTATATATTGACTAGTGATATACGGTATTGCGCTTTAGACCCTGATTACTATTATAGTAGGATGCTTTGTCCTTACTGCTCCGCTAGCTTTATCATGCTTAGTTTCTTGGATAGCTATCTGTAATTACATTTCTACCTAACATGTTATTTATGCTTGAATTATCTTTGAAGCTCAGTCAGCCGATGCCTACTGAATACCACGTGTTTGGTACTCATACTACAAATCTGCAGCCTGCAGATCATATTATGAGTTCTCGTCATTGATGTATGCCTCGTGCGGAGTAGATATGGATCGGAGATTTGGGGTGAGCTCCTGGCATTCAGAATATTCCTATTCTCCCTCGTATTTATTAGACTGATTTATATTTTGAATTCAGAGATACATTTGTATCTGTATTTCTACTGTATACTCGAATTGTATTAGAAGCTCTTGTACTAATTTCATCAAATCTTGGGGTTGTATTCTATATTAGTCTTTTATTTAAATTCACTTTCGTTATTTTCTTTCACTTCTCTTGATTCGTTACTAGTTGTTCTGAATTATAGGATTGGCTTACCTACTAGTGGTTTATAGTAGGTGCCATCATAACCTGAGAAATTGGATCTTAACACATCATACCGACGTGGCATACGATCCATTTTCATCTTTATATCGGCGTGGTACTCGATCCATGATCATCTTTATAATGCTATTGTACCCGACCTCTGATCATAATACATCCATACAGTGTAAGTAAAATGCACTGTTATCATTAAATCACATGTTATGCTAAAAAGAAATTATAGATGTGTAAGTCACAAACAAGAACAAAGCCAAGAAAGTCTAAGTTCTGCACAAATGTCTATCCCATTTGATCACTAACCTTAATTCTTACAGATATACATATCACAATCATAATTTACCAAACATCCTTATGGGTTGTCGTTACCCAAGTTCACATTATTATGTGCTCTCTCTCTAACCATATCCCGACCTCAAGATTTTCACATTACTTTCTAAGCTTTGAAAAGCATTGATCACAATGATATGATAAGCAATACAACCTCTACAAACCGACTAACCTCAATGCATTTTTACTCACTATCTCATCTCAATACCTTTTTACTCACTATCTCGTCTTCTAAACTCATAAAACATCCATCATAATATTTAGACATTAGAATTATATGAGCTTCTCAAATGCAATTCGGACATTTAAAGCATTTAGATATTTGTTAAGTTGCCTTAAATTTCCCATTTTCCATTTCACCCTATCTTATTCAACTTTCCACATACTCAAACCCTGGACGATAATACACTATACACATTCACTCCATCTTCCTATCCAACCCTTATTCCAAACAACCCATAATATAACATTAAGCAATCAATGTAAACAAGCCTATTCAGATTTTTAAACACGTACATCCATCCAACTCTATGTTCGAAGGACATGATACTCCTGATATTTTTATTAAAATTAATTGCATCTAGTCCAAGTCAAGTTGCTATAAATATAAACCTTAGCATACCTCTTAGGCAAAATATGCTGCTATGGAGAGGAGTGAGTTATCCTATGCGTGCTAGATGTATTTCCATATCGAGTTCCCTACGAATGTGTATCGAAATCTCTCTCATGAACCTTAGCCTTTGAAATCTTATGGCTAAGGAGAGGGGATTTTCCAAAATGTGTTAATAGGTAGGGGTGACTTGGGAAAATAAAGAGAAAGTGGGTTTTTAAAAATTCTTGACTTGCACACTACTTTTTACCACTGCAATGGTAATCTAACCGTGGCAGCAGCTACCGACATCCAGTGAATTAGGCTCCAATTTAAAAAAAATTTAATCTATCTTGAGCCTATTATTTATTGTCAATTATTTTTGGAGCATTTTTACATGTAATGATGGTTTAGGTTGTTACATCATCCCATCTCATTCAACTTTTCATTGTACTCAAACTCTAAAAGATAATACATTATGAACATTTGCTCCATCTTCCTATCCATCCCTTATCCCAAACAATACTAGTATAACATTAAACAATTCAATATAAACAAGTCTATTCAAATTTTTAAACATGTCCATCCATCCAACTCCATGCCCAAAACCCTAATGTATGATACTCTCGGCATTACTATTAATATTAATTGCATCTGCCCATACTCTAGTTGCTATAAATATAAACCTTAGATTAGATCTTAGGATAAACATGTTTCTATAGAGAGGAGTATGTTGTTCCACCTGCGCGCTAGACGTATTTTCATGTCGGATTCCCCCAGGTTTTTTTCAAAATTGCTCTCATGAACCTTGGCCTTTGAAACTCCATGGCTGAAAATATAGGATTTTTCGAAGTGTTTATGGAGGAAGGGGACGACCTAGAAACATAAAGAGAAAGAGGATTTTTAAAAATTCCTCGACTAGCACACTGCTTTTTACTGCTGAGTCGGTAATCCAACCGCGACAATGGTTACCGGCAGTCCAGCCCAGTCCAAAATTGGGCCTCTTGGCCTATTTCTCTTAGGCTCTGATTTTCTCCGTGATATAAATTTTTTTCGATCTATTTTGAACCTTTTTATTTATTGTAAATTATTTTCGAAGAATTTTCACATATAACAACAATTTGGATCATTACAATATACAATTTTAAAGGCGGCGTTTGAATTTGCTAGGATTCCATGCAATTTTGATGAGAGAAAAAGGAAGATGTGCATATTTTTTTGAAAATAAAAAAAGAGGGATGGGTAGGAATATGAACGGAGACACGTACATTATATATATGTGTATAAGTGAAAAGAGTGTGTGTGTTTATTTGCTGAGAAAGAAGAGAGAGAGTGCAAGAATTTAATGATAATAGTTCGAGTTAAGTTCTGTTTAGGGCTTAATTTGATCTGAAAATCGTGTCTGAAAAAGTACGGTCAACTTGAATTTAAGAGTTAATCACGTGCATTGCAATAGAGTTTAGATTTTTTTTTAGAGATGACTAAAATTAATTTAGTTGGTTATTTTAGTCTAGGATTTAGATGAGATATATTATGATTTTGATAATTATTTGAGCTTCTTAACTTGACAAGATAAAATTATTATTTATTATAAAAGCCTAGTTATTTTGAAGCAAAAGATTAAATACATTCTAATAAATGCATATCTTAATTCAAACACTATATTTAAAGAAATTGATGTTTCGAATATTTACTGGATGTGGAAATTATATAAAATAATAAATTATTTTTTAGATTTGCACTCCTCAAGTATATTTAATTTCACACTAACCAAATACTCTCTATTCACTTTTACTTGTTAGATGAAAATATCATTGTCAAATATTCTATTAAGTAATAATTTAGAGGATGCTTGGATTGACTCTAAAGCCAGGCCAAGTCCTTCTTAAAGTTTTTTTTTGTGCTTGAAAAAAAATAATAAAAAATTACTTAAAAGAAGTCCAAACGTTGGTATTTTCTGCTTTTATTTTTGGCTTGAAAGTCATTCAAATTTGGCCAATGAGATTACTGTTTATTCCTAATATTTTATATAATTTGACCAGTGAGATTACTGTTTATTCCTAATATTTCATATAATCTCAAACCTCATTGAAAGAAAGCCATAGAAGGAATGTTCCTCTCTTTCTCATCGCTGAAATTTCTGTCGGACTGAAATCAATATATAAATATAAAGGAGATTCTAAGACAATTCTATGTGGCATGTCTTAGAGGCCCCTATTTCCATTTATCTTTTTTCTCCTTTAATTTTTGAATTCTTTTCTTCATTTTTTCACTAATTAAATTTTTTCAATAATTAATTTGTTTATTAATTAAAAAAAACTCTATCATATTTACTATATGTAATTATATCTCATAAGTTATTAAAAAAAATTTCCATCTATTTGTATTCTCTACTTAAATGACATGTCTTCTCGACTTTATTCTAATTAATTCTTCTGAATTAATCAATCTATAAATACCATTCATCTATGAAATTGTTGGATAGTCATTTGCATTTTCTCCTTCTTCTTCTTTAGTAGTATTTTTTTTCTTTACAAATTTTTCATGTGATAATATGGTAATCATCATTTTGAAGAAGATCATAGAAATATTCTTTAGAATTTCTTCTTGTATAATAATAGCCAAACATACACAAGTTTATCAAGATAAAGAAGCAAGTTTGATGGCAGTATAAAATTCATCAAAGAGAGAATTAATTTAATTTGATAGATTGATGGATGGATGAATGGATGGATGGATGGATGGATGGATGGATGGATGAATAGATGGATGGATGGATGGATCGATCGATCGATCGATGGATAGATTATGGATAGAGATAGACGGATGGATGGATAGATAGATGGATGGATGGATGGATGGATGGATAGATAGATGGATAGGTAGATGGATGGATAGATGGGTAGGTAGGTAGATGGATAGATGGGTAGGTAGGTAGATAGGTAGATAGGTAGATGGATGGATGGATGAATGGATGGAAGGATAGATGGATAGATGGAGGGATGGATAGATAGATGGATGGATGGATGGATGGATGGATGGATAGATGGAAGGACAGACAGACAGACAGATAGGGATGGATGGATGGATAGATAGATGGATGGATGGAGAGATAGGTAGGTAGATGGATGGATGGATGGATGGGTAGGTAGGTAGATGGGTAGGTAGGTAGATGGGTAGATAGGTAGATAGGTAGATAGGTAGGTAGATGGGTAGATACGTAGATAGAAGGCTTTGTTGAATTACTATGGACTTGGGTGATGTTGGTCAGTTGTTTTGGTCGATTACTGGTTATCGGTCATAGACTTATCTTTTATTCTTTAATCTTATCTTGTTATATGTTAGAAATTAATCTGACATTGGAGATATTGTGTTGTTTGGTTAGGTGCAAAAGGGGTGGTCTCTGATCCCAAGTGGACTTGAGATATCCACAATAGCTAGGCCCTGGTTTGGATCATGACAGTACGAATAAGGAAATATAATACAAGAACTGTAACTGACTTGATTCCTCAAAGTAAGAGAACTCATCACCTGCTGGCTAGAAGCTACAACCTGTTTGACCCTAGTGTGTAGGCTACATCTGATACCTACATCATGAAGCAATGTAGCGACAGACACATATATGTGGTCAGTACTTTGGAATGTACTGAGTATGTGAGATATGCACTATTCATAAGCTACTTAATGAAATATGCATTTAAAACAAGTCTGTACGTAAACACTGTAAGGCGTAGTGAAATTTCTAAATTTTGAGCTAAAATATTTCTGTAATTTGGGAAGTTTTAAAAACATGAATACTATATTAAATCTCAAGTTAAAGCTGGATATGCTATAAAACTGTACTGAGGGTCATGTATGAATACTGGGTCTAAAACTGTAGGATGTGAACTGATGTAATGACCAAGTATAAACATATGTTGCATAAAAATGAATAACTGAATAACTGAATATAAGGTCATGCCTATCCGAACTGAAACATAAACTGAACATGAAAATTGAATGCAAGACCAAGTATAAACATGTACTGAAATAATCTGAATAACTGAATAATGATATACTGAACACTTGGTCAAGCAAACCTGAATTGGTCATAATTTGAATACTGAACTGGAAACAGTGGGAGCTAACTACAACTGACATGCCCCAACCGGAGCTAATCGGGGTCCAACCTATAACCCCAGTTAGAAGGGTGCTAGTACCTTGCCAAGAGTACCAACACTGGTTGGCGTGGATCCACTAATCCAATGTTTCAAAGGAAAAGGATGTCATGCCTCTACTGACGGGGGAACCCTTATGACCTACGATGGCAACGTAATTTTAGAACTTAGGTACTATTATTAACGGCTCATGTCTAACTGACGGGGGAACCGCCATCCTTGTGTTCATTCGGTGCTACTCATGCCTAACTGATGGGGGAACCGCTATCCCTGCGTTCATTTGGTGCTAAGTATAACTCTTATTTGAAAGACGCAGAAGCATAAACTAGTACATGCACTGATATACTCAAGTCATGGTATTCTTAAAATAACAGTGCATGTATAATCTAAAGTATTTAAAACCATGTAAAATGATTATAATAAGGAAAGACATGATCCTCGAGCATGAGAAGACGCAAATCTTATGTAGAAACATGTATCCATGTTTTAGTTATGAAATAATCTGAAGAAATTAGGAAAAACTCATATAGCTTGATCATTTGCTTGAAATCTTAACTAATGTTATGTAAACATACTTGGATTTGACAATAGTGTGAATGATATGATATGGACCTAAGAAATTATGAATAATCATTACAATAAGCTCATGAGTGACAAATACATCATGGGAAATTGAACTCAACCTTAACAGTAACAATTTGGGTAAAACCTTATTTTCTAAAGATCATGAAATACATGTACAAAAATCATAATTTGGGCATGAGGATAAAAGGAGATCCTCATTAAATACCCGCATACCTGGATGTAGAAGCCTTGAATAAATTTCTTGGGATTGAACTTGAACTTGAAGAACCGTAGCTGGCGTTGGGAAAAAAGAAATCTCCTTTTCTCTGTTATGGATTCGATTTCATGATTGAATGGTGAAATTAGGAAGTTTGGGTTTAAATACTATTCTTGAGGGGGATTAAATGGCATGGGTTTGGGAGTTAAAATAATGGAAAAGACTTAAAAGCCCTTATAAAAAATCACTCAGGAAAATTTTTTCCTAGTTGGTATAACTCACCCTACGACTCGTCACGTCTGGTTATGCGTCATAGTCTGAGTCATAACCTGAGATCCTAGGACTTAGGTCCTTTTTGTTATGACTATTACTTCCATCCTACGACTCATTACGACTGACTACGGGTCGTTAGGCGGAGTCGTAGTCTGAGGCTTGGCTTTTGGATCATGCACTGGTCAGGTTATGGGTCCATACAATGACTCGTAAGATCTGATTACGAGTTATGTGTTGGACTCATACCCGCTGGGATAAATTCTTGGTTGAACAGTGTTGTGACTATGAGTCCCTCCTAACGACTCGTAATGTCTGATTACGAAGCGTGGAGTGGAGTCGTGGTCACTGGGCTGAAATTGAAGGTTCTTTCTGTTATGACTACGACTACTCATAACGTCTGATTATGGGTCATCACGTCGTAGACACTGGAAGCTGGCTAATCCATAAGGGAAAAATTGCATGAATTTTTGCCACGATATTGGATTAAGCCGAGACTTGCGGCATTGAAAAGCTAACTTAGTAGCCTATCTTTTGAGGGGTATAGAGCTTGAAAACTAGGTGTATTACAGTAATGATTGTTAATTTCATCATATTTAATTCGTCGGATATGCTCTTGCATAATTGGATCAAATTCAGCAATCGATTCAATTAGACTTAAAAAAAATTATTATTCTATTGATAAACTAAATCTTCTCTTTTTTTCCATAAATGCCAAATTATTTTTTCTGAGAGTTTTTATTATGCAAAAATTCTTGATAATACATTTTTCCCATGCTCTCTATCCATTTGATCTTGAACATCTTTATCAATTATTTTATTTTTCTTTAATTTTATTTCTAAATCAATCCATGCACCCATATTAATAATATGTTCGTTTGATATCTCATGAGCTTTAAGCTTATCACTAAGGTTTCTCCAATCAATACTACCTTCACTTGCTAGTTTTCTACTAATAATATTAGAATTTGTATTAAACAACTTGCAACAAAAACAAGATATTTTATTCAAATCTCTAGAATAAATTAACTATTTTTTTTCATGCCTTTCTTGATTTGCTAAAAATTGAAAATAATGGACATTAGAAAAATGTCTTGATAATTTATCATTTGAAAAAAATTGTATCACTAATTCTAATTGGTCTTTTTTCCTCTAATAAGTCCCTCAATTTTGTATTGATGTTGATCCATTGACTAGGATCATATATATTTTTAGAAATACAATAATTTGGTTCATTAAGTTCTTGATTTTCTTGATGATCTATTTTATATTTCTCACTAATCTCATCCTCTTCTTTTTGAATGGTATTACTCCTATCATCTAATTCAAACTGAATTAATAACTTGTTCATCTTGAGAACATTCTTCCAAAGTATCAATTCTTCTTTTTTTTCTAAGTTTTGAAGCACTGGATTCATATTTTTAGTTGACATATTTAAATTCTAATAAATAGTAAAAAGTGTAATTTATATCTCAAAAATCAAAAACTCAAAAAAAATCAATAAATAATAAAATATGTCTACCAAATATCAATATATATGCATGGACAATTATTTAACAAAAAAATATGCGAAAAATACATGTGCTTGGGTGAAATTTGCAGTTACACACTCTGAACTTTGGGGGATCCTATGACCCCTCCCCCAGACTATTTTTTACCGTATTTAACTGGCATATATTTTTCCAATTGGACGACATAGTCTGTCCATCAGAAATGGGTAATTCACACGCGCTAATTACCGCCCCCGAAATTTAAATTAATTACTGCAATCATTTTTTCTTCTTCTTTTTCTCCTTCTTTTTTTGGATTTTATTTAATTCATAGTATTTCTTAAAAATAAATAAATAAATAACAACCATCGCAGATCTAAATATTTGATTTGGTAAACTTTCTACATCCCCCCCCCCCCCCACCCACCATAAAAAAAAATCCGAACCCTATTCTTCATTTCCAAATTCTAGACTCAAATAAAAACTTTTGTCGGCGTCGGCTCTGTAAACCCCAAAATAGCCCCTTCTTAGCATGGTCTATAATCAAAAATCAACATTGAAGCGCACCTCCGCATTCAACATCGAATCTTCCTTATCTAAAGAAATATTATTCAAATTCAATTTTATATCTTCCATGGCTAATCCTAATTTCAAAAATCAGAAATTAGAAATTAAAATTAGTGAAAAGAAATTAGAAAATAGTGCGAAGAAGTTTTAAATTAACAAACAAAACCAAGAAAGATATCAGAATTTTTAAGGATGAAAAAATCTGACCTTCAAAAGTGGGGATGAAATTGGGAGAAGAGTAGAAGAAAGGAGGTTTATACTTCTCTTTAATAAATTATATTAAAGATTAAAGGAATTTAATGAAAAATATATAAAATTAAAGAAATTGAGGGGCTATGTGACAAAAAATAGGTTTATAACGATTTTTTGGGTCAAAATCATTTTTCCTCCCCAACTTTGTCTTAAAAATCAAACTCTCCCCTCAACTTTGAACAATAATCATACTCCCCCTTTACCTAATTGACTTTTTAAAATTTCTATTTTACCCTTTATCGTCAATTTTTTTATTCTTTTTTTTAACTTCTTTAAAATCATCATATTTTTATTTTTAAAAAAATTCATATAACAAAATTTTCATAAAAATATAAACATTATCTACTAGGGAAAAAGGTAAGAAATACTAATTAAGTATATAAGCTAGTGATGATCTTTATGAAGTAAATTAGCATGATAAGAAAATTAGTTTTATTAATAATAACCAAAACTATAATATTTATTTTACAAGTGAAATAATAAGTAATACTAATTTTATAAACATATTTCAATGCAGAAAATACAAACAATAAATGAAAGCGATAAGCCTCTAGTACCACCCTGAACTATGGTCAAAGTTGTTATGACACACTCCAACTTCACAGGGGTCCTACTATCCTCTGAACTCAAATTTAGCGTATTTTTGTCATTTTTGGTGCTAATGTGGCACCTTTATTACATAAAATGGAGTCCACATCAAAGGTGTCACGACATCTAAAATGATTGACAAAAGGTATTACATTAGCTAAAAAGATTGACAAAAATATGCTAAATTTTATTTTAAGGGGTAATAGGACCCCGTGAAGTTGACGTGTGTCGTAGTAAATTTGGTCATAGTTCGAGGGTACTAGATGTTTTTCTTGAATAAAAATAAGGTTAAATTTTAAAGATTATATTTATTTATGTAAATTATAAAATATGTAACACTCTATTAATGATAATCACAACTTATTTACTGATATAGACAATATATAATATCGTTTCTTATCACTTGATTCTCATACTAAAAATAGATGTTTTAATTTATCTGCTCAATTTGTGAAATCAAGAGAATTGTATTATATTTTTTTTCTACTCTTTAGTGTTAATTAACTATATAAAGTAACAGTATAGATAAATTTAATGTTTCAAATTATCATTAATAAGGTTAATTTAGCAAAATATACCTCTAACTAAAATTTTCTTAAGGATTGTGTTATATCAATAAAAAGTTAAGTAATATGAAACGAATTTAGTAAGAGAGTGATAAAACATGAAAATATACACACATGCATGTACATACATATGTATATATACACACTTAGGGGTGGGTTGTTTGGAAACAATTTATTCTGGAATTAGTTATCACAAAATAAGTTGTACTAACATGTATGCGTGATAACTTATCTCATCACTGTGGTATAAATGGTGCGATAAATAATTTTGAGACTACCTAATACATCTAATTAAATGCAGGATAAATAATCATGAACTTTATCTCTGAATTATTATAATTATACCTCACAGCAAACTACTCTTTAATATATATAATACTAAAATAACGATCTTAAAAAATAACATTGAATTTTGTGATAAATTTAAAAAAACATTAATTTTCTTATAAAGTTAATAAAATTAAATAAAATGCTACAAATATTCATGTTAAAAAAATATTCATTACATATAATATAAAAAGATATTACATAAATATAGGATTAAAATTATAAGGACAAAATGGACATTGCATGGGATAAAGGGGGGAGTATGATTATTGTTCAATGTTGAGGGGGATTTTGATTTTTTAATCAAAGTTGGGGGGTGAAAATGATTTTCACCCAGATTTTTTAGCACTCTTACGCGCTCAAAGTGCGTAAAATACACGCAGTGATCTAAGTGGTCAAATATATGTCAGTTAAATACGGTAAAAAATATTCTAGGGGGGTCATAGGACCCCCGCAAAGTTCAGGATGCGTAACTATGAATTTTGCCAAAGTACAAATATTTTTTTACACTTTTTTCCAAAAACAAAAATAATAGTAGTAGTAGTAGTAGTAGTAGTAGTAGTAGTAGTAGTAGTAGTAGTAGTAGTAATAATAATAATAATAATTATTATTATTATTATTACTATAATAATAATAATAATGAAAAAATAAAACAATAGAACCTGGTTTAATAACTTGATCTGAAAATAATAACTTCAATCGTCATAAACTACCAGCAATCTTGATATTCAAGAAAAATTGAATCAATAATAATATTATGAAAAAAAATATCTTGAACAATTGACGGTTTGATGGTATAAGAACTAAAAGAAAATAATAATTGAAGGTAAATAAATAGAGAAGAATGAATACGTACGTTATTTTCATCATTCAAGAAAAGAAATATGAAAGGTCTCATTTTAATTGAAAAGATTAAAAAAAGAAAGTAGTTATTAATTTTTGTTCTTCCTTTCATATTTTTTTTTACTTACAAACATGTATTTTGTCTTTTTCAAGGCTTAGTCAAATCAAGTCCTTTAAAAGTGTATTTGCCTTTTTCATAGTTGTACTTTTTTAAAAAAAAAATATTTAATAGTATTTGGTACAAATGGGCCCCTTTACTCTTCCAAGTTTTAAGCCAATTAAATATAAATAGTATAAACCACATAATCCCTTCACTAGTGAAAGTAATTACTTAAAATCCCGACAGTCTTTCTCTCTCCCAAAATTGATAAATATACTTATACATTAGGTTGTCCCTCGTACATTGCTGGAATGCATGAGAAAACTGATTAGCCTATATTTATGGAAAGAGAAATTTGATACTACCTTTCTCTTCCTTAATTAACGTCATTAATTACCTATTATTATGTGGTGTATGATTAAATATAGTAACTGAAATTCAAATTCAAAAAATTTCTAAAACATCAAAATAAATTTTCTTCTTTGTTAAATTATGTTCTAGAAAAAAAAGGGTCATCAACTACTTTCTTCAATTCTCAAAAATATCAATATGAGCATCCCCATATTGTTGCATCATTTGGGTATTTGGGAGTCGAAAATTATTTATCAATCCTACAAAAGTGAGGCAATTATTATTTTGGAAAGTATAACCTTCTTGAAATTGATTGCTACGATCGCGATGGAATTGAATATTGACGAAGTTCGTAAAAAAATTGAAGCAAAATACATTGTTGAAGGTAATTATTCTCCAATTATCATAAGAAATGACAATGGAGTGAGGGTTTATATGGAGTTGAAGAAAAAAATTTCGAGTTTTGTCAATACGGTATTTCATTCTCTGAAAAAATAAAAGCAGACTCAAATTAAGAGAGAAAAAGATAGCAGCAAACTGATACGTATTAAAGATAACATTATACAATAGTTGCACATGTATGTGGGCACATTATACATTTAAAAAATAATCTGCAGTAATGTATAATGTCGCACTATACATTTAAGTATTAACATTAAACATGTATACTTCTGTATCCTTATCAGAAGGTATAATGTAACCTTATACAATAGTAATACTTTCTGATTGTACAATACCAAATAATACATAAAATGTCTCTTAAATGTAATAAGAACTTCTTAACGTATAACATAATGAAATATATAGCAGAAGAATTATATTATACATTAGTCTTCCAAAATAACTAATGTATAATGCCTAATATATTATAACTTATACATTAAAATATAATCTTTCAAAATGTATAATATCACACTATACATATAAAATATTCACCTTATACATTAATTATCTACAAGATTATAATAATTTTAAGAAAAATTTAGTGTTATTGTAACATTACATTGGCTACACGATAATAAGAAAAAAGAATGATTCGATTTCCTTTATTATGTGAATGAAAGTGTACATCAATCGTGTTTTGAATATTCAAGTGTTATTAACATTACATTAGCTTGATTGTAGGTATAAATAAAGAAGCACATTTATGAAGAAAATATCGGTGCACTAAAATAGGAGCAAAATATGGTATTTCGATATGTATGAGGGGGATGAGAGAGGAAGAGTGAATTTAAGGGATTTAAGTAATTACTTTGGAATTTTTGTAATTTCTTTTTCAATATGAGATTTTATGTAACAAGGTAAAGTTACCTTGTGTATATATGTATATAAATACCTGTACTAATTTATTTTTTTAATAAAAGGTGATGTAAAGTGGGACCTCCCAAAATTGGGGGCCTAAAGCAGGGGTTTCAACTGCTTCACCAAAAGGTTGGCCCTATTCATTTTATCTTTGCTCACTTGTAACTATCACCCAAGAAACGAACAAATTAGTAGAGTTCATAATTCAGAGGATCAAGAGAAGACAAGAGGATATTTTTCTTTATTACACAAGCCAATGAAGAATTAATTTAGGAGAGAAAACTAACTACATCAAAATTACCGAGTTCACTTCTACAACAATTAATAAGGCCGGATGGACACAAAATGTAATAAATATTCCCTCAGTTCTATATTAGTTAAGCACATTTTATTTTACAAGATGATTAAGAAATTATAAATAAGAAGATAATTTTACTAATTTACCCCTTAATAAACTTCTCGAGAACTTTACAAACAAGTGTAAATATCACGATCTAACTAACCGGATTGCGGAGGCACCTACTCCAATCCACCTAGATAGGAGAATCCTTACCACACCTTTTCAAAATATACCCATAAGTCAATAAGAAATAATAAAATACCTTATTTATTACAACTAGTTTATAAAATTTGTAAATACAATTGAAACTTTTCCCAAAGAACTAGTCTAACAGGCACAAGAGAAACTAAAAGAAAGTATAAATAAAAGACACAACTTCTACCGTAGGAACAATAACAGAAGCTGTTGGAGATCTTTATCGTGTTAAGCATGAAACACCTGTTGATTCTGCAACCAGACTTTACACCACCACCCCCCAGACACACACACAAAAAAAGGTATAGCAAGAGTAGTATCAGTGCAAACAATACATACTAGTAAGCATCATTGGTCGATCCGAATTAAATCACATAAACAACACATCAATATCCAAGAAAAAACATAAAACTTAAGAGTCATTTAGCAAGAGATCTTTCATAAAAGTAGTTCCTTAACACCCATGAATATTACCAGTCTTATCATTGCAAAAGACTTTCCTTGTTATCATGTTCATCCCTAATAACCAACTATCCATTACTTTATCACGTCAGACGTTATTTCATAATTATCTATGAGTCCTACGATACTCGACTCTCAAGGTTTCTTTACCTTTAACAATCTGTCATTTAAGACCCTTACATAAAACTTAATCTTGTCCCACTATTTCGGTCATACGTTAACACCTACTATCTTCAAATATATTTAAGTCTATAGGACATAATTAAAAAGACAATTACACCTCGTCTTTTCATCCTAAAATACAATAACTGTTAGAGCAACGACCATACCCATTTCTTGGATACAACATGAACTCCTATCGAACCTCAATTCATAACACTTAATCCTTTTCTTCTCCGCTATTGATCTTAATCTAGCGAAAGTGAACATAGAGAACAACTCAAGTCAATAAAGCACTATCAACCTCCGGAATTCATACAAGCATGGTCAATATAGGCACATAACATGGTCAAGAACTATGACTCGGCCCTAATTAACCACCCCTTGTCCCATTTGCCTAAGTAAGTAGACGATACAAAATATAAACTCTTATTTTATAGTGTTTACCCGAGCCTCTCAAGGATTTCTTGCAATAATGGAAAAAGTCATAATTATAAGTCCAGTTCATAGATAAGTTCAATACACAAGTAATCACATAACCCAGTTCATGCAAGGAACCAATATAACACACAACCACATAATCTTCGATCCACACAAGGAACCAATATGTCAAATAAACACACAAGCTCAGTTCACTCAAGAAATCAATATAACAGATAAACAACTAAGTTTGATTCACTCAAGAAACCAATACATCAGATAAACAATTAAGCTCAGTTCACTCAAGGAACCAGTATAACACAGTGTATGACAAATAACCAAATAACCTAGTTCACTCAAGAACCTATGACTCTCACCAATACATGTATACACATGCTAAAAGTCTTATGATCGTCACTAGTCATGACCTATAAGGGACGAGCTCTTGTTTGTGTATCAAATTTCAGACATTAAGTGTCTATCAACCTTATACCAATCAATTCTGTGAAGATGTCTAAATACCGGTATATTCCACAATAATAAATATATAAGCTTGTGAAGATGCCAAAATATAGTACATACACAATTACTCAAGGTATCACCATAATCACAATAACATAGTATTCAATAAATACACTTGCACAACCAACAAGATTTCATAATAATTCATTGCAGTAATTAACAATCAGGATATCAATCAAGCCTTTGCTTCTTTTAATATGTCTTACATCAAGTAATACAAAGAACAGTTAGCAAGCACATATAATTCAAGTTGAATTTCAATTACATAAAACCATCAATACAATTTTGTACATATGACCTGTGTCATATTACACCTCAACCATTCATCTTAATATTGATATCTTATCAATTTTTTCATTCCTCTAATTACTATCATAGATTCTTTGAAATCTACCAATACTAACCACCTTTAATTTAGGCATTTAGTGAGTTTAATTCAATTTTTGGGTACAAGATCATTTTTAGCCATGCAAGATAATGAACAACAATGAGGTAAAGACATTAATTAATGGAAAATTTTTATATTGCAAAATAACAACAATTTTCTATGCTATTAATTGGGTTTTTCTCTATTTCATTCATCCCAACACTGTGTCCGAAGGTCTAAGCATGCAATCTCCCATTGATCTATGTCGTGCTTATACTTTCTTACCCAGTTTTAAACTACTCAGTTAAATCTAACCTACCTAAATGCTAAGTAGTTGTTATGGAAGCATGAACACAAGCTTCTGACTCCATCCTAAAAATTTCTATCATAAAATCTGCAAAAAAAAAAACTTGGGTTTTTACCCCATTAAAGTGAAATGTCTCCTCTCTATTTCTCCCAGGCCATGAGGTAATCTTAGGAGGATTTTTAGAGCAAACTTCGTCCTTTTTTACAATTAAAGAGGAGAAAAGCAAAATATTAAAATCGCACCTAAGATTTTGGTCCCATCATTCCGCTATAACGACCTGTCGACCTCTATGGCGACACCGCTATAGCGAGAAAATTCTTCCTATAGCGAGATAACGTCAAACCAACCTAAAAATCTCATATTCTAAAATTTTTAGTCATATTGTCCCATACTAATTTTAGATCGTATTTTTCAAAAAAAATTGCAATCCGTACCCATACGAGGTGTCTTTTAATAACGATGGAATAGGTCGTTACAGTAAACACTTTCAAAAAAAATTAGTTACAAAGGGTAATATGAAAAAAATTTAGGGTGTGTTTGGTAGGATGGAAAATGTTTTCTGAAAAATGTTTTTCTATTTTTCCTTGTTTGTTTGTAGTAAAATATTGGGAAAATATTTTCCAAGATAACTCATTTTCCTCTATTTGAGGGAAAATGACTTCCCTCATGGACCAAAGGAAGTCATTTTTTAAAAAATGAAAAATGTGATTTATGCCCCCACCCCCACCTCTCTTCCCCAGCCCAACAACACTCATATTCACATGACTCAAAAAATTCATATTTCTCAAAAATTTACATTACTCGAAAATATTTTTCACTATGCTTTGTTCAATTTTTCACTGTTTGAAATAAAAAATAGTGACCCAAATTTTTCCTTTTTCAATGTTCGTTGAATGTATTGTTATTTTCATATGCATAGAGGAAGACTTACCTATGTTACTTTTGCTAATTGCACATTTCATTTTGTCAGCGATGTAACTTGTTTCACAAGGTTGAATAAGCTTGTCGTTCCGTTATATTTCTATTGCTTGTAGTATCTTGAGATTGTCCTGACAAAATGTTGAAAAATATCTCATATATTAATTAATAGTTTCTTAAATTAGTGATTGTAATATTTTAGTATTCAATATTAATATTATTTGCTATGCTTAAATTAGTTCTTACAAATTGTTAAGTTGCTAGAGACACTGATATACTAGTTAACAGTTAGTAGTATTTTCTAAAAAATATTTTTTCACTCACCAATTAAACACTAAAAAATATTTTTCTAAAAAATATTTTATACTCACCAACCTAACACCATAAAATATTTTTCGAAAAATATTTTCCACACACGAACCAAACAAAAAACATAAGCAGAAAATCAACTTATTTTCTAGGAAAACATTTTTCAAGAAAACATTTTCGATGGAAAATATTTTCCATCATACCAAACACACCCTTAATTACTTTCTTAATTTAGTAAGGTGACCAACTAATATGAAACAATTATTTTTAATAAGATGACCAATAAATATGGAACGAATAAAGTAATTTGTAGGCGATTTTGGATAAGAAAGTTTAACCCATTAAAATTTTTATCAAAATTTTCCTTTTACAAGTTCTAGATTCGCCTCTGCATTACATTAGATACGAGTGATTGCGGAGTCCGTTGCATTTTGCACCCTAATGTGTACTCTCTTTTGTAACTTGCACCCTATCTTATTTATTTTAATGATTTACACTCCAATCTCTTTATTTTCTTACAAAACAATAAAACCACCATTTTCATAATTTTTTCATAAGGGTAAAATAGGAATAACATATATATTTAAAAAAATTATTTAATTTTTTTTAATGTAGGAGGCTAGATGAACTAAATTCTTTCCGCCATTTACTTTTACATAGCGGTCTTCAGCCGACTCCAAAGTCACTAGTCTACAGATGACTTGAAAAACGCCAGTTACCAAGCAATTTCTAAGTCATTGGTTACCAACCATCACTTTCATGCTGCTAATGATCACGTGGCACCGCACCTACGTTGAGTTTTAATACTTCGTTAAAAAATTCTCAAAAAAATGGAATGAACCTTAGCTAATTTCCACCTATATGTTTGGGTAAAAGCCTAACTATTCCAAAGGTAACTAACTTGGAACCTACTATGTTATCTGAACGTATAGCTCTAAAGTTAAAATATCTTAAAAAGTGAACTAAGACTAAATTTTGTTTGTGTATTGCTAGGATGTTTCTTCAATTGAAAGACTAAGGTGGAGGTCAAATATATAGTTACACTAATTTACTTTACTCATTTCCAATGAAAGGTACTGATGAGGCAAAATATTTTGCTAGCTCTGTTCACTTTACTAGAAGGATTTTTTTTCAAAAAAGAATTGTAGGTCATTTTTATAGGTCATGTGGTCATCAGCAACATGAAGTTTCTTAGTAATTAGTGACTTAGAAGTTTCTTGGTAATCAGCGACTTTCAAACCGCCTGGAGACCAATGACTTCGAAATCGGCTGGAGACCGGTGACGTAAAAGTAAATAATGGGAAGAATTTAGTTCATCTAGCCTCCTACGTTAAAAAACTTAAATAATTTTTTTAATATATATATATATTATTTTTATTTTATCCTCATGAAAAAATTATAAAAAATTTATAAAAAATATTTTTATTGTTTTGTAAGAAAATAAAGAGATTGAAGTGTAAATCATTAAAATAATAATAATAATAATAATAATAATAATAATAAGATGCAAAGTTATTAAATATAGCACACATGATGCAAAATGCAAGAGACTTAGGTTGCGTTTGTTTTTATTAAGATTCAGACGTCTGAATCTGAATGCATGTCTGAATGATTAAGATGTTGTCTTCAGATCTAAAATATGAATGGTTAAGACTATTTGTTTTTTAATATCTCAATATGTAAAATTTATTTATTTGCATATATAATAAAAAATATGATTCAAATAAAAAATAACTATATATTAGAAAAATATTTAATTTAATACAATAAAATTATTATTTGATTGGAAAAAATATTTATATTTGTTAGTGATAATGGAGATAGTTTGTAATGGTGGTGGTGGTAATGATTGATGTTAGTGATTAGTAATGTTGATGGTGATAGTTGTTATGTTAGAAATGTTTGGTATTGTAGTGACTGTTACAATGGTGGAGATTAGTAGTGGTGGTGGTAGTAATGTGAAGTTGGTTAATGTTAGTAGTTGGAGGTATTGATTGTGATAGCTTAAAATTGAATGCATAATGGTTGACGATGTGTTGGTGGTACTTGGAGATGTCGTTAGCTGTGATGGTGGAGATAATTATTAATAGAGATATACTATAGTAGTGAAAGTGGTTGAAGCAATGATAGAGGTCGCGACACCGGTGACAATAGTGATGGTGTCCAAAGAATGTATGGATGTTGATGACGTGTTTGTGGTAGTTAATGGTGACGCTAGTTGTGATAGATGAGTTGGTTAGTAGTTGGAATTGACTGATAATGGTTGATGGTGGTGGTGATGTTGCAGGTATTGACATTGACATTGGCATTGACGATGGTGATAGCAGCAGATACAATTAAAATAATGGAGGTAGTAAATATGGTAGCGGCTAAAAATAGTGGTTAGTAGCAATTATGATTATGAATTATGGTTATAATGGTGGAGGTGGTTGGTAGTGGTGGTAGTTGGTGGCAAGGTGGTAGTTGTAATGGTGGAGGTGGTTAGTGGTGGTGGTCGTTGACAATGGTGATGATGGAAGAGATGGTTAGTAGTGGTGACTGATGATTATGGATAGAGTAGTGGTGAATATTATCTAACACAAGAATACCTCTTAATGATTTAGGGTGCATTTGTTATTTTTAAGATTCAGAGGTCTGAATCTGAATGCACATCTGAATGATTAAGATGTTGTCTCTAGATCTGAAAACTGAATGATTAAGAATGTTTGTTTTTCAACATCTGAATGTGCAAAAAAAATATTAATTGTGTATATAATAAAATAAAAAATACAATTCAAATAAAAAACTAATTATATATCATAAAAGTATGTAATTTAATATAATAAAATTATTATTTGATTGAAAAAAAATATTTATATTTGTTAGTGATAGTGGAGATGGTTTATAATGGTGGTTGTAGTGTCAATGATTGATATTAGTGGTTAGTAATGTTGGTGGTGATAGTTGTGATGGTTGGTATTGTAGTGACTGTTATGATGGTGGCGGTTGATAGTAGTGGTGGTTGTGATGTTACGTTGTTTCATGTTAGTAGTTGAAGGTGTTGATTGAGATGGCTGAAAAATGAATGCATGATGGTTTGACAATGTGTTGGTGCTAGTTGGAGATGTTGTTAGTTGTGATGGTGGAGATGGTTGTTAGTAGAGTTAAATTGTAGCGATGGTAGTTGTTGAAGTGATGGTAGAGGTGACATTATTAGTGACAATAGTGGTGGCGGACAAAGAATGTGTGGAGGTTGTGATGTATTAGTGGTAGTTAGCGGTGGTGCTAGTTTGATAGATGAGTTGGTTGATAGTAAGGATTGATCGGTAGTGGTTGATGATGGTGGTGGTGTTGACGGCGGTGGTGGTGGTGAATATAATTATAATAATAGAGGTAGTAGGTGTGTGATACAAAAACAGCCCACCAAGATGCCAAAACAGTCCACAAAACGTAAGAAGAACAAGCAACACAAAAGGATACAAGATGACAAACACAAAAACACACAGATTTACAAAATAATGAAAGGATAGATAGTGAGAACAAGATTATTACAAGATTAAGAACCAAGTGTATTTCAACACTAACCGTAATGAATATAATAATCAAAACCACACTCTTACAGTGACCACCAAGGAAATCAACTCACCTCAAGATCCACCGTTTCCAAGCAAAGGTCAATATTGGCTTTTCCAAGCCCTATACTAAGGATGGCTTTTCCAAGCCCTAACTAAGATTACACTAAGGTGGTATACTCTCAGGAGAGAGGATTTTCAAGTGTTTCATACATTCATCATTCATAAACTAAAGAGAAAAGATCTAATAAGAGACTATATATAGCCTAGCTGATTACATAGTATAATGGACCAAAATACCCTTAATGAAAGGGGGGGTCATGGGTTGTTTATTTAACATGTGCAATCCCAAAATACCCTTAATGAAGGGTGCTTCTTCAATGCTCCAAAACCATGGGGTAACGCTTCAAAACTTGTAGTCTCAAATTGGCATCAAATATAAGCCCCCACGCAATCTTCCACACACGGGTTTGTTTAATGACATGCTCAAAACGGGTCCTCTATGCATGTTCTCGTATCCTCGAGGTGAACTAGTCTTGAGACTCTATGTGTTGGCCTCTAAAGATGTCATCAAAATATAAGATGGCCATTTGTCCCGTATCATCCTCCCCTTCTTGAAAAGGATTCGACCTTAAATCTAAACCTTGAAAAAACAAAGAGAGGACAAACAAATACAAACTCCTCATGGCATGAGGGTTAGGGTTAGCACAACAAATCATCTCAACATGCCAAGGTTGCACATATTTGCAATATAACCAAGGATCCTTTGAATAAAATATTAAAAACTCAATGAAAGATGTATGAAAGATTTGGTTATGGGATTCACCAAGAGTGACACTTTTCTTGTCATGTAGACCAAGCAACAATTTGGGTGCACCAATATCACCATTTCCATATTTGGCACCGGGGTCAAACGGGAAGAGTGGCCATAGACATGGGTATAGACAACACTTCCCTTTCCCGTGGTCTCCACCCAAACTAAATGACATACTCTCTACAGTAACATACATATCATCGAAAGAAAATAGAGAGTAAAGAAAAGTATCACTCAAGTCAACTTCTACTAAGGTGCCCTCATGTGTGTACTCACTACTAGTTTCCCAATCATCACCATGAGTACTCTCAACAATAAAGTCATACAAAGTAGAATAAGGAGTAACTTCCAAGACTACACATTCCTTACCTTTAAGAGTACTCTCATCTTTCAAGAAGAGATTTTTATCTTTAGGAGGAATGTTGTCACACCATAGTGGGTTAACATATAGGCTATAGCCTCCAAGGTAAGCTATACCATATTTTTCACCACTAGGCTCATTAGAAGTGTTTATATCACTTTCAAACAAGACATTATACCTAAAGAGTGCATGATCCAACCCACGGGAAGATTTGAACAAGCAAGTTCCTCACTCTCTAAGAGATCAATATCAAATTTTAAAGTGGTTTCAAGCACAAGATTGTCCCAAGAATAGCACTCGGGTTCACTCCCCTTTTGTTGACCAACTTTTTCAAATACTTCAATCACTTGAGTTTGATTAATCACATCACACACATACTTATGTGGTGGACAATTTTCACAAATAGGTTGATCAACACCAATTACACAAGACGATGTACTTCCGTTCAACATATAGGCTTCAACACTAGGTGGACATAAATTGATCTTATAGGAAGAGTCAATTTGGTCATAAATTAGTGTATCCACACTTACAACATGTACATCATCAACAAAAGGCAAAGAATCATTAAACTCACAAGTAAGTAAGCTACTACTCACACTCAATGGGCTACTAACCACACAATTATCATTCACATGCACAAAAGTGTAAGAGTTAGCTATTTTACCTTGAAGTTCTTGAGTCGACTCTCATTTTCCGTGTTGTGAAGGACCTCCACAATCTTGGGCAGCAACTTCACTTCGGCATTGCTCTCCTTCACTTGTCATGTCGGTACCTACAAATATGTCCTTAGAAATAGAAGGACAAACAATGTTAGCTCGGTTTGGTGCCAATCCCCTCACTTCGCTCCACACAACCTCTCCTTTTTCCACTTCGGATTACCACCTTGCACTCCTTTACTCCTCTCAATATTTTGTTTCTCATAAGCATTAGGATTGGAGTAAGTGTTGACTTCTCTTTGCGGCTCAGTCAACATGTATGTCACGAGGTGATTTCCCCACCGGTCTCTTACAATATTTGGCCAATTTTGCACATTTGAAACACTATGTTGTGCAAACCAATCGGAACTTAAGCATACATGACCCTATGTCAATGGAAGAATATCGCACCACACCTCCTCATGGTATTCAAATTGGAATAAGACAACCTTGACCCTCTCGGTAACCTTAAACCCGTCCAAGAAGTATGGAACAAGTAAAGGCTCACGAAACAACCCCAAGTAGTCAACCATATATGGAATGATGTAGTTACTATAGTACCTATCATTTAACACAATGAGGCAGCCCATTATCCCACAAATGGTCACCTTTCCAGAGTGTACACTCCTTCTCGTATCAACATTGTAAAGAACACGAGTACCCCTCAATTTTGGAAATGCATACCCTCTTCTTCTCATTGGACAACCTCCACTAGAGCTAGTATAACAATTCACACTATATCGACCTTGATAAGAAGTACTACAAGGTGGAGAATATGACTCTTCACACTCCTCACGTGTACTCTCATCATAGCTCTCATAAGCTTTGCGAACGAAAGAGTTATACCTAAAACCAAATCTAGGTTAGGAGTGAGAAGTGTAAGACTCCTCACATGCCCCAACGTTATCATAAGATCTATCACGAGGTACTATATCATCTCCAAATTCACCATAAGCACTAGGCACTTTATTCACCTCATTTTCTCCCTCAAAACCGTAACTCTCAAATCTGCCCAAGTTTTGATCATGGCTATTTTCATAGCCTCCGCAATCTCCCTCAACTTCGTAGCCATAAAACCCCTCACTACAATCATAGTCTCCCATGTTGTAGTCACAATAATCCCCGGCTATCAAAAACATGTTCCCCTTATATCACCTTTGTACCTACACAATGAACAAACAAGATTAGTAGTAAAAGCTCCTCACCAACACTCGTATACACCCACCTTTATGATTCTCACAATTGGAGCGGCGAATATTGAAATTTGTTTATACTCCGGTAGTCAATAGGATGTCAATTCTACTTGGCGGCCGAAATGAATTCTTGTTTGATAGACTCAAGACACAAAAATAAAATTTACTTACGAACTTGAAACAAAGAAAATACTATGACTTATAAACGAGAAAAGTACAAAATACAACGCTTAACACGAAAGAAAACATACTCAAAAACTAATCTACAATCTAGTAGGTATTTATTAGTTTGCTAATTAGTATGAGAACTAACAAAATGGAAACCAATAGAATCAAAAAAGTGAAACTAGGAATTCCAACGTTCTTGAGCTATTGATGACATGGCACTCGACTATTGGTCGATGGACAAAAAAATATTGTTGAAGTTGAAAATTTTTGTTCCACAATTTTGGTTGTTCAAATTTCACAAAGATGGGAGGAAATTTCGATTTTGGTAGGTTAAAAAATAAGACTTTAAGTCCTTTTTATCAAAATTCAAACCTTGACCAACTTTCACCTTTTTGGCAAGACAACCTTTTAGAGGTCTTGTCCCCCTTTCCTCTTTTGGCTTGTCTAGAAAAATAAACTTACTCCCTTTTGGTATGAAGACTTTTGGGAGGTATTTTATTCTTTTTCCTCTTTGGTAATGTTTTGAAAGTTGTTTCAAGACTAACAAGATCCCACACTCTCTTTCCTTTGAATTTGGATCAAACTACAACCTTTTACAAGACTTTTTCAACACAACATAAGAACTTCAACAACAACAACAACAAAACCGTCCACTCTTCCCACAACAACTTACAATTTTTTTTTTGCTCAAGAACTTGGGTTAGACTCAAGTAGTGTTAGAGAGAAAGAAAACCAACACAAGAAACAACAAAGACAATCAAAACAACACCTAAATCTAGACACAAATTCGGCCAAAAAACAACAACACTTCGGCCAAGACACCAAACCCGTAGAATAACTTCTTTTTGTGAGATTTTCGACCTTGGACACCTCTTCTAATGTTAGGAAACAAACATCTAACACTATAACACACAAAACACACAAAAATCAAAAGAAAACTATGCTTCAAATTTCGGCCTAAACACAAAAACGTGGACAGATTACTATTTTTGAGTTTTTCAGCTTTTCAACAATTTTTTTTTATTTTTGAGTGAACAAACCCAAGATTGATCTCATGGGAATGAAATAAATAATGGATATGATACCAAATGATACAAAAACAGCCCACCAAGATGCCAAAACAGTCCACAAAATGTGAGAAGAACAAGCAACACAAAGGGATACAAGATGACAAACACAAAAACACGCAAATTTGCAAAATAATGAAAGGATAGATAGTGAGACCAAGATTATTACAAGATTAAGAACCAAGTGTATTTCAACACTAACCCTAATAAATGTAATAATTAAAACCACACTCTTACGGTGACCGCCAAGGGAATCAACTCACCTCAAGATCCACCATTTCCAAGCAAAGGTCAATATTGGCTTTTCCAAGCCCTATACTAAGGATGGCTTTTCCAAGCCCTAACTAAGACTACACTAAGGTGGTCTATTCTCAAAAGAGAAGATTTTAAATTATTTCATACATTCATCATTCATAAACTAAAGAGAAAAGACCTAATAAGAGACTATATATAGCATAGCTTATTACATAGAATAATGGACCAAAATACCCTTAATGAAAGGGGAGGTCATGGGTTGTTTATTTAACAAGTGCAATCCCAAAATACCCTTAATGAAGGGTGCTTCTTCAATTCTCCAAAACCATGGGGTCACACTTCAAAACTTGTAGTCTCGAATTGGCATCAAATGTAAGCCCCCACGCAATCTTTCACACACGGGTTTGTTTAATGACATGCTCAAAATGGGTCCTTCATGCATGTTCTCGTATCCTCGAGGTGACCAAGTCTTGAGCCTCTATGTGTTAGCCTCGAAAGATATCATCAAAAGATAAGATGGCCATTTGTCCCGTATCAGTGTGGCAGCGGTTGACAATAGTGGTTGGTAGCGATATTTATTATCGATGGTGGTTGTGATAGTGGATGTGGTTGGTGGTGGTTGACAATAGTGGTGGTGACAGAAGTGGTTAGTGGTGTGATTGACGATTATAAATAGAGTATCGGTGAATATTATTCAACACCAAAATACCTCTTCAGACCTATTAAGACTTGATTCTAGATTTGAATGATTAAGACCTATTCATACCCATTAAGAGCTAAAATCTTAATAAAAAACAAATGCACTTAATGGTCTGAAGTCTGAACCATTCAGATTCAGACCTCTATTAAGTGCAAACAAATAAGCCCTTAGACTTAGTTCCAGATCTGAATGATTAAGACCTATTAAGACCCATTAGGAGCCAAAAATCTTATTGAAAAACAAATACACTTAATGGCCTGAAATCTGAATCATTCAGATTCAGATCTCCATTAAGTGCAAACAAATGAGCCCGTAGTGATTGCGTGTTGACTATAATACCCTAGCTATTAGCTTTTTCTTTTGGAGTTGGCATCTTGCCAAAAGGGCTCTAAATCACACCTGTCAAAAGGTGTCAAAACGGCTCTAAATCTGCCAAAAGGGTAAGTTTCTACATTCGTTTTTATTTCTTTTTAAACAATAAATGGATCTTTATTTTGTATTTTCCTTTGTTTTTTTTATTTTTATTATTATTATTATTATTGTTATTATTATTATAATAATTATTATTATTATTAGAGAGTCTATTAACATCTTATAGGTTTCATCCGAACCTCGGTAAGTTTTGGCTCGAAAAAGATCTATAAATATAGATTTCGAACTCAATAAATTAAATAGATTATTATAAAATCCCAGCTTGAATTTTAATGTCCAAAAAGTCATCTCGCTTATTTACTATAGACTTGCAGTAATTTTTGTCCATTTTCCCAATTACTGTAGAAATTCACCTACCTTCTAACACTAATACATGTATTTAGTTGGAAAATAAATAAGGTTGTGTTGCAACATATTGGCTGCCAAAAGTAAGCAATCAGGGTTTTTGTTAGAGATGATAGTATTGGGTCCAAACCATCATCAATTTAGTTAGGCCGTCCGTGGCCCATTTATTCATTTGTTCATTTTTGTTATATACATACAGTGTAATGGGTACTTGAGTATAAGGGATGATCCAGTCCTGTAACTTTACTACTTTTTCATTTTTCAATGAAAATATCTGATTCATTTTCTCTCTCTAGAATGTTCTATGAAGTAGAGTTTCCTTCCTAGTTTTTTTTCTTCAAATTCTCCACTTATACATGAGTTTACATGGTATCAAAGAAAATATCCTGAGAGATATCGTCATTCTCTATCGAGTGGTGGTACCCTCGACCTATTTTGGTGATGTTTTTGAAGTTGCTCGGAGTTTTATGTTGTCGTCGGCGACTGTTTTGACGTCTCTGTGCAGTGAAGTTCACTTTGCATTTGATTTTTTTGGTCATTTCAGCACTGGCTTCTGCTTCATTTTGTGAAATCGACTTTTTCAACATTATCGATCAAGGCTCTTACTTCTTCAAGCTTTGAAGAAGAATGGTATCATCCATTCTCTACTTAAAGTTCTTTTCGACAAGTGTAATGGCTTCTGCGTGGACTCAAACTTCTACTTCTGCTCAAGTTTCAATTAATTATCCCATGTATCTTCACCCCTCCGACTATCCTAGGATGACTTTTGTTACCACACCGTTCAATGGAATCGGTTATGGGAGCTGGAGGAGGGGGATACTCATCGCTTTGTCTGCTAAAAGAAAACTAGGGTTTATAGATGGTAAAGTAGTGAAACCAGCAATTATGGATCCTCTATATGACTCATGGGTGATGTGTAATGATATGGTGATTTCCTGGATACTCAATAGACTAGATAAGGAAGTTACCGAAACTATTTTACATGCGGAAACGACGAGTGGAATTTGGAAAGAAATTGAGAAAAAATATGGTCAGGCTAGTGGAACTAAGGTGTTTCAAATTAGAAAAGATATCTCCTCTATTTCTCAAGGAACATCTAACATAGCTTCCTATTTCAATTGACTTAAAAAATTATGGGATGAATTAACCATTTCTATTGTTTATCCTCCTTACACGTATGATTGTAAAGCGGAATGGGTTAAATTGGAAGAAGATCAGAGAGTTCATCAATTCCTGCTAATTTAAATGACTCGTATAGTAGAATTAGGAGAAATATCCTCATGATGAAGCCTCTTCCAGATTTAGACAGTGTTTACTCGATGCTGATTCATGATGAGCAACAAACTGAACTTCAGGCTTCTCTGCCCTCCTTTGTGTCTGAATCCACTTTCTTCTCTGTTGGGGCTCAAAGGTTTCCCTACAAACAGTCTCCTCAGCCTAACAGATATACCCAGAGGTTCAATTTTGGCCCCAAACGATCCTACATTTCAAATGATGGATCAAATCTTTTCTGCAAATATTGCAAAAAGCCGGGGCATCTCATTGGTAAATGTCGTAAACTACATGGTAATGGTTACAATGATAATACTCATCACACAAAGTTTAAGCAGGGTATTGCTGCATGTGTTCCACATCTATAAAATTTACCACCTGCTGCTATATCCCCTTATGTGCCTTCAGTTTCTGTTGTTTCTCAACGAGCAGAATCTCTTCATAGTTTTAGCAAGGAGCAGCATGACCATATTCTCTCTCTCCTCTAATAAAATTCCTTACAGGATAATGTTTTTTGTGCCTCAGCTAGTTTTGCAGGTGTGACCAGCCCTTCTGCTTATAATATTTCTTATTTTTTTGCTTGCCATCTATCCCAGATGTATGATAACCGTTGGATATTAGATTCCAGAGCAACCAATCATACGAATCCACATAAAAATCTACTTATTAATATCCAGCCTCTTAGTTCTCCTTATCTCTTTCCTTACCTAATGGTTATAAGGTTAAAGTCACTTGTGTAGGGTCTTTTTCTTTAAATCCTGACATGATTCTCCATCATGTTCTTTTAGTTCCTAGTTTCCAATACAATCTTATTTCCTTGTACAAATTAATGTTCCAATTTAACTATGTTGCTTATTTTAGTGTTACTGCTTGTATTTTGCAGGGCCATTCTCTGAAGAGGCCACTGGAAGTTGGTAAACTGTCCAATGAACTCTACATTCTTCAGTTGAATGGTTCTCCTACATCTAGTTCTCCTCATGATCAGTTTACTGAATCTGTTGGTTCTTTCGTTAATTTTCCTTTTTCAGCATCTACTGGTTCTAACTCTACATTTCCTTGTGATATTGTCGATGTCTTTGTAAAATCTATGCATGTTTTACCTATTAATAAAATAGATTCAATTGTTGTTTGTTCTAATGTGACTTTAAATTTGCCTGCATCTCTTATTACTGATAACAACATTCCCACTGATCTTTCGTGGCACCAGTGGCTTAGACACATGCCCTTTGCCAAGATGAGATCCATTCCATCCCTCAAATCCATTTTACCTTCCAAACAATCTTTTTATTGTACTATTTGTCCCATGGCTAGACAATAAAGGCTCCCCTTTCCTGAAAGTATCATTCACTCTATAAAGCCTTTCCAACTAATTCACCTTGATTTTTGGGGTCCTTACCATACCCAAACTTATAATGGGTACAAGTATTTTTTGACTACTGTTGATGATTTCACCATATGCACTTGGACTCATCTTCTTTCCACTAAATCCAGTGCTTTTACTATACTCAAATCATTTTTTTACTATGTCCTTAACCACTTTCATATTTCTATTCAAACAATACGGTCTGATAATGCGTTTGAGCTAGGATCTAACACTACGGCAGTTAAATTCTTTTCAGCCCATGGCATTTTTCATCAAACATCTTGTACACACACTCCACAACAAAATAGTGTTATCGAACGCAAACATAAACATCTTCTTGAGACTTCTAGGGCTCTCCTTTTTCAGTCTAAGCTACCTGTTAAATATTGGGGGGAATGCGTTTTGGCTGCTACTTATCTCATTAATAGATTTTCTTCTCCTCTTCTTTATAATAAAATACCTTTTGAACTACTACATGGTCCGGCCCCTTCTTATTCTTCTCTTAAATCCTTTGGTGTTTATGTTATGCCGTTATTCCCATTCCTCATAGGGACAAGTTTCAGTTTAGATCTCACCCATCCGTTTTCCTTGGTTACTGTGTTGGAAAGAAAGGATATAAATTGCTCTCTTTCTCTACTCATAAAGTTATTTTTAGAGATGTTATTTTTAATGAATCCATTTTTCCCTATGCTACTCCACCTATGTCTCCCTTGTTTTCCTCCGCACCTACACTTGTTTTTGAGTCCCTCCCATTTATTTCAGAGGTTCCTCCTCTTGTTCCTGTATCTGAGTCCATTCCTGCTCTTAGAAGATCTAGCCAAATTATTTCTACCCCCTCTTACCTCAATGAGTATGTTTTCTCCTCTGTTTCTAATCCTAGGAATCATTCTACATCGGTTGCACCTTGTTTGGTTGAGCCAAAATCTTATAAGCAGGCTGCTGCACACCCTGATTGGCAAGCTACCATGTTACATGAATTTCGGGATTTGGAGGCTAACCATACTTGGGACATTATGTTCCTTCCATCCGGTAAACGGACTATCTCATCTAAATAGGTTTTTAAAGTCAAACAGCAGGCTGATGGGTCTATCAAATGATATAAAGCCCGTTTGGTTATTCGGGGGGATACTCAACAAGAGGGTATCGATTACAATGAGACTTTTTCCTCCGTTGTCAAAATGACCACCCTTAAGTGTCTCTTAGTTGTTGCTGTCAAGAAACAGTGGAAAATATTTCAACTTAACGTCAATAACGCTTTTTTACATGGTGATTTGTACGAGGAAGTCTATATGAAAATTCCCCAAGGGCTTGTAGTTCCCGAATCTAATTCTGGCCAGCTGGTTTGTCGCTTGAATAAGTCACTCTATGGCCTTAAATAAGCCTCGCGATAGTGGTATGCAAAATTATCCGAGGCTCTTCAGTCTCATGGTTTTGTGCCTAGTTTGAATGCTTATTCGTTATTTACGAAATCTTCTTCATCTTCCATTGCTATTGTGGCTGTCTATGTTGATGATATCTTATTGGTTGGTAATGATCTTCCTGAACTTAGCTCCATTAAGTTGTTCCTTGATTCAGAATTCAAAATCAAGGATTTGGGTGAGGCTCATTATTTTCTTGGGTTGGAAATTGTTCATCAGGCCAAGGGTCTTCTTGGTACTCAACGCAAGTTCACTCTTGATTTGCTTTCTGAATTTCACTATGATTCTGTCACTCCTGTTGTTAGCCCATTAGCGTTGTATGAAAAGTTATCTGCTGATTCTGGTGACCCTTGTTCGGATCCTAGTTTGTTTCGTAAGGTTGTAGGCAAGCTTAATTTTCTTCAGCACACTCGCCCGGATATTTCTTTTGTCGTGAAACATCTAAGTCAATTTATGCATCTTCTCGGCTGCCGCATATTGAAGCTGGTTAGCATGTGCTTCGTTATTTGGTCGGTTCCCCTGATTTGGGTATATTTCTGAATAATTCTGTTGATCTTTCTTTGACTGGTTTTTCTGACTCGGACTGGGCAGGCTGTTTTCAGACCCGTCGGTCCATTACTGGGTTTTACTTACTATTGGGTGGCTCTCCTATATCGTGGAAGTCGAAGAAGCAGCCTACTATTGCTTTGTCTTCAGTTGAAGCTGAATACCGTGCTCTCCGGAAGATTACAGCTGAGATTTCTTGGTTGGTTCGATTACTTGTTGATTTTGGTCTTACTCCTTTGACTCCTGTTTCTATATTCTGTGATAATCAGGCAGCGTTGCACATTGCCCGCAACCCGATTTTCCATGAGCGTACCAAGCATATCGAGATTGACTGTCTTTATGCGCGAAAAGTTAGCTGCTGGTCTTATTTCTTTGCATCATATTCCCTCTTCTCTTCAACTTGCTAATTTTCTCACCAAACCTTTGACTGGTGTACAACATCGTGTTTTGCTTTCCAAGTTGGGCTTAGCTTCCAGCTTGATGGGGATGTTAGATATGATAGTATTGGGCCCAAACCACCATCAATTTAGTTGGGCCGTCCGTGGCCCATTTATTCATTTGTTCATTTTTGTTATATACATACAGTGTAATGGGTACTTGAGTATAAGGGATGATCCAGTCCTATAACTTTACTACTTTTTCATTTTTCAATGAAAATATCTGATTCATTTTCTCTCTCTAGAATGTTCTATGAAGTAGAGTTTCCTTCCTAGTTTTTTTTCTTCAAATTCTCCACTTATACGTGAGTTTACAGTTTTTGCTTTAAGTGATCAATGGAGGATCCAGGATTTAAGGGTTGTGGGTGCTTGGGAAGTTCAAACACACGTATTAACATCCAAAGCTTTAAGATTCCACCTTAAAATCAAAGTACTCAGCTATATTTTTTATTTCATGGGTGTTTTTTTTCATTTTATATCAATTTTTATACCTATTCCGCATTAGGTTTAATAGGTACCGGAACACCACATTTTTTAACCTAGACTAGATCCACCGGTGGCTCCAACGGAGTAGTTGAAAAAACTTATTACGTGGTATCTTTTATTCTTCTTCTTGTTATTGTTATGTTGTTTATTTGGTAATGTATTTGTATTATTTGGACTAATCCAAAAGAGATAGTAGTTGATAAGTTGTTCTGTTGTTAAAATGATTAAAAAAGTCTTAGTATTTATTTAAAAATATATATAGATAGATAGATAGATTTGAAAGTGTCCTTATAGGAACGATGGAAGCAAGATGATGTTAGAAATTTTGCTTTATAAAAGATATTTTGAGAATTAGAAAGTTGAGAATCGTCGATTTATGACTTTTGACTTATTTTGATTTATAAGCAAGCACTTTTAGGTGTTAATCAAACATCGTAGATAAACTAAAAGAATATTTGTAAATCAATTTGACCAATTTATATATTTTAATCAAATACCCTGAGTACTACATATTTTCAGACGTTTTTATTATCTTGGGAGTACAATTAATTGCTAATCCTACCTTGATTCCTTATTTTGCTCGAAGTACAAAACTACAAATAACCAGCTAGCTTCATTTTCTCTGGTCAGTGGCTGTCTATTTCAATACCCAAAAGAACATCTCATAGTTATAATAAGTTAAACAGCCTTGGTGGCTTCTAAATCATTATCAGAGCATTTAAAATGTATTCTCTGTGTAGGCCAAATCAAAATTAATAATAGCCACCTATTTTACACTATAAAGTAACATTTAGTTTTAACAAATCACATGGCCAATCATCAATCATTCTCCTTTTGTTACAGTGTACACCAAGAAAGATTTGTCTTAGCGAATTTAATAATCATATCAAAACCATGGAAATGTGAGTTTAGTTGAGTATTGAATAATATTATGCTTACAAATCACTTGAATATAAAATTTAAACTGTAAGCCAAAGCAACTTAACTTACACTTCTTTAGGTTCCCATTGAGTTTGATGAAATATTGATTATCTAATAATTGGTTGGTCTTCAATAGAGTAATTAATAACGACCCAGTTTTCGCCTTGAATATGCTCAATTTAGGTTAATCCAACTTCCCTATGAAATCACCAAAAATTAGGATGGAGACATATAAGTACTTCTAGGATTGATATGAAGTGCTTTATCCTAAAAGTGGGACTTTTCGATGCAAATTCAAATTAAACGAACCCGAATATCAATATAGAACATCAGATAAAAAAACACCAAAAGAAAATCCCTCCTATATCCTCAAACAAGGAAACAACGCACACACATATAGAATAATTGTGTTAAATTCACTGTTAGCTAGCTAGTAAGTTTACTATTTCATAAATTACTGTACATTCCATTAGGTAGTTAATTAATGTTTAGTCTGATAGTTAGTTACAGAGTTTGTCAGAGGATGGGATTGTCAGTTGATTAGTAGATATTTTTAGTACAGTAGAAGTTATTTTTTGATCCTTACCCTACAAATCTCAGAGCAATGCTCTCATTGTGCTCATTGATACAGTTTTTCAGTTCAATAAAATTCTCTCTCTATCTTTGCTTTGCAAGAGCCTCAGAGCTCAACAGTGGCAGCTTGAGCATTGTTGCCTCGTTCATGCACTGATTTTCACATGATATCATAGCTAACGATGTTGGCTTTATAGATTGTTGTTGTTGGAGAGTTGAGATCTTTTTTAGTTTGTGTTTTGCTCCATTTTAATACTCGCTCTTTTGCATGATTTTACGGCTAGTTTCTGCTCAGTTTTTTCAACAGTGGTGGATATGAGAATCGAACAAAATGATCCATTGTATATTGGACCATCGAACACTTTAAGGGCGGTGCTAATTCTTATAAAGTTAGTTGGATCGAAAATTATGGATTGTGAAATAGATCGCAAATTGCACTTCTAGGAAAGAGGAAATGTGGCTTTTTAACCGTGCTTGCACCAGAGGTCTGTATAGAGATGATTTGCACGAACAATGAAAAACTTGTAATGCAATTATGTTGTCGTGGCTGATGAACACAGTTAGTGTTGAACTTCTTAGTAGATTTGTGTATGCTACAAGTGCCTACTCAATTTGAAAAGATCTAAAGGAAAGGTTGACAAGGTCAATTGAATGCGTATCTACCAATTGCATAAGAAAATTACTACACTTTCACAAGGAACTAATTTTGTAGCACAATATTTTACGAAGATGAAGGCACTTTAGAGTGAGTATGATGACGTAGTGTCGGCTCCTGGAAGTGCATCTCCACAATCTAAGGACTACGTAGAACACATGACACAAATGAGGCTGATTCAACTTTTGAATGGACTAAATGATTCATATGATCAAGCAAGAAGGCAAATATTATGGAAGGGAGTTACTTCTTCTGTAAACCAAGCTTATGTTATGATAATGGAAGATGAGGCACAACATTCAGCATGTGTGATCAATCCAGATGCAATGATGATGAATATCAATCATAATATAAGGAGAGACCATTACATATGTCATGTGAATGAGAATCAAGGACATGGAGGTACTGGTAATTACCATGAGAGTCATCAATATGCTTATTCTGGTGGATATGAAACTCAACACTCTATTGGCTATGGAAATCAACATTCTGCAAACAACATTTCAAGTGGCTCTCTGGATCAACACACATAGTCTTTACTAGTCATTGGGATTTTACTAATCATGCATACAACAAAGGCATGCTGGCCAAAAGACAAGCGTTCATCAAAGAAGAATATAAGCAAATTTTGAACTTGCTAATCAAGGACACACAGGAAACTAAACAGGTTAACATGACAGGTATGTCAAAGTGTTATCACTTGCTTAATGTCAAATGCTCATACATAGGAATAGATAGTAGATTTTGGTACATCTAATCATATGACAACAAATAAGAATTGACTTGGTGAAACATAGTGGTTTAACTAAATCAACAAAATATCAAGTACATCTACTTATAGGATCCTAAGCAGACATCACACACATTGGTAAAGCATCCTTGTTTGGAAAAGAGACCTTGAAGAATATGTTCTATTTACTAGATTTCAAGCTCAACCTGCTATCAGTTTCTAAGGTTACTAAGAAATTGAGTTGCTTTATTTTCTTTTATCCTGACTTTTGTATGTTTCAGGACCTCTTGAGTGGCAAGGTGAAGGGGATCGATAAGAAAGATGATGGTCTGTACATATTCAGAAGTGAGCTTGGAATAAAGAATTTGCAAAGCACCAAATGTGACTCAAGAAAGGTAGTTGCAGAAGTAATAAAACAAGAAATCTAACTTGTCTCATAAGAGGCTTGGACATCTTTCTATCCAGGTTCTGAAGCATTTAGATATAGTGCAAGGTACTAAAGAACTCAATGATTGTTATGTTTATCAATTAGCTAAGCTAACAAGATGTGTATTCCTTATCAGTAAGTCTAAAGCAACTGTGAAATTTGAGGTAGTTTATATTGATATCTGGGCACCATAAAAAACACCCGTTGTGGACAACAAACATTATTTTTTAACAGTGGTATATGACTATAGTAGATTTGTGTGAGTTCATATGTTATAGTTGAAATTTGAAACCATTGTAGCTATCAAGATTTTTTTGTGAAGGATACAACTACAATTTTGGTACTCATATTAAAGTGGTGAGCTCTAACAATGATACTGAATTCATTAATTCTCAATGCAGTCTTTTTCATAATGTAAGTGTTATACATCAAAGTAGTTGTCCTCACACACCTCAACAAAATAGGGTGATCCAGAGAAAACACAGGCAAATTCTCAACATAGCTAGAGCCATTAGATTTCAGTCAAAAATGCCTCTTAGATTTTGGGGACATTGTATAAAAATTATAGTGTACTTAATGAACAGACTACCTTCTTCAATTTTGGAGAACAAAAGTTCTTATGAAATATTGTTTACTATGAAACCATTATTGTCACATTTAAGAGTTATAGGGTGTTTGTGTTATGCATCTGTTGTACCAAAGAATGACAAATTCTCAGAAAGAGTTGTTATTTTGATGGGATATTCAGAACTGCAAAAAAGTTATTTGCTTCTAAATATCCACACAAGAAAGTTTTTTGTGAGTAGAGATATGATCTTCAAGGAAGAAGTTTTTCCTTTTGATCAGAATCAAACATAATCTCAATCTATCTTTTATACTCATGGGATCTCTTTTAGAACAAATAGTAGCAATACATGTGCTGCATAATGATGAGGATGCACTTATTTCACAAACCTCATCTTCATCAGAGACAATGGATGATGATGCTTCCCAAGTGTTAAGAGCAATGTCACCGTCAAAACCTGATTCAGACCTTATCTTCTACCGAAGACTCAAACTTCACAAGTACATTAGTAGATCCTCCTCCTAGAAGGATTGCTAGAGTGAGTAAGTAGGTTGTTTGGATGAGAGACTATGCTACTGTCTCAAGGAGCCAAAACAGTACCATACATTCTATGAGCAACAGTTTATCATATGATGGTGTTACTGTTGGAAAATTAGGCACATGCAGCGGAAGCAAATAGACGGGATCTTGCATGTAATATAGATAATCAACATAAACACATATTTCATGCAAAGATTACTTAAAATAATCAGGAATACCTATTGAAGCGTGAGCATATATTTTAAGAAAATTCATCTTCAAATCTGCGATCTTCTATAGTGATCCAAATTTATAGCCAAACTCTCTCAATACTTGGATAGGCAAGTACGAATAGAATACTTTATTCTTTCTATTCTTCTTTTTGTTTAATTTCTAGGATAGAAAAATCCCTATTTATGGAGATACTTTTTCAGTCCAAGGAGGAAAGAATAACACACGTTTGTTTCTACTTGAACAAAGACAGGGGGCGACTTCTCCTTTTTCATAGAAAACAGAATTCCGAGTTTTAGTATAATATTGATACTGTAGGGACCACAGAATTAATTATTGAGGCTCCCTATTATGAAAATAATTTAAAAGCTCAAAATGAATTATTCTTACCATAATAAATTATAAATTATTCCACTAAAAATTCGTAATTGCACTCCTCTATTTTTATTTTGAAATTTTCAATTAAACACTAAGGTAATTTTTCATGTTAAAATTACAGATACTAATTAATAAATTAAATTATTAACGAATTTAATATGATGAATAATTTTCTTTAGAGTAATGCTTAACTTATTTCATATGTCGGATTCATAAATCCACCGGCTGGGTTTACACATAAAAACTTATAAGCTTCTCACAATAGGTTTATCATCAATCTCTATACGGAGACATGAATTTCATCAACTAACTTATTATTTTATCAATATATATTTAATCATCCAATCCACCATGAATATTGTCCCATCTCAGAATCTCACCTTTTAATAAATCAAAATGATATATAATATATACAGATCATAATAGTTATATCAAGATTGAGAATATACGTACATTTAACAGTTTAGAGAAAATATTTTTATCAGTCAGTCCAAAACAATTATCTTTACTCGATACTATTTAATACATACAAAATGCACTAGCACGAGAAGTTAGAATTACATCATTCTCGTAATCAAGATAAATTTCATTTAATCTCGCGCTACAATCATTCTGATAGTTTGTCTAAATTTTCATCTATGATTGTGAACTATAACTTTAACTTATAAGAATTGGTGATTTAATCTTTCGTGTATAAGCTAAAACTCTATACATCAAATCATCTACTATATAAGTTGAGGACACATATATGACAATGATCTATTTAATATAATGATTTATTGAATTGAATAAATAAATAATCATTCAATAAATAATACTACATCAAAATTGCATGGTTTATAGTATATCCTAACAATCTTCCACTTAGAGTCATAATCATGCACCTATAATTCTAACACCTAATCCTTCTACATGTCTTTCAAAAGGCTTTTATAGTAAAGCTTTTTTAAAGGGTCTACCACGTTGTTTTTTTATGCAATTTTCGCAACCACCATATCTCCTCTTTGCACTATGTCTCAAATAAAATGATATTTATGCTCAATATATTTTTCCTTCTTATGGATTTGTGGTTCCTTTGAATTTGCAACTACACCACTATTGTCATAATAAACTGTAAGTGGTGTTTCTATCGCAGAGACAACTGTCAAGTCTTTGAGAAAGCTTCTGAGTCATACTGCCTCCTTAGTGCCTCAGAGGTTGCTATATATTAGAATTTCATGGTGGAATCAACAGCACAAGTTTGCTTGATGCTCATCCAAAAAATAGTTTCACCTTCCAAAGTAAACACATTTTCAGAGGACGATTTGCTAGAGTCTTTATCAGACTGAAAATCTGAGTCTGTACACCCTATAGGCACCAACTTATTCGAATGATAAACTAGCATGATATCCCTAGTCCTTCTTAGGTACTTGATTATATGTTTAACTGTTGTCCAGCGTTTTCTTCCATAATTAGACTGAAATCTTCTAACCATGCCTACAACAAAACAGATATCAGGTCTAATGGACAACATCGCATACATGAGGCTTCCCACAGCTGATGCATAAGAAACTGCCTTCATGTTTTCTATCTCTTCATCTGTCTTAGGACATTGGTCCTTAGAAAGAGAAATTTCATGTTTAAAAGAAAGAAATCCTTTCTTGGAATCATGCATGCTAAACCTGGTAAGAATTGTGTCAATATAAAGAGCTTGAGATAAGCCTATGTAACACCCCGTACTTTTACCTAGCTTAAATTCGTCTCAAAAATGTCATAGACTTTCTTTAAAGATGAATACACTTTTATACATGTAGAATTTTTAAGATTTTGACTTTTCATTGTGTGAAAAATTGAATAAGCTTTCCATCGATACCAAATTTGCCCAAATTCGACCCCCGGGTGAAGAGTTAGAGTCATTTTAGTTAGACAGTGTACCACCTGGTACTCTAGCGTATCGTGGAGTCAGTCCAAATGGCATTTGTCATTTTCCAGTGAGACAATGTGATACCACCGCATTGCGCCACTACCCTTTTTCTCAATTATCACTTTCCAGTGTGACTCCGCGATAATGGCGCATCGCGCCAAAGGGAAAATTCGCAACCAGTGAGGCACTGTGACGGCGTCGCGTCGCGCCATCAGCCCAGTTCCCAGTTGTCCACTTTCCAGTGGCATGACACAAAGTGGCGCGTCACGCCAAGTGCCCAGTTCAGAAATTTTTCACAAAAAATTAAAAGGACACTCAGGGTTAAAACAGTTTTTTCCCACGATTTTACTATGCCCAGATATGGGATTTAATCCCTAAAAACGTCCTTAGCTACTCATTATTCAATTCATCCCCAAATAAAAAGGCATTCTCTCTCAAATAGGCAAAAACCCTAGTTCAAGAAATCAAGAATAAGTCTAAGGATTTCTTTCAAGAACCTTCAAAAAAGAATCTTCCAAGGTATGTTAGGTGTTCATCTATGGGTTTCTTTCACCCATAGTGTCCAAGAATCCAATCCTTTTTTAAATATACAAGATCTCATATTTATGATTTCCATGTTTGAATTATATTGAATTCATGTTCATGATAGTAGTTGGGTTTTAATCCATGATTTAAGTGCAAGCTTCATGAAATTGAATAGCATGTGTGATGAATATGTGATTATCTTGATAAATCCTTGAATTTACAAAGTGATTAATGTGTCTATGATGTTAATTGAGTTTTAATCCATGATTATTATACGATTCATGAAATTAGATTAGTATTTTATGGGAAATTATATGATTGCATGCTAAACCCATGGAATTGTAAGTTGGGCATTGTAGTTGCCATGTTTATATGTTATCCATGATTATGTGCATGAAGTTTTGCTCCCCAAGCGTTTGATAGAATGTTCATGTGAATAAAGTGATGAAATCGTGACATGTTAGTATATGAACAAGCTTATGTCCTACAAGTGTTTGATAAAATATCTCTATAGATGATATATGAACATGTATACATTGTTATGCTTTGCAAGATCATGTGATGCTTTACTTTTCATGCTATCAAGTCCTGGGGGTATTTGATACCCGACAATTTAGTTGTTTACCTAGAGCCAGTGTCAGTGACAGGATAATATATGTCATGTCACAATCAGTAGTACTCTCAGTCAGTTACAGAACTTCGTAGAACTCAGTCAGTTATAGAACTTAGGAAAACTCAGTAAACTCTGTATCAGTCCAGTCCAGTCCAATATGATCAGATCAATGTCTTTCAGTTGGGAGTAGGATTCAGCACCGAGCGAGCCTAGGGATGGGGTCTCACCCGTCAGCTAAGACTAGGTCCCTAGAAGCAACCCCTAAGTTCCAAAACTACGTAGTAAGCGTAGGTTAAGATATGTCACCCGTTAGATAGGACTGACATACTCAGGGATCACTCGCTAGTTAAGGACTGGTCTCAGGGGTCACCCGCTAATTAGGACTGACTCTACAGCAGTTGTCTTTACTCGTGGCACGGTACTAACACCCTTCCAATTGGGGTTACAGATTGGAACCCAACTCAATTATCTTATCTTATTTGGGGCATGTCAGTTAGATGATTACCTCCCACAGTTTCAGTTTCAGTCTTCAGTTTAGAACTCAGTTCAGTTTTACAGAATTAGGACTGTCAGATACAGTCAATCAGTATTAGTAAATCAGTTATCAGTAACTTTAGATACCAGTTACTCAGTTATCAAAACTCAGTACTTAGCTTCATAAAAACTCAGTTATAGTATGCATATATGCACAATATTACATACTCAGTATTTACAGTAGTTTCAGTTATCCATGTACTCTTATATTCAGTTACTCTATATCATTCAGTTAGTTACTGTTCATGCATATGAACCCTTGCATTCAGCCTTACCTTATCTAGCATACCAGTATATTCTCACGTACTGACGCATACTTTTCTGTGCTATGATGTTTCATATCATAGGTTCGAACGCTCAGGTTTCCGACCACACATAGTAGATTCAGATTCAGCCAGCAACAGTAAATTTAGCAGTGAGTCCTCATCATTCGAGGATATTCTATTATTTTATATTTTCAGTAGATGTAGTAGTTCAGTAGATGGAGTTAGTTGGGGGATTGTCCCATCAACTTCACTTTCAGACAGAATCAGTTAGAGGTTTTTTAGACTAGAATGTTTCAGACAGTTGTTCAGTATTTCAGTATTTTATTCAGTTTTGATTATAGTATTTTGAACCTTCTGGCATTTCAGCCCATTTTTCCGCATTAATTATAGTATTATTATTCAGTGCTCACAACAAATATCATTCATGGGTTAGCTTGTGGTCCTTCAGGGTCGTAAGCATCGTGTGACGACTAGGGGGTAGTCCCAGGTCGTTACAGCCTAACATTTTTTTCTTGCGATCACGTAGAACCTTGATCCCAAGGATGTGAACAGCTTGTCCAAAAACTTTCATATCAAAATTACTGAATAACTATTCCTTAGCTGAATTCAACAAGCTCATATTATTTTCTATGAGCAAGATATCATCTACATACAATACTAAAAACATCACTTTATTTCTATTTCATTTTTTGTACACGCAAGATTCATCAAGACACTGGTTAAAATCAAAAGTCTTAATCGCATTGTCAAAATAAGTATTCCATGTCCTAAAATCTTGCTTTAATTCATAAATAAATCTCTTAAGCTTTCATAACATGTGTTTTTTTTTCAATGAAATCATTTGGTTGTCGCATAAAATGCTCTCATCAAGACTTTCATTAAGAAAAGTTGTTTTGACATCCATTTTATAAATCTAATAGTCATAATAAGTAGTAATGGATAAGAAAATTCTAATAGACTTAAGCATGGCTATTGGTGAAAAGATTTCCTCATAATCGATCTTTTTTTTCTGAGTAAACCTTTTGCAACAAGCCTAACTTTGTAAGTTTGCATTTTTCTGTATACTTCTCTCTTTTTCTTATAGATCCACTTGCATCTAATGGATTTGACTACATCTATAGGTGGATCTACAAGATTCTAGACTTGATTGAGTATATGGAGTTCATTTCTGATTTCATAGCAATAATTCATTTATCTGCATCTTTATCCTATAGTGCCTCATCATAATTCATGAATTTGGTATTCAGCTCTTCAGGAATTCTGTCAAAAGACTCTCCCCAGAATACATATCGAGATGGTTTTCTTATCTCTCTTCCACTAGGACGATGCACTACAGTTGTAAGGATCAATATAGAGGCAGCTGTACTATTATGATCTTATGGTTGAACCACATCATTTGTTGGATTTTAAGTCCCTATATTATCCTTATCACCTTGCATTGTTGGGATATCAATGACTTTTTTCTCTTGTGCACCCTCACAACTTTGATTTAATGAATTTTTTAGAACTTGTACTTGTGGAATTGTATGTCTATTAACATCTCTCCTACTACTATAATGCAATGGTATGTCAACTCTGACATCTAGAGTTGGGATTTGATTTTCATTATCGTTTATAGGTTGATTCGTTACCTCTTTGCTTAATTCTCGTAAAACTAGTTTACTTCTGAGAATGTGGCTTGTTATAAAATCCTTTTCTCAAAACTTGACGTTGATACTTACAACAACTTTCTTTTTTGTAGGATTGTAGAAAAAACCACCTTTCATTCCTTTATGACACTCAATAAAAACACATACTTCTGATTTAGGTTACAACTTTTCGGTCTTCCCTTTCAGCACATGTGCCGGACATTCTCAAATTCAAACATGTTTCAGACTAGGTTTATGCCTAGTCCATAGCTCTATGGGTGTCACAAGTACTGACTTGGAAGGAACTAAGTTCAGAATATAATTTGCAATTTCTAGTGCAAACCCCAAAAACGAAGAAGGCAAATTAGAGTAACTCATCATAGATCTAACCATTTTTAAAATAGTCATGTTTCTTCTTTCTGCTACACCATTCTGTTGTGGAGTTCTAGGTGCAGACATTTGAGACGTAATTTCTTGTTCTGATAAGTCACTACTGAACTCATTGGAGAGGCATTCCCATCCCCAATTAGATCATAGGGACTTGAAATATTTCTCTTGTCATTTATTCGTTTTTGTCTTAAATTCTTTGAATTTCTCAAAGCATTCAGACTTAGAGCGCAATAAATAAACATATTCATATTTTGAGTAATTATCAATGAAAGTCACGAAATACTCATAACCACCTCGCGCTTGAACGATCATTAGGCAACACAAATCAGAATGAATTAACTCTAATTTATCATTTGCTCTATTTTTTTTTTAAGGAAAAGCTCTCTTAGTCATTTTTCCTTCTAAACAGGATTCACATTTTTGTAGTGCCTCCACTTTTAATGAATCTAAAGGTCCATCTCGAACTAACCTCAAAATTTTGTCTAGATTAATGTGACATAGACGCAAATGCCATAAATAAGTCTCATTAAATTCAGAAGAACGTTCTCTTTTACTTGAAAGGTTAACATTATTCAGATCAATGGTTTGGTGCAGTTCAGAAGAGACATTAATAACAAAAAAATCATCAATCAATGTACCAGCAGAGATAAAATATTTATTATAACTAATAACGCAATCATTATCAAAAAAATTAACATCATAACCATATCTCAGTGTTTTAGAAACTGAAATCAAATTTCATCTAACAACGGGTGCATATAATGCATCTTTTAAAATTAAAAATCTACCATTACCAAGTGAAATAATAATATTTCCTAATGCTAAATCTGGAGTTGTTGAAACATCAACCTGAAAAACACAAATTTCACCTCTATTCAGTTTGTGCGTTTCTTGAAAACCCTGCAAAGTATTGAAGATTGATCAGTGACTCTTGAATCTACACACCATGATATGGTAGAAACAACCGCTAAACACGTTTCAACAACAAGTGAAAGTGAATCTAGCTTGTTTTTCTTCTTGGCTGGAAAAACTAGACAATGTGTCTTACAATAGCCTAATATCTTGCAATGAAAACACTTGTTGTCAGGCTTATTCACGTTGTCAATTAGAGCTACAATTTTCTTATCATTGTGAGTCTTTTTCTTCTTCTGTCCACCTTCAGTTTAGAAGTAGAACGTTTCTCAAGAAAATTATGACTCTCAAGTTTATTTTGACATAAAATAATGCTAAAGGAGGTAAAAGGAGATATATTGAATCTGAAATTGAAAAACATTACAATAGATCATCAATACAGTGATATAAAAATTGAACGGTTAAATTTAAACTCATCATATACATATATATTCATGTATCTCAAATAGACAATCGATGGGATTGGAGAACCACTCATGCAATACACATATATACTGACCGATTATTCATTTTATAAATTTTTACAGACCTAACTCAGATGAAGAGTATACTGTTAGTTTAAGAGAAAATCTACTCTAGTTACATTGATCCAATCATATATTACTCAGTTTAGGAGAGTTAATATAGATTTACAGATTATCAAACTAACGATTAAATACGTAATGACTAATACTAAATTCATCCGATAGGAAGGAAGGTCTAAGCCAACACACAAACTTAATACTTCTTTACTATTTAATCATAGTAATTACGAAAAGAACCCTTATTACCAAATAATTTTTTTTTCCATGTTCACATGAAACAAACCAAACTTTGAATCAAAATAAAGTTTTCGGATCTCTCGTTTGTATCGTAATGCTTTTCCTTTTTTTCTCTTTAACAAAACAAGCACCACTTTAAAAAAAATTGAAAAAGTTTTCTTCGTCTTTTTGTGAACATAATAATAATAATAAATAGACAAGGAAAAACACAAAATTTTAACAATTTTATTGCATAGCTTTAGCAGTATGCCTTTCTTTTATTATTATTTGAAAAAGTGCAACTTAATACAGTAACAATTAGCAAATAATGGGTTAAAACCCTCTGGCAGCCACCATTATATTCGTCGCCAAATTGTTCACAACAACCGTCGCTCACCTTTTTTTTTCTTCAGTCACAACTATTAATTTCTCGAACAAATTTTATACTTTAAATTACCGTATCATGCTCTTGAAATTATTAACACCGAACACATGGACAATAAAATTGAACAACGCAGTTTTCTTAACTTTGAAACACGATTTTCAAAAAATCTTCAAACAGAGTATACTCCATCGTATATATCTACGTCTATGTTTAGATTATCTATAAAGATGCAAAAAGGCTCGTGATATTAATTGTTGGAAAATCAAGCATGCTCGTGATGTCAATTGTTGGAAAATCAAGCTCACACAGCGGGAACAAATAGACATGATCTCTTACATGTAATATAGACAATCAACATAAACACATATCTCACGCAAAGGTTGCTTAAAAATAATCAGGAATACCTCTCAAAATATGAGCAGATGTCTTGAAGTGAATCCGTCTTCGAATCTGTGATATTCTACCGTGATCCCAAATTTACGGCCGAACTCTCTCAATACTTAGGTGATCTTCTACAGTGATTGCGATATTCTATCGTAATCCCAAATTTACAGCCGAACTCTCTCAATATTGTTGGGTTCGAAATCGAGAGGGCGTCATGCGGAAGCTATTAGTTGCAAACTATTGAGACGATAAATCAGACGAAAAGAAAAACATACTAAAAACATAATTATTATATAGTTTGGTCAATTGGCCTACATATAAAAACTTAATATAAAAGAAAACATAAAACTATTAGAGAGAAAATTTCTCCCTAAACAAAACAAAGACATTTAAAGACTATATTGTGGATGCTATTGTATTGTGGTATGAGAAGGGGGTCTTTTCTATTAATAGATGTCCAAAACTTTTCCTCCAAGAAAGAGGTTAGCCAAATATGGAAAAGAATTATATTTTTTCTTTCAGTAAAAGTAAAAGTAATTATGACAACTTTTATTTTCTTTCTAAGAAAAAGTAAAACTTAAATATAGTAAGAAAATCAAGGCAAAACCCTAACAAATCTCTCCTTTTTGGCTTGATTTTCTTCAAAATATTTTTGATCCTTCTTCATCTTGTGCATGATCTTCGTTTTTCATATATATTCTTCATATATCACTGTTGTTTGACATATTTAAAAATGGAGCTTTTGGGGTTAAAAAAATATATTAGCCCTTTTCGGGTTAAAAATATTGGAGCCCTTTTGTAGGGTTAAAAGTGAGCTTTATTTTCAAATATATGACAGCAGGATTGTTGAAAATATGATTGATAATTATCTCCACATGTAGCTTTTGGACATATATCTTCATTATCATCCAAATTGTTGCAGCTTGATTTTAAAACCGCTTTGAACTTGTTTAATCTCGTCTCACAACACCATTGTACCATTGAACCGTAAGCTTTGATACCACTTGTTGAGTTCGAAATCGAGAGGGTATCATGCGGAAGCCATTAGTTGCAAACTATTGAGACGATAAATCTGACGAAAAGAAAAACATACTAAAAACATGATTATTATATAGTTTGGCCAATTTCCTACATATAAAAACCTAATATAAAAGAAAACATAAAACTATTAGAGAGAAAATCTCCCCCTAAACAAAGACACTTTAAAGACTACATTGTGGATGTTATTGTATTGTGGTATGAGAAGGGGTCTTCTATTTATAGATGTCCAAAACCTTTCCTCCAAGAAAGAGGTTAGTCAAATATGGAAAAGAATTATATTTTTTCTTTCAGAAAAAGTAAAAGTAATTATGGTAACTTTTATTTTCCTTCTAAGAAAAAGTAAAACTTAAATATAGTAAGAAAATCATGGCAAAAACCCTAACAAATACTTAGGTGATCTTCTACAGTGATCCCAAATTTACAGTCGAACTCTTAATACTTGTGTGATCTTTTCTACAATGATCTCAAATTTACAGTCCTACAGAAATTTCTATTTATAAAGATACTTCCCTAGTTCACGGAGGAAAGTTCTAGTATAATATGTGCACTGTAGGACCACAAAATTAATTATAGAGATACTTTCCTAGTTCACGGAGGAAAGTTTCAGTATAATATGTGCACTGTAGGACCACAAAATTAATTATTGAGGCTCCCTATTATGAAAATAATTCAAAAACTCAATTTGAATTATTGTTCCCATATAAGTTATAAAATTCCACTAAAAATTCATAACAGCACTCCTTTATTTTTATTTAGAAATTCCCTGTTAAACACTTATATAATTTTTCATGTAAAGATTACAGATTCTAATCAATAAATTAAATTACTGACGAATTTAATATAATGATTAATTTTCTTTAGAGCAATACTTAACTTATTTCATATGTCGTATTCACAGAGCCGGCTCTTGGATAAAGCCAATGAAGCAAAAGCTTTAGGCCCCTAATTTTTTGAGGCTCCATTTTTGAATATTAATAATAAATTTATAATTTTATTTTAAAAATAAATAAATAATATTTTAAAATAAAAATAAAAGAAAACTACAAAAGAAATTTGAATAATCGAAGTATATGAATAATATTATAGTTTTTTTATTTGATGTAAAAATTAAGATCACCGGGTGATAAGAACATGAAAATATTATTATATTAATCACGAAAGTTTCTTAGAACATAATGCTACTCATCTATTAATAGTTTTGATTTACGTTTTAAATTAAAAGTGTGAAGGATAATGATACAAATAAAAGATAATTTTTTACTATACTCAATCGGATAAAGAAGATTTGATTATTTTTAAATGCTTATATTTGAGGTCTTTAAAAATGTTTAAGGCCTCTCATTATGATTCGCCTTTAGGCCAAGAAATTGATTGAGCCGCCCCTGCAAATTCATAAATTCATCAGCCGAGTTTACACATAAAAACTTATAAGCTTCTCATAAAAGGTGTATCATCAATCTCTATACCAAGATATGGATTCCATCAACTAACTTATTATTTCACCATATATATTATTATCATCCAATCTACCAGGAGTATTAACCCATCTCAGAATCTCACCTTTTAATAAATCAAAATGATAAATAATATATATATATAGATCATAATAGTTACATCAAGATTGAGAATATAATTACATTTAACTGTACAGAGAATATATTTTTATCAGTTAGTCCAAAATAATTATCTCTACTCCATCCTGTTCAATACATACAAAATGCAATAGCACGAGAAGTTAGAGCTACACCGTTCTCGTAATCAAGATAAGTTACATTTAATCTCGCGCTACAATTATTCTGATAGTATGTCCAAATTTTCATCTACGATTGTGAACTATAACTTTAACTTATAAGAATCGATGGTTTAATCTTCTGTGTATAAGCTAAAACTCTATACATCAAATCATTCACTATATAAGTTGAGGACACATATATAACAATGATCTATTTAATGTAATGTTTATTAAATTTAATAAAGAGAAAATGTTCTATTTCACCCTTGAACTATATCCAAAATGGTTGAGACACACCTCAACTTAAAGAGGGTCCTATTATCCCCCGGAACTAATTAAAAGTGTAATTTTGACACCCTTAGTGCCTACGTGGCACATACGTGGCACAACACACTGAAGGGTCCACGTAGGCACACGTGTGTACCACGTATGTGCCATGTAGGAATTAAGGGTGTCAAAATTACACTTTTAATTAGTTCAGGGAGGTAATAGGATCCTCGTTAAGTTGAGGTATGTCTTAGCTGTTTTGGGTATAGTTCAAGGGTGAAATAGGAAATTTTCTCTCTTTAATAAATAAATAATCGTTAATAAATAATACTACATCAAAACTGCATGATTTATAGTATATCCTAACAGTTACTCCACATTATCAAAGGTACCTAGCTGACTAACAATGAATTTAACAAACTGTATTCTTTTTTCTTTATCAGCTGATACTGTATCATGGTCATTGAATTCGCAATATATTTAACGAAAAAGGACCTAAAATGTCCTTCACCCATTGAAAATGGTACAAAAATGCCCTTCACATCCACCTTTAGGCTCCAAAATGCCCTTATATTAAAAAACTTCAATATTAAATTTAAAAAAAAAACTATTAGTAACATCAACTTTTCATTGGTCCCATTTAATTAATTAAAATATTAAATAACCTGTTTTTCTTTTATTATTTTTTTCATTGATTTCGTGTTTGATCTAGTGAACAATTGTTATACTTATTCCTGATTAATATATATTTGTTAAAAATTACACATGAGCATTTTTTTATGTTACATTTTTCTATATGGTTTCGAATTTGAATCTGATTCTGGATCTTATAGTGAAAAATATAACACCAATATGCTTGAATATTATTACTCTGGATTTTTTTTGTCTAATTTTATTGTTTCTTAATTTCATGAGGATTTGGGTTCTATGGGTCATATTTAATTTCTCTGAATGCGTGAAAAAGGGTCTCAAACTAAACTAAGGGCATTTTGGATCTCTGATAGATTGTGTATGATTAGCTTTATGATTTTTACATTTTAGGATGAGGAATTTAGTTTTGAGGCATATGGAATTGAAAGTATTGCAGCTATGGAAAAATAATTTCACTGAAAATATTACAATAGGTTTAGGCAAAAAAAAGTAAGGGGTCGTTTGGTAGAGTGTGTTACAAAAATAATGCATATATTAGTCTTGTATATTATTAATAACTTATTTCGTACATTTTTTTAGTCAATGTACCAATAAATTAACTGAAAATTTGCCTTCTAAATTAAAAGATCCTTCATACAAGTATCAATAAATTAATTAAAAAAATTTCTCCAAGCATATGTACAGCCAACAATTTGCAGACATTGATCACTCTCGGAAGCTACTTGTTAGGCCCAATTCCAGAATCTTGGGTAAGTGTCAATCAATTAGTAGGATTAGAATCAGTGCCGGCTCAATCCTTTTTTAAAAAAGGCAACCACCTAAGGGCTCCTAATTTGAGGGGCCTCATTTTTTTTAACAATAATAGATTATAGGATTTTATTAAAAAATTATTAACTATTATTTATAGAAAAAATAAACTTATAATATAAAAATAATTTTTTTGATGTATTTAAAGTATATCTCAAGAAAGATTAAATGCATTAGTTATATTAACAAAAAAAAATTATTAGAAAAATCGACTATAATATTTACAACTTAGGAAAAGGGTTAAAATATGCCCCTCAACTTTGCAAAAAGGTCTAAATATACCCTCCGTTACAAGTTTGGTCCAAATATGCCCTCGCCGTTAAAGTTTAGGAGTAAATATACCCCTAAACTTTGTAAAAGGGTCCAAATATGTCCTCCGTTACAGGTTTGGTCTAAATATGCCCTCGTTGTTAAAGTTTAGGAGCAATAGGAGCAAATATACCCCTTAACTTTGCGAAAATGTCCAAATATACCCTCCGTTACAACCCATAATAATAATAATAATAATAATAATAATAATAAAGTTTAACTTTTACATAAATAAATTAGTTCAGACACATAAATTACGATTTGTTTCAATTGAGAACTTAAACACGTGTTAAAGTGTTTTATTAAACTCTTTCGATTTAAATTTTAGAAAAGTTTATGTTCTCAAGAAGAGGCGAAATGATTTATATACGATTGAAATTATTTTTATGCATATATAATAATAATAATAAAGTTTAACTTTTACATAAATAAATTGAGTTCAGACACGTGAATTTCGATTTATTTCAATTGAGAACTTAAACATGTGTCAAAGTGTTTTATTAAACTCTTTCGATTCAAATTTAGAAAAGTTATGTTCATATTATCAAGTAGAGGCGGAACAATTTATATATGATTGAAATTATTTTTTACGCATATATAATAGACGTTGCTCCTTCGGTAATTAAGTTCATGTATTTACTTCTTTATATTTTGAATCCTCTTAGTAAAATTTTAATTCCGCCACTAATATCATATATGTTACGTATTTTTGCTATGCACATCAACTTCAATTGAAACATGTACGGGTTTTACGTACGATTCATGTGTCTGAACTAATTTATTTGTGTAAAAGTTGAACTTTATTATTATTATTATTATTATTATTATTATTATTATTATTATTATTATTATTATTATTATGGGTTGTAACGGAGGGTATATTTGGACATTTTTGCAAAGTTAAGGGGTATATTTACTCCTAAACTTTAACAGCGAGGGCATATTTGGACCAAACCTGTAACAGAGGACATATTTGGACACTTTCGCAAAGTTTAGGGGTATATTTGCTCCTAAACTTTAACGGCGAGGGCATATTTGGACCAAACTTGTAACGGAGGGTATATTTGAACCTTTTTATAAAGTTGAGGGGCATATTTGATCCTTTTCCCTTACAACTTTGCATCTTAGGATTTAAAATATAGATTTTATAAAAAAAAATAAAAAATCTTGAAAATTTAAGGCCTCCATTTGATTTTTACCTTAGGCCACTGATTTACTTGAGCCGGCCCTGATTAGAATAGGAAAAAATTATCTAAATAGGTCAATTTTAAAAGGGTTATTAAATTTGCCGAAGCTTACTAGAACTTCAAGATAATCTTGATGTATCTATTAGCTTTTGGGGGGAATGTTTTTTTTTTTAATCAATGAAAAGTTGACATATCACGAATGAAATTCTTTTTTATTAAATATTGGGGTTGTTAAATATAAGGATATTTTGGAAATCAAAGGTGGACGTGAAGAGTATTTTGGATTTCAAAGGTCGATGTGAAAAGTATTATAGAGCCCAAAGGTAGATGAAAGATATTTTTGTACCATTTTCAATAGGTGAATGATATTTTAGTTCCTTTCCTGTATATTTAAAAATACTTGCTTTATATAAGCCACATACTTCAACTTTTAATAATTAATGAAATATGACATTTTCTAATAAAGTGGTGCAACTATAAATGATAAATCTATTGGAATTTTTAAGATGAAAATAAGGGACCAAAGATGAGTAATATATTCACACGCCATTATGGAATTTTGGGAGATCCTCAATAAAATCATGAACATGAAGTATGCAGGACAGTTTGAATAACTTTTGCATAAGTTTAACCCAAAAGGAATATTTCAATCAAACCTATGAATATGATAAGCTTCTATAAACATCATTTCATAACAATAATCAAATTTTCTTGTAAATCAAATAGTTTTTTGGGTAATTTAATCTAACTATAGTATTAATGTCTAATATTAATATAATAATATGTACCTTCTTTATAAAATTATTCTTATATAATAACACTACTCAAATACTAATTGGCACATTTGTCAGGAAAAAATAACCTCATGACCTGAAGCAAAGAAAACAATGATGTTTGGCATATGCATGAGCTTTTAGGCATGTTTGGTCTGATTGAACCAATCTAAGATCATCACTAGATTTTCTTACTTTACTCCCTAAGTCAGCATCCAATATCCATTCTACACTGCTCTTCAGTACGATTTTACTTGTTTATTATATTAAAAATAGATAATTATTTTTAATTTATTCAATTTTTTTAAGAAATGATCACTTAATAGTTCCTAACTTACCTTTGTTATTAATTATAGTTATTTCTCAAACATTTTTTCAGAACATTAAATTATTATATTTAAAATACAATATGATAAAATTATCATTCTTTTTATTACTCTTTAAGAAATATGCAAAGACAATACTAAACAGAAAAAGTATTAATTTAAGAAGTCATTTCTGTTTCATTATATTGGAGTAAAATAAAAGTTCTTGCACCAATGTGGCTCCGCACTAGTCCATATTAGGGGTGTCTAAAAATCAAATCGATCAATAAATCGAAACGATAAAAATATTATAGTTTATTGTTATTGGGTTATTGAATTAATAATTTTTTTAATGGTTTTAAAAAAAAGGTTAAATTACACAAATTCCATACTTAAGAGACTATATTACTCAATATTCCTTACTTTTTTAAAATTTACATAAAATCCCGATTTTCAACTTTACTTTTGATACATATAAACAAAACTCACATTCTATTTTTACTCCACCATTAACTCACTCAAGCTATTATTTTTTCAAAGATTTCCTTCCCTAAAATCTCTCCCTAATTATCATCAATTAAATTATTCTTTGTGATTTTTTCTTCTCCTTTAACACATGCAACTAATTTTTTTTCCAAAATTTCCTCTCCTACAATCTCTCCCAATTTTTTTTTAAAATCGATTGATACATATATGAATTTATTTAGTTATTCATTCATGTTTATTCTTTTAATGGTGATTCATATGAATGATAAATATGATACCATTATATGGGTATTATGATGATTCATACGATAGATACAGTTTGTATAATTTTAATGGGTGATACATATGATATTAATGGATGATACATATGGTATTATGGTGATTCATATGGTAGATACAATTATTGGGTGATTCATATGATATTAATAGATGATACATATTGTATTATGGTGATTCATATGGTAGATGCAGTTATTTATTTCAATTATTGGGTGATTCATATGTTATTAATGAGTGATATATTTTGTTCGCACTGTATCTAAAAATGGAGCAGCCATTTCCATCACCGGAGCTCACTGTTCCGATGAACCAGCAAGGGATACGAAGGACACCTCTTTGTTTGTAATCGTACTCCTGAGCAGACTTATTCAACAACTCAACGAAGATCGGATGGTTGAGTAGCTAAGCACTAACGGTAATCTCTCATCTCATCTCCGACATAAACAGGGAGGTATCCTTCAGGAACTCCGGCACCGAATCTGAGTTTTTTGGTACGGAATGATTGGAGCCGACAAGAACGAGAGGAGCGGGACTCAGAATAAACGAGGATTAGGGTATTGGAATTTTTTTTTTGAATCTGATTAATTCATTGTGTAACTGATTGTGCGTGGTTTGCTCCACAGAATAAAAGAGAATTTGTTACTTCCTTAAATAAATATCTAGTCGGTTTCAAATGTATCACTTTTTTATATGTATTACCATATCAAAAAACCGGGATAAAATATAATTTACAAAATAGTCGGAATTTTATGTAATATCACTTAAAGATTCAGGGATTTATGTAAGTTACCCCAAAAAAAATTATTGGGTTATTGATTCGGTTCGATTTTTTCTTATTGGGTTATTGGGTAAACCGATAACACAATAAGAATATACATATATATGACTTATTATATATTTCTCTTAATTTCTCTTTAATTTCTACAAATTAACAAACTTATTATTTCAATTATACAAACTCTTAATTTCTCCTAACAACATTTAGTTCAAACTTGAAGATTCTTGTAAATTAAAACACATCATGTAGGATATTTGTTTGCAATTAAGATTTGATTTTTTTTTCATGTTAGTTACTACTATTTCTATTTTATGAATATTTTCTTATCGGTTAAACCGAAAATCGAACCGTTAAGGACTAAAAATCGATAAACCGAAAAGCAATAAAAAATATCTTATTGGTTTGGTTAGTGGTTTGGAATATTTAAAAATCGAAAATCGATAAACCGAACTGATAACATGTAAAATCGAACCGAACCGACCGATGCACACCCTTAATCCATATCATCATTCACTTGAAATTGCTATTAGCGTCTCTCTCTAGCCGAACCTAAATCTATAAACAAATGAGATCATCGTTGCGCAATGAATTTTAATGATTTTTCAGTATCTTTCGGCAAAACGAGAAAATAAAAATACTCTCATAATTAGATGCTTAACAATACATTCTGTTGTGATCTAAAATTTATTATTCATAAATTACTTGACAAATCATTAATCAGAAGATATGTGTCCTTTTATATTACTTTGTTCTTGTTGAATGTTGCCTGACGCACCTCTTAAAAAGGTGTGCATCAATAAAATCAAAATTTGACATTCATCTTTGTGTATATATGTTGTTCATCTTTTTATTAGCAAGGTCCAAGATAATCTTATTTATGGAATATAATGCATTTAAACGGAGTTAAATCAGTGAATATACCAATGCATTAGTAACATATTTAATTAGAATATTTAATGATAGAATGGTGGATGTTAACGTACACAATTAACATTCTAACTATAGTCACTTAGGCGTTTTGATATGCTTTTAATTCAAATTCTTATTGGCTAGTACATTATGGAGGAATGAGGATTAACAGGTAGAAGTACGGTCTTGCTTATATCCTATTCTTTAAAGATTTTGCTTGTGAGATTATTATTTGTACGAAATATGTTATTGTATTTGTATTATGAAATATAATATTTACTCGTAAAATTATATCGAATATATTATTATTGTTATATTCCGCAAGATGATTTACTTGAAAATGAAGTAGATTTTTTTTTATAAAAAAAAAACACCAATGATAAGAAGCAATGATGTCGGCATGTGCTTGAATGAATTATAGTTTATGTAAGGCAAAATCCATCGGCAGACCCCTTAAGTACACATTATATTTCACTTAGGCACCTCAAGTGAACGGGTTACATTTTAAACACCTAAAGTAGACTTAAAGTGTGTCACTTTGGCACCTTTTGCCTTGTTGGCAAAACGCATGCGGAACACTCCGCAAAGGCGCATGAAAGCCTGTTTTTTTGCTGATATGGCATATAAATGACCCCCAACGATAATATACCCATATTTCATCTTCTTCTTCATTCCCAAATCAAATTTTAACTCTAATTTATCACTCTTCTTAGAATTTTTTAATAAAAAATTTCTCTCTTCTTCATCTTCTTCTTCAATTTTTCAAAAGTTTGAACTTTTTCTTATTTTATTCGAATTGAATTAGACAATGTCAAGCTCGTCGTCCATGGCTTTTTGTGAAAAAGATTATCGCTATTGTAAATGTGGTAATGAAGCATTACTAAAGACTTCTTGGACTCAACAAAAATTCGGTCGTAGATTTTTTACGTGTAAAAATTCAAAGATAATATTTTTTACTTCTTAACTTAATAAGTCGATTAATTATTAATTTTATAATTATTTTTGTTATTAATTTTGTAGAAATTGAACGGGTGTGATTACTTTGATTGGTATGAAGAACGACACTCTTCACAAGCAAATAGGGTGATTTGGGGTTTGTTGAAGAAAGTTAAGTCCTTTGAAGATAAAGAAAATCGAACTAGAAGATATAATATTGTTGGTGTCGTTGCTACTTATTTTTTGTTGTGGGGAATATGGACATTGAAGTCAAATTGCTAAAATTTTGCCTTGAAGTTTTGATGGCCTTGAAGTTAGGATTGCCTTCAAGTGTTGAAGTTGCAAAATGACTTAAATTCCTTCTTATTGTCATGAAGTTTAGGTGTATTTGGTGGTGAGTATTAAGCCTTGTTAGGTTTCGTTTGTTGATGTAATGCTGGTCTTGTAAGAATGTTACATTTTGATGAAATGAAATGTTTATTTTGATTCTAAATACTGTCAATGTTGGTCTTGTAAAATGAAGTATCCAAATAGAAAAGCAACAACACCAACAATGTTTTACTATATGCTCCATAGTGAGCTGATATCAATACCAACAACAACTAACTATACGCTCTTATTGAGCTGCAAACACTACCACCAACAACTTCATCTATACACTCCATATTGAGCTGAATGCAACAACAACAACTTCATCAATACGCTCCAAATTGAGCTCAAAGAAACACTAACAACAAGCTCATAAATATGCTCCATATTGAGCTCAAAGAAACACCAACAAGAGGTTCATAAATATGCTCCATATTGAGATTCAGTTAACGCTAAGTAATAGTCCAAAAAACATGCTCCATATTGGAGCTCACAGTTTGCCTGATACTACTTAAAGAACCTGAATTTGCAGGTTTCAAAAACTAAAGAACTAGAATGTTTACTTTAAAAACTAAATTGATTTTTTGGTACTGCACATTACACAATAGAATCACAACACACCATCAGACTAAAATGCTTCTTCTTGACTACTTTTTTTTTGTTGGCCATCTGCTGCAATTGATTAGTGGTTACCGCATCTTTATTTTTCCATTTCAAGCCTCTAGGCTTATAATCAACATCAACCCCTATAGAATTTGCATCCTTGTAAGTTGTACCACTTTGTAGGATCATTTGACTTGATGTCTCCGGCTATTTTTTGAAGAAAAAAGAAGGATCAATAAACATTATATATATGCCTTTTATTTTTAAAGAAATAATGTGAGTTAACTTACATTCAGTATTTGGGTTGCCCTTTCACTAGTGTAGATCCCAAATCCAGCATTCTTTGACCTTTTTGATCCACCTTCATCAACATCCTTTGTGGTTCCAACTCTTCCCCCTTCTGCCCAATAGTTACTCTACTTCTAGGAGGTAGTTGACTCTTGATTCATTCTGTAACAGGAATTCTTGTATCACCACAAAAGGTTGTATCACCACAAAAGGTAGATTTTGTAGCTTCTTTCAAGCTTCTAACTCTGCTTGTATCACCATAAATTGTAGTTGAAGATGCAGGTTGACTTGAGCTACATGATGCGGATTTTTTTGAGGTTGAAGGTGCAAGTTGACTTGATCTACATAATTTTGATTTTTTTGAGGTTGAAGGTGCAGGTTGGCTTAAGCATTTAGGCTGACAGCTTTCTTGTGAATTTTGACCACTAAACTGAAATTCTTGACTATGCGTTTGTGTATTGGGATCAGGAATCTATAAAATCATAGCACATCAGATAATAAGCTATAAAATCAACATAAAAAATAAACTTCTAAAATCAAATAAAAGTGAGTGTTTTACCTTGTAAAATCTTCTATTATGGCCTTGTTGATGACACTTGGAGCATGTTATTTTCTCACCTTTTTTTGACATCTTTCCAAATTTTTTTACTGGTTCCCCTTTGCCTTTTTTCCTATTTTTTGAAGGTCTGACAGTTAATTTTTTAGATTCAGGGGGTTCAATCTTTGAATTGTTTGTCTCAGGCTACATTTTCATATTGGAGATTGGTTGGATAAAGTGATTATAAGCCTCCGTGAAGGTTTTCTTCTTATACCAATGTTCCACATAAGGTCCAGGATCTTTTTCAACATGATACAAAACACAAATGACATGTTGGCAAACAATGCCTCTCAACTACCAAATTCTACAACTACATGACCTATAAGTCACGTTCACAGTATGCCTATGCTCCCCTTCTCCAATCTCAAATACAACATCAGCATTCCAAAGCACCTTGCAAGCCCTAGCACTGTCCTTATTCTCCTCCAAAATAAGTCTAGCCATAGGTGCAATATCACATATCCAAGTATTGACAAACTTAATCATATCTACAGTTCTAGTTATGATTTTTCTCCTAATTTCCTCCAACGTGATAATGATAGATTTATGTTTAGGGACTAAGATCCATGAATTAAAGGTCTCACACATATTATTCTCAACAACATCACACTTATAATGCTCTTTAAAGAATGCCCTAACCCATGACTCCCTAGGATAATGCAGCAAATCATCAATGATATCATTACCTTGCCTACAAATTTGGTTCATGTAATCAAGTTCTTCTTTAAACTTTACTTTAAAATTTGTCTTTGAGCATTTTTAAAACTGTTTTTTCTCTCTTCTCCCTTCCACTCTTGACTCCAGTTAGCCCAGATGTGTCTAGAACATCTTCTAATTTCAGCATTTGGTAACAACTCAAGAACAGCAACATGAAAATTCTATATACAAAAAAAATAGTTAAAGTACTTGACAAAAAAATTCTATTTTTTAATTAATTGACAGTTAAAAAAATATCAAATATTACCTTTTGCATATCAGTCATCACAGTAAGACCTGCTCCAGTACCCAACTGCAGATCCTCTTTCAAGTAGTTGACAAAAAACTCCAACTATGCTTGATTTTCTTGTCTATAATAGCCCAGGCTATAAGAAACATCTGATTGTTTCCATTCTTTCCAACTGCAAATAGAAGTTCACCCTTACAAACACCCTTTAAGAAACATCCATCAAACCCTATAATTTTTCTACATCCTTTCATCCATCCCTTTTTCAATGCATCAAGACACACATAGAAATACACAAATAAATTTTTACCTGAGACAGTTTCACTGTCCATTCTCAGCCAAACAGAACTGCAGGATTTATTTGTTTGATCATCTCAGCATAATCACATAATCTTACAAATTTCAAGTTTCAGTCCCCAATGACCTCTCTTAGGACCTGTAACTTTGCCCTATAACAAATTGTTCTACCTACATATAATTTTAATTTTTTTCTGCATAATTTTTGTATTTTCCAAATTTTCAAAGATGGTTGTTTACTTATTTCATCCCTAAATATGTCAGCAACAAACTTAGTTGTACACATCTTATTCTTGTTTGATGTTGTACACTTATACACTGAATTATAATTCTTAATCAAAAAATTATCAGAGTCTTTGTCAAGTGAACCACAACACAATCAGTTGCATTTTGTCTTGAATTTGCACTTAACCCTCACTCTATGAGTTTCATTAGGTTTTAAGATAATCTGAACTCTATTTTCCACTGCACACCTTCCCAAAATTTTTCTAAATTCCTTAAGACCATTAAGAATCATACCAAGTTCAAAAACAACAACACCATAATCATCATCAAATCTGATTTTATTACTTCTTCTTCTTCTTGGAAAATCAACACCAACAACATCTTCATCTAACAAATCAGTGCTATCAGCACTATCACAGTCTGAACTATCAATATACTCTTCATCGCCTCCTAATCTACCCACATATCTATCTTTCTTATTTCTGTCAATGTCTTGAAAATCATTATTAATACCAGCTTCACCTACTGGTATTTCTTCTCTTGATTTGAATTTTTTTCTTGAATTTTTTTTGCTTCTATTTTCAGCCCAAAAGGCTCTCAACTCTTCATCAATGTCTGAATCATCCTCATCAGGGATATCATCACCATTCAGATTTGATTCACTACTGGAAAAATCTGTTTCATCACCATTCAGATCTTTATTAAGACTTCTATTTTCATTCTCATCACTGCCTATATCAACTTCATCTTAAGACTGTGACACTACTAAAAGAGGCACAACATTTTTCACAACATCAACATCTTCATCAATGTCATGAAAAATATACACATCAAGCTCATCACCATATTTTAACTCCTTCACAAACTCCAGTAATTGACCATCACAAGTGATTTGAACTAAACCCCCACCATCTATATGTTAACAATAGAACCCCTTAACTTTTGAATACCCAAGATCTTTGGTGTAGAAAAGAAATTCAACAAGACTGAAATGGATTTTATCAATAGCAATGACAAAGATATCTAACTTATCTTTATAACTAAGATTAAGGTCGGATACAATTGTTTCTCCATGATGAAAACAGGTCAAAATATAGTTGTCCATTTTTATAACAAATCCCCAAAGATTCTGCACAAAAGAAAATATCCAAAATACCCTTAAATTTAAAAGTACCAAAATAACCTTATATTATCAGTGAAATCTCCAAAATAAACCCTAAATTAGTGAAATTTCCAAAAAACCGATAAAAAAACTCCTACTTTATAACTGAAATCACAAAAAACCCCTAAAAACATAAATTCAATCCAACACTATAATTTCAAGCGGAAAACAGTCCAAATAGCAAGGAAAAATATAAACTTAAAAGAAAAAGTGTAGTTCGACCTTCAATTTCTTCAACTATAAACTAGATTTCTTCAAATTCGTCACTGGAATGAATCTACACTTTCATGCAACTATTGTACCTGCAAAATTCACCGTAAATAGTTACAAATCACTAACATTAAAAGAAGAATCGAAGAGAAAATGAAAAAAATCAACAAGACGTCCAAAGGGAAAAGGAATAGAGTTTCAATCGGATTTGAAAATGGCAAATTGATTTGGGGATTTTCTGATTTCCCCCCTTTTAGTGGATGTGGATGACGTGGAAAGGAGTTGGTACGTGGCATGTTTTAATTGGCGTACAAAATCCACGTGCCTGAGTTTTGTTTTAATTAGGCAAAAAGATGCCAAAGTGACACATTTTAAGGCTTCTTTAGGTGTTTAAAATGTAACCCGTTCACTTAAGGTGTCTAAGTGAAAGATGATGCGTACTTAAGGAGTCTGCCGATGAGTTTTGCCTTTATGTAAAGAAGCAGGTCATATGATCAACCCATCCAGGCAATCACCCAACTATACCTGCCTTTCTATTGAAGTCATCATTCGATATGAATTTTAATTAATTATTAAAATAAGCCATTCAATTTCGTTCAACAAAATATATTCTAACATTTTAATCAAATTCATTTAGTTTATTTTTTTTAAAAGGTTATCCAATACTTGGCGATGATGTACTTGATTTCTCAATCTGGTTTGACGACTCTATTAATAAGTTTATCAGTTAAGCTGGATTATTTGACTAATAGACATTATGCTTTGTGAAATTTGTTTTTGAGGCACAATACAATTGTGTGCTTATCTTGAACTTATTCTACCATGAATCATTTGATTCTTGTTGAAATGGACAACTCAGGACCTTGTGTTCGGTAATTCTTGCCCCATATCATCATTCACTTGACATTGCCCAAGAGGCAACTTGAAAAAAAAAGCCTGAAAAATAAAACAAAATTGTTCGATGCATTAATTCTTCCATTATACACAGTTTGATTTGATCAGACTACAAGAGTCAATTATTCGCAGTTTGATCTTCCATTGCTGATAGAGATTATTTTTATAATTTAAATTCATAATTTTTTAATTACATAATAAAATTATATGAGTTACTCCAAAACCCCTTTCGAGCTCGAAAAATAAAGAAAAATATAAAAAAGTGATTGAAGAGGGCATGATAAACGTGGGCCATATAAGAATGCGTGAGCCGTAGACTAGCTACCGTTGCCAGTGTCACCGGCCAAGCCGCCCCACTTGTTTTAAAAGCTCACCAACCAACCTAAGTTATTCTATGGTATTCTGCTTTCTTTTTTAAATTCTATTTTACAAATAATGCACATTTTGACACCAAGCATGGAGTGAGTAGATGCTGACACTCTTTTATTTTTTATCGATAAAAAAAAGATATTTTTTAATATTTAATTTAAATTTAAATTTTTATTTCTTTTTAATAAAATATTTTATTTATTTTAAAATATTTGTTGTTCTTAATAAAAATATCTATTCAAAATGCTTTTCATTTAAAAATTTAAGATAAAATTAATTAATTTTATTTTATACTATTTATTTATAAAATTATAAAAATGCCTCAATTATGGCACACATAGTCTTTAAAGACTAATATTTTTTTGTTAAAGTACATTTATTTTGAGATATGGGAGAAACTATATTTGATAGTGTATGTAATATTATTAAACTGGTACCGTGTACTTTCAAATCCGTATTTTAAAGGATGGGGTCTCTTTTAATATTTTATTCCATCATTTTCAACTATGCATTTGTTTTTTCGTATAATTTATTAGTCTATCGTCTACTTCTTATGAACGTTAACATTTTACTAACGCGACCTTACTTTCTTTCCTCTCAACAATTAATTATGCACACAATGAATTATTTAAATTTCATTATTTTTTACAGTACAGTAATCAATATGGATGCTACAGACTAGATTACAAGTGTCCGTATAGAAACCACTAGTTCACAATTTAAGACTTCATTGTCACAAATTCAATTATTCGTTTTTACTGCTCCCTTCGTCCCATTTTATTCGTCCCAAATTTTTAAATTTGGTGTTCCATTTTACGTGTTCTTTTTTACTTATCAAGATAAGACAATTTTTCTTTTCATATTTTACCCTTTGCATTAATTATTTTTTCTTTAAATTAAAATGTAAACATCATTTAATAGTGGTGCTATGGTAAACTAACTATGCTATTTATTATTTTTCTTAATAGTTGTGTCATCTCAATTTGGGACGAGTAAAATTAGACGGAGGGAGTAACATTTTTAAGTCTTCTTACATATTTTGAAAAAAGGAAAGAAGCAGGATTGGGCAAGTTGAAAGTTTCGAAAGGATGAAATAATTTACCCTGAAATAGATATATTACGTTCTGATCTTGAAAATGAAGAATTGTTTTGTGAGAAAGTCATTTTTTTTTTTGGAGTAAATGCATGAGATGTGAATTAAAATTAATAAAGCAAGTCCATACTTACTATTTTTTTGTTTAAAACATAATACTTTATTTTACTTTTTAGTCACTTTCGAAGAGAATAACTTTTTTTCCTTTTTAGCAGTATTTTTATTTCAATAATTTTACGTACATGTCTAAAATTATAATATTAAAAAATATTTTGGTAAGTATTGACAGAACTTTTAATTTAAGATAATAATAAAAAAGTTTGAATAGATGCGCAGTTATCAGTCAATATTTGGATCATTACAGACAAAGCATTTTCAAATTTTCCTTATTACCACAAAAAAAAGAGAAGGGAAAATCTTCAGATTTTCCAAATCCCAAGGGCAATCTCGTCATTTAGTGGTTCCGCAGACAATAAACATAAGGAAATTGCAAATGAGATTATGAGAAACATAAAATTGGACAGACGTTACTCCTAACTGGCCAACTTTTTGTCTCTTTCTTGTCTTTTTTGCCCCTGCATTTTTGTTCTTCTCCCCTACTATAGCTCCTCATACAACAGCGGAGCATATCAGAGAGCCAAAAAAACATTCCGGAGAAAGAGAGATCTAAACCCAATATTGGGTTAATTCAGAAAAATGTAAAGCAAGTAATAAAGGAGTTTAATCACTTTTGCTGCTGCTGATCCCGATTTTTATTGCATTTTCTTGGTAATTTTTATTTTCTTCATGATCATGTCTGTGTTATTCTATTTTTAACTCTAAAATCTACTCAGTGTGAGTTTTTGTTGACTTTTAGTCAACCCCTTTATGGATTTCTAGTTGTTTCTTGTTTAATATATGATTTTTGACTTTTGCGTCTTGATTAAGGTACTACTTTTTGGTCCGGTTTTCTGATAATTTAACTTCCTTTTTTTTTTTTTTTTTTTTTTTGTGTGTGTGTGTGTGTATGATCTGCAAAGTTTGCTAATTTTCATGTTGAAATCTTGGACTTAGATTTTAGTTTTTGATTACACTTAATTTTCATTTTGAACTTTGTGGTTTTATTCCTTCATCTTCATTTTATTGCCGTTGTTACTTACAGGGACTAATAGATCAAGAGGCCATATTTTTTTCCTGGCTTACGTTTTGCTTAAAGTTTGGACAAAATTTGTAGGAGCAATTTGCATAATTTATATCATGTATCTTGGATTTGGATTTCAGTTATCAGGTATATTACTTCCTAATCAGTGATTTAACAGTATAATTGTCCTGTGTTACACCAAATTATCATTTTAAACTGTGTGGTTTAGTTCCTTAATCTTTCTCCTCTTGCTGTTATCTGCAGGGACTAATTGAATTGGGTGTATCAGAGTTGTAGTATATTATTTTTGTCCTGACTTACATTTGCTGAGTTTGGACTTTTGAGGAGAAATCTGCATAATTTGTAATATAAAGTTGGAAAGATGACAACTTTATTGCATCAAGATTCTCGACGTATGTACTCTTGGTGGTGGGATAGTCACATTAGCCCGAAAAACTCAAGATGGCTTCAGGAAAATCTCACAGGTACTTACTGCTAAACTCTTCTACTTTGGAATTTTGTATCTGTACAACTCTTTTCATTGTTTTCTTATTCTGGAGTTATCTTAGGAGAAATCTAGGTTGTCATCAATGGAAGAATTAAGTATTCTAGCTCGATCGATCTTCATTTCACGAAATAAAGATTACTTAGCATGACGCATTGATTTCCTGCCCACGTATCATATGAATTCATTATTGTCTAAATTGTTGTCAAATAATTGAGAAGAGCTGTTGGTGAGTTAGATCAGACGTAGTACTCTTTTTTTTTTTTTTAATGGGAAGTTCGCATGATGAGAAATGGTAACATCGTTTTAGCGGTAGAAAAAGACTTGCATAAATAGTGACATCTGTTGGTCACAAAGTGGAGTTGTTGTTCAATTCTTAAGATGCACTTGATGGCCTTAAGCCTCAATGGTGGTGCATTTCAGTTTATAAATTTTGCACACCACATTTCTTGATATGACTCGACAACCATGAAATGTGGTTTCCCTTTTTCCTCTTAGTAATTTCTTTCTCATATGGTGATTCTGAATTACTACTAATACAATTTGTTGTTCCCTTTGCTAGATATGGATGCCAAGGTTAAAGGAATGATCAAACTCATAAATGAAGATGCTGATTCTTTTGCAAGAAGAGCAGAGATGTACTATAAGAAGCGTCCAGAGTTAATGAAATTTGTTGAAGAATTCTATAGAGCATACCGTGCATTGGCTGAAAGATATGATCATGCAACTGGGGTGATCCGGCACGCCCACCGGACCATGACAGATTTAGGACTTGGGGACGATTCACCTGCAGGTTCTGATCCTCAAACACCGGAGCTAACCCCAATGCTTGGTCTTTTTGAACCTGATGAGCTACAGAAAGATGCTGTTGGAGTGGCTGCATCTCATACTCATGATCTCAAGAGCAATGGAGCATTCTCAGATGAGTCAGTGATGAAAAGAAAAGTGTTCAAGCAGCGCAATAATTTGTTTGGATCTGGAGACCAGGGAAGGTTTGCTGACGGAAGGGTTAGGAAGGGTCTGAATTTTAGCGAGGCAGAGGAGAAAGGAGTGCAGAACAATGAGACCAACAGTTTTCAAACTCGGACACTTCCAGATTCAGAGCGCATGGTTGAATCTGAGGAGATTCTGATGTTAAAGAAAGCTCTTGCCCAAGTGGAAGCTGAGAAAGAAGCAGGCCTTATCCAGTACCAGCAGACGTTGGAAAAATTATCTCACCTGGAGTCAGAAGTATCTCGTGCCAGAGAAGATTCCAGAGGGTTTGGTGAACGAGCAAGCAAAGCTGAAGCTGAAGCCCAGACCTTAAGGGATGCACTTTCTGCATTGGGAGCTGAAAAAGAAGCTAACCTTCAGCAGTATCAGAAGTCCTTAGACAGGATTTCTGAGTTGGAGAATACCGTGTCCCATGCTCAAGAAAACTCTGTTGCAGTTGGTGAAAGAGCTAGCAAGGCTGAACTTGAAGCCCAATCTTTAAGAGAAGATCTTGCAAAGGTAGCAGCTGAAAAAGATGAAGCTCTTAAGCAGTACATGCAATCTCTTGAGATGATAGCAAAGCTGGAGAACAAATTGCAGTGTGCCGAAGACGATGCGAAAAAGTTAACTGAGAGAGCTGAAAAAGCAGAAAGTGAGATTGAACTTCTCAAACAAGACATCCTAAAATTAACTGGGGAAAAAGAAGCTGCAGCTCTGCAGCTCCAGCAATGCTTGGAAACCATCTCCACTCTAGAGCATAAGCTTTCTTGTGCCAAGGAGGAGGCCCAAAGGTTGAATGCAGAGATCAATGATGGAGTTGCCAAGTTAGAAGGTGCAGAAGAGCGCTGTCTTTTGTTAGAAAGATCCAATAAATCTCTTCACTCAGAGTTGGAATCTCTGACAGTGAAGATGGGTGTGCAAAGTCAAGAGCTTACAGAAAAACAGAAGGAACTGGGATCGTTGTGGACTTGTGTACAAGAAGAACGTTTGCGTTTTGTGGAGGCTGAAACTGCTTTCCAAACTCTGCAGCATCTTCATGCCAAAGCTCAGGAAGAAATGAGGTCTCTTGCTTCAGAGCTTCAGAACCGGTTACAGGTGTTAAGGGATTTAGAAACTCATAATCAAACATTGCAGGGTGAAGTCCAGAAGGTTAAAGAGGAGAACAAGAACCTCAGTGAGATAAATGTATCGTCAGCTATATCCATGAGTGATATGCAAAATCAGATATCTAGCTTAAGTGAAGAGAAGGGGAAACTCGAGGTAGAGGTTGAGCTTCGAATGGACCAAAGAAATGCTCTTCAACAAGAAATCTACTGCCTTAAGGAAGAACTTAAGGATCACAACAAGAAGCTGTTATCTATTGTGACACAGGTGCAGGCAGTGGGCCTTGACCCAGAATGCTTTGAATCATCCGTGAAGGAGCTGCAGGATGAAAAGTCAAACCTCAAAGAAACCTGTGAGAAGGAAAGAAGTGAAAAAGTAGCTCTTCTGGAGAAGCTACAAGTGTTCGAAGAGCTTCTTGAGAAAAACTCCATTCTGGAAAATTCACTGTCAGATTTGAGTGCTGAACTAGAAGCTGTGAGAGGCAGTTTAAAGACATTAGAAAACTCTTTTCAAACTCTTCAAGAGGAGAAATCTGCTCTTCTCGGTGACAAAGCTACTTTAACAAGTGAGCTACAGGTGACCATTGAGAATCTGGAAAAAGTCTCATCTAAGAATACTGTTCTGGAGAATTCCCTTTCTGATGCTCATGCTGAACTTCAAAGCTTAAAGGTAAAATCAAAGAGCTTAGAGGAATCATGTGAAGTACTAGTCAAAGAGAAAGAAGATCTTGGCCGTGAAAAGGAAAACCTATTTTCTCAGTTGCAAGCTGCACAAATTGCACTGCATGATCTGGAGGGAAGGTATTCAGGACTGGAACAAAGGCATTCAACCTTGGAGAAAGAGAAGGAATTGACACTTCATGCATTAGAAGAACTGAGGATTTCTTTGGATGGAAAAAACCTTGAACATGACAGTTTTGTCCACGTGACTGGGGTACAGTTGGCTGGCATGGAATCAGAGATGCATATTTTGCAGGAAGAATGTCAATTAAGAAAGCAAGATTTTGATAAGCTTCTAGAAAAAGCTATTGAGTCTGACATTCTCAACTTCACCTTAAATACATCTTCCCGAGATCTTGAAGGAAAGGGTTCTTCTTTGCTGAGCGATTATCAGAAACTTTTTGAAGCATCTACATTATCTAAAACTCTGATTTCTGATTTAAAGCAGAAGAAAGTTGAACAAAAAATGGAAATGACATCCTTGTTTGATCAAGTTAGTGTTCTGAGAAATGGGATATTCAAGTTGCTGAAGGCTCTTGACATTGTTCCAAACCATGCATGTCAGGACATGAAAGACCAAGTACATCTTGACCATATTTTACATAGAGTTGAAGTCTCTAAAGAATCCTTCTGCAAAGCTGAGGAAGAAAATCACCGGAGGGCTATTCAGATGAATGTTCTTGTCACATTGCTGGAGCAATTAAAAATAGAGGTGCAGGCTCTTGATGCTGAAAAAACAATTATTAGCCAGGAGTCGCATTTCAAATCGGAGCAATTGTTGGCGTTGCATAGTGAAGCTGCTGCACTCAACGAGGTTAGTAAAGAACTGAAATTGAAAATAAGGGAGAAAGATCATACAGAGGAACTGCTAGGAATTGAAAATTGTAACCTGGCAAAAGCATTGCAGTTGGCAGAAGATGAGTTGAAGACTGTTAAAAGTATGATGGATCAGCTCAATTTTCAATTAAATGTTGGCAAAAATCTGTTGTCTGGGAAGGACACTGAGCTTGAGGGAATGGAACAGAAGCTTTATCTTACTGAAACTGAGAAAGCTGTGTTGCATCAAATTTTGAAGAATGAAGCTGCTGCACTCAAAGAGGGTAGTGAAAAGTTGAAACTGATAATAACAGAGAAAGATCATAGAGGGGAGCTGTTAGAAATTGAAAATTGTAATCTGGTAAAAGCATTTCAGTTGGTAGAAGATGAGTTGAAGACTGTTAAAAGTATGAAGGATCATCTCAATCTTCAAGTAAATGTTGGCAAAAATCTGTTGTCTGAGAAGGACACTGCGCTTCAGGTTATGGGACAGAAGCTTTACCTTACTGAAATTGAGAAAGCGGTGTTGTATCAAATTTTGATGAGTGAAGTCACTGCACTCAAAGAGGATAGTGAAGAACTGAAATTGCAAATAAAGGAGAAAGAACAGAGAGGGGAACTGCTAGAAATTGATAATTGTAACCTGACAAAAGCATTGCAGTTGGCAGAAGATGAGTTGAAGACTGTCAAAAGTAGGACGGATCAGCTCAATCTTCAAGTAAATGTTGGCAAAAATCTGTTGTCTGAGAAGGATACTGAGCTTCAGGGAATGGAACAAAAGCTTTATCTTACTGAAACTGAGAAGTCTGTGTTGCATCAAATTTTGAAGAACTTGAGCAGAGAACTTATTGGGAGTAAAATAATTATGGAGGACCAAGAAAAGAAGATCCTGAAGTTGTGTGCTGACAGTAGCCAACTGCGCACAGAAAATGCACGGCTTTTTGAGGCCAGTCAGTTATTGCAGGAAGGACTTCAGCAATCGCATGGAGAGCTTGAGAAGCTAAAGATGCAAGAGGAAGTCTTGCACTCTGAGCTCCAGAAGCAATTGAATGAGATTGAGACATGGAAGTTAGAGATGGATGTGCTTTTAGGCGAGTTGCAGATCTCAATGTTCTATAATATCCTTTCGGAGCAGAAGATTCATGAGCTTGCAGAAGCATGTCAAAGCTTCGATGTCCAAATCACTTCTAAGGATAAGGACATTAAACTTCTGAAAGAAAATGTGAGCACTTTGGGTACTGAAAATGAAGACCTTAACACTCAGTTAGCAGCATATGGACCTGCAATCTTCTCTTTGAACCAGTGCATTTCATCCCTAGAAAAGCACTCCTATTTGCATGGGAAATCCAAATATCCTGATAATGAGGACACAAAGGTAACTACTCGGACTCAAATGTCTCCTGCTTGGCTTCTTTTAGATGGACACTAAAATAAGTAAATATCATATAAGAAAGCTCCCGGAATTAATCTCGTTTGTTAAAATGCTAATTGGGTGCTGATATGTTGTAGAATAATGTATGTTTGTGTCTGTGTATATATGTGAATATGCGACAGGATGCTTCTCAATTGAATAAAATACTTTCTCAGATTGCGTGGAATTTATTTCAACAGTTGTGTCATCTTTTATCCTCTCCATCCATCCGCGTTTGGTAAGTTGCAAAGTTGCTCTGGCACCATCCTGTCCAGATGGCTTTTTCCATCTTGCATTTTCCTCCTAAATCATGTTGCATCCTGTCTAGGTTGCCTTAGTAGCCGTTTGACCATGAAAACTAAAATTTTTTGGAGTTGGAGTTGAAGTTGGAGTTGAAATTGGAGTTGGAGTTGTGTTTGGCCATGTCTTTTTTGAATTTTTTTTTTGACTTTTGAAAAAGCTTTTTTAAATATGATTTTATGCCCTAACTTTTACAAACTATCAAAGTCACCCAACTAAAATTTACCTACTAATGGAAAAAGAACACAATTAGCCACTATTATAAAAATAATTACATATGCATGACCATATTTAATGAATTTCAATTATGACATATATAATATTTACATTAATAGCCGTTTTTCATATTTGAAAATTTTAAATATGGATGTTATATTAACAAATCTCTGCTTCCTGTTTTTTAGGTAACAAATATTATCTTTCAAACAAATTTATTTTTTTAGGAATTTATTTAATTTATTTCTTTCATTTTCCGTTTGTAAAAAATAAGAAATGATGAGTTGTTATTAAATTTTAGGGTGCCGCTAATTTATTTCTTTAATTTTCTTATGCATGAAAGATTTTACTGTGTGTGAATAAATTATTTCTATGTAAAACATGCTTTGCATATTTATGGTATATTATATCATATACCATAAATATATAAATATGCTTAGTATGTTTCTTTATACTTTGTATTTTTATATGTGTGTATATGATATATACATGGTATAAACTTCATCTATAGCATCCTTTGTATATTTATATTATAAATATGCTTAGTATGTTTCTTAATAATTTGTATATTTATATATGTGTGTATATGGTATATACATGGTATAAACTTTATATATTACATGCTTTGTATATTTCTATTATAAATATAATACTTTATATATTTATGGGTATAAATATAAATTAGCAGTAAAATAATATCTTAAATAAGGAATAAAAATAATGATGAGAGAGAAAAAGAGATATATATTAATTAGGATAGCATTAAGTTTGGAATTATAATTATATTATTCTTTAAAACTGCTATATACGTAATATTGAAAAAATAATGTTATAAGGAGAGTTTTATGTAAAAATTTAAAAGATTGGGGTTATATGTAATAATAATAAAAGTTGGAATTGGAGTTGGAAAATTGTGAAAACAACAAAAACCTGTTTTCCCTTTTCAGAAAAATTTTCCGGAATTATTTTTCGAATTTTCATGGCCAAACACCACAATTTCCAACTCCGGAAAAATTTTCCGGGAAAAAGGGAAAAATTTCCATGGCCAAACGGGCCCTTAGATTACTTTCTCTAAAGTCACAGTAGAGTAGTCTTAGGTTTGTTCATTTCAGGCATCTTAATTTTAACAGAATGATGTGAACATGTCTTGAGAGCCTTCTGATTTTCACACACACATTAACTTATATGTGATAGAGCTCAATATTTGACAAATACAATATGTTGATCAGACTTGGGTCTTTTTTTCCTAGGATATTTTGGCTAGAAGATTGATTTTCCCTAGTGATATGTAGGGTAAAATTACCAGAAACATTGTAAACATTTGTGTACAAAAGTGGACCCCATGCATGATGCTCCTGCAATAAGAGACTTGGGGAAATTAGATTAATGCGGCCTTAGCACTGCATTCTAAAGGTTATTTAGAAGAATAGACCTTAGCAATATGTAGAAATTGAGGTTTTCTTTTTTCCTTGTATTTGTGAGATAAAGATTACATCTTGGCTAATTTTCAGGATATTGTAGTAGCGCATCCAGCTGACAGCCCTCATTGGAAGGATAGTGAAAATGCTGTAGCAACCGAAGCATTTTCTGATCTGCGTGAATTGGAAATAAGGGTTCAAGCTGTTGAGAAGGCATTGGTTGAAATGGAGCAGCTTGTAATGCAAGAAAATGTGAACATGCATAGCAAACTACAGGCTGCAATGCAACAGATTGAGGAGTTAAAGTCCGAGAGCAGCCTGCGTAGAAGAAATTCAGCACCTAAATCTGAAATCTTTGAGGGAGAAAACGGAATTTTGACCAAGGACATCATGCTCGACCATGTGTCCGAGTCTTCATCCTATAGAAATGACAGGAGAGAACAGGCTGAGACGAATAGTCTAGTTTTTGACCTATGGGATACTGTTGGTAAAATAAAGTTAGATGATACTCCAAATGCTGAAAATGATATTTATTTCAATGAACGTGTTATATCAGTGAAGAAAAAGTGCCAACGTCCTGCCTCGGATGTGATAGGTGAAAAGGATTTGGGTGAGGGCAAATTGAACGTCTCAAAGAGATCAACGGAGTCCATTCAAGAGGGAAACAAGAGGAAGGTCTTACAGAGGCTTGATTCTGATGTGCAGAAATTAACTAACCTTCAGATCACAGTACTAGACTTGAAGAGGGAACTTGAGATTACTGAGAAGGGAAAAAGGGGTAAAGCTGTAGCTGAGTCAGAAACTCTCAAAGGACAGCTAAATGAAGCTGAGGCTGCTATTCACAAGTTGTTTAATCTTACAAGTAAGTTGATGAAGAACAGCTTTGGTTCTGCTGATATGAAATCTGCACTGGAGCCAGAAGAAGAGATTGGAAATGTTAGTTGGAGGAGAATTTCAGAACAGGCACGAAGAATATCTGAGAAAATTGGGCGGTTGCAATTAGAAGTTCAGAAGTTGCAGTTTGTTTTACTGAAGCTCAACGATGAAAGACAAGGTAATAACAGGGTCCCAGAGACAAAGAGAAGGGTTCTGCTGCGAGATTATCTTTATGGTGGGGTTAGAAAAAACAAGCAGCGAAAGAAAGCACCATTTTGTGCATGCATCCAGCCTCCAACTCAGGGAGATTGAAGTTTTAACTGACCGTGTGCAGTTTACATATGTTAGTTGACTAGTTTATACTTCATTTTTCACTTGTGTCCATATACTTTTATAGTTACGCTATGAATGTATCCAGAACCTTAGCCTCTTGGAGAGAATTTGCTGTATATTCGCATCCAGCTAAAAGATGCAGCCTTTCATGTACGAGATCTTTTTCTTCTTTGCGCAAGTTTGACTCAAATAATTGGGTTGTCCCTGTACATATTATTTCTTCAACCTCAGTTGCTTTTGGACATGTGATTTGGTTCAAACCTCATTGGTAGTATGTATATTTTTCTGTTGGGTACCTTCTTGAAGAAAGCAGAATCTCTCTCAAAAGAAAACAGAAGTTACAGGTTGAAACACAAAGGTGAAGGAAGTACTCGTTTCATATATTATTGCCTCATCTCACGTTTATAATTTCGATTATTATTACCTACAGTTATTTCACAGGTACCTTGGCTTAACCTAGATTTTGTATCAAAGTTGAACTTTTTATTTGTGAATTGCAATATAGAGTATAGACCGTATAGATATGAGGGTTTTTTCCGATTTTTTTTTAAACTTTATTTCAAATACAACTCTAAATTGGTGTTTGGAAACAAGTAGAACTTGTTTTCACTTTTTACACTAGCACAAAAATTTAAAAACATTTTTAATTTATATCCATGGCCAAACACAACTCCAACTCCAAAAAGTTCTAATTTTCATGGCCAAACACCTGCTTAAATTTGTGGCTTAGTAAAATCCAGAGTACCAACCCTTACTAACCTAAATAATATATAAAGCATATGTTAACTAGTAAGTTTGATGTGAAAATTTTAGGAGTTGCCGACTTTAAGAACAAAGATCCATAAAACTCCTCAAGGTTTAACATTAGCTTAAATCTTATCACATTATTATAACTTTTTTTTGTTGAAAGAGGATTTATTCATTACTTAATATGCATCATAAGTGTTACAGAGTGACGGATATGACCCTAATGGGTCTGCATCTAAACTAGTAATATACACATAGTGGAGAGATCTGCCAAACAATGCCTAGCAAAAGGGTGCATGTTCGTCGACACCATACTAGAGTTTAAGTTAGTAGACTGCCTGACAAGGGAAGTTCTTTCTTTGTCTATTGCAATAGCCTTACGAATAAACAAAGGTGGAACTACCCATTATTAAAAAAACTGAGGTACTTCTTTCTTCCTTCCTTCTTTAGCTAAGATATCCGCCGCTCCGTTAGATCTCCTATCTTCATGGCGTATCAGCGTGTTCCCCAACTTCTGAAGAAGATCCCTGCACATAGAAAGCAAGTTATTGTCAGGTACCACTGCATCATTAAGAGCAGAAACTAGCATAGCAGAATCAGTAGCTATAGTTAGTTTATGACATTGCTTATTTTTTGCCATTTATAGTCCCAAGTACAAAGCTAAAGTTTCCGTGTGAAGTGGGAAGTGTGCAGTAAATTTAGCAGCAAAGCCGCAAATTCACTCCCCATGCCGATCCCTAAGTAATCCCTCAGCCCCTCCAACGTTAGTATTATAGTCAAAGAAACTATCAACATTAAGTTTCAACCCTTCTTCAGGAGGAATCCAGCAAGGAGTCTATGTGGAGGTCTTTGTAGTTAGTCCAGTTTTTCCTGCTAATAATTTAAACTCAATGGCCCTTTCCAGTGCTTGGTTAGCAGGGGTAGGGTTCCTTTTATTATTAAAAAGATTATCATTTCTGGACAACTAAATACCCTAAAGAAAAAACGAAAAAGCTTCACTCCAAGTTAAGTATTTGCCGAGCTTTAAATTTTTCATCCTACTACACTGGACAAGCCATTCTTTCATGGGTAAAGGCCGGTGACTATCTATAACAGGTATCATATTATTAATCTCCCAAAAGGCTAAGGTCGTACGACATTTTCGAAAGATATGGTCTATGGTTTCAGTCTGCTGGCAATGCATGCAAAGAACGCTAACAATCATGCCAAGTTATTTAAAAGGGATGCAGTAGGGAGTCTATTACGGTAAACTAACCATATGAGAAACTTAATTTTAGTAGGGCACTATAACTTCCATATCCATTTGAAATTCTCAGAAGAAGGAGTACTTCGATTTCCTTTACCCAGTAAGTAATGATAGGCCCTAGACGTTAAGAACTTACCATTTGTGACTAGGGAACATTTAGGTTTGTCCATCAATCCTATTTTGTCTGAAATAAAGGTTTCATAGATGTTAGTAATTATGTTCTCTGGTAGTACGTAGCCTAATGGACCAATATCCCAAGTACCTCTTTTGATAGAGTTGGATACCGTAGTGTCCTCCTCCCCAAAATTTAGCGGGTATTCTATTTGATTAATGATTGATTTTTTGAAAGTCGATCAAGTATCTTTCCAGAATTTGATACTCCTTTTATCCCCCAGATCCCAATTCATGTTTTCCATGCACGCATTCCACCCTTTGAATACATTCTTCCAAATACTACTGCTCGTTTTGGTGTAAACCTGAGTAGTTGGTTGGATTTCTTTATTCTTGGCATATTTATGGATTAAAACTGAGGCCCGCAATGACTTGGGATTTGAAAAAAATTTCCAACCAAGTTTCGCATGAAGGGCGTTGTTTTTAGCAGAGGTCTTTTGAAGGCCCAAACCACCCACTTCCTTAGGTGTAACTAGAATGTCCCAACGAACTAAATGAATTTTCTTTTTAACATCAGTAGTATCCCAAATAAAGTTACGTTGAATTTTATCAATAATTTTGCTATGGCAGCGGGCAATTTATTATGTTGCATTATGTGGGTAGGGATACTATTTAGACAGGTTTTTGCAAGCATAGTCCTACCCGCAATATTCATAAATCTGATTTTTCAACCTGCAGGCTTCTTCTTCAGATTATCTAGAATGAATTAGTAGTCTTGATTAATAGGCTTAACGTGAAAAATAGGAAAACCTAAGTACTTACGAAATTTCTCACAAGAGTCAATGTTGAAGATGGAACAAATATTCCTTCTCACAGTGTCCTCACAATTTTTGGAGAAAAGGATCTTAGATTTTTCAGCATTTATACTTTGACCCGACCATAGGCCAAAGTTAGTAACCGTATCGTTAATCCTAAGACAACTTTTTTTATTTGTAGTGAGATAACGACGATCCATGCTTAGATATTATTATTGGGTCCTATCTGTCTGCGTTGATGTCCTGGGTGATATTATGACTCAGGACTTCAATGCAAAGAATGAAGATGTACGGTGACATAGGGTCCCCCTGACGGATACCCCTAGACAGGCTAAAATACTCAGTTCTGGTTCCATTAACTAGGACAACCACAGAGCTTGTACAAATGCAAGACATGCTTAACTTGATGATGTTAGTAGGAAAATTAAAGTATTGAAGGGTATGGTGGATAAAAGAACATTCTAATTTATCAAAAGTTTTTTCGAGATCTATCTTCATAATGAGATTCCCCATTTTACCCTTTATTTTTTGAAAGTGCCTAGTAATTTCTTGAACTATTATTGCGTTGTCAGTTGCATGTCTATTTTTTACGAAACTAGTCTGACATAGGCCTATAATATTGTCCATCAAGGGCGTAGTCTCCTAGATATAATTTTGATAATAATTTTGTACGAAGTATTGCACAAACTTATAGGTCTGTAGTTCTGGAAGGTCTGAGCATTCTCACTTTTAGGAATAAGACAAACACGGGTATTGTTTATACTATCATAAATTTTTGAATCAGAGAAAACTCGATAACATAAATTATAAACAGAATGACAGATTATAACCTAGTGTTTCTGGTAAAAGTAAAGGTGAAGGCCGTCAGGGCCAGGGGCCTTAAAAGGTTGAAAAGAGAAAACCACCATTTTAATTTCAGCTTCAGTGGGTATTCTTGCTAGCTCTGCCTTATCTATTTCAGATAGGCAGATTTTTCCTTTAGGGATACTAACTTTAAGGGACTTTTGGTGGTTTGATTTAAAAATTTTATGAAAAAACTCATGAGTTTGAGCAATAATACCAGCTTGGTCATGAACATAGGAATTATCTTCCAGTCTTAGAGTCACTATTCTGTTTTTTCCTTCTAAGAAGAGTTGTCGTGTGAAAAAATTTGGTATTCGCATCACCCTCATTTAACTAGTTAACCCTCAATTTTAACTTCCAATAATCCTCTTCCATTTTAAGAATTAGGTTAAAATCCGCTATGAGGTCCCTTTCTAACTTCCTAAGGAACATATTGTGGTAGTAGTATCAAATTTTTGGATACCTTGGATTCTACGATGCAACTTATCCTTACGTTTGAAGATATTGCCTACCCTTGTGCATGCCCATGCAGAAACTTCCTGTGCAAAAAAATTAACAACCTTTTCGAGTAGTGGGTTATTACCCCCCCCCATGTTTAATAACATTAGCAAAATTTGAGTGTCTTTCCCATATTTTTTCTATTCTAAAGATTTTTTTACGCATTATGGGGTCATCTGCATACACAGTTAATAGTAGCGGATAATGGTCCGAATGTATGCGAGGTAAGTGGAGCACGTGGGCATTAGGATAAGCAAATAGCCAATCATTAGTAGCAAGTATTCTATCGAGTCTTTATAAAATAAGGGAACTACGATTTTTGAATCTCTTATTTAGCAATTATACTTACTTCCTTTAAAACCCATGTTGACGAATTCACAGTAATTAATCATATATAAAAAATCTAAAGAATGAGTGCGATCTACCATCTTAGCTCTTTTTTTTCTGAGCTGGATAAGACTTCATTGAAGTTTCCTCCTATTAGCCACTTACCTATAAAAGTATCCTTTATTTGCTTTAGGTTTCCCCATACAATCCTGCGTTTGTATCCATATGTGCTAGCATAAATACAGCTAAATAGCCATGAGTCATTTTTATGTCTTACCTTGACAATAGCTTGTATTTCTTGATCAGTGGTCATAATTTCATCCAGTTCAAGAAGTGAATTATCTCACAGTACTACCAGTCTGCCGGCATTCCCCACAACAGGAACTTCAATGACTCTATTAAAAAGGAAATCATTTGAGGAGGAGCAGGTGGTCCTGCATTTTTGTTTCAAGCAAAGCAATAAGCGGGGGATTGTGCCAGTCAACTAGAGATCAATTTTTTTTCTAAAATTTTGCCCATTTTCTCCCCTACAGTTCCATATGATTAAGTTTATGACTCTCTTTCGTTGTAGTGGGTTGATCAAAGAAACTTCCCTTGAGTAGTTCGTCAAGGGAGAGATAGATTCAGTAATGTCGGGTTCATGACTAACACATAGTTCCCGACTTGGGGATTGAATGGGCGATGGATGTCTAAGGATGTCTTTATTATATTTTGGGGATAGATAAGGATGAATTTCTTGGCGAACTTGTCGTTGAATACCATTACTTTTATATCATTTAAAACTGTTATTTCTGTTCTTGTTTCTCTCAATATCTCTAACGCTTCCTCTATTTCCTGCGTTGATGTGTTCACAGGTCTGGGATGAGATAAGGGATTGTTTAGAGGTACCTGCAAAGATGAGGCTATATTGTTTGGAACTTGGACTAGCACAGTCTCTAGCGGGCCACGAGGGCTCATCTGATTCTGCACATGGACCTTGCCCATTGATCCTTGCATTTGTCAGTGATGGTACAACGGGTCTATGTCCAAAAGTTGTGATAAGTTGGAAAAGACAACGGAGATACTGGAATTATCGGAGGCTGCTGCGTCTACTGTAATGGTATCATTGGGGTTTCCCAGGTGGGTATGTGAAATAAAGGAAGGGTTGGAACCAAAAAGCTGAGCGGTGGCTGGAGCATGGACGTCATCCAAAGGTGGTTGTTGTACAGCTCCATCGCATGCCTCATATCCTCCGACGCAAGATATGTTAGAAGCTCTGGAGTGTGGATGATGAGTATTACCTCTCTGTTCTTCATGAAGGCTGACATTACCAGGGCTTGACCTGGAAGAGCTATTTTTACCCAAGAATTTGGGTTCAGGTTAATCAAAGCTACGAGGGTGGAGTATATAGGAACGACGCTCTCCGGCCATCCTAACAACGGATAGAGGTGCATCGATTGAAGATAGATCTGGGTGTAGTTGGGAGTGTGGGGATTCATGGTTATTGGATCTGTTTGGTTTCTTCTGGTTGTTCTGCGATGAAGAGATCTACGACGACATCATGACATGTTTATTTATAGAAGGTTCTTTTTGATGTCCAGAGTTATGAGACACTAAGATGGTATTTATAGTTAATTTTAAAGTTCCTCAGATATTGGAAGAGGAATGGATAAGATATTTTGTGGGTCCTTCCACCAAATCTAGTAGTGTTGTACTGGGGATTTGCATATTGTTTATAGTATCTTTAATAAGTGGTGCTCTACTAAAAGTGTTATTTTGGCTTATTGATTTCGTGGTCACTGGATTTTTCAAGTGTGAGTTTTGATGACATGGCATCGAATTATTGGAGAGTGGGGTGGAAGGAAAAAAATTTGGTTTTTCACTGCCCCCTAGTAGTATTGTAGGGGCCATCGTAGACAAAGGGTCATTTACTGTTTGTTTCCCAAGGGCATTTTAGGAATTTTCTCTTTATTTCCTTTCCCCAAGCCAGTACTGGGAAGCATGGTAGCCGCCTTATGTTGCAGGTAATCAAAGGAATTTAAAACGGCAATGGACTTGTCGTTAACTATGGTTGGCGGACCATTATCCCTATCGGGATATTTGGGATTGGATGTTTGGGGTATTGTTAGCTCTTCATTTTTGATAGAATATTTATAGACTTGTTGTTTCAGGTACTTACCAGTCTCCGCGTTAAATTTTTTTACATTAATGCCTTCATTAGGTGTTCGGAGAGAGTTAGAAGAGATGGACTTACCTTTCTCCGTTGTTTGCTTTTTTTATTTTGCTTTAATTTATGGCGTCTATTGAAGGTAACAACTTTCCATTCCTGGTCTGCTATGGATTTGGTGCAGTCCATGTGTGTGAGGGACATATTTTTTTTCTCTGGAAGTGTTTGTGTTGGCTGAGGCATGACAGGGCACGTAGCCAGAGTGTATCCTATCATTCTGCATTTACTGCAAAGTATATCCTCCCCTTCGTAAATAATCTTTTGCTTCAGTTTGACTATGAAAATATGGGATTTGACTGGAACCCCTAGAGTAACCTCGACACATATACGGGCATATCTACCCCCCCAGTGTGGATGATGTACAAATATTTATTTTAACCAGCTTATCGAATTTGCTATCTATTTTGGACAGTATTGTGTGGTCGTAGTACTCTATTGATAACTCCGGAAGATGAATCCAAATTGCAAGGTAGTTTTCAATCGCTATGGATGCTACAAAGTTTGGATGCCATTTCTGTGCTGATAGAAAAGCTCCATTGATAAACCACGACCCTTTTTGTGTTGCTATGACCATGTGTTCTTCTTTCACGAATTTAACAATAAATTAGTTGTTTCCTAAGTCAATGAGTATCACCTTTTCAGTGGGATTCCGCAACAATTTATGTTTTTGTTTAAGATATTCATGACTGATTTTAATTTTTGTCAACTTTATTATAACCGAGTAGGACCACGGCTTATGTAATCTATCTGTGTCCTCTCTTGTCAATTGTATTCTATCGGGGTTCTGATCATCATCACACCCCATATCTATGTTCAGGTTGTTACTACTTTGTTGTATCAACTGCTCTGAGGGAACGACAGTGGATACCGACTGAAATATAGTATTTAGACAGTTCAACGTTATTTGTGGGCTACTTGGTATAGTCTCATGTTTAGGTTTATCCAAGATCATATGATCTGGCAGATCTGATTGGATAACAGTCATGGTAAATGTTTTGGTTAAGAATTTTGAGTAAGGACAAAAGGATTTTGTAGAGAGAAGTCAGACCTTCTCTCTCTAAAACATACATGAAAGATTCACATTATTATAACTTATTTGACAAGTTGAAGTACTTAGATTTTAAAGTTTCGTAGACTTAATCTTTCAAAGAATATAGGGAAAAAAATCTAAATAATCTTTCTTAGATAGTTAAATATAACTTATAGCAAAATTTTTAGTTTGTAAGTTGTAGCAAATTTTGATATTTAAAAAAATACTTTTATATTTAATTAAAAAAATAAAATATAAATTACATATAAGGAAAAACAAGATTGTATACCTATTAAAAAGGATGTCAGTTATTATAAGATGTCAATCATCTACCTTTTCCTCTCTGAGAAGGTTATTTCCTTCTTCATTAAATTTCTACGATTTTTTTCTCAAATCTTCATTATCAAACATTGAATTTTTTCTTCTTTACTATTTTCTTTCAAATTAATTCGCCAAAATTGTCTTCTTCTTCTTCTTCTTCTAAAAAAAAAAATACTTATATTAGTATTTTATTTAAATTGGACTTAAAGTGGATGGTGATAGATTACATTCTCGCTTGTGATGCATGAAGGAAGATGAGATGTCACTGATATTTTTTTTATTTTATTCAACTAATTATGTTATTTTATTTGTTCTATTCGAAATTCATATCGCTTTGTTGAACATAATTGAAATTACTTTTTTGAACATACCTCTACAAATTTTATTGTTTTAGTCAACACAATATAGTTCAAATCATTTTCATACCCTAACACGATTTCAATAATTTTAGTCTTGTTGATTTGAGTATAAGCAGTTACCATAAATTTTAATTTTTATTTGATGTGTATGTTTTGTGAGCATTAAAATTTGTTGAAATTTTTATATTTTATATCTTTACATTTCTACTCTAATTAGTCAACAATTTTGTATTATGAACAGTTAGACCTAAAGATTTTTCTATAGATGGGATTATGTATGATGCAGATACCAAGTATAAAGGATTGGTAAATGCAATAGCAAAACAACTCAAGATTAACATTACCTCAACTCAAATTGAGATTAAGTTTTTGATAAGTGATCGATTCTCGCCAATTATCATACACAATGAAATATGAGTAGAGACATGTCTGGTTCAAAAGAAGAATGTTGCAAATTTCTTCATTTAATATCGTTTTTTAGTATAATTGAAATCGTTTTTGTAAACATAACTGCATAAATTTTGTTGTTTTAGTCAACAAAACATAGTTCAAATTCTTTTCATACCCTAACACAATTTCGATGACTTTAGTCTAGTTGATTTGAGTATAAGCAGTTAGCATAGGCTTTTTTTTAATTTTTTTGATGTGTATGTTTTGTGAGAATTAAAATTTGTTGAAATTTATATATTTTTTTAATTCTTACATTTTTTATGTGTATGTTTTATGAGTATTAAAATTTGTTGAAATTTTCATATTTCATATCATTACATCTTTATATTGATTAATCAACAATTCTTTATTATATTTACAAGTAGAAGTAAAGATTTTTTTATAGATGAGATTATGTATGATGCAGACATCAAGTATACAGGATTGGTAAATGTAATAGCAAAACAACTCAAGATTAACATTAGCTCAATTCAACTTGAGATTAAGTTCTTGATAAGTGATCGATGTCCGTCAATTATCATACACAATGATAAAGGAGTAGAGGTATATCTGGATCAAAAGAAGAATATTGCAGATTTCTTCAAAAGAAAATTCATTGACACAATGTTGAAGGATATGACTATGGATGTAATAGTGTAGTACCGAATTCATTATTGATGAAAATAGTTTACATTCAACTAAAAGAACTTGGGAGATAGAAACTGTACCAATCTAGACATTAAACATGATGTCATTAGTTGCTTTTATTTTTCTATATACACATTGATTGTATTGTATTGTATGAAAGAGCTATATAACTTAGTATTTTATGAAAAAGTATATAATTGATGTCTCATATAATTTGATTAGTTGTTTTGTACTTCATGAAAAGATATATAAATTGATGTCTCATATGATATGATTGTTTTTTTTTGTATTATATAAAAATAATATAGAAATATGAAAAAGTTATATAAATTGATGTCCCATATGATGTGATTGGTTGTTTCGTATAATATAAAAAGATTATATAAAAAATGTATATAATATAAATTGTATTACAAATGATGTGATTAGTTATTTTGTATTGTATGAAGAAAATATATAAATTGATATAAAATTATAGCAGTGTATGAATTCAATATGTAATATGCTATTTTAAGTATCAGAGAAAATATTTTCTTTTTCAAATATTGGGCGTGTATTGAGGAAACTACATATTGCAAATATTTTTTTAAAATAACAATACATTACCATGACAACTTATTTGTCATATCTAATATCTCGTAAAACTTAAATCCACATGTAATTTACGTATATGTATTATACACACTCGTTTTACGATTCTTTTGATATAAATTCGGACAAAAAAATCTACAAATAAAATTCACTTCATCCACAAAATCTGATTGATATTCACTTGAATGTATATTTTTGTAGAAAATGAGAGATGAAGTAGAAAGGGGAGAGAATAAATACGATAATTAAGATACATATAGGATAATTTTTACTAACTACAAACACGATAATTAAGATAAGATGAAAATATAAACACAAATAAAATTTTACACAAAAACAAGAAAAGAATACAATTAATTTAATAAATTTTACTCCCCTAATAACTATAAACATTGTAATTAAGGTAAGTTGAAAAGATAAAACATAAATATATAGGGGATATTTTAATTGATATATATCTATTAAATAATTTTTAAAAAAACTAAAATTTTAAAAAATAAAACTTGAAGAACATATAATGGAATTGAATAAAAGTAAGCCCTAAATGGAGCAAAATTCAATTCCAAGAGAAAAAATAGATTAAGAGAGACAGAGAAATAAAAAATGATACAAAGAAAATACCCAAAACAAGTGAAAGGTTATTAATATGATTAAAGCATGATTAGAAGATATGATTAAAACATGATTAGAAGACATGATTAGGAGTATAATCTAGCTTGATAGAAGACATGATTCATTCAACTATGAAATCAATGGATATATGAACAGATACTGAAATTCTAGCAAAAAAACTAGATAAATGAAATGAAATTGAACCCCAAAAATATAAACGTTTGATAGATAAGAAATTTAAAACTAAAATAATACTCTAAAGGAACATATTTGTTTATGGATATGAATGAATAAAAAAGTATAGTTAAGATGAAACGTGTGAATTTGACAAAAAAATTTGTTCCAATAAAGTTCATTTAGAAAAACATGAGAGATTTTTGAAAAAAGATAAAAATGATAATAAAGGTAGATATAATATTGATCATATTTTACTCATTTCATAATTCTTAGCACATTTAATTATGAGATATTGAATATTAATCCCTAAAAAAAGAGTTAATTATTCTTTAAAAAATTATTTGCCGATATTTTAAAATAAAATAAATAAAGTAGTCTTTTTAAAAAGTTGCTACAACTTGTAATTAAAATCTTAATAAAATAATTATCTTAAAGTGTTGCTATAACTTGCAATAAAAAATCTAATAAATGCATCTGAGATAATTTTCGAGTAAGTCTTAGTTGGATTATGCTAAAGCCTTGGGAAGCTTGATATACGTTATAAATTATACATGATCACACATAACTTGTACTATTAGCAAAACTAAGTCAATACACTAGTATTTCAAATGAAACTCATTGCAAGACAATGCAAATAGTTTAGGGATGTTTGAAACAATACCTAAAACTTTAATTTTCATTACCATAAGTATTTTGCGGTTATTGAGGGATATAATGATATAAATTGCATTACCGGACCACCCCAAATTAAATCCACTAGTGGATATGCGAAGAACTACATGAGTTATTCTCTGAATTTGGGATCAGGTCCTAACCAAACGTATGCAACAGGAAAATGAAATAGAACAAACTTTTAAAGTAAATAAACAAAGAACACAATAAGTTTTACGTGAAAATTCCTTGCTCAAAGGAGAAAAACCAAGACCCACCACGTAGGATTCAAAAGCTTCACTAGATTCAAGCAACTTGAATACAGACTCCATGACTGAAAAGATTAACCTCTTAACCCTTCTTCCAGTTGTAATAACTCTATTATAATAAACTTCAATACAATAACTCTATTACATCCACTGACTCAACTAACTCTAACTAAGACAGTAATCAAGCTAACTCTAACTTCTTTGTCAACTAAGTCTAGATGACATTTTGACAACAAAAACTAAAGAGAAAACACCTACTAATAATGAATTAGAACAGTAGGCAACATTTACATACACAAAACAAAGACTCAAATACAACAAGAGCTTGAGACACATGAGCGAGCTGAGCAGGTTCCTGTTGCAAGCGAGGCTTTGAATCTGAGAGCTTCAAGAGATTTGATGTTATGAAAATATAGAAGCTTGGGTTTTCTTGTTGTAACATGAGCATATATAAGAGACAAGAAAACCTAGGATGATTCTGATTGGTTGGGAAAAAAGAGTGTTGCAGCTTTCCCATCAACTTACTGCAAAATGGTTCTTTTTCCAGTTGTAGTGCTGACCAATGATAGTGACATGAATGCGATTAATCTATCCATAAGTAGTTGTAGCTTTGTCATCAAATTATCTTCAGGAATCAGGTCCCAAGTTGATAGTTTGTCAATAATCAAAACTAAGGACTTAATAATTTTTCCTTTTTTGATGATGAAAAACCCATACTTAATCTTAAGCATTCACAGTATATTCCCACTGTCACTCATACCATCCCCATGAGTTCCCCTTGCCTGTTGCACCTAGTATTTAACTTTTCCTTTGAATGTGAGAACATGGTCCGTAACAAAGGCAATATTAATACCAACACTACCACACGCTACTACACCTTATCTTTCCTCTTTTGGCATCATCAAAGAGACAAAACAATAAACCAAATAAAGATAAGCACACATGTTAACACATGACCATTGAGGCTACATTGACATGAGTATAAAAAATTTAAAAAAGGGAAGAGAGATGATATCACCAAACATAGTTAATTCATTAATCATTTAGATAACATCAAACATAATTCAAAAACAAAAACATTAGAAAACTAAATACAAGCAGTGTCATAAGACAGATTAAAAAAGGGAACGAATAATAGCACGACTTAATAGGACTAAACAAGGACCAGGTTGATAGAGATTTAGGCAAAGGGACCATAAGGAACATGGGATAACTGACGAAGGAGCAAAGTAATCCTCTCATTCTCAGCTGCATGATTATTTAGAAGTTGTTGAGTTAAGTCCTCAACCCTAGCTTCCAGTTTCGTGATCTTATCAATGAGTAAGTATTTCTCAGCTCAAAACCCTCAGAGGGACCTGGTCCCTCTTCTCCAACTTTCACACGTGTTTCCCTCAAGGTGGAAATCTCATTATCTTTATGTGCTACAATAACAACCATTTCTTCCAATTCTCCTTGCAACCTAGTCTGCACATCTATCAAATCAACAACGACAGACTTGGAATTACCACCACTGTGCTTGGGATTACACTCATTTTCCTCCAATGTGGTCAAGTTAAACATCTTCTTCATGGATCCCTCTTTCCCAGGTCCATATTTAACTCCAAAATAGACAAATATCCTATTCAACCAAAAACCATACACTAACCCATTCTTGCTATTTTTTGTAGTCATAACCCCATGCATATGTTCAATGATAACTGCATGAAGATTCACACGTTTGTACTTTGATAGGGCCTCCTTGAAGAACATGTCGAGACTTGTGACAGTTGTTATTTTCTCAATGCGGGGAAGCAAGGCTTTGTTGACTAGTTCAAAAAGGATCAAGAACTCCCCCTTTTAAGGCATTCTTACTCATATTCTTATTATTTAGATCATCCAAAAAAATTTTAGACCCTCTTACGTATGCCAGGGACCTGGTCCCTTCAGTAGGTACTCCCAAGATTTCAGCCAGCACTTGTTTATCAAGAGCAATATTCACATTATTCACCTAATTTGTCAAATACAAAGCATCATAAAAGAAAATAAGATTGTGATAGAACATCCTAACGTTCTTCTCATGTAGAGTGGGAACTGGAGGCTCGAAGAGATACTCCCAACTCTGAAATTTGACCTTTTTTTATCAAATCAACCATGTCAGGCATGACAATGATTTCAGGATAAAAAATTCTTCTCCTTCAGACTTCTTAGGTCTTGAGGATTTTTTGTCTCTCCTTCTTTATTAACCCTTTATGTTTTTCTTTTGTCATAGAGCCCTTACCACTAGGACCAGTTTCTTTAACTGAGATTCCAGGAGCTTTGGAAGTCTTGGCAGCTTTAGAACTGGGACGTGTTCCCTTAGATCTTGGTACCTCTTCTCTCTTTCTCTTTTCTTTGCTAGTAGAAACTGGATTCTTAATCATGACTCCCTTTGGTTTTTCCTTCTTTGGGGAAATAGCAACACTTCCCTTTGCCTTGTCTCTTTTAGCGGCCACATTTTTTACCACATCATCATCAACTTTATCCTCATAATCACTACCAAAGATGCTATCAAAATCATTATTAGTTTTATCATCACTCTCATTTTTCTCCTCAGATTCTTCAACAGCCACCACCTCCTCAATAGGTACCTCAACTTCAACAATAATTCTTTTCTTTGAACTTCTCCTTTTCTTGGTATTATATTTGTTTTCCACCAAGGCATCCTCCATCAATTTCTTTAAACTCAACCTGGTCCCATGTATTTTTCCTTTCTTAGAGGGCAACTTAGCAGCGGTCAACATGACATCTTCCAAGATAGGGGCTTGTCGTCGTCACTATTCATCATTCCCTTATTTTCAACACTTGTGAGAGAAAAGTAATTAATGGGGGGACAACACCATGATGTAATCCTTAACACCTTTAGGAGGATCATTTTTCCTCCCAGTAGACAACAAAATAGGTGGAGTATCTCATTTAGGAGAGCTAGGAGAACCAGAGTCTTTAGGAGGCTCTTCGCTCAAAACAGTCAACCCTTGAATGCCAAATTTATTCACTCATTGTAAGGATATTGAAGGAGTTTCCCTTTGTATCAGATAGGTCACCGTCAAGCATGAGCTCATGTATAACAGGACTTTTGGACTTGCTAGATGACTCGAGTTTTTCAAGAGTTTAAATTTGGGATAGGGGAACTGAAGTGGACACTTGAGGAACAAGTTGGTCTAGGAATTAGGGGATTCCTATTAAGCCCTTTTTGGTAGATGGAGAGATCACATGGTCAGGGTTGGATAGAGTATTTTGGTTGTCTTTTACCAAAAAAAATGATACTAAAGTATCTTTATTGTTTTGAGAGGTTGAATGACTCATATTTTTTAAAGAAAAAGGTGGAGTGAACTTGACTATGGAAAGAAGGTTATGAAGATCTTAGCCAGGGAGAGAAGAAGAAGAAAGAAGTACTGTGATGGGTGTAGGTTCACCTTAAGAAGGAGATGATGAAGATGAGTTGGACATGGTGACTGAAATTTTTAATCCTTTAGCTTGAAGAAATATAAAGAAGGAGAACAAGTTTGGGAACTGAAATGGTAGGAATAAAAATTTTAAATGAGAAAGAGAGAGAGTACAGATTTGGCTTAAATAGAGAGGAAAGGAACATCTTCGATTAATCTTAAAGGGTGTAAATAATGAGACATGTCCAATCGTATAGACATGTCTCTTGGGCTTAAAGAGGGAGTGGCAACTTTTGGAATAAATGGGAAGTCTACGTGGCACACCCATTTTTAATTTTAAAATGCTATCATTTAAGAATAGAGTATGATGCTAACCTGATGAGGGACTTGGTCCCTACATGATTTTTTGAATTCTTAGTGGTTGAAGTTGTCTCAACCTCCTACTTAATATTCGTCTCCTTACCATGGGTGTATATTTATAGAAGATATGAAACTGAGGTAGACATGTGTAAAATTATCTTACAAGGATTCATCAAATCATAGCTACTTTAGAGAAATAAGAGGAATGACATGTATTCAACTTTGTCTCATCAACCCCAACTTCACCTTGTTTTATTTAAACTGGTCCCTGTCAAGTGATTTAGTGAATATGTCATCTATTTGGTCTTCAGTATTGTAAAAGACAATCTTGATTAATTATTTCTCCACATTATCTCTGAGAAAATAATGTCTAATATCAATATACTTAGTCCTCTTGTGTTGGACTGGATTTTTGGCCTTATTGACAGCACTTGCGTTTTCATAGAATAGAGGAACACAATCTAAGAGAATACCAAAATCTTCAAGTTTCTACTTGATCCAAAGTAATTGAGAACAACATGAGGCATCTGCTATATATTCAGCTTCGGCAGTTGAAAAAGCCGCTAAATTTTGTTTCTTGGTGCCTCAAGAGATCAATGATGATCCTAAAAAGTGGGACATTCTTGAGATACTCTTTCTGTCAACCAGATATCCAATATAATCAGCATTAGCATACCCAACAAAGTCAAAATTATCACCAGTAGGATAGAAGAGGACCAAGTTGGGGTGCCCTTGAGATATCTCAGGATCATTTTGGCAGCCTTTAAATGAGATTCTTTTGGACTTGCTTGAAATCTAGCACACATACCTACACTAAACACAATATCAGGTCTGATAATAGTAAGATAGAGCAATAAATTAATAATTCCTCTCTACATAGTCTCATTATAGAAGAACTAGGTTTATCTAAGTGCAGTTTTGAAGAAGCTCAAATGGGAGTGTCAATTGGTTTTTTATCCTCTATGTGGAACCTTTTTAGCAACTCATGAACATACTTTTGCTTGTTGATGGTAGTCCCATTTTCTCTTTGCTTTATCTACAACCCAAGGACAAAACTAAGCTCCCCCATTATGTTCATTTCAAATTCTCTGCTCATCAATTTGGTAAATTCATCACATAGGGGACTGGTTGTAACTCTAAATATGATGTCATCAACATAAACCTGAAAAATGAGCAACTTTATTCCCCCTGCCTTCAAGAAGAGTGTATTGTTAATCTTTCCTCTTTTGAAGCCCTTGCCAAGAAAGAAGTTTGAGTGCCTCTCATACCAAGCTCCAGTGGCTTTCTTCAATCCATATAGAGCTTTGTCTATCTTGAACACATTATTTGGAAAGTCAACATCTTTAAATCTAGGAGGTTGTTTCAAATATACTTCTTATTTTGTAAATCCATTCAAGAAGGCACTTTTCACATCCATCTGAAACAGTTTAAACTCTATGTAGGAAGCAAAAACGATGAGAATTTGAATAGCCTCTATTCTATCTACTGGAGCAAAAAGTTTCATCATAGTCTCTACCTTCCTCCCAGTTATAGCCTTACACCACCAGCCAACCTTGTTCTTTATAGTATTACCATGCTCATCAACTTTATTTCTATAGAACCACATAGTTCCTATGATAATTCTATCTGAGGGGCGTGGGATCGGGTGCTACACTTTGCTTCTCTCAAACTGATATAACTCTTTCTACATGACATTTATCCAATCTGCATCCTTCAAAGCTTCCTTCACATTTTTGGGATTAATTTGAGACAAGAATGTTGAGAAAACACATAGATTTATTACTTTATTCTTATTCTGCATACCTAAATCCAGAAATGTGAGTAGATTAGCAAGAAAATAAAAAGATTGGTGTTTCCAGCTGGATCTATGAGGGGAAGGATAACTTGAATTAGAACCAGTTCCCATTGAAGTGTTACTCTCAGGAGCCTGGTAATATATTGAGCTGGAGTGAGGATCAGCATCTGCATTAGGGATTGGTATGAACTAGGTTCATGATGTTCTCCTGAGTCATCTTTATTTTTATGTATCAAACCTGGTCCCTTGGAGTCTTCACTATCCTTGATTCCTTCTTCGGATTCATCATTATTTTAGCTAACTTTTTTGAAGCCTTGATGATTTCTTCAAGGTCTGCATCATCAAGATAATTGCTTATTTTGGCACATCCAACTTTATCAAACACAATACACACATTATTCTCCACACATTGAGTTTTTTTGTTGAAGATTCTATAAGATTTGTTATTTGAAGAATAACCATCAAAGACACATTTTGATAAGAGAAAAAAGTATGGAATCAAAAACTAAACTACGATATGAAAATAAAAGATAAAGGGATAGATAGAAAGCAAGAGATAGATACAATAAATGAATAGATAGCAAACTAAGGGTATATTAAGCCCCTTAATTCTCTATTCAATACCACACAAAGCACCAAACTCTTACCTCAAGGGAATTGATTCCCAAGCAACTCACGTTTCCAAATAAGGTATCAACACAAGCTAATCCAAGATTGCCTCACACTTTCAAAAGAGTACACATTCATAATTCATATAAATCTACTTATTAAATAAAAGAGAGGTTTGATTTATATTCTAGGTTAAATTATTACATCTTATGAGCCCCAAAGTGGCCCATTTGGAAAGAAAAAGCATAGTAGCCCATTAAGCATTCGCTTGAGCATTTATATAGCATATGAGGCACACATGGGGTGCATGCCAAAGGCAAAGTGGACTGTTTTGACCTGCTCTAGCATATCTAGAGTAGGTTGGGCGCACCTCCAAAGTAAATGGGTGCATGTCCTCTTTTAATAGCACCAAGAAATCTTACAAATGGTTCAAGTCTTTGATGTCTTGTCTTTGAAGTGGCGTGATAGAACATGTGTTGCCATGCCCCTACTTTTGCCTAAAGAGCATCGAAGATGTGATGATAAAAAATTGGGAAAAAGGTTTAAATCCTCTTAAGTGGAGACACAAATGAGAATTAAAAAGGTGTCGTGAGCGACGTTAAATTAAGCACTTAATGGGAGGAAACCCATCGTTTTCATAGTTGCATTTTTTCTTTTGAATAAATCTCAAAATTTTAATGTTTTGTAAGTGCTTTGAGGCAGATTGGATGCCAAAAATAAGGGAAAACCAAGTTTGGAAGTGTAGCAGCTATGCAGAAAAATAGGGCAAAACAGAGGAGTAAATGGCCTCAGGTACCGCGATCGCACCAATCAGGGTACGACCGCGCCTCTCTGTCCAGCTTTCAACATAGTTATTAATGTGGTTTCAGGAAGCCCTTTAACCCTACTTATTCTTTTTAAATTATGTAGTGAGGTCACTACAAGTCTTACAGTTGGGGGTGTGGCCCTACCCTTATATGTACATATTGGCTTGCAATACTTGAACTTAGTTGATGCGAACCATGGAAATTTTTTGAAATCAATTATTTTAATTATTAGCTTTTTATTTCTTTCAATAATAATGTTGGATGGTCTTTTCCCTATGATGGATTGAGTGATGTCATTCTTAAGGGAAAAGCGTCGTGTTTGTATTTTGAGCCATAGATGCAGGGAAATTCTGAGTACCCATGGCATCAAGGTTATAAATGCAAGGGAAGTCTGAGTACCCGTGGCATTGTAAAATTGGGGTCGCATTGTATACCTATGGCAAAATTTGAGTAGCCATATGATGGCCTATATGAAAGCTAACTATGAGACTAAAGCTTTGGTTGTTGCCATGTTTAGTGAATTGAGCATGGTGTTAATGCAAAGCAAATAATTCCCCCCGTCCAAAACTTTTCAAAAATTAAGGGCATGGATGTGAGCGACCTTGGAACAAAATTCTTTCTTTTTTTGTGACTCCACAAATTTTGACTTATTAATATTGATAGATACTCCATTTTTGTCTCTAATCGAAGAAGTAATTGAGCCTTCTTTGCAAATTTACAGGCCATGTGTAGTGAGATAATTTATCTATATCTCATGTATAACTTGTGATATCTAGAACTTGCCTCATTAGTCTTTCAAAGCTAATTTTGATTGTATTTGGTTGGAGAAATAATCTTAGGTCATCTTTATGACATTGGAAGTCCACTTAGCCTAAAAATCCTACCTATGCATAAATGTAAACCCTAGTTACCCATTTTGAGCCTTTGAACCTTTCTTTGACAAACACATTACAAGCTGTGAACCATTCTTTTTATCCGTCTTTTGAACCATAACCTCCTTGAACTTGAAAATGCAACTTGAGGCTAAAAGCCTAAGTTGGGGGTGAGAAGACTGATGGAAGTAAGTATGGGGCCACGAAGTTGTTAGTAAAATGCCTAAGCATTGAAAACAACTGACTAGAATAGCAAGTGTTCAACAAAGGAAAGAATTGCATGAAAATTGCAAGATATATAAATAGAAGAAAATGGGTGAATAATGGAAGCAAAAAGTAGGCATATATAAAAGGAAAGAAAACAAAGAGGAGTGGCACATAGTCAAAAAACCAGATTAAATAGTGTGATGTAGATGTTCAAGGGAGGGTGTAACCGTGTTGTCCCAAATGATATCCTACCCTAACCCGAACCTACGTTACAAGCTTAAAAAGTCCTTTGAGATCTCCAACCATTTACTATATTTATAGTGGCGATTAAAAATAGGGGCAAGCCTATGGTATGACACTTGTTAACAGAGAGAGTTCCTTTGTGAGGGAGAGAGTTTTTGCACTTAAATTCCTTGTTGCATATGTTGTAGCTTGGTGTGTGAAATTTTCTTTCTTGTGAGGAGTCATGTGAACAAGTCAAAGCGGGTGATTTTTTCATCTTCCAAAAAATAAGGCAAAAAGGAGTATAATGTAGTTGAGGTCAAAGAGGAGTCATTTCTTGAGTATTAGTGATTGTTGCATGATTACTCTTTGAAGTCTTTTGCATCCTTAAAAATTATGTTATCATGAAAATAGTCTTGCCCATGTTTGAAGAGCTATTTGTGGCAGTAATCAAGTTGTATAGACACCTAATTTTGTCCCTCCCAAGTCCAATTTTATTCATTTTTACCTCACTTTATTGTACCCTCACCCATTCTATACTTTCCCCAAAAGAAAATAAATACAACAAATCTTAACAAATTAAATCACCAATCCCCAAATATTCCCTTATCCTAACTAATTTTTACACCTCATCCACACCCTACCCCTACCCTACCTACCCCACTCACCCCCACCCTCATATTTTTTTATTCCTTTTAACCAAAATACACAACAAAAATATAGAAAAGAAGGGGGCCCACAGAATAATATTCACATAACAATATACGCTCCTCCATTTTTTTCATCTTCTACATAAAATAATCAACCTCACGCCATTTTGAGGACTCCATTTTTTTGTTCTTTTCTTCATCTTTGCGATATTGTTACAAGAACCATACACAACCACAATATTTTGGTCTCCTCCATAACATACACAGAGAGATCGTGAGAGATGGGTGAGAAAAAAAGAGAGTAGTTGGAACAGAGACTCATCTTCCTAAGGGGACCAATTTTTATTTCATTTTCACGGAATACGCACACACGTACAACTTCACACTCCACCACATATACATCATCGATTGAGAAAGAGATCGAGAGAGGTAAGAATAGAGAAAAATAGAGAGAGAGAGAGAAGTCGAAAGAGATAGGGGATCGAGAGAAAACAGTTAAACATCGGGGGTTAACAGTCTGTTGTTGCCCTGAATTTGGGCCATTCTCTATTTTTTTATGTTGTCCAAGCTCTCTAAAACTCTGGTAAGACGGAAACAGTGAGTCCGATCCCAAAACCCACCTGGAAATCAGATGGAATAGATCCGTTCGGTGTGCGAAAATAGGTAGGAGTTGGGTTTGAAATTGGCGATTTAGGTTTGAATTGAGGTTTCCTTTTGCACAAAATTGGGTTCGATTTTGTCTATTTTGGCGATTTTCTATTTTGGGTCAGTAGAAAATGAAAGAAGGATGCATACCGGAGCTGGGGTTCGAATTGAGGTTCGTTGAGGTTCTCGGAGTGGCTCTCATCTTTCTTATTAAGTCAATCGAAAAAATTTGAGGTCCAATTCTCGACTCTACTCTTTTATTATCATTATGTGTTTGACGATGGTTGATTGAGTATTTGGTTGATACTTGGTGTTGTTTATTTGGATAGCTAGTCGTTGGTAAAAAATCGATGTTGATATGGCTTGATAACTATTTCATGTTAAAATTCGTGGGTTAAAAGAAATTTGGGAAGGGGTTAAACCTGATTAGTAAATTAGTATTAATTTTGGATCATCGATTATATTGAATTTGTGGGAATTGTGATAAATCAAATCTGGTAGGCAAATTTTTGGTTCGGGTAGGCAAATTTAGAATGCATGGATTGTTGAATGTTGAAAATGTGTGTTAAATGGCTTGGTTTTATGGGTTTGGATCAAATGTATCATTTGGCCGGGGAATGCCCCGAAGTACTTATATTTTTTTATTCGGGAAATGCCCTGAAGTATTTTGTACTCGAAGAACGTTTGTTATGAAGGCCCGAGGCGTTGGGTGAGGCATTGGAGCTTAGTCTAGGATTAGTTTAGAATAGGATTTACATTTCCGTATTTTTCTATTTTTGGGACTGTATAACTCGGACTGGACATTATTTTGGTTTTGAACTTTGTTTGATTTGTTTGTTGCTTGTTTTATGTGTGTTTATGTTGTTTATATATTCATGGTATCAAATTAGCCTATATGCTCCACCAAGCTAGCGTGGTCGAACCACGGGATCGAGGGGTGCCTAACACCTTTCCCTCGGTCAACAGAATTCCTTAGCCGGAATCTCTGTTTGCAAATCAGTTTAAAGAGTCAAAAATTGTTTTTGAAAAGGATCTCTCAAAGGTGACTTGGCACACCGGATTATGTCAAGTGGCGACTCTGAATAAAAATATAAATAATCCTTTTTTGAAACAAATTTTCAATCTTTTGTCACTTTAATAATAAAAACCATTTCGAACCTTCAAAAATCTATATCTTTTCTGAGTTAAAAAAAAGGGTGTGACAGCTCTGGTGACTCTGTTGGGGATCCTTTTCAGAATTCAAGCTTATTTTTGGAGTTATATCGGCTTAGTATTGATATTATGAGTGTATAGACATTGTTTGTGTTATATTTTGTATTTGTTTATCGATGTTGAGTGCCTACGTGCTACGTGTTTACAGTTTTTCTCTTATGTGTTACCGCTTTATATCTGGTATCATTTGTTTAACCCGAGCCAATTCTTTCTGCAACAAGTTCTGTAGTACACGCTGTGTACACGACCTATAGTTGAGTCACCCTTACTTTTAGGAGGGGGCGCTGTCGGCTGGTATGGAGCGGGTGGAAAGCTAGCGCAGCCACTATCGATCATACGCTCCCCCGAACAGCCTTGTTAGTGAACCCCAACGTAGGTCAGCCTTCAGTTCATATTTATTTGCATCATATTGAGATCTAGTAGGACCCACTTGGTCCTTTGTAGGAAACTCCCCTCTAAGGCATCCCTAAGTGCTAAATGTTGCATCTTTGAGGGTAACGAGGTCATTTGACAGACTAATTTGGACAAAAGCATGAGTTAGAAGCGAAGTGTGTAGGCAAGGATTTGTTGAAAAAAAAAGGAAGAAAAAGGAGTGAAAAAAAAAAAAGATTTGGTAGTTTTTAGGGTTCTTTATGGCTTTTGTTATTCACAATTCAAAAAAACAATATTTTTTTTTTACTTTTTGCACTCATTTCCTAAAAAATCAAAAACGTTAAAAAGATTTTCCTTTTATTTCTTTAGTAAGTATTCACAATTCGAAAACTCCAAATAAAAAAAAAATTCTTTCAATAGGAGCTTTGTACATTTTCATATAACGAAAATATCAAAAAGATTTTTTCTTTCATAGTTGTTGGTGTTAGTTTCTAATTAAAAATCCAAAAAAAAAATCATTTTCATCGTCTCTCTTTAGTCGTGTCTCTCAATTCAGGGTTTAGTTTGTCATTTAATCCTTAATTGTCCAATCTGGACGAACTACGCACCCTTGATTCTCCTCTCTCGAGAGTGAGATACGTAGACAACTTATTGTGGGTTCGGGAATCTTATTTGAAAAATCCAAAAAAATATTTTCTTCACTTTTCCTTTAAAGTAGGTGTTTCGTATACATCTTTAAAAGAAAATCACAAAAAAAGATTTTTTGTTAATAGCTTCAAGTCTTATTTTCGTATGAAATCCAAAAATTAAAAACCCAAAAAGATTTTTCTTTGGTAATCATAGGTTTCATTTTGTATAGGGAGTTTAAACCTGAAAAATGCAAAAAGATTTTCGTCAATTCTTTTGACAATTTGTTATTTTTGATGTTTCTGAAAAAAAAAGAATTAATTGGCCATTTTGGCAAGACTTCACGAACTACGCACACCTGATTCTCCTCTTTCGGGGGTGAGATACGTAGGCACCCCTCTTGGGTTCGGTGACCTTTTCAAAAAGAAAAAAGAAGTTTTGAAAAAAAAAGTTGAATTCTAACGCATTTGCTATCTCTTGTTCAGTTAGTTTAAGGTGGTTGGTTAGTGGCCTTTTGGCTGGTCCTCCATATTGCACCAAGTCACAGAGAAAGTTATGGCCAACAAGGATATCGAGTTTGTTATCACTGATCAGATAGGGAGTTCGGGCAATGAGAATTTAGGAGCTAATGAAGAGATTCGAAAATTAAGGCAACAAATGATAGAAATGCATCGAGCTTGGGCTAATGGGTGTCCACCTCCTCCATTTCCCGCTAATAATCTGGAATATCTTTCTAGATTGCCTCCAGTGTCACATACACAGTTTCCTATTTTTGTTGACACACCACAACATGCATCAGGACCTGCTCTGGGGCAACACTATCCAAACACTTCCAATAGTCATTTCCTCACTCCTCAACACAAAGCTACCACATGCTCGGATCTACCCACTGTTCATGTTTTGTAGAACCACCCCCACCCAAAGCTCTTACTTTTAAGGTTTATCCACAAGTTGTTCCTCCCTACTCTGCGAGAGAGCCTGTATTGAATATTTTTGCTGATCAACATCATGCTATTGAGCCCACATTTAAGTTGACTAATCCTTATGGCTATACTCACCCGCCTGAATTTCCTCTTAACACTGAGAAGCCTGTTATAACAGAAGAACAAAAAAAAATAACAAAAAAATTGAGAAGTTTGGAATTGGCTATGAAAGACCTCCAGTAACTTGGGGGGTACAAAGGTGTCTCATATAAAGATCTGTGCATGTTTCCAGGGGTTCATCTTCCTTTTGGTTTTAAAATATCGAAGTTTGAGAAGTATGATGGACATGGCGATCCTGTAACACATTTGAGACGTTATTGCAACCAACTAAGGGGTGCTGGGGGGAAGGAAGAATTACTCATGGCATATTTCGGTGAGAGTCTTTCAGGCCTAGCTTCAGAATGGTTTGTTGACCAAGACATAAACAAGTGGATTAGTTGGGATGACCTAGCTAATGAATTTGTGCAACAATTCCAATACAATGTGGAGTTTATTCCTGATGAGAAATCCCTAACTAACATAAATAAAAAGAGTACTGAGAATTTCAGAGAGTATGCGATTAGATGGCGTGAACAAGCTGCTAGGGTGAAATCGTCAATGAAAGAAAGTAAGATAGTGGAGGTATTTATTCAAGCGCAGGATGAAACATATTAGCAACACTTGTTACCTGCATTAGGCAAGCCATTTATTGAGGTCCTCAAAATGGGGGAGATGATAGAGGATGGAATTAAGACCTGCCACATTGTGAGTTTTGCAACATTGAAAGTGACTACTCAAGAAATTTAAAAAGGTTCGGGAAGTGTCGGAGGGAAGAAGTATGAGGATGATGCATATTCCATTGTAGTTGGACAACAGTCATAGGCAAGAGGACCACACCATCGTTACCCAAAGGCTCAAACCCAAGTTTATGCCCAAGCTCCACAGAATCGTTCCCAAAATCCATTATATTTCATTCCCCCACCTCCATATCAAGTGTATAATGCGCAACCATATGTTCAACCTCCATCTTACCCATACTGGCGTGTGCCAAATCTGTCGAGTCATACTCTAACTCCACATACATACCGAAGCCCTTCTAGGCCTGGTTTTCAATTTAAGCTAAACGATGAAATAAGACAGAAGTCGAGGGATAGTTTCACACGAATTGAAGAGTTGTATGAAAGTTTATTTTAGATATTGGTACAACAGGACATGATCACTCCTCGTCTTGGGTATACTCCTGACCCACATTCAAGAAGTTTTGATGCTAATGTACGATGTGCATATCATTCTGATGTTTAGGGTCACAGTATTGAAGATTGTCGTTCTTTGAAAAGAGAAATAGAAAAGATGATTTAAGATAAATCAATTATGGTGCAGACCATTGACAGTGAGGAAAGCTCTAGTCATGTTGATATGCAAACCAGTGGCTAAGATGTCAGGCTGAGCAATTGAGAAGTCACCCTTCTTCTTACTAGGAAGAGGTCTGGTAGGTTGTTTTGTTTTCTTTTCTATTTTTCGAATTATTTCAAGGTTATAGTTCGGGATCTATCTTGTTTTGTCCCTGTGTCATTTATGTTCAAACCTTTCAATCTTTTATTTCAACTAAATAAAGTGTCCCTTTCCCTTTGTGTTTTAAATATGTGTTTATTTTCTTTATACATCATATTTTATGTTGATTCTAGTGTTATGACATGCCTGGAGAATTTTCAGCCGGATCATAAAATCCAGCTTAACCATGAAACATTGAATCAGAGGGTTAAAGTTAGAAAAAGAGAGCATCGGAGAAAATAGGTAGAGTGTTGAGACATTTGGTGACAAGTTCAAGCCTTCTTTGAAAATTAAGGCAATTATTTTGAGAATCACAAGAATAATTTGGTCATCAATTGAAAAACATTGCTCAATTAGATCAAATAGCGGATGTGTGATCCCGAGGGATAGTAAAATCAGCTCCACAAAAGCATGAGTCATTCAATGTGAGGAATGTACAACAAAGATAGAGTTTGCAGAAGAAGTAGTGACGCACAGACTCAGTCAAAGTTAATGTTGCAAAAGATGTCACAAATGATCTTTCATCTTTCACTTCCATATTGCATGATATGGACTTGCAATTTTAATGATTGATATGACGAAGGCATTTCATTTTGATATCCAAACATTGTGTCATCCTTTGTTTACCCATTTAAGCTTTAGTCCTATTTTCTTTCATACCCCTCTTTTGGAATCAAGATAGAGTCAACAAAACTTAAAAGAAAAGTGTCGAGCAAAAGAATAGAGTCAGAAAGTTTCTTTTAAAAAAAAGAGAAAAAATGTGTCCAAAAAGAAAAAAGAGTGTCAAGAAAAACAAAGTAAAAAAAAGTCAAAAGAAAAAAAGAAATAAGAATCAAGCAAAACAAGCCGCCAGAACTACGCATGACCTGATTCTCCTCTCTCAGGGGTGAGATACGTAGGCTGCCCTACTAAGGGCTCGGTCCAACCAAATAAACAATTTAGAGTCACCCAGTCAAAAGAAACTGGGGAATGAGTTAATCTTCATTGTTTGAGTCGATTCCAAAAGTTGTAAGTCCTGCCCCACTTCAAGTATCATTTGGGCCCCATGCCATCCTTTCTTTCTAACCCTATCCAAAAGCCAAGTTACAACCAAAGAAAGACCTTCAGATCAATCTTTGAGGATGTTAAGGCTAAGCATGCAAGGGATATGATGATGCATTTGGGAACTACTTGTCTTCCTCAGCATAAGAAATCAGGAGAGAAATAAAAATGAGAGAGTCCTATTGGTGAAAACCCTCACGGGCACCGTAAGACGATGGTAAGTTGAGAAAGATAAAAATGAGAGAGTCTTATCGGTAAAAACTCTCACGGGCACCGTCAGACGACTGTGAGTTAAGGGAAATGAAGATAAGAGAGTCTCATTAGTGGAAAACCCTTACAGACATCATAAGACAATGGTGAGCTGAGGAAAAGAAAATGAGAGAAACTTGTTGGCGAAAACCCTTCAAGGTGCCACTAGCCGAATGGGGTCTTAAATGCAATTGACCTAAGAAAGCAACTCAGTTTCAAGACCATTAACTCAACAACAATGGGTAGAAAGTTTGGATGAAAAGATCAAGTTTCTTAATCCAAAATGCATGGCATAATCATTAGTGTTGACTGTCATTTTTAGATAAATTTTTCGTTTCTTTGTTTCAAAAGGGGACATTCATTGTCTTTTCTTTCTTCTCTTTATTTTATTTTATTTTCTTGAGTCAGGTATCCAATAAAAGCCATTGTCATTTTTCTCGTCTTTGAGTCAAGTCCATATCAAAACAAGTGAGAAAAGATTTTAAAACTGGCTACCAGCTTCTTCAATTACACAAAGCAAGACAAAAGGCCAACACATGAAAGAGACATGATTGTGAGCCGAAATAAGGCATGCAGAAAGTTTTGTCAACAGACAAGTTTGGGAATTTATGGAAATATCCAGGTTCAAAGGGTTTATCTGAGAAGTATGGCAAAGCAGAAATACTGTGTTTGTTTCAGAGTCACTCTTAATAATCCGAGTTCGGATCAATGATGCAGCGAGTCAATGACATATGCTAATAGTTGAAAGAAAGATTAAATATAACAGGGGCAAGAGCGATTGCCAAGAAAGCTAAAGCCATAAACCAACCACCATGTTTTTATACTCATAAGTTTTCTTTGTATGAAACAGGAACACATGTTACATTCAGATCAAGAATTTCAAAGCCTAGACATCAGAGGCCGTAATATTCTTATTTTTACAAATGCAAGAGGCAATGTTATTGCACAGGTCTGGTAATAAAAAACCACTGTAAAGCTCATAATCCAATATCTCGAGGAGACGCACTTCCTTGTTTGGGGCAATTCAAGCAACATTTGTAAGGAAACACACTTCTTTATTTTGGGTAATTCAAGTGACATTTGTAAGGAGATGCACTTCCTTGTTTGGACAATTCAAGCAACATTGGTAAGGAGACACACTTCCTTATTTTGGTAATTCAAGAGGCATTGGTAAGGAGACGCACTTTCCTGTTTGGGTATTTCTAGCAACATTTGTAAGGAGATGCACTTCCTTATCTGGGTAATTTGAGCAACATTTGTAAGTAGATGCACTTCCTTATCTGGGTAATTCAAGCAACATTGGTATGGAGACGCACTTCCTTATTTGGTAATTCAAGCGGTATTTGTAAGGAGATGTAATTTCTTGTTTGGTAATTCAAGTGGTATTTGTAAGGAGATGCACTTCCTTGTTTGGGCAATTCAAGAGACATTGATAAGGAGACGCACTTTCTTGGTTTGGTAATTCAAGCGGTATTTGTAAGGAGATGCACTTCCTTGTTTGGAAATTCAAGTGGTATTTGTAAGGAGACGCACTTTCTTATTTGGATAATTTAAGCGACATTTGTAAGGAGACAAACTTCCTTGTTTTGGTAATTTAAGAGGCATTGGTAAGGAGACGCACTTTCCTGTTTGGGTATTTCTAGCAATATTTGTAAGGAGATGCACTTTCTTGTTTGGGTAATTCAAGCAGCATTGGTAAGGAGACACACTTCCTTGTTTTGGTAATTTAAGCGGCATTGGTAAGGAGATGCACTTCCTTGTTTTGGTAATTCAAGCAACATCTGTAAGGAGACACACTTCCTTATTTTGATAATTCAAGCAACATTGGAGCCCGCCCGAAGCACAGGGCGAATAAATGGAAAGTTAAACAACAAGGTGAAGAAATTAAAAGTCAACAAATTGAAAAATAGCAAGTCAGGGGCCCACCTAGAGAATAGGGTGAAGAAATTGAAAGTCAGACAATAAGTTGAAGAAATTGCAAGTCAGAAGCCCGCCTGAAGAATAGGGTGATGAAACTAAAGTCAAGAGTCCAAAAGAAGCCGCATAGATAGGACTTTTGTAATTTTATTTATATTTTAACTTGTAATTTTCATTTTTGATGTAATGACAGAGCCGCGGTAAAGTCCCTCTCCTTCCAATTATTTGAGATACCTGTGACTTGATTCCCTCATAACTAGGGATGGGTATGATATCCAAAGTCAAGACTTGGTTTCCCTCCTTCCTTCTGTTTCATTCTTTTTTAATAATGGTTGGGACAAAATTTTGTCTCGTTGTCTACTTCTTTTTCTGAAAACACTTCATGTTTACATTCAAAGGGGGAATGTTGTAGATACCTAATTTTGTCCCTCCCAAGTCCAATTTTATTCATTTTTACCTCACTTTATTGTACCCTCACTTTATTCAATTTACTATTGCTTGAGTAAATTGGTTGGTATTTGTGGGTGAAAACCCCAAATACCCAAATAGGTTTGATGGATGAAAATCCCAAGCTCTTGAAAGCTCAAACCATTCTTGAAAGAGGGGTTTGGGTAAACTATAGGAACTGACCTCATCCTTGAAAGAGGGATGTGGGAACCAAAGCAATAGTAGATAATTTATTGGTATGTCTTGCTAATTTTTCACTGTATTAGACATAAGGATGATTAAGAGGTTGACTATACCATGGGTATCATCCTAGAAATAGGGATACCCAATTGAGGTATTGGGTGGCTTTAACTGACACACTCGTTAGGTACTCAAAAGGGTCAATGAGTGACATCTTTGAGGTTTTGTTAAAAAACTAGCCTTAAAGACCTTAAACCTAGCATACGACATCATCAAATATTTGAATTTCCATAGAATCGACATGATCCCAAGCATAATTTGCCCCAAGGAAAGCATAATCCCAAGATCCATTTTAATTGATTATACTCTAATTATTCTTAGTCTTGAATTAGTCCTTTAGAAGCCCAAGAATTACTTTCACATTTAAAAAGATTGAGAATCCCCCAAACCATCTTGCACCATAGGTTTGAACTTAGCAAGTAACTGTTATTTTGAACTTACTCAAATGACACTCACATTGTACCTCATGGATTCAGCCCCGACTCTTAGTTGGGTAAATATATTGACAACGACCGCCTTGCACTCAAATTGACGTGTAAGTTAAGCGTTATCACCTTCAAGAAAGATACAACTTTTCTATCCATATTAGTGTGACAAGAAATAAGGGACAAGGGTTATTTATCAGGTAGGTACTATAGACTCTTCATAGAATAACAAATAGATTTGCCATCCGGGTTGGGAAGAATACACATTCAAGTCATTCCAAGAGATGGTTTGAGAGACATCAACACTATATAGGTAGGATTTTAAATCAAATATCTTAAAAAAATTATCTACCTTAGGTTAAATGTCATCATGAATCTAAGGAATGCTAAAAATAAGAGGGGGTAGGTACATACCTTTTAAGCAAAACCTTAAGCTTTCTCTCTTGCCTTCTAGACTCGCACCATGTGAACTTGCCCTCTCATGCATTAACTTGGAAGTTGAAAAAATGTTAGTGCCAAAGATAGTAAACAACTAGGGCTTGTGTTTCTCACTAAGCTTTACTTCAAGATTCCAAAGCTCATCATCTTCACTAATCATCTCACTCCTCCTCATAAGGTTAAAATTCACAACCTCTCCTTCTTGAGGCCAAACATCTATATGGGGAACTTTCATCATCAATCCACAAAGTACACTAAAGTCCCTTTCAACTTCTGCTAATTCCCCTTTACTACCAAGGTCTCCATACTCTTGAGGATCTTCCTCACCATCATCCTCTTAGGTCACTTTATCCCCAACAAATTAGGCATCACCTTTCACCAAAATTATGTTCCTTTGATTGGGGCATTCACTTACCTTATGACCCCAACCTTGGTATTTAAAGCAAACAATACCTTTAAAATTGGGATTTAAAGATGTATTACCTTTATTCTTTGGTGGATACCTCAAGATTACCTTTTCAACAGGCTTCTTCTCAAAGGACTTATTGAAATCCTTGTTTATGTTCCATCCAGATGAAGTAGAACAATTGTAACATTTATTGAAGTAATTCTTGGAATTGTTGTTCCTTTTAACCTCAATGGCCGCTTCAAAAAGGTCTTCTATTCGATCAAACTTGTGGACAACTAATTGAGAAGTAATATCATAATATAACACACCTTTGAATCAATCCATCTAATGATTTAGGGGTTCGGTAATCTCAAGACAAAAAATCAAGTTTAGAACTCCTTATAGTAGTTTTCCACACCTCTACCTCCTTGTCTCAAATTATAGAGCTTTGTTAATTGATCTTGCTTGAACCTTTTCATTACATATACCTCTCTCATGAGTGACCTTACTTCATCCCAATTTGAAAGGTCGGGATTACCATTTATTTCTCACTGCACTTTCTTAGTCTCCCACTAACTAAAAGCATACCCTTCAAATTGAGCAATTACATGAGTGGCTTTCTTGTGTTTGGTTAACTCATTGAGTTGGAAAATCCTATTAAATTTTACTTCCAAATCAAGGTAGATTATTGGATCACTAGTTCCTTCAAAGGTAATAAGAGTGATCTTGACTAAGTTAAGACCCGTGTCTCAACCAATATTTTTTCCTTGATCCCATTGATGATCTTCTTGAACTTAGGGACGATTTCCCAAATTTTCTCTTCCATGGAAAATCGGAGAAAATATTCCTCCCCGTCCTCTATATCCTCCTCTTATATTTCATAAAAATTTCACAAAGAAATTAAATCTATCTCGTCCAACTCTTATCTCCTCCATAAGGTTCCTCACCTTCTACATCCTTAATTCGGATTGGTTGATGATGGTTAGTCAAGATTTGAGGAGGTTGGTTTTGGTTAATGGGTGGAATTTTTGGATCTTCTTGGTTTATGTGATTGAATTGGTATTGTAATAGAAGAATGAGATTCTGACTATTAAGGTAAGTAGTGTCTTGGAGGGTGGGTTCATGTATTTGCCTTGGTGGATTGAATATTTGGTGAAGTGTTTTCTGAGTTATAGTAGTGGAGGTGTTATGAGATTGACCATTAGTGGAAGCATAATATTTTTAAGGATTGGAAGTGGTGGAGTTTAGATGTCCTTCCATGTTAACCATCATACCATCTATACTAGTCATACTTCGTTCAAGAGATCCTAATCGGCTATCCATAGCATTAAGCTTCTCCATGATGGAACTAACCCAATTAGGTATCTCACCTTCCCCGGCCATCGTACCTAACAAAAGAAATACTAAACAAAAATAAAAACAACAAACAAGTTAAAGTTAGAAAATTAACCTCACAAGCACTCAAAGTTCACACCTTTGGTTTATCTCTCAATTGGCATCGCAAAGGTTGATAGATCGTTTATACTCCAATGAAAATTCTTAGTACCAATAGTGGATTAAGGTTGGAATGAATTCTTTTTTGAAATACTTAAATAAATAAAATTACGTACGGACTTGAATCAAGAACTAACAATGAATTGAAAAAGAGAAGAGCTTGAAAGAAATAGGACTCAAGAATTAATCAATCAACTTAGTAGGACTCAAGAACTAATCAATCAACTTAGTAGATGAATTACTAGTTGATGAGTAGTTTGAGAATCAAAAAAAGAGTTTAGGAATCAATAAAACGAAACTATAGAATAAAACCTTGAGCAATGGAGTAATTAAAGTGTTGAAATGAGTTTGGAGACTTGAATTTGCGTTGAAAAACTTGATCTGCATTGGGAATTGATTGATCTGTGTTGGGCAGCCTGCTCTAGCAGGTGTGGCACAGGTCCAAGTCACCCTGGAAACAGGTGGGGAGAGGGATATTTACTAGTTTAAGGTGATACAGCACCTTGGGCACACCTCTAGCGCACTTGCAAAGCAAGTTGGCCGCCCCTTGCTTGGTGAATGGATAATTTTGCCCTCCAATGGTCCCCCTTTTGTACCTTTCTCTTGGAATATTTGTAGATGATTTAGTACAAAAACTTTTTCACTCTCTTTTTTACCCTTTTTGGACCAAACAAGCACTTTTCTAAAATTTTCAACATGAAGATAGCAATTTCTCCAAGAATACTAAGAACACCAACTTTTCTAACTTCTTCTCCTTAGCTCGGAATGACTTGAAATTTTGAACCTAGGCACTTTTCAATATTCTAAACTCATTACAATCATCATTTTGCTCAAATTCTTCATCATTTTTTCTATATTTTTCAACCCACTTTAATTTTCTTCAAGGTCAAGCTCTCAACAACGGTAAAATGCTCAAATTAGCTCTAATTTAGATCAAATTTGATTTCTAGATTCCTATAGTGTTAGAGAACACAAATCTAACACTAGAAACACAAAAATCAAAAAATTAAAATTTGACCTAAGACCAAAAATATGAATAGTAATTTTTTTGTGATTTTTGATTTCTCAAGATAACAAATCCAAGTTTGACTTCGTGGGAACGAAATCAAGTTAAGCTCTAATACCAAATGATAAAAGAACAAAGTACGAAATCAAAAACTAAACTATGATACAAAAATAAAAGATAAAGGGATATAGAAAGCAAAAATAGATAGACACAATGAATGAATGAATGAATAGCAAACTAACGGTATAATAAACCCCTAATCCTCTATTCCATATCACACAAAGAACCTAACTCTTATGTAGACCTCAAGAGAATCGATTCCCAAGCAATCCACATTTCTAAATAAGGTATCAACACAAGCTAATCAAATCTTGCCTCACATCTCAAAAGAGTATACATTCAAATTCATCAAAATCCACTTACTAAATGAAAGAGAGGTCCTATTTATAGTTTAGGTCAAATTGTTACATCTTATGGGCCCAAAAGTAATCCATTTGGAAAGACTAAGCATAGTAGACCATTAAGCATCTACTTGAGCATTTCTGTAGCATATTAGGTGCACATGGGGCGCATCCTAAGGGCATAGTGGACTGTTTTGACCCGCTCTAGCAAATCTAGAGTAGGTTGGGCGTACCTCCAAAGCAGATGGGGCGCATGTCCTTTTACGGGGGCCTTCTAGCCCCGTCTTGCATTCCATTGGCTTTTCTAACATCCCTTGACCCTCCTAGATCATTATCATCATCCAATTGGAACCTTTTGATAGCACCAAGGAGTCATCAAGTGCCTCTTGACCCATAAGAATTCTCTCCAATAATCTAGAGGCAATTCAAATTGTATCACCTTATTACTCTTTGGGTTAAATTTCCCAAGATCATTCTTTCCATTGTTCAAAATAAAACATTTGCATCCAAACGTTTTGATGTAGCTTAACTTGGTCTTCTTCTTGTTCAGGAACTCATAAGGACTCTTATTAAGAAGAGACCTAATAAGACACTTTTTGATCACATGACATATTGTATTAACTGTTTCAGCCCAAAAGTTTTGAGTTATTCTGACATCAATCAACATAGTCCTGGAGATTTCTACCATTGTTTTGTTCTTCCTTTCCATAATACCATTTCGCTGAGGTATTCTAGGAGCTGAAAAGTTGTGATTGATTCCAAACTCATTGCAGAATTGAGAATTAATTGAACATAGAATTTTAAATTTTTGTGCCATGATCTGATCTAATTTCAACTATTTTCTTATTATATTTCACTTGGACCTATTTGGAAAAAACTTCAACTACCTTTTTATTGTATTAGGTCTACTTTTATACTTTAAATCCATCAAGATTTTTACATAGAGACTCCTTATCTTTTGTAAGCTCACACATACTATCTATTAGCATAGTAGTAAGTGACTTTATTCCTTAGAAGAATAATCTTTGAGATTTTCTTTGATGTCTATAAGAGTTACCTTTTCATCCTCATCCTCATCTGATTTGGCCATTAGGTCAAAAAGGGAATCATAGATTTGGACATCATTTTCAACCACCATCATAGAGACATTTTCTTGCTTCTTTGATTCATCAGACTAAATAGAAGAGTCTTCCCAAACTGTAAGGTCTTGTTTCATAGCTCTGTCAGCAGCAGCCTTTACTTATTAGGGACCCTCTTTTTCTCTCTTTTACCAGCCTGTTTGACATAGTCCTTGCATTTAACCTTTTGAAAGGGGCAGTCTTTAATGAAGTGACCTAGCTTGCCATACTTGTGACATGTATCATGTGCCTTACTATCCCTATTATATCTGCTTGATTTTCTTCTTCTTAGAAGTTCACCAGTTCTTCTCATAATCTTCAAAAATCTCTTAGTGGTAGAAGTTGTTTCCTCATCATCAGTAATGGAGTCCTCCTTTGTTTACTTGAGTACCAGGTTCTTCTTTTTCTTCTGCTCAGCTCTGGGTTTGTCCTGTTGTTTTTTGAGTTCATAGGTCTTGAGATTTCCTATCAACTTATCCAGAGTCATAGTCTTTAAATCCTTGGCTTCAGTTATTGCATTAACCTTACTTTCCCAAGACATTGGTAGTATGTTGAGTACCTTGCGAACCTATTTGGTGGGTATGATATCCTAACCCTTGCAATAAAGTTTATTTGTGATTGTACTAAACCTGGGGCATTTTCTAAATAGTTTTACCTTCTTTCATGTTGAAGGTTTTATATTGTGTAGTCAATATGTCTACTTTAGATTCTTTGATTTGACTAGTTCCCTTATGAACAGTTTGTAGGTAATCCCAAATTTCCTTGGCAGTCTCACAAGCAGAGATCCTGTTGTATTCATCAACACCAATGTCACAAACAAGAAGTTTCTTGGCCATATAGTTTTTCTCTATCTTCCTCATGTCAGCAGCATCATATTCTTCCCTTATTTTAGGAACATTTAAGGTAACATCGCCAACTTTCACAGACTTGGTGGGGACAAAAGGACCATTTTTAGTAACATCTCACAACTCACAGTCTTCAACCATAATAAAGTCGTTCATACGAGCTTTTCACCACCCATAATATTGACCATTGAATTTGGGTGGTTCAGTGGTTGATTGTACCTCTTCAAGATTTGAAGGTGCATTCATGTTAGAAGGTCCTTCCTAGGTGTTAACCTTTTAAGAAGAACCTGCTCTGATACTAATTAAAGAACTGCACGAGTTACCCTCCGAATTTAGAACCTGGTCCCAACTAAACGTATGCAATAGGAAAACTAAATAGAACAAACTTGTAAAGTAAATAAACAAAGAGCATAACAAGTTTTACGTGGAAACTCCTTGCTCAAGAGAGAAAAACCACGACCCACCACGTAGGATTTCCAATAGCTTCACTAGATTCAAGCAACCTTGAATACAGACTTCATGACTTTAAGGATTAACCTCTTAATCCTTCTCCACTTGTAATAACTTTATTACAATAAACTCCAATGCAATAACTCTACTGCATCCACTGACTCAGCTAACTCTAACTAAGACAGTAATCAAGCTAACTCTAGATTCTTTGTCAACTAACTCTTGATAACACTTTGCAAACAACAAGTGAAAAGAAAACACCTACTAATAATGAATTAGAGTAGTAGGCAACGTTTACATACACAGAGACACACGAGCGAGCTGAGTAGGTCCCTATTGAAAGTGAAGCTTGAACGTAAGACCTTCAAGAGATTTAATGTTGTGAAAATATGGAAGCTTGGCTTTTCTTGTTATAACATGAGCATATATAAGAGACAAGAAAACCTAGCTAGGATGATTTTGAATGGTTGGGACAAAAGAGTGTTGCAGCCTTTTCCACCAACTTACTGCAGAAAGATACCTTTTTCAGCTGTAGTCCTGATCAGTGATGGTGACATGAATGCGATCAACTTGGTCCCTAAGTAGTTATAACTTCTTCATCAAATGATCTTCAGGAACCAGGTCCCAAGTTGATAGTTTGTCAATCATCAAAACTAAGGACTTAACAATATATTTTCACCATTAGTTGAGGAAAAATGTCTTAGAAACCATACAAACAAACATACATGTATTTCTCTCTCTACAATGGAGTTTGAGATCATAGCTTTAAGCTAAGGCCAGTGAAGAAACTGAATAACTCCAGAGTTTCTTGAAAGACATTATATGTTGGCCCAAATCATTGGAATACATACATTGTGAACCCGTGATAGTTAAATAACAATAGAAAAGACTGTGAACGTTACATATAGCGGAAAATTATGTCACATATGACAAAGGCAGAATACAATTAAGTAACTACTCTCTAGTGAAATTACCACAATTGAATGAAATGAAGAGATAATGTGTCGGATCCACTTAAAAAGGCTTAACTGTTGAAGAAATTAAAAGATCATCAAAAGTAATGGGACCATGGTCTACGACAAGTCATGATGGTGGTAACTCCACTTAAGACTAAAGATTCCAAGATTTAAGTTCAAGGAGTACAAAATAGTTATGAATGATGATTCAACATTGTCAAAGAACTCAACTCATTCTCGTAATAGGACAATGTTAAAGAAGGAGAAAACTTTAAAACTTTTTAATGGTTCCTAAATGTGATATGACATAATCAAATAATGTATCTACGATTTACACGTTAAAGATTCAACTATGAGAGTGTGAAGTGTTAGCTACTTTGTAGGGTTAATTTTCTATACAGTCATGAAATCAACCAGTTTTATGGATGAAACAGGCGTAACATTGAGGACAAAAAATGGTCTCAAATAGATGTAGAAGCAGGAGATGCATTTGTAGGTAAGTAAAATTTTCTGGCAATCTTGAGATGCTACAAATATATGTACAGGTAAAACAATTTTTCTTTAATTGAGCTTAATACCGTGTAACAAATGATATGGAGAAAAAAAAATACTCCCAACTCTTTACGTGGAAGGTATAATGTCTATAAAATTTGGCAAACAACTCAAAGCTCAAATTAATTAAGCCAATATATGTTACACAGCCTTGTTATACTTAAAGTCGATGCATCGCCATTAATAAAATATATCTACAGATCAAATAACTTTAATGTTGAGATTAAAGAGTTATCAAACGTTGTTGCTAAATGAACTATCGTCTGTGCCTGATTTTGGTTTGCAGGAGTGAAGCATGTAATTGCATGATTCCACAGCTTCCCCAACAGTAAGAAATATCCATTCTTGTCCTAGTGTTTCTATGAATTTGGATTTGTTCAATTTCTTCATTACCTCTGCACCTGGATTTGCCAATACAAGCTGCAACAATCCAACAAAAAAATCCATGTACAATATATTATACTTTTGTTGCATATATTGCAAAAGAACTGTCAAAAGAGACCTACCTTGAGATCTCTCCTATCAAGATTTTTCTTGACTTCTTCTAGCATGCTAATTCCGCTAGTATCAATGTTGCCTACAGCTGCACATCATATAAAGAATATTACTATGACTTAATATATAATTTTTTTATACATTGTCAACTAAAATCGACCTACAACAATAGATAACTCTTCATATTAAACCTGATATGGTAACTCGAATAAAACAATGACAACCCACTATAGCTAGTAAATTACACTAAGAGTTGAACATTCTTTATGTTTTGATCACTCATATATAACGTAAATCCTTTTAGCACATCTTTTGTTTCTTTTCTACTTTAATTACTTGCATAAAGAAATTTTCAAATTTCAAGGGTTTTATTTTCTATTAGTGTTCTATTTTAGTTATGGGGCCCAATTTAAATCCCAATTCTAATTTTTTTTTGGTTCTCAATGCTTAAACTTGAAGCTTCTGTTAAGGGTGGAGGAATTTCGCACATCCTATCACAGCATTTGGCAGTCAAACTTCAAAATCGTAAACATAGGAGATGTTAATTTACCTCCCATGTCAAGTATAACATATTGTAATGTCTCCCCAGAAGATTTTAACTTGTCTTCCTCATCGTCAATCCACCTTGAGATCCTATAAAACGTGAAAATTAGAGTTCATAATTAGTGTTTATATGAATAAATTAGGAAGAGGATATAGTTTATAATATAGATATTGTAGAGTTAAATATTAATTACCTTTCTCTTAAGTAGCTAGCATTGGTAAAGTAAATGGGTGCACCAAGGTCAAGTATGAGAACGCCCCCAACACTGTCTGTGTTAGGATATTGCTCAACATTTCTATAAATCTGAGAATCTGGAATGTTACCAAGTACTAGTGTTCTTGGCCTTGATACAAATAGCAACACCCTCAACACCGATAAAGCAACCTGCATTTGTGTTAAATGCTTAGACAATTAAAAATGAAATCTTTGATTAATTGAAAATAAAGACAAGTTTAGCTAAAGAGAACAAAGTATTTATAATATATACGTTTAAGTTCTACGCAACGATGGTGCAAAAGAAAAACTAATTATAAAATCAAGTTATTTATAAGACAATTATATGTTATGATAACGTCCATTAATTAGAAAACTAGTAAAAAAATGATAATTAACCTATGATCACAAGATAACCTACAATGCTAATGTTACCAATCTTAACACAATCAATCTTTAGCTAAGGGGTCGGTTCTATACATCGACATGGTGAAAGAAATACTTGCATAATTAGTTCACTTAAAAGACAATTGTTGATAACCATATATATGATTTAACTTATATATATATGCTAACATTAAAATTTCTATTTGTACTGTCATGTAATTTTTCGTGTTGTAGTATGTTTCTGTTTTGTTGTCTAAGTAACTAGTTTCATTTATTATATATAGACATTAGCTATTTGCAATTATGATTTTAATCAATATAATATTCTTTGCACTATCGATCTAATATAAGTTAAAAGGCTGTTGTTAGGAAGGAATACGCACAGCAATGACTAAGCCAATTTCGACACTGGCAAAAACGACACCAAAGAATGCACTCATGCAGACCAAGAAATCAAATTTGTCAACATGCCACAGATGAATTGCAGCATTATAGTCGATGAGTCCGAGCATGGCAGCAACAATTATGGATGACAAGACCACTAATGGAGTGTAGTGGAATAATGGCGTTAGCACCAACAATGTAACCATGACTGCTAGTGCCATGACTATGTTTGATACTGCTGTCTTGCATCCTGCATTGAAATTCACCGCAGATCGAGAAAATGGCCCTGCAATTATATTGAACTTTTCCTAATTAACAACGTGATCAAATATCCATATCTACAAATTTGTAAGGAAATTTGACTTTTCGGTGATTTGTGTTTTTTTTTTGGACAAAGAACACATAATTTAGTGGTTTAGTGATTTTACTGTTACAAAAATTAATTTTGTAACTTTAGCCGCTAGAACCAGTTAATTTTGTGACATTATTATCAATGATAAAGCAAGAATTGTTTTAAAAATGTTCAAGATTATATATATATATATATAAAATAATTTTTAAATTTTTTCGACCAAGCGTGGTGAACTGGCCACCCTTCACTACCTATGGTTATGCCACTGATTACTATTTACAAAATTAACTTTGTGACTTTAGTACTACAAGTAGTTAGTTTAGTGATATTACAGTTACAAAAAATATTACTTTGTGACTTTATTTAATATTACTAGGATCAAGTTTAGAGCCTGTTTGAATGTTTTAGCTTATATGCCAAAAGTCAATTTTAATTACTTGTGATCACTGTTGGCTTATTTTTGTTTTTTGGGCTTAAAATTAAGTACATAAAAACTTTTTTTTTATTTCACAAATACTAAAAAAATGCTTAAAAATTATTTAATTAAAATTACTTAAAATAAACCAATCCAACGAAGATCTTAGTTTCACCCTCCATTGCCACCTACTTTTTTACCATTTCCTTAATAAGATTTTGTCTTGTCTCTTTCTGCATTTATTTGCTACTTTTATTTTTGTCTGCTAGACATTATACATGGTCCAGACAATCACATGCTGATACATGGACCCGACTGGGGCATGTTATTTCAGGTAAAAGCAGCTTTCAGGCAAATAAAAGAAAGAGAAAGAGTTAGGAATTGTTACCAGTAGTGAGGTAGCAGGAAGTGCAAGAGCCAACTATGTTCATCATACCAAAAGCAATCATCTCTTTGTTGCCATCTATATTGTAGTTCTTGTACATTGCAAAACTTCTCCCCACTGCTATTCCTTCCTGTCTCATCAGTCCCCATCAAAGAGTTTGATTTTATGAATATTTTTTGTTTTGAGATCATGATGAGTCTAACATAATCTTCATTTTTAAACATATTTTAATACTTACAACTACAAGTACATAGAATACAAAATCTAATTGGTAACTATCATTGAAAAGTCATCGGATTTTAAGTTCACGGCACTATGTAGTTACATGATATGAATTGACCACTTATGTTTAATATTCGACGATCTTTTCATCTCTTTACGTGACACAAACCTCAAGTCTACATGTTGATTAGCTATGTAGCTTGGATTTTTGAAAATTATAGACAATACTAAAGCTAACTATTTTCCCTTTGAAATTTTTCAAAAAAAAATTGTTCAGTGGATATTCTGACTAATATTTTGGTTGAATCAGTGGGAAAAAAATAGTAGTGTAAAAATGAGGAAGTTTCCCGGCGTGGCGTTTCACCGAGAATATGTTTTCCCAGTGAGCTGGTATGATGAGAAAATGGATGGAATAATCATGTTTCATAGCACAAATTTCTCATTTAATGAGTTGGAAAAAACCTCTATTTCTAATAATGAGACAAAATATGAATGCGATAACATTTTTGAAAAGTCCAAACAACATGGTTGATAAGTAGAATAAGTGTTTTACCACTAGAACAAGTTTCACTAGTCAAATTTTAATCAAATAATGCAAAGTAGGTGAAGAACGAGGACAAAAATAAAGGTTGGAAAAAGCTTACAGCAAGAGAAACGACACCAGTGACTATGCCAGTTTTGATAGCTGTAGAGAGATAAGTGCCTCCAAATGACAAATCTGTTATTGACAATGGATTTAACCCTTTCTTCAGCTCCCCTATCTGTTCATTTTTTTTCATCACATAAACCATATCCTGTTAGTCCACTTGTCCTTTAAATGATAAAAATCTCAAATTATCACATGCCATTTTTTGGCTTATAAATAGTGAGTAGATAGAATAATAAAAATTAAAGAAGGGGAACTTAATTTGATCGTATCAAGCCTTTAATAAACAAACTAAAAATTACATAAAAATCGAGTTAGATATTAACATCATATGCATTGCAACTTCTATCCCAGGCCGTTACAGACCTACATTGATTTTATCCACTTACTATATATCTACTTTTATATTACAAAAAAATAGTTTTAATAAACAAAGATATTATTGAGAACCCAATGTTAGAAAATAATGTTAGAGTAAAGGCAACTGAGTAGCCGTAACTTAAAAATCCTGGATCCACCAGAGTGTAAGTTGGTAGGTAGGTAGAGATGTACACAACTAATTCTTCTTCTTCTTCTTTACGACTTGAATAAAGATATTATCACATAATGACGGAAAGTTTTCATAACTCACGTCTCTCACTCTAATACCAGAATATATATCTCAACAAATATGATGAATTATCAGCTACAATAATCCAAAAAAATTGCGTTCTATGTCATCAATTTTGAATGTTAAATTGAGCAAATTCTAGGAAAATGAAGTCGTCATTTAGAAATGTCTATTTCAAAATGTGTAAATAAATTGGATAATGAGCAGCAATGATTCAATGAACAACCACATATGCTGGGCCAGTGTTCTTTAAACATTGAATATCAGTTAATCATGGCATTGGTAGGTCGTCTATTTAGAGAAAACGTGTGCAATACCAAAACCACAAGAATGACAATACAACTTCAACACTTCAAAGTTCAAACTCAATAATCCAAATAGCAGAAATATCACATCACTCCCCCACCATAGTGTTTATGTTGTGAAAATAGTATAATAGCTTAGTCATAGTAGTTCAGCAGTCAAATTGAAATCTTTAAGCCAAATTAATTTGTTTGTAACTTAAAATTATAACACCTTCTAGAAATTAAGAACACGTACTCCCTCCAAGTCCATTTTAGTCCGTTACCCTTTTAATTAATATTCCTTCGTCCTATTAGTCGTCATGCTTAAGTCACAATTCCTCTACTATCTATACATTAAGAAAATGTCTTAAAATATTGGTCAAAATTAATCTAGTTAGACTCTCAAAATATGAAACATGAGAAGTAAAATGGACCGGAGGGAGTACAAAATTAAAGGTGCTTACCACTTGAATGCCGTGATTTTCAGCGTGCGTGAAATAAACAAGAATCGTTCCCAGTATGACGGACGTCAATGGAGCCATTGCTGATACCCAGAAAAACTTTGGTCTTTTTTGGCTCTGCATGCATGCATTTTTCATTAGTATTTAGTATATATGTATATTAACAATCATCGATTATTTTGATCTAATCAATCAGAAGCTAAACCATCAATTATTTTGAATCGGAGGAACATACTCCTCTGTTTTTATTTTATTTGATCCTTATTGGCTTGGCACACCCCTTAACAAAATTTTAATTAGAGATGATTTTATTAGATTAACCTTATTAACGATTTTTTTGAACTCTAAATTTGATTATTATGTAGTAGTTATTTAATACTAACTTACTAAGGAAAAAAGGTAAAAATATAACAAAATTCTTTTAATTTTATAAATTGAACAAGTAAAACTAGTTTTAGCATAGGGACTAAAATGAAATGGAGGAGTAATATATATTGACGTTTGAAAAGGTTAAAGTTAGAGGTAACTTACGAAGAATCTAGCCGCAAGCAGGTAGAAAAGGAAACAGAAACCCAACACCGCACTCTGCCATCGCCACTGCAATTATTATTTGTCATTAACCATAACCAAAAGTCATACTACATATATAGTAAAAAAGATAAAACTAATAAATCCTCATGACTTTTAGTTTCAACTAAAACTGTACAGCATACGTAGTACTAGTCTTTTAATTTGATTCTCCACATAAGAAAAAGTTAATAGCTGAATGAGATTTGATTGAGAAACTAAAGATTACTTGTCGCACATGAATTAAGAGCAAACCTAAAATGGCTACCACTTGACATTTCAAGGACGTATTACAACAAGTTAAATAATTACAATTAAATAGCTTTTTTTACAATATATACGTATAACATAAATCAAGTATCAAGTATTATATTTATACCTCATGCGTTTGGGTAAAAACGGAACGTAAGACGGAAACAATATCAGTGGACTGAGTGAAATGGTCAAGACCAAGTATTCCCTTTAGCTGCTGGAGTATCACTACTGTGGCTGCTCCTCCCATGAATCCCACGATTGTTGCATGAGATAGAAAATCCACTATGAATCCCAGCCTGCAAAATTGATTCATTTGTTTACCCAGTTAACGTTACCATCAACTTATTACCAGTGGTGGATCCCAGGATTTAAAAAGAGTGAATGCTTACTACAGAAAAAAAAAAAAAAAAAATCACGTACACCTAACCAACTTCTTGTTTAGTGGGTGCTTTTATATATTTTATACCCATTTTCGTATATTTTTTTTTATGTAATTATACCTATTTCCCGTCAAGTTTAGTGGGTGCCGGAGCACCCAAAGTTGATGTGTAGGTCCGCCCCTGCTTATTACTTTAATCATTTCTCATTATTCTACGTAATTATGGATAAATCTGTTAATAAGTATAAATAATTAATCTGATAAAAAAAAATATGATTAATGTATTATTACAAGTACAATTTAACAAATGGTGTAAAAAATCAGTACACAAAACTTAATTCCACCATTAATACATCATATTGTTGGTCAAAAAGGTAATAAAAACAAAAGTACAAGTAAAGAAGAAGAAAGGTCATTGTATACCACTCTCTCATTGTCACAATTACATGATACCCCTCGAATTTTGAAACCCAAACTTATTTTACTTTTTTTTTAACTGTCTTTTAAATATTTTGAATTAATTATTGTGGTTTATAATTTCTTGTTTTAAAATATACTATAAAATTTTCTTTTTAAAAATTGTATGTCCGAATTCACAATTAAAATAAACTTTTAAATCCAAACAGTACTATATAAATTATATTGGAGCAGAAGACGTAATTAATTACCTGAAAACGCCAAGGGCGGTTTCAAATACTCCAGCAAAGAATGTGGCAGTTAAGGCAAGTTGAAGATAAAGTGTTGGATTCTGAGTTGGATTAACTTCATCCCCTAACATTGAACCAATGAGAAGTGATGCTACAGCAACTGTACCAACTGCTAAATCTCTCGAACTCCCCATTACTGCGTACACTAATGGCGGAACAAAACTCGAATCTGCATTCATCAACAATAAACCATTAATTGAGGTACACAAGTTTTGGCAAAAACACTTGCACCTATGTTTTTCCCTCCGGACCACTTTACTGGTCATGCTTATTAAAAATAGATGGTTCGTAATATTTGTCATTTTACAAAACCATGACAAGTAAAGTAGTTCATAGGGAGTAAATAAACAAAAAGAGAATTATACATAGAGTAGCATGACTTACAGAGGCCAAGTATAGGTGGCAAATTGGCAAGTTTTGCATAGCTAATTCCTTGAGGAATGGCAAGACTAGCTATAGTAATACCAGCAATAAGGTCAGATTTAAAGAAATCAAAGGTGTAACGAGGACCCCATTCCAAAATTGGAAAAAAATATTGAAGTCCAAGTATGAATTTCTTAAGAGGTGTTTGATTCTTGAATTGTCTAAGTGGATCATCTGGAAACAATGTTTCTTTTACTGCGTTCTTTAAAGACTTGAAAAATGGTTGTGGTGGTGGGATTTCCACTCTGTGTTTTTTTCTAGTTTCCCCCTTCATTGATGACGGATACTCATCATAGTCCGCATTACCCATGCTTCGAGCAAATCTTCTAGAGAGCGTAGTACCTTTAGTTTCTACACTAATTTTTTTTTTATGAATGGATAAATAGTTCTGCAAATTCTAACGAAGATTGTAGTAATATATTGGTGGTTCTGACTTAGACTAGAAGGGTGCTTTATATAGAGAAAAATGAACAGGGAATTTTTTCCACGTGCACCAAGGGGCAATGGGGACCAAGTTGTCTATTCCACATTAATTTTGATAGTACTAGTTCTTTATTTGAGAAGTAGTAACAGCACAAACACGGATTTTTAACAGCCGTTTTTTATGAAAGCACGAGGAAGCAAATTCTGGTAGTGCAGTAGAGCACGATTCCACTTTTGAATTACTGAAAAAAACAACTTTAAATTCATTCATAAAACTTACTATATAGTTATAGTTTGAGCTTTATCTATATAGATGCAACAACAACATTATCGAGGGTCGGGGCGAAGCTACAATCATCCAAGAATGATCAGATGAACATTCTTCGTCGAAAAATTATACAGTATATATAAATCAAATTCTGTATTTAATTGATATATATTTAATGGTAAACAACTCTGACATAAGCCCTTCCTTTGACGCAATGGTTAAGCGTGTCATTTCAAGGGATGCTTTTAACCCTACGGATCCGAATAAATTATTTTTGGCCAAACCCATCGATAGCCTCTTAAACTTGTCCCGAAAATTCACTTAGACCCCTCAACTAAGGCTTGTACCTATAAGGCCCCTCAAGTGCTAAAATTGATACCAATCTGACACAAAATGTTGACAAGGAGAGCGTTGCTCTACTTTAACATCAAGTCACACGCACCATCATTATTCAATAGTTTACTACTCAAGTTAATTAGTCATAGTTTATCTAAAATTCTTAAATATTTATTAAGTTTCTTAATATTACAATTTTAAACAATATAAAATCAAATAAATGAATAAATTATTTTAATTTTGAAACATGTTATTTTTAAGATAACAACTGTATTTATAATTTTATCCAATATAAAATACATTTTCAAAGGGTAAAAATAATTGGTCAACATTTTATGTTAAAGTTTTCACCGATTGTTTTTTCCTTCAAAAATGTATTTTATATTGGATAAAATTATAAATACAATTATTATCTTCAAAACAACATGTTTTTTTTAAAAAAAAAAAAAATATTTTTCTTTGATTGTGTGATTTGTGTTTAGTATAAATATAAACTCGTTTGTTCAACCATTATTTCACTTTAAACATAATAATTCATATATTTTTGTAATAAAATTAATGCGTCAGAAAAAAATTCTTGACTATTTGTATTTGATAAAAATAGATGTTGGGATCGTTCATGAAAATATCGCTAGGTTAACAAGATAACATTGAACTTATTATTCAAAAAAAAAAAATTCTTGAACACCCTTGATAAATGGCTCCGCCATTGTCAAGGGTGTCTACGGTAGATTTGACTCGATCATTGGTCAAAATTAAAATAATATAATCAATTTATAAATTATTAAAATCAAAACCAAACATAATATATATTTATTAATTTGGGTTCAATTCAGTTTGATTATTAACCATATACGAAAATAAAAGAAATATTTTATTCTAAAGAAAAAGCGGACAACAGTTCATTCAAAAAAAAAATCCGCCTGAGATTACCACAAAAAAAAACAGTAACAAAGGGTACATTTAATGCAAGACATTTAATTATAAATAAATTATGATGAAAACATATACAAGGTATTTAAAATTTATTCAAAAAATAATACATTATACATATATAATTATAAAAAATATATATAATTTGACGGTTTAATTCGACTTTTTTGGCACAAAATTAAAATAAAACCAAATATTATCAATTTTTAAAATGTAAAACTTGAACAATTAAAAAAATAATTTATAAATCGATTTGATTTAATTTTTTATCAATCGGTTTGGGTCTGTTTTACCCAAACTATGAACACCCCTCCTAATTATCTATATCTAATATATTAGCGTGAATACTTATGTGTCATTAATTTGTAAATAAATTGATTTTTGTGTAATTTTAACAAGCTAGGTTAGGTTAGTAGATTAAACGTGTACTCCACAAAAAATAAATTCATAATGATGCAGACTTTTGCTCTATGGCTAAATTTCAATCGTGAGCAGCTCCAGCTTATAGAGGATATAGAAGACATGATCCTTGATCCTGGATAGGAAGTTCTGGAGGAGGCGAATTAGGACAAAAGGGTAGTCGGAGTTTAGAATATGGTATTTTTTGGTGTGTTATTTGTAATATTTTATTTATGGTATTATTGAGTTTGCTAATCTCTATTATATCTTGTTCTTTTACTATTCTTACTATATTGTTCTTTATCTTAGATTGTTCTATTTTGAGTCGTGGGTATATCGAAAACAGCCTCTCTATCTCACATTTGAGGTAGTGGTATGGACTGCATACACTTACCCTCCCCAAACCCCACATGGTGAGAATATACCGAATATATTATTGTTGTTGCTCTCATTTGGTGAGATTATACCGTGTATGTTATTATATTGTTGGTGCTAAATTTCAATTATTCTGAGCTTCACACTTGGTTACCGTACAGACTTTGGCAGTATTCTTTTGCTTTGATCATCAATGCTTACGTGTTTATACAGTTTAAGCAAAGCCGGAGTTATCCTTGAGACTGAAACTTCCTTCGATAGAAAATTATATTACAATATATAAAAAATTAAAATTATTTTTTATGTATGTATAACAGATGTTGAACTCCTTTAAATTGATTCGTATATTTACTTGTAAAATCTTAACTCCACCACCTATTTGGGATGTTAATCAATTGGTCATAAATTAATTCCTTCATACATTTTTATTTACTAGTTTTAGTGTAAGCGTCTTGCGTGTGTACCTCACTTTAATGAGTTTAAATATTACACTAAATAGGATATTTGTTTAAATAATAAAGATGAATAAAATAATTAAGAGTTAATACATAAAAATGACCCTAAACTTGACATCAAATTATAACTTTGACCTTAAACTTTGATAGTGCACAAATAGGACTTTTAACTATTCAAAACCTGAACAAATATAACCTTCGATTTTGCAACCCCATGCGTGAGTCTCACTCGCGCCTACGTGAAAAGGTAATCCAATCGTACGGTGTCACGTCGTTAAAAGGGCTGACTTGGAGAGAGGTCATATTTGTGCAGTTTTGAATAGTTAAAGGTTATATTTATGCACTGTCAAAGTTTTGCTTTTTGTGTTAAAACGACGTCGTTTTTATTATTATTATTATTATTATTATAATAATAATAATAATAATAATAATAATTTTTTTATTTATTTCTATAGTAGCAGCACCTAACTTTTTTAAAATTTTAAAAAATTATTATTATTATTATTATTTTATTTATTTCTATAGCAGCAGCACCTAGTTTTTTTTTTAATTAAAAAAAAAACAGCCACTAGCAGGGATCGAACCTGTACAGTAGGCTGAAGGAAGCGCCCAAGAAGAGCAAATAACACCACTGGGCTATCTAAGTGTCTTGTTTCATGTGGTTCAACATTATTATACGTACATAAATGATACAAGAATTCCAAGGAACACAAGAATTGTCTCAAAACAGTCCACACACACTCCAAAAACAGTCCACTAATCTTAAGGATTTGAGGACCAAGATGGAGACCACTCTCGGATTCACTACAACAACAACAATACGAGATAACAATGGTGTATTTGACACCCAAAACAGCCACAAAACGTGATGAACAAGATGAACAACAATAACACAAGTTTCGGATTCAACAAGACCCCAAAACAGTCCACGATTTGCAAGAAAAATAAAGATAGATAGTGAGACATAAACTACAATAAGACCCAAGAACCCAAAGATATATTAAATCTAAAGACCCCTAGAACTTACGATAGCAACACCACACTCTTACGGAGACCACCAAGGGAATGACTCGCCTCAAGATCTACCGTTTCCAAACAAAGATCAATATTGGCTTTTCCAAGCCCTATGCTAAAGATGACTTTTCCAAGTCCTACCACTAAGTGTGTACACTCTCAAAAGAGAGAGAAGATATTTCTTTCAATTCTTCATTATCCAAAATCTGATGAGAAATAAGACTAAGGGGCCTATTTATACTATATTACAAATGAAGACAAAAGACTACTTTGCCCTTAATGAGAGGGGCGGCCATGGGGTGTAAATCCACCATGTGTAATGTCCAAAATACCCTTAATTAAGGCCCAAAACCGTGAGTCCTCAACCTTAAATTCTCCAAGCAATCTTCCACATGCGAGATTGCTTTAAGTTATGCTCAAAACGGGTCCTCCATGCATGTTCTTGTTTCCTCGTGGTGACCAAGTCTTGAGTCTCTATGTGTTGGCCTCCAAAAATGTCATCAAAAGATAAGAAGGCCATTTGTCCCGTATCATCCTCCCCTTCTTGAAAAGGATTCGACCTCGAATCCAAACCTTGCAAAACCGAAGAGAGGACAAACAAATACAAATTCCTCATGGCATGAGGGTTAGGGTTAGCATAACAAATCATCTCAACATGCCAAGGTTGCACATATTTGCAATATAACCAAGAATCCTTTGAAAGGAATATTAAAAACTCAATAAAAGATGTACAAAGGATTTGGTTATAGGATACATCAAAAGTAATACTTTGCTTGTCATGTTGGCCAAGCAACAAGTTTGGTGCACCAACATCACCATTTCTAAATTTGGCACCGGGGTCAAATGGGAAAAGTGGCCATAGACACGGGTCTCGACAACACTTCCCTTTCCCGTGGTCTACACCTAAACTAAATGACATACTCTCTACAATAACATACATATCATCCAAATCAAATAGAGAGTAGAGAAAGGTATCACTCAAATCGACTTCTACTAAGGTGCTCTCATGTGTGTACTCACTACTAGTTTCCCAATAATCACCATGAGTACTCTCAACAATGAAATCACACAAAGTAGAAGAAGAAGTAGCTTCCACAACTACACATTCCTTACCCTTAAGAGTACTCTCATCTTCCAAGAAGAGATTTCCCTCTTTAGGAGGAATGTTGTCACACCATAGTGGGTTAGCATATAGGCTATAGCTTCCAAGGCAAGCTATACCGTCAAGTTCTCCACTAGGTTCATTAGGAGTGTTTAAATCATCTTCAAACAAGACATTATACCTAAAAAGAGTGTGATCTACCTCACGGACAGATTTGGAACAAGAAAGTTCCTCACTCTCTAAATGATCAATATCAAGCTTCAAGGATGTTTCAAACACAATATTACCCCAAGAAGAGCTCTCGGGTTCATTCTCACTTTGTTGACCAACATTTTCAAATATTTCACTCACTTGAGTCCTATTAAGCACATCACACACATACTCAAGTGGTGGACAGTTTTCACGAACAAGTTGATCAACACCCATTACACAAGACGAGGTACTTCCATTCAACATATAGGCTTCAACACTAGGTGGACATAAATTGATCTCACAAGAGGAGTCAATTTCGTCATCAATAGGATCAACTAGTGTATCCACACTCACAATATGTACATCATCAATAAGAGGCAAGGAATCATTAGACTCATAAATAAGTAAGCTACTACTCACACTCAATGGACTACTAGTCATACAATTATCATTCACATGCATTAAAGTGTAAGAGTTAGCTATTTTACCTTGAAGATCTTGAGTGGACTCTTTCTTGCCGTGAGGTGAAGGTCCTCCATAACCTTGGGCAGCAACTTCCTTTTGACATTGGTCGCATTCGCTTGCCATGTTGGTACCTACACAAATGTCCATAAAAATAGAAGGACAACCAAAGTTAGCACGGTTTGGTGGTAATCCCCTCACTTCGCTCAACACAATCTCTCCTTTTTCCACTCTCGGATTACCACCTTTCACTCCCTTACTCCTCTCAATCTTTTGTCTCTCATAATAATTTGAATTGGAGTAGGTAGGAACTTCTTTTTGCGGCCCGGGCAGAATGTACGTTATGAGGCGATTTCCCCATTGGTCTCTTACAATATTAGGCCAATTTTGCACGTTAGGAACTTGATGTCGTGCAAACCAATCGGCACCCAAGCTCATATGACCGTAGGTTGAGGAAAAAACATCGCACCACACCTCCTCATGGTAATCAAATTGGGAGAAGACAACTTTTACCCTCTCGGTAACCGTGAACTCGCCCAAGTAGTATGGAACAAGTAAAGGCTCTCGCAATAACCCCAAGTAATTAACCATGGACGGAAGAATGTAGTTTCCATAGTACCTATCATTCAACACCATAAGGCAGCCCGGTATCCCACAAATAGTCACCTTTCCGGAGTGTACACTCCTTCTTGGATCTACATTGTAAGGCATACGAGTACCCCTTAGTTTTGGAGATGCATATCCTCTTCTTCTCATTGGACAACCTCCACTAGAGCTAGTATAACCATTCACACTATATCGACTTTGATAAGAAGTACTACAAGGTGGAGAATATGGATCTTCATACTCCTCACGTGTACCCTCATCATAGCTCTCATAAGCTTTGCAAACAAAAGGGTTATACCTAACACCAAATCTAGGTTCGGAGTAAGAAGTGTAAGACTCCTCACATGCCCCAACTTCATCATAAGATCCATCACGAGGTCCTACATCATCTCCAAAGTTACCATAAGCACTAGGCACTTCATTCACCTCATTTTCTCCCTTAAAACAGTAACTTTCAAATCTGCCCAAGTCTCGATCATGGCTATTTTCATAGCCTCCGCAATCTCCCTCAACTTCGTAGCCATAAAACCCTTCACTACAATCATAGTCTCCCATGTTGTAGTCACAATAATCCCCGGCTATCGAAGACATGTTCCCCTTATATCACCCTTTAAACCTACAAAATGAACAAACAAGATTAGTAGTAAAGCTCCTCACCAACACTCGTATACACTCACCTTTGCGATCCTCACAATTGGAGCGGCGAATATTGAAAGTTGCTTATACTCCGGTAGTCAATAGGATGTCAATTCTACTTGGCGGCCGGAATAGATTCTTGTTTGATCGACTCAAGACACAAAAATAAAATTCACTTACGAACTTGAAGCAAAGAAGTTACTACGAGTTAAAAATGAGAAAAGCACACAAACAACGAAGACACGAAGAAACGGATTCAATAATTAATCTACAACTAAGTAGGTGATTACTAGTTGTTAATTAATTCTAGAATCAAGACATGAAACTAATGAAACAATAAGATGAAACTAAGAATCTAAAATTTTTTTTGAGCTCGGAAATATTGCGTGAACAGTAGCAGTGATGACATGGCAGTCACGTATTGGTTTCGGCCCCACACAACTTTTGTTGTCCAATTTCAAGTCTTGGTCAATTTTCAATTTGGACTTTGGTGGAATTTGTTTAAGGAGGGAAATTCAAACAAGTCTTGGAGCCCTTTTCAATTTCAAGTTTTCAAGACTTGACTTTATTGTACTTCTCCTTAAAACATGGATCCGTAAATCATGGAAAAGTGTTGGAAAGTGGTTGAGACTTGATTGATAGGTCTTTGTTGGTTGTAGTGTCTTTCAAGACTAACAAATAATACACCTTTTTCCTTCAACTTTTTGGATTTAGCATTCACTTTATCTTCAACAATATATGAAGGTGGTGATGAACATCAAGAACAACAACAACAACAACAAGAACTACAACAAGAACTACAACAATAATCTTCAAGAACACCAACAATTTTTCACACGGCCAACTCCAATCCACAATAACAATATCTCCAACACTTGGCCAAGACAACTACAACTTCAACAAAAGGGTCTTCAATCCACCAATTAACAACAATATCACGTGGCCAAGCTTATAACAACAATAAGATGAAAACCACAAGGCCAAAACAGTTCACCACAACAAGGTCAACAATCTCACGGCTAAGACCACAAGGATAGCAACAACAATCGACTAAGTCCCCTTTGTGTTGTGTTTTCGATTTTACAAATGGTGAAAGGTGTGATGAACAACAAGAATACAACAACAACCTTTCAAGATCTACAACACCACCACAACACAAGGCCTTCAACTCGGTCAAGGCTAGAACAACAACAACATCCAATCGGCCACACTTGTTCACAACAATAATATTAACAATTCAAGCTCAAGTTTGGATCGACTCAAAGTGTTAGTGAGGAACAAATCTAACACTACAAACACACAAGACAAGTAAAATACTCCTAGACCTAGACTCAAGAACAAATCTCGGCCAAGAACACCACAAGAACACAATTTCGGCCAAGACAACAACAATGGACAGATTGCAATTTTCTGAAATTTTCAGATTTCAACTTTTTTTTTTTTTTTTGTAGTTTTCAAGTCTCAAGCCCAAGATTGATCTTGTTAGAACAAAATCAAAGATGGCTTTGATACCAAATGATACAAGAATTCCAAGGAACACAAGAATTGTCTCAAAACAGTCCACACACACTCCAAAAACAGTCCACTAATCTTAAGGATTTGAGGACCAAGATGGAGACCACTCTCGGATTCACTACAACAACAACAATACGAGATAACAATGGTGTATTTGACACCCAAAACAGCCACAAAACGTGATGAACAAGATGAACAACAATAACACAAGTTTCGGATTCAACAAGACCCCAAAACAGTCCACGATTTGCAAGAAAAATAAAGATAGATAGTGAGACATAAACTACAATAAGACCCAAGAACCCAAAGATATATTAAATCTAAAGACCCCTAGAACTTACGATAGCAACACCACACTCTTACGGAGACCACCAAGGGAATGACTCGCCTCAAGATCTACCGTTTCCAAACAAAGATCAATATTGGCTTTTCCAAGCCCTATGCTAAAGATGACTTTTCCAAGTCCTACCACTAAGTGTGTACACTCTCAAAAGAGAGAGAAGATATTTCTTTCAATTCTTCATTATCCAAAATCTGATGAGAAATAAGACTAAGGGGCCTATTTATACTATATTACAAATGAAGACAAAAGACTACTTTGCCCTTAATGAGAGGGGCGGCCATGGGGTGTAAATCCACCATGTGTAATGTCCAAAATACCCTTAATTAAGGCCCAAAACCGTGAGTCCTCAACCTTAAATTCTCCAAGCAATCTTCCACATGCGAGATTGCTTTAAGTTATGCTCAAAACGGGTCCTCCATGCATGTTCTTGTTTCCTCGTGGTGACCAAGTCTTGAGTCTCTATGTGTTGGCCTCCAAAAATGTCATCAAAAGATAAGAAGGCCATTTGTCCCGTATCAATAAATATACATTTTCTATCTTATATATATACAACGTAATTTTTTTACCGAGGGGGTTCGGGTGAACCCCATGGCAGCCACGTAGGTCCGCCCCTCGTTAATTTAATAACGTTTTAATAACGTTAATTTAATAACATTTTAATTACGTTAATTTGATAACGTTAATTTAATATACTACTACTACTATCCTTAATAACATTAATGTAATAACGTTTTATTAAAACTATAAATTTTTTATTATTAGTATAGTTTCATCTTTAATTTAATATTTAAATAAATAATATTTAGATATATTATATAACTTAAATTCGTCCTCTGCTTTATAATAGATATATATACATACCCGCTCGATTTTTTCATATGAGGCTGACCTGCCTAATTAATAAATCTTCAATATTGCTCTTTTTCCGCAATGACAAAAGAAATTAGATGTCATTTTCATCTTTGAGCCGAAAATAATGAAAACATAATAGTGAAAAGTCATTTAAAGGTCATATTTGTGCAGTTTTGAATAGTTAAAGGTCATATTTGTGCACTGTCAAAGTTTAAGGTCATATTTATGTATTATGCCCTTAGATTTTAAGCTGGACGCGCCCAGTTTTGCGTGTTGAACACACATTTTGCCACGTAGGATTAGTGGTCATATTTGTGCAGTTTTGAATAGTTAAAGGTCATATTTGTGCACTGTCAAAGTTTAAGGTCAAAGTTATAATTTGGTGTCAAGTTTAGGGTCATTTTTATGTATTAACTCAATAATTAAATTTAATATCTTTTGAGTATGTAAAGATGAAGAATTTATTTATTAAACCTAATATTTATCAAAAATATTTTTAAAAGTCGATCGACATTCATCTATTATCTGTAAATGATAACAAAACAATACAATGATAGAGCCATCAAAATAATACAATTAAATCTAATCTTTACACAAAAATTTTCTCAAAGTCATCCGTCACTCATCTACCACCTGTAAACAATAACAAAATAATACGATAATAGAAATATCAAAATAATACAATTAAACCTAACTTTTACAACCACCAGAGTTGGCATAGTGGTTCAGCGCTATGTCCCTTAAGCAAGAGGTCGGGGGTTCGATCCCCGCCTATGGCGAATAGAGCAAACTCTGTGGCCAGTTCCCTACCGCAAAATGCGCAGATCGAGGAACGGAGGATTAGTCTCACGACTGCCGGTTGTGGGGATACCTTGGGAAACCAAAAAAAAAAAAACCTAACCTTTACATAAAAAAAATCCTCAAAGCCGACCAACATTTATCTATCACCTGTAAACTGCAACAAAATAATACGATAAAATTGATATCAAAACAATACAATTAAACTTAAATTTTACACACAAAAAATTCTCAAAGCCGGTCGAGATTCATCTACGAACTGTAAATTACCACAAAATAACAAACTAATAGAGATATTACGATAATACAATTAAACCTAACTTTTACCTAAAAAAAAAATTCAAAGCCGACCCACATTCATCTAGCATATGTAAATTAAAATAAAATAATAAGATAATAAAGATATCAAAACAAAACAATTAAATCTAACCTTTACACAAGAAATTCTTCAAACCCAACCGATATTCATCTATGATGAGCGAAAATTTTGACTCTAAAGAATGATTTTGAATGAAAACAAAGAAGATATATATATACACACATGTTGAATTCTATTATGCTGACAAAAAAGTGAAGAAGTTGAGGGTTAGAAAATCAAGCATCCACCAATCTAGACATGCAATCGAATCAAGTTAGATGAGCAACAATCATATTCTCTCAATAGGCAAATCGGTTTGTTCTCTAGTTTAACGTACATCTCAATATTTATAGAAGTATTTCCTTAATAGAGTCTTATATTAGGAGTATTTTCTATGTGAACGGTAGAAAAAAAAATATTAATTAATTCTCCTACTAGATATTTTTGGAGTCTCATATATTTTAGGAAGTCTAGTAGAAAGAAAAATATTAATTAATTTTCCTACCATATATTTTAGGAGTTTCATATATTTTAGGAAATCTAGTTAATATAATAAAAAATAATTAAATAATAAATTTAAAAAAATAGTGAAAAGATAATTTTGTCTAAAGAAGAGTCTTTTAATGAAGGGCAAAAAGTTTAAATCATCTTTCTAAGGGTCTTCACACTTTTAATATATTATAGATTATAGATATAGATATAGATTATAGATTATAGATTATAGATTATAGACTATAGATTATAGATAAGATAGATTATAGAATAGATATAAATATAGATTATAGATATAGATAGACTATAGAATAGATATAAATATAGATTATAGATATAGATTTATTAAATTAAAAATAAAGAAAAAGAATAAAAAATATTCATTTACTTTTGTTTATAAATCAAGTTTACGTTTTTTATTTATTAGTCAAGTTTATCTCTCTCGCCATACTTTTAGACTAAATTTTTTTTTGCTGTTTCTCTCAAATTGATTAAAATTTGTATAAATAACATAAATAGCAACTTTTTAAAATTAATTACACTCTCTCCCACTTTTTAAATTACTTTACTCTCTCTCCCTATTAATATACATAACATAGCCGACATATACATAGCATTCTGTGCATATGTGGGATTTTTGTAATATGTTTAGGGAGTTGAGATTTTTTGTAATATTGAAAACATAAGTTGTGTATTTGTGTAACTTTTAGTTAAATTTTTCCATTTTCCTTAAATAACCCAGGCCCCAATTTTAACCCACCCAACCCACTAAACTAAGAGCCCGTTTGGAATTACCGTTAGAAAACTACTTATTTGATAATCACTTTTTTAAAATAGCTTTTCAAAAAAAATGCTTTTAAAAAAAAATTGTGTTTGGTAAATTCATTTGAAAAGTGTTTTTGATAAACAAATTGTGTTTGGATAATCTTTTTCAAGAAGTGCTTTTTTGAGACAAATGACCAAAAAGGACATGTATTAATAGACTTTTACTATTAAAATTAATTTATATAGAAAATTTATTTTAAATATCTATTATAATATTTTTAATTAAAATTTTATTTTTATTTAATTAAAAAGTACGTACTCTAAAAATTTTAATCAATATTTATATACATAAATTCATTAAAAAATATTAAATAATTATATATTGCCTAAATAATTTAAACCTTAATTAATAACATCAAACAAAAACGAATAAGCAATTATCATATTCATATATGTATAATACCTGATAACAAATACGTCATTTTTCATGAAATAGTTATTTAAAATTAAATATTTGAATTTTTTTTACAAATACTGTCAAAATACCATTTAATCTTGTAACAAAATTCAACTGTCATTTGTTATCATTAATAATAATAAAAAAGTTATATATTTTTCGTTCATCATCATCAATGATATTTTCAAATTTATTTAAATCAAATGAGTAAAAATGAAATAATAATAATACATAAATCATAAAATAAAATAAAGAATCATGATGTAAATATGAAGTATAAAGTTTTAAAATTAAACTTATAAGATATGTTAATTAACTAATAACGAATATATATGTTTTTGAGAGAAAGAGAGTGTGAGTGATAGAGATATTTTAGTCATAAAAAAATAATTGTTTGCTTCTGCAAAAAATTTCTGCTTTTTCACAGAAGCAGAAAAACTACTTCTAATTCTTTTTAAAAGCACTTTTTAAAGTTTACCAAACATCATTCGTTAAAAAAAAGTATTTTTTCTCAAAAATAGTGCTTATTTTGAAAAATAAGCAATCCAAACAGGTACTAAAACACATATCAGGTTTTGGTGGTCTTCTTCCTTCAACTGAAAATGAAGTGCAACTCAAAACACATTCAATTCTTTATCAAACTGTCCCAAATTTAAGATAACAACTCCTCAATATGTTTTCGATCTGTGAAGAAATGTCTACCCAAAATGAATTTCATTTGAGGAAAATCAAATTTTAAACTTTAAAGCTTTAATTGAGCTTCAATGATTGCCAATGGTGGTTTTCATTTGGCTTCATGCACATAAGAATGAGACCATTAAAATCAATGTTATCCAACTCCATTCTTGATCAATTCTTTATTCAGTAAAATTAAGAATGTATTCTTTTCAAATTCAACATTCTCTGTGTTTGTTGTAATAAATTTATGAATTTTATGGGAATCTAATAATCGATTTTCATCAAAATGATTTTATTTTTTCAAATCATGATTTTTGATGGAAGAAACTAAAGAAGGGAGGAATAATGTTTTTCGACTTTTGTTGAGTTTTTTGCTTTAAAATTTTTACATACTGTTTGGATGATGGCTTTTTATGATATGATATAGTATATTTATTAATAGAATTATGTTATTTTGGTTGTTTTAAAAATGTATGATTTGTTATAAAACAATAAAGAATGAAGAAGAAAGTAGAGAGAATAGAAAGAGCGATTGTTATTTCTCTTGAGGGATGAGAGATCATAAGATTGAGGATTTCTAACTAAAAGATAGATACTTCAAATCCTGATAAATATCAATTAGATCTTGATAGATCTTATCTATATTCTTGATAGACATTCACTATAATGTAAACATTTATAATACTCCCCCTTGAATACTTAATTGATAGATAATGTGCCTCGTTAAAACTTTACTAGAAAAAACCTAATGGGAAAAAAATCTAGAGAAGGAAAAAGAGTACACATCTCTAACAATACGTATTTTGACTGCCTCATTAAAAATCTTATAAGGAAAATCCACTGGAATAAAACCTCGTAAGAAAAAAAGAGTACAACGCGTATTAACTCCCCCTAATGAGAACATCCTTGAATCTTTACATCCCGATCTTGTGCACCATCTTCTTGAAAGTTGCAATTGGAGGAGACTTGGTGAATAAATCAGCCATATTATCACTTAAACGAATCTGTTGCATGTCAATATCACCATTCTTTTGTATCTCATGTATGTAGAAAAGCTTTGATGAAGTGTGCTTCATTCTATCTCTTTTTATGAATCTTCCATTAAGATGTGTTATGCATGTTGTATTATCTCTGTATAAAATTATGGGTACATTTTCACATTTTAAACCACATTTTTCTCGAATGATATGTATCATGGACCTCAACCATACACATTCCCGGCTAGCTTCATGAATAGATATTATCTCATCATGGTTCAATGAAGTGGCTAGATAGACTGCTTTATATATCTCCAAGATATGACAGTATCCCCACATGTGAACACATTTTATGTTTGAGATCGAGATTTATGTGGGTTAATTAAATACCCAACATCAGCATAATCAACAAGATCAGGACTGCAAAAATAAGCCATATCGGCAATCCCTTTTAAATACCATAATATGTATTTGATCTCATTTCGATGTCTCCTAGTAGGAGCAGAACTATACCTTGCTAACAAATTGACTGAAAAGGCTATATTAGGCCTTGTAGTATTAGCAAAATACATTAGTGCATCAATTGCACTAAGACATGATACTTCGGGACCAATTCAATTCGGTATATTTCTCATTTCAGAAATAATCTATTGCTTTTGAAAACTCTCCAAGAGTTTCAATAATATTCAAACTATCAATTTATCCCTTATAAGAATAATAAATAAGTTTCCTAGAAAGTTTATATGCTTCAGGCATTTTAAATTCTTTAGGATTTTCATATTGATTTTTGTCAAGTGACAATATCAATATGTGTGACATCTTCAAATGTCTGGACTGCAAATCAAATAAGTGTTATGCTTATCAAGATGCATCCTTTCATGTCACTTGATAAATGTTTCTACGTCAGCATGCTTAAATTAACATAGAATTCAGATCCTCATAATCTTTTATAGTATTGCGCCAATATTGTATCAAAGATATTATCGACAGTTTTTCATTTTGTATCGGTTCACAATGCGACATAACATTTTGAGATCTCATCACTTCGTTATTTTCAGGTACCTGAACCTCTCATAAGGTTTTATGAAGTGTTATATCGTAGCCTCTTCAAGAGCACATTGCCTTCTTATTATGATTATTTGCTCCTTATTTTTTAAGGATTATTTAATTTAGAACCGATTAGTCTACCACGCTTTTATGAACGCGTAGACTTTGTCCTTTAAGAACGCAAAATAGGAGCACTTGTAGCTAAAATATGATACAAAATTTGAGTCAACAGATGCTTTCGTCATTTGACTTGAATTATCTTTTGAATGAGGATCTGGTGATAATTCCTAACATATTTCATAGCTACTTATATTCTCCCCCTTGTGTTAGGAAAACTAACATTCATCTTCCATCTTCTTTGTGGAATTTATCTTTGTGCATCATGGTATATTCATCTTTTGAATGAGGATCTGGTAATAATTTCTAACATATTTCATAGCTACTTATAATCTCCCCCTTATGTTAGGAAAACTAACATTCATTTTCCATCTTCTTTGAGGAATTCATCTTTGTGCATCATGGTATATTATTAATCGTATACTGCACATCAAAACTATTAGATAGAATATTTGGTGTCAACTTCGAACTCAAAACGAAACCACCAAATTTAACACCAAACTGAAAAGAAAACCAGCTATTGCAATACTAGACCTTGCTAAGATTTTTGGAACAGGCCGCTTTCTCTTTTTTCTTTTAATTCTCTTGTGTTTGCTTCTGCTTTCTTTGTCTTTTTTTTTTTGAAATCCTAACCTTTCAAGATCATTTTTCTCTAATTTTCTACCTTAATCTTGAACATTTATTTTCTCTCAAAAATTATCCGCCCTTTTTTTCACAATTTCATTTCTCAAGACTTGTTTTTTGCTTCTTCCCCCTTTCTTCCTTTTGCACTCCTCTGCACCGGTATTTATACACGAGATTCGGAAGTGAAAGTCTGGATTTAAACACAAGAGAAGAGTTTCAACGGGTGAAACTCCATATGGATAAAATCCCCATTCGAAAACCAAACTTCACAACCCTTAAACATCTCTTTTGATGATTTTCGGACTATAAAAATTCAGATTTAAAATCGATTTTGAATTGTTGCACCAAATTGGGACCTGTTCTTTCTGATTTTCGTGGATTTGATGGGTTGGACGTTTAGAAAAAGGGGAGACTTTTTGCAGGTGTGGAAGCCGCATCTGCCATGGCCGCAGGCTATGGCGATTAGGGTTTTGGTAGCCTTCATGGTTTTTGGTAAGATGGAGAAAATGAAAGAGAAGTGAGAGAAAACGATGTTTGATTTTGTTGTTGATTTGGGAAAGGAGTTAGGGACTACACTCCTTTCCTTGAAAAGAGATACTCATGTGGATGATTTTTTGAAAAGAGAAAAAGCCGTCTAAAAAGGGTGTGCATTTATTGCATTGTTTGACTTATTTTGGTCGGACGGTCCAAAAAATACAAAGTAAAAATAAAAATAAATATATATATATATATATATATAAGCTGATTTAAACTAATTATTTTTTATCAGTCCGGTCATTTTAATCGAACGGTTTAAAATTTAATAAATAATAAAAAGCAATAATTAAATATATAGAATATATATATATATATAAATTCTTTACAAAGTTTGAAAACTTCGGATCTTTGGGCTAAAAGCAAATTGACGAACTAGATCGATTGGGATCGGTTGAATGAAAAGATGAAGCGGACATGGATATTGGTCTGGGTTTTGGATCAATTTTTGGGCCTCTTGTTTGAAATTTATAAATAAAGAGTTGGGTTCGGATGAAATAGATAAATGAAGTTGGGTTATTGCTAGTCCGAATGCTCTTTTTCTACTGAAATTAAATTTATCGATGCTCCCTGATATCCTAAAAATTATTTTTTAGTTTTAACATATATAAATTACAAACATAATTCTTAAAGCATCCAAATTAATATCTCTTTTTTTTGCGATTTAACATTAACAAACTATATGCATATATATGTATGTGTAAAAATAAGGATATAAGATATGTGTGAAAATGAGAACAAAATATATATATGATCACAATATCGCCTAAAATTAGAAAAGATGCGAATGCAAATACCCAAAGATATATATATTTTACTTGTTAAAATATTTAATTATATTAAAATATTTTATATTATGATAGAATAATAAATTTCTCTTTTATTAAAATTCATAGAAATAAAAATAAAATACGAATCTTATTTTTTATTTAATTTTTGAAAATTATTTAGGGCCGAGGAGCATCGGCAAAATAATTAAAGGAAAAAGTGCTAGCCAAAATTGGGTGTAAACAGTTGCCCCTGAGTGATCGAAGATTTAGGTGAAAATCTTTGGGCACTCACGTTGACGTAATCAATTTTGTCTCGGACAAAGCAAAATGTTTGGAAGATTATGGCCGGGCTCCGATTCTCGAGCTGTCTAGATATCTCGGGCGTTATGAGAAATTAGGCCATTTGTAGTTCGAATCATAGCAAAATTTTGATGAATATCAAAATTTGCCCCAGTGTAGGATTATAGTGACACTAGATTCCTTCGAGGATGATAACAAACTTTCAGCACGAATGAAATTGATACGAGTGCAAGTCCAAAATTGGCTGGTAGAAGTAGTTGGGGATGAGAAGACGTTGGACAGTGATATCTGCTGAGGGTCTTGAGAGAAAAAGAGATAATGGTTTTTTCAAAAATTTCCCCAATGTCGGACTAAGACAGCACTAGGTGATGACAAAGAAAATTATAAAAATGAAAACTTGAGTCGAGTCGAGTTGAGTTTCTTCGCCGAAATCCTTGACGTAGCTAAGGATGCTTGACATTTTGCTAGCTTGCCCCAGTTTGCTGCTAAGAGGGTAGTTCCACGTTGTACTGCATGGTCCTGCAAAACAGCTAAAAGGGTGAAAAGTACCTGTTTTTCAAAAAATTATAAACTGAAATTATAATGTAATGAGTAGAGTTTAGATATTCAAACAAATATTGTCTCTGTCTGTGGAGGCCTCCGACTGGCGGTGAAATAGCTGAAATGTAAATAGCCTCTGTCGGCTGAAATGTAAATAGCCTCCATCGACTGAAATGTAAATAGCCTCTGTCGGCTGAAATGTAAATAGCCTCCATCGACTGAAATGTAAATAGCCTCCGTCGGCTGAAATGTAATAGCCTCTGTCGGCTGAGTAGCTGCTTGAATGTAAATAGCCTCCGTCGGCTGAAATGTAATAGCCTCCGTCGACCAAAACGTAAATAGCCTCAGTCGGCTGAAATACAAATAGCCTTCATCGGCTGAAGTGTAAATAGCCTCTGTCGGCTGAGCAATTGAGAAGTAAGTGCCATCTGAATGGAGAGCAGTGTTTGAAAAGTAAAGCCTCCGACGACGGGACATTTGCCCAAAGGTAAACTTTCTTGAATTGGCAAGGTGACCTTCTGTCTGAACTAAATGATGTTATTGCTGCTGGAACTTGATGTTGTTGTGATAGTGGCTTTCTTGCGCGTTTGCTATGGTGTGAGCCTCTGATTGGCAGGTTGTGCAATGTTTGCTGAAATGCGATTTTTCGATATGGTGGAATGTTTCTTTGCTTATGTACATTCTTTGATTTGTGGTAGGGCGTCCCCCTTTCTAGTGCACAACTCCCGATATGGCGGAGAGTCATATTGCTCATTCGCATCCTCCGATATGGCAGAGGATCACTTTACTTGCTTATGTACAGTCTTTAGAATGTGGAACTCGATTTCGTTTGCTTATATACAGTCCTTGAAATGCGAAAGCTCGACTTTGTTTACTTATATACAGTCCTTGGCTCGTGGAATCTTGACTTTTTGAAGTCAGATGACACTCTCCAATTTGTGGAGTTATTCGGCGTAGTTAGATGATGATTCTTCGATTGGCGAAGTTATCCGACGTAGTCAGGTGGTTGGCTCCGATTGGCGGAGTTTTGTTGGGAGAAGTAAATAGCCTATATTTCCAATGAGGGGCCCCTTTCTTTGTTGCTTTGACTCGAGTCTTCAGCATACCTGTAAAAAGAATTCAATCGAAATTCATAGAGCTTGTGTGGATTAATATAAATGTATGTAAAAAGGATAGAGTAAAGGAGGAATATTTGGCTCATGTCGTAGTGGTAAGCTGCATGAAGCCCCTGATCCTATTCCAAAGCTTGACTTGATGTCGTTTTCTAATTCCTGTTTTCCTGCGCTCAAAGAAAAATTCTTAGTTGGGAGGGGGTGTTGATTTGTGTCGACTTGAGGATCCTGGCTTTGTTTACGGAATTCTCCAACACTCCCTCGGTTGCTCGATCACTCCCAAATCTGGAGTCTCAGTAGGCGGCAAAGTTGGAAAGTATAGTGAAAATATATATATGTATATATGTTTTCACAAATATATTATGTATATATTAAGTATATATAGTAGTCCTTTATCGTTTTTAGATTATGACACGTTCGAAAATCCGTTAAGCCTCCATTTGTTGATCGTGACCCATGTAGCTTTATCTTTCGGGTGGAGCTGCTCTGACTGTCGATGCTACGACGATTCTGGCGGCGAGATCTCTTATGTTCTGAGGCTATACTATGAGTAAAGGGGATTTTCCTAGAGGTAAGACCGAACCTTTCAGGATACCTACGTATCCAAGTAGAATCAAGTTTGTACGTAGTTCGAGGGTGGAGAAAAGAAAAATGAAATACAATGATCGAGTCTGACTCAGACTGCCTACTTATCCAAGTGGAATCAGGTCATAACGTAGTTCGATACAAAAGATAAAGTAAAATAGTGCAGTGACCGGGCCTGACCCAGGTTGCCTATGTATCCAAGTGGAATCAGGTCAGGCCGTAGTTTAGTACAATGCAAAGGTAAAAATATGAAGGGACCAAATTCGATGTGGATTGCCTACGTATCCCGCCATGGGAAGTCAGGTCGAGTGTAGTTCTGAATACATGAAAGGATGATTTTTTGGAGTTTTCTAAGGGAACCGAACCCTATGTGGGCTACCTACGTATCCCACCATAGGAAGTCAGGCTAATACGTAGTTCTGTTACATTGGAGAAAAATGCAAAAGTACAAGGAAATAACTACTATTCCTAATGTCTTCAAATGTAGTACTTTTTTATGGAGTCTGAATTGATCGGCTTCGTGCTTACTGTGCGGTCCATTTCTACAAGTATCACTGCTCCCCCTGAGAGTACTCGATGAACTATGTAAGGACTTTTCCAGTTTGGCGCAAATTTCCCTTTGGCTTCATCTTGGTGAGGGAATATCTTTTTCAATACCAACTGTCCTGGCGTGAATCGTCAAGGCTTGACCTTTTTGTTGAATGCCTTAATCATTCTATTTTGATAAAGTTGACCATGACAAAATGCGTCTAATCTCTTTTCATCAATAAGTATCAACTGCTCAATCCTTTTACGAATCCATTCGACGTCACCTCCTGGATAATTCTTAATGAAGGTATCTCTACTTCTGCAGGTATCACTGCTTCCGATCCATAAACCAACATGGAGGGAGTTGCCCCTGTAGAAGTTCTGATTGTGTTGCGATATCCAAGTAAAACATATGACAACTTCTCATGCCATTCTCTATTACCGTCCACTATCTTCCTCAAAATTCTCTTGATATTCTTGTTTGCAGCTTTAACTGCTCCATTTATTTGTGGTCGATACGCCATGGAATTTTGATGAGAGATCTTAAACCTTTCACAAATCTCTCTCATCAGGTCACAATTAAGATTGGCTCCATTATTTGTTTTGATTGATTCTGGAATTTCAAACCAGCATACTAAGTTGTTGCGAACAAAATCTGCTACCACCTTCTTGGTTACAACCTTATGTGTCAAGGCCTCAACCCACTTTGTGAAGTAATCGATAGAGACCAAGATAAAACGGTGTCCATTGGACGCAGGTGGATCTATGGGCCCAATAACATCCATGCCCTAAGAAGCAAACGACTAATGAGAACCCATCACATTAAGTTCATTTGGCAGAACTCATATAAAGTCTCCATGAACTTGACATTGGTGACACTTTTGCACGAATCAAATGTTATCCCTCTCCATCGTCATCCAAAAGTATCCAGCTCTCAAAATCTTCTTCGCGAGCATGAAACCGTTTATGTGGGGTCCACAAGTTCCTGCATGTATCTCCTCTAACAATCTTGTGGCCTCCATGGCATCGACGTATCGTAGAAATCCTAGGTCTGGAGTCCTCCTATATAGGATTTCCCCATTGAGAAAAAATGATTGGCCATCCTTCTTAAAGTCCTCTTTTATTTGCCAGTAGCTCCTTCTGGATATCTTCCTGCTCCGAGTAACCTCTTAATGTCATAGTACCACGACCTTCCATCTGACTCTTCATCTACATGGAAACAGTAGGCTTGTTGGTCGTATATATCCACTTTGATGCGATCGATGTAATTCTTATTTGGATGCTGAATCATTGAAGATAGTGTCGCCAAGGCATCGGCGAACTCATTTTGAATTCGAGGGACATGCTTGAATTCGATATTCGTAAACCTTTTGCTCAATTCCTTAACACATTGCACATAAGGAATGATTTTGACATTCTTGGTGATCCATTCTCCTTGCACTTGATGTATCAATAAATCTAAATCTCTTATCACCAATAGAACTTTAATGTCAATGTCTACTGCCATCCTAAGCCCGAGAATGCAAGCCTCATATTCTGCCATGTTATTCGTGCAAGGAAACCTAATTTTTGCCGAGATTGGGTAATGTTGACCTATTTCTGAAACTAGGACTGCTCCAATTCCGACTCCTTTGAAGTTCGCTGCTTTATCGAAGAACATCCTCCATCCATCATATGGTTCTGAGATGTTCTCTCCCACAAACAACACCTCTTTATTAGGAAAATAGGTATAGAGCGGCGTGTAATCTTGATCCACTGGATTTTTTGCGAGGTGATCAGCCAAAGCTTGTCCTTTGAAGGCTTTTTGTGTCACGTACACAATGTCAAACTCATACAACAAAATCTACCATTTTGCGAATTTTCCAGTAGGTATTCGCTTCTGAAAGATGTACTTGAGTAGATCCATTCTCAAAATTAAGTACGTGGTATATGCGGACAGGTAGTGCCTTAACTTTTGCACAACCAGATCAATGCGCAACAGGTCCGCTCCAACAATGTATACCTCTCTTCATACGGTGTGAACTTCTTACTCAGGTAGTAAATGGCTTGCTCTTTCCTCCCTGTATCATCATGTTGCCCTAACATACATCCAAAGGCATTAGCCATAATGGATAGATATAACAACAACGACTTTCCCGGTTCTGGTGGAACCAATACTGGTGGGTTAGACAAATACTCCTTGATTGTGTCAAAAGCCCCCTGTTATTCTTAAGCCCATCCAGTGTCGGCATCTTTATTCAACAACTTGAATATTGGTTCACAAATTATTGTGGACTGAGCTATGAACCGACTAATGTAATTGAGTCTTCCCAAGAATATCATTACGTTCTTTTATGTCTTAGGAGGTGGTAAGTCTTGGATTGTTTTTATCTTGGACGGGTCCAACTCTATACATCTCCTACTAACAATGAATCCCAATAACTTTCCTGCAGGAACTCTAAAGGCGCATTTAGCTGGATTGAACTTTAGGTCATACCTTCGCAGCCTTTCGAAGAACTTTCGTAAATCATCCAAATGATCCGAACTCCTTTTAGATTTGATGACGACATCATCCACGTACACTTTGATTTCTTTGTGAATCATATCGTGGAAAAGAGTAGTCATGGACCTTATGTACGTTGCACCGGCATTCTTGAGCCCAAACGACATTACCCTATTGCAGTATATTCCCCATGGGGTGATGAAGGCTGTCTTTTCTGCATTATTCTCGTCCATCAAAATTTGATGATATCCCGCAAAACAATTAACAAATGACTGCAACTCATGTTTCTCGCAAATATCAATGAGAATATGAATGTTTGGGAGAGGAAAATCGTATATTGGACTAGCCTTGTTGAGATCCCGATAATCTACACATATTCTTATCTTTCCGTTCTTCTTTGGTACGGGCACGATGTTTGCCAGTCAGGTGGGATAAGTTATGACCCTCACGACGTTGGCTTCTATCTGCTTGGTCACCTCCTCCTTGATTTTCAGAGTCAAATCGGGCTTGAATTTCCTTGTCTTTTGCTTCACGGGTGGACATACGGGGTTGGTCGGCAGTCGATGCGAGATGATATAAGTGCCCAAACCAGGCATGTCATCGTAAGACTAATCAAACATATCAATGTATTGTTTGAGCAGACTTATCAATTCCTGCTTCCTTTCATCTTCCAAGTGTATGTTGACTCGTGTTTCCTTCAGTGTCTCCTTATCCCCTAAGTTGATGACTTCAATTTCATCGATATTAGGCTTCTTCTGACTCTCAAGTTGCTCAATCTTCTGCGGCAGGTTTTCAGGCATCATGGTTTCATCGTACTCCTCGTAATCTTGATCATCGCTTGTATTTTGCTCAATAGATTCATTACATGTCATAATCGTGGAACGAGGATTTTTATTAACCTTTGTGCTGAAAAGTATAACAAGCGAGTAAAGTAAATAGATATTGAAAATAGGAAAATAAGTTTTGAAAATAAGGACTTTATTAATAAAAGCATTGGCTTTTGACAAGAGGCAAGTGGCAAAAGAGCTTTGGCATGATTCAAGCCTCAATTGATCATGCAAATAAAATAATTAATTTATTTTTATAAAAAACAACAACAACAGTCCCACACTACTAAGACTCTTGACGGAACAGGGATAGGCTGATGGTCCAGTTCTGCAAGGCTTCTCCAGGTTCGGCATCACGGATAGTGAGCTTTTTAAAATCTATCTCCGATTCTTTTTTGATCACGACCACAAATAAATTTCCTATTCCTTCTCTGATATCTTCATCATCTGTTTGTTCTGAAATTGGGACTTGGATATCGTCATTCCAAATCCTTTACTGCAAGATGCTCCAGAAATGGGCTCATATCCAAGCCCTGTAGTACCCTTCTACTATACTACAGGGTTTGGGTTGACTATACCATTGGCTCTGGGTCCTAGTCCTGTCTTGGGTTGATACCCATATGTCAACATCTCTGACACAACTATTTTTTCAGCATTTGGCATTTTCGCTTCAGCTGGCATTGCCTTCTTATTGATCCTTGCAGCTTGCATGATCTCCAGAGTATAGAAAGTGGCTCAATCTAACTCCTCGATGACTGGGATTGAATTGATAAAATAAATGGGATGACTGAGTTCTCCATGGATAGTAACTTCTGTACGACTCCATTCAAACTTCATGCACTGATGGAGAGTGGAAGGAACGACTCTTGCCATGTGGACCCATGACCTCCCCAATAACAGGTTGTAGCTAGATGACATATCCATCACCTGAATAGGATATGAAATTCTGCTGGTCCTATCTACAGTGTTAAGTAAATTTCCCTGAGGACACTCCTTTGCGACCCATCAAAGGCTCTAACCTTAACCCGACTCTCCCTTATATCTTTTATATTCATACTCAAATCCCTTAGAGTGGAGAACGGACAGATATTGCAACTCGAACCACCATCGATCAAGACCCTGTTCATAATCTTGTCATGATATCTGACCGCAATATGGAGCGTTTTGTTGTGTGCAGCCCATTCTGACGGTAACTCATCATCATGGAAAGAGACCTTATTTGCCTCTACCACTCGCCCAATTTCTGCGGCTAAAGTTTCGCTTGTTGTCTCCTTTGGCATGCTAATCCCAGATAACACTTCCATCAAAGCATTTCTATGGGCTTCAGAACTCATAAGCAAATACATGACGGATATGTGGGCCGATCTTTTCTTGAGTTGATCCTCGACTGAATAGTCCCTGCGCTGCATCTTCTTCCAAAATTCTTCAGCTTCAGCATCTGTGATATTTCTCCTCGGGTTTTGATCTTTCCCGAGAACTCCGCAATTTGGTTCCTCTGGCACATAACATCTTCCCGACCTGTTCATCCCTTGAGCCGAAGCAACATCTATTATTTTGCCTTTGGCTTCAGCTCAATAGTCCCATGGGACTGCCTTGGTGTCATAGTCGGTCCTCCCAGTGGCTGATGTGGTCACTACGACTCTCGGCAGGTAGGTCTGAATAGTTATAGGCTCCCTCAACTGAACTGTGATAAATGGTTGTGCTGGGGATGCAGTGGCGATCTCTTCTACGCTCCATGTGGGCACAATAATTTCTTCTAAATCGTACTCCTCCTCTAGAGTAATCATGTTGACTTCCTAATTTCCATGATTTAACGAGGGGTTATTGTTCACATTAGGAGTTGCGGCGATGCATTTGATGATACCCCTTCTTATCAGAGACTCAATTTGATTCTTCAAGCTGTAACAGTCTTCCGTGTCGTGCCCCTGGACTCTTTAGTGATAGGCGCACCGCTTGCTACTGTCAAAGTTTCGAGAGGTAGGATCAGGGGCTTTTTCTTCAATTGGATGCAACAAACCAGATGCTCTTAATCTCTCAAACAACTGGGCCAAAGGTTCTGCAATTGGTGTGTAGGTGCGAGTATTTCTAGCTTCAAAATTTGGACGTGGTCTGGGCACATAGGATGGTCTATTTTGGTGAGCTGGAGCTTGGACAGGGGCGTATGGTCTTGGTGGATTTTGGTATGCTGGATCTCGAGGTGGATTATAATGCGGTTGAGTATTATATACTGGGATATGTGCAATAATTTGGGGGTTGTTAGGGTAATGGTGGGAAAAATTTCCAGGTCGGTAGTATGGTGTGACGGTTGAGATTTCTTCCCTTATTTTCTTATTACCATTAATAGAACCAGTTTGCATGGCCTTACTTACAGCTTGCAGTGCAGCCATAGATTGGATCTTCCTCGACTTGATGGCTTCTTCTATGAAATCTCCCATTTTGACCAATTCTGCAAACTTTTGGCCCATTATCGACATCATCTTGTCAAAGTAAACACCCTCTTGTGCTCGGATAAAATATTTGGAGAGCTCACTTCCATCCAGTGGAGGCTGGATCCTTGCAGCCTCGGTCCTCCAATGCCATGAATATTCTTGAAATGATTCGGACGACTTCTTCTGTACGTTAGCCAATGAGAACCTGTCTGGGGAAATCTCAGTGTTAAATTTGAAGCGAATCATGAAATCCTTAGCCATTTCCCGCCAGTCACACCACTTACGAGGGTCTTGTCGGGAGTACCAAGTCAAAGCTTCTCCCGACAAACTCCAAATGAACAGCTTCATTCTCAACTTCTCGTTCCTTCCTACCCCGACCAACTTATCGCAGTAAGCCCTCAGGTGTGCTTGCGGGTCACCCTTTCCATCAAACTTATCAAACTTTGGTGGTTTGTATCCCACTGACATATCGATATCTGGATGAATGTATAAGTCATCGTAGTCCAAACTTTCAATCCCTCTGGTGACTTGCATGTTTCTGAATACTCTCTTTAGACTCTCAAGATGGGTAGCTATCGACCCTTCTTCACTTGATTGGACATCTTTTCCCAATCTTGCATACCGATCAGCCTCATATGGAACCTTAAGAGTCGTAGATGTTGTGAAAGTAAGAGCTTCGGTAGCATATATAGGTGGCATAGGTATCTCACAAGTGACATATGCCTCGGGTATGTGCTGCATTTTTAGATGGATTGGAACAGTAAAGTTCTGGGCAGGAAATGAATAAGCAAGTGTAGTTACGACAGTAGGTTGAAGAGCTGGTGGGGCTTGAGCATGCGGTATACTTGCTTGGTTAGCGGAAGCGCCTGGAGGTAATTCAATACTTGGAGCCTGCGGCTGAGTGGGAAAGCTACCTATTGTAAACTTGGTTAGATCCTGCATTTGACGGAGTTATTCTTTTAGGACCTTGATTTTCTGTGCCATATTGGCCATTTGATCATCATTCTGAGTATCTTAAGGCCTTTGAAAACTCTCGGTGTCATCCACTGGATCATCGCGGCATTATCTCTGTTAGTCATTTTGTCTTTCGATCGAAGGTTGTATTGGGATGCCACCAGTTTTCCAGTCAACACAAATCAACTTTTTTTATCGAGGATTAATAAAAAAAGAAAGGAAGAAAAGAAAAAGCAAAAACAAACTATGTTAGCTTGGGCAATAATGAAAATGTAACAAGTAAGTAACATATATACGCCAAGTTGGCGACATCCAAACGCGTCCTAATATAGAGCCTCTTTTTGCCAGAGGTAGTCCTACATTACAATCAATTTGATGATAAACGGTCAATTTAAACACATTTGGATTTGAGAATAATCACAACTTTCATTGAATAATGGTGTTTCAAAAGGTTACATCAAAATAGATCAACGACAGCTTGAAAGAAAGTGAAAGGATGGCCGCAAGGGCTTACATTAGGGTGGGCCATATGACACTTTTAGGGAATATAAAAAATACAATAGGAAAGGAAGTCTAAGGCCAGGTGGCATCATCATCATCATCTCTTCCCTCATCAAAATAGGATTTTTGATGGTACTCCGGGGATCCCTCTAAGTCACGATCAGGTGCCAAGTCTACATTCATCACCCCTCCGTCTTCGGGATCATAAATATTGGAGCCTATCTCCGAGCCTTCCTGAGGGTATTATTCTATCTACTCTGGGTCTTTCTCAGGGTCTTCTTTGGGTTCTTCCTCCGGGTTCTCTTCTGGGTTTTCTTCTTCTTTCTCCTCCTTCGAGTTTTTCTCTGGATCTTCTTCAGGATCCTCCTCGATCATTGGAATTAGATAATCAACAAAATCTAGGATTATTTCGTTATACATGGGTGTAGTGAGATCCATGCGGGGAAGCACCTCTCGCTTAACCCATTGGAACCACCATGGGTCTGTGAGTCCTAGAAAACAATCTTCGCTCGGTCTGGCTATGTGACTCACGGTGGTGCGCCACGCATAATATTTTAGTGTGCACCATTTCTCTCCTTCTATCTTTAATATAACCATGTAATCCCACTCCATTTGCAGGTTTGCCACTCGTGTAGCTAGAATCAAAGCACCATAACTGTCTTCATGAAGTACCATTGTAGAACAAAGCGGGATATCCTGGATGATGCCAAATTATCTAAGACCCCGCAGAGGTGCATATGGTTAGATATCACGTAGCCCAATCAGCTCAATGAAGTACAAATTCCTAGTTCTGATGAAGGCATATCCCCTCATCCAAGAGTACTTCCATTGGATGGAATCCCCAATAAGATTGGTTAAAAACTCGCGCCACTCCTCCTCCCCAGTTGGTGCGATCCAATACCGTAAGCGATCCTCATGACTTTGGATCTGGCTGCGTGCATCGATCGTATAGTTCATCTGTGGAAGGCGACGATAGAAGTGTTCTATCGCCCAGATCTGCAACAGTAGGTTGCAACCCCCAAAGAATTCATGTCCCCTAGAGCAGACGGATAACGATTGGAATACCTCTGCAAGTATCATGTGCACTAAAGTGAGCCTCGTGGATCTGCAAAGACATTCATTACCGCCGACAGAATATTAATAGAAACATAATGTCGTCTCATTAGGAAAATCATGATTCCCAAAAATGCCAAGACGAAGACCCTTGGTCGCATATGCACCTATTGTCTGCTGGTGCAAACAAACTCATTCTTGTGCTCTTCATAATTCTCCACGCGGCCGAATCTTCTGAAAAGGTAATCCAGTTTTACCTTTCCATCCTCCACGTTTCTTAGTGAAGAAAATATATCCAATCCCAAAAGCCTCAAGAAATCCTCCTTCCTTACAGGTGACGGGAGTACCGGTAGCTTCCCTTGAAGCGGCAGCTCAGTGAATTCACTGACTTCTTCCAGGGTAGGGGTGATCTCGAAGTCCAAAAACCTGAAGGTCACTGTGTTTGGATCCCAGAACTCCGTCAATAGTATAATAAGGGTCTTATTAGCTCGAACCCTCATTAATGACAATAGAGCCCCTAAATGTTCCCGAACTTCCGCACCATATGCCACACAGATGTTTCCCCACCAATTTTGTAGGCTATCGGGGCAAAGATGACCATTTGGATGTTTGACAAATTTGGATTGATATTCATCAGGTAGGAAAAAAGAGAAGGTATAGTAAGTCGTTTATATCAAATCCATTATGTGTTTTAGTTTAGATCATCAACACCAATCATCACACAAAAATATGTCGACAGGTTGGTAACCTTTGAGAAAATGGTGGTTTCCTAATTGTGATGACGATGCCTTGGACCGTTACGCCTAATGTTTATGCGACATGACCTATTTCTAGAGTAAGATTTTTCCCTAAATATTTGAGAGTGGGACTGAATAGCTTCGAGAAGGTGCACTAACCTAATTGCACCAACTCTGAAACTAAGGAATCCAAAGAAGGTTTGGGGGAGCGTAGATACACACTTCGCGTGAACCACAGTGTTGAATTGTGTACGGCCAAAGACTCGATAGGAAAATGCAAGTGATAAAGCTGTAACAAGTAGTGTTGTACAAACAAATAAGGAACACAAGTTTGGATTTGGCTTGCGTCCTTTCACACAGAGCATGATATAAAGATATGTAAAGCAAATAACATAATAAAGCATAAAAATCCTAAACTAAGCATGTTAAGGTTAAAACCTAAGTTCATTATTCTCCAGCAGAGTCGCCATTCTGTCGACTTCGAACTCAAATCAAAACCACCAACTTTAACACCAAACTGAAAAGAAAATCAGCTATTGCAATACTAGACCTTGCTAAGATTTTTGGAACAGGTTGCTCTCTCTGTTTTCTTCTAATTCTCTTGTGTTTTGCTTTTGATTTCTCTGTCTTTTTTTTTTTGAAATCCTATCCTTTCAATCTCATTTTCCTCTAATTTTCCACCTTAATCTTGAACCTTTATTTTCTCTCAAAAATTATCCGCCCTTTTTTTCACAATTTCGTTTCTCAAGACTTGTTTTTCGCTTCTTCCATCGTTCTTCCTTTTGCACTCCTCCGCACCAGTATATATACACGATCTTAGGACGTAAAAGTCCGGATTTCAACACAAGAGAAAATTTCCAACGGGTGAAACTCCATATGGAGAAAATCCCCATTCGAAAACCAAACTTCACAGCCTTTAAACATCTCTTTTGATGATTTTTGGACTTTAAAAACTCGGATTTGAAATTGATTTTGACTTGTTGCACCAAATTGGGACCTGTTCTTTCTGATTTTCGCGGATTCGATGGGTTGGAAGTTTAGAAAAAGGGGAGATTGTGACCTGTTCTTTCTGATTTTCGTTGATTCAGATTTACTCAGTATGCACATATATCGCAATCGTTCATGGCAATTTATGAACTTTTATTTTAGCAAACTCCAAGTTTACCATGACATGTACCTTTTACTTTAGTAAATTTCAAATTTACTATTACATAAATAAAGTTCAGATTCACTACTTCAGAAGTAGATTTCAAAATAACTCTTCTCAATTATTCTACCTCTTCGAGAGGTGAGTTGTGTGTGATACAATCACAATCAAGTGCACATTTATATTAGTAAGCTTTACTAAATATTATCACATTCACCTCAGGGAATGGATCTGTGCTTATAATAATCAAAATTTTCATTCCCAGGAATTAAATATAATTGTATCTTAAGCCTATCAAATTATGATAGCTTATAACCTCTTTCAAAATATCACTAATTTAAGAGCAAATCGAGGTATGCATATAATGTAGAGAATTTTTCTCTTAACATACCTCTCGGGGTATATCATATATTGCTAAAACATTCACTTCAAGAATAGAGCAATTTGTCATCTTTCAGACTTATCATATATTGTTACCGCATTCACTTCAAGAATGAAGCACTTTGACTTATCATATATTGCTACCACATTCACTTCTTGGAATGAAGCATATTCAATGGGACAGATTCATGTCTTTCTATCAAAAACACATTATTTTGCCTTAACCATCATTATATTATCAATATGGTGCATTGAGATTCAAACTCAATGTCTTATCCATATAAAGGTGTCTTAGGCATAAATCAAAGGGACTTGAACCCAACATCTTATTTTCATGATGCATGCATTCATATCATGCTTTTGGGAAAATGACCATCTTCAAGTGGTCAAATCTTTCTTTTAGGCTATTTCATAAAACAAGTGAATCCTTAGCAGTAAGGTATTCAATTTTCAGAATTTCGACAAGATGACGACGTATGAAAATCATAGCCTTAGCATGATTTTGATGAGATGCTATATTTTCTTTGTTTATGGCGTCTCCAAAACCCATAACATCTAAGTGGATTTCAACATTCAATACTCATTAAAGGTAGTTCTTGCTCGAGGCAACGAACTCAAATTTTGTAAGATTATTATCAATATGAAAAGAAAGAAAATAATACTGTAGCCTTCAAATTTGAGATGGCAGAGTCTCGTGCTGATAACGTGTTATAAAATAATAAAGAATAAAGAAAAAGAGTAGGGAGAATAGAGAGAGTGATTGTTATTTCTCTTGAGTGATGAGAGATCATAAGATTGAGGATACAATGAACAAAACCTCTCTATTTATAGGGAAAAATACTCCTAGCTTCTGACTAAAGACAGATACTTCAAATCCTGATAGATATCAACTAGATCTTGATAGATCTTGATATATCATATCTATATTCTTGATAAACATTCACTATAATGTAAATACAATTATAACATGATTAATTTTATGGTTGGTAATTATGAAAATCTTTACTTTATGTAACCATCAATTTTGTGGTATCCATGATTTGCTTATTTTTTTCAATTATTTACTTTTAATATTATATAATTTAATTTTACCTTTTATCCTATATTATTTAATCCCACCTCCTTTTCTGACCCCGTCCCACCACCTCCACCCCAACACTACCCCACCCTCAACAAAAAAAATATTTTTAAAATTTATTTTTTTTAAATATTTTTTTATCCTACCTACTGCTCCGATCTCACCTCGTACCAAACCCTCATCCCATAATCTTTTTTTTTTTAATTATTTTGTGTTAAATTTATTCAAATATTTTTAGTAAATATTTTGCTATTTGCGTAATGATCACAATAAAATAAGCAAGAAACAATTTGACTTCCTAGAAACTTTTTTTATATTCCAAATCGAACACATATGTCACATATACAAAAGATGCATTCAAACTTTGTTCTTATCGTTGGTGCTCACGTTTCAAAACATCAAAAGAAAATGCAATTTGTTACTATAAAAAAAAGTAAATACATAATTACCCCACTGATCTTGTTCAAGTTTTGCAAAAAGACACTTAAACTTTAATTTCGACCTATTACCCCACGATTCTTCTTTATTTCGTTGCAAATACACCATTTTTCGTTGAATCTCAGTCACAAAAAAGAGAGTGAATGCACGCACCAATCAGGTGCTGCCACGTGTCAAATATTTTTAATTTCATATTTTATTTATTTTTTTAATAAATTTTTTCCTTTTTATTTAATTTATTGACCCCCCCCCCCCTCTTCCCCCACCCCACCCCACCCCGGGTCCAACAGCTCCCCCGCGTCCAGTTTCCTCCATTAAAATGGAGCTTAAATCTCATGTACAATCTCCATTTTAATGAAGCTTTAAGCTCCATTTTTATTTATGACCCCACCCCCACCCCGTCCAACACCTCCCTCCTCCATTTCCGTCCAGTTTCCTCCATTAAAATGAAGCTTAAAGCTCCATTAAAATAAAGATTGTACATCAGATTTCCTTTTTAAAATTATGGTGATGATGATGTTGTTGTTGTTACTTTAATTGATGTTGTTGTTGTTGTTGTAATTGATGTTGTTGTTGAGTTATGGTGATTAAGAAGAAGTTGGGGAAGAAGACAATGGTGGATGAGTGGGGTTGCGGGGGTGGGGGTGGGAGGGTGGGGGATTATGAAATAATTTAAAAAAATAAATAAATATTGATTTAAAAAAAAATAATATAAATTATATATTAAATTATTTACACGTGGCAGCTTCTAATTGGTCAAAAAAGTCAATTTTTGTCTTTTCACGCGCTTGTGGCGCATGTATACACGTAGAGGGTCAAAATGGTGTATTTGCAACGGAATAAAGAAGATTCGTGGGGTAATAGGTCGAAGTTAAAGTTTAGGTGTCTTTTTGCAAAATTCGGACAAGATCAAGGGGGTAATTATGTATTTACTCTATAAAAAATGAATTGACTACATTTATTTTGATCTATTCTTGTATTAATTTTATTAAAATCTACATGAGTTTAACAACTTAATATATTTACATGGTATAATTTGTGATAAATTAGCAGGAAAAAAATATTTTATTAACACTTAATGAGAAATTCAACATCTATAATAATTAAGGATATTTTAGTAAGCTTATCAATTATGATAAAGTACCATACCGTCAAAATAAATAATAAAATTATTATTAAACAACAGTAAATGATGCAGTCCGTCCAAATATTATATTGTATTATATTGTGCACTACAATACCATTCCATACAGTATCGTATATTCTGAAATCATGACAAATCACTATCCAAATAAAGTGTTATGGGTTTTAATTTAGTGGATCGAATTATTTAAGAAAAATGGGCAATTTTGATTAATTTTGGAAAGCCATTCAATTGAGGGATATATATATTAAGTTCACTAACGACAGAGATAATTTTAGTCCAAAGTATAACGACAATGGTATTGTTAACTCAAATGTACAACGAGAGGTAAACTTGATCAATAAATAAAAATAGAGGGTTATTTTTTATTTTTTTTCCTAAAAATAGTTATTCAACAATGCTTGTTGATAAGTTATTTTGTGTATATTTTATCATTATTATTAAGTACTATTTATTTTTCAAAAATGTATATAACTTCTAATTAATAAAAATAATACAATAATAAAATTATTTTTTTACTTATTACTATTTTTTTTTGTTTTTCATTCGGTGTTTGGTGTCCGCATTGGAGTCTCGACTAATTCGGATCGTGCGTTGCAGGGTCTATTAAGGTGGCAGCGCTCCCAACAGAGTTTTCTCCATATCCAGGGTCGAACCTTCAACCTCTGGTTAAAGGTGAAGCAGTCTCATCCATTGCACCACAATCCATGTTGATATTTATTACTCCCTCCGTCCTATTTTATCCGTCTCAAATTGGGATGACACAGCTATTAAGAAAAAGATGATTGATAATGTAACTTTACCATTTTGCCCCTCTTAATTGTGTCTTGTTGTTAGTTTCAATATTAATGAATGACTAATACCAAATCACCATTTATATTCTTAATGGTGTACTCTTAATGGTACTCCTCTTTGCAATATTTTTCAAGAATGCTAATAATAAGGAGTAATCAATTACATTAAGGGTATAATGAAAAAAAAATTTTATCTAGTCTTGATAAGTAAAAAAACATAAATAAAATGAGATAATAAATTAAAAAATTTAAGACGAATAACATAAGAAGGAGTACTATTTTAAGAGTGTTTCAAACCAAATATGGACAGATAAAAGGCGGACTAGGGAGTAATGAATATGTATACATTTGTAGAAGTTATCAATCACAATGAACGTAAGTGTCCACCAGCAGGAGTCAATTTTGACTAAATAATTGAAACTCAAAAAGTTTACGTTATTTGAAATATATATGCCTCATGTGTTATAACTTGATTTGATGTTCCAATCATTATGAAGAAAATTTCACAATTAATTGTGTTTGACCTTTATTTTGTCTATTTTAATAATCAACGGATTCCTTAAACTTCTCAATGTTTTTTTTTGTTTGTTTGGAATTAGCCCAATGGCACAGTTAGGAAGGAAAATATTTTCTATGGAAAGTTCTTTTCTAAAATATATTTTCATGAAAAAAAAAAAGTTAATTTTTTATATTTGATTGGTGAATGAAATTTTTTTCTAATGTTTGATTGTGAATAAATAATATTTTGCAAAAAATATATTTTAGTGTTTAGTTAAAGAGTAAAAAATACTTTTTATAAAAATAACTTTGATCCTAAAAATACCTTTTTAAGAATGTGTTTGATAATGTAGGAGGAAAATATTATCTACAAAAATAAGCTATTATATATTCTAACATTCGTTATGTAAGTAGAAAAATATTTTCTTAAAGTATTTATATATATTTAACAAAAAATAATGGGAACAAATAGAATAATAAGGATGGGGTAAGAAATTTTTAAAAAACATAATTTATTTATTTTTTGCGGAGGGATTTTTGTAGGTGGGGTGGGGTATGAAAAAAAATTTGATTTAAAAAAAAATTGGGAGCGGGGAGGAGGGGTGGGGCTAGTAGGGGGTGGGGGTCGGGTTAGGGGTGTGAGGATGGGGTAAGAAAAAGATTGAATTTTTTTAAAAAAAAACAAACTTAAAAAATTTAATTTTTCTGAAGGAGGGGGGAGGGGGGATAAGGGTGAGGGGTCATCTAGGGGGTAAGGTAAGAAAAAAGTTTGATTTTTATTTTTAAAAGAATTAAATATTTTTTTTGGAGTAGGGGCTGGAGGTCGGGGTAGGGGATGGGTAAGAAAAAAATTAAATAGATTTTTTGGATGAGAGTGGTAGGGCGGGGTGGTAGGAAATTTGGGTGTCGGGGTAGAGATTGGCGATTTTGAGAATTGTATGAACATATGAACTTGAGAGTGAGGTTGACATAGAGTTTTGAAAAATGTTTTCCTTACGTTTTGAAGGAAGGTCATTTTCCTTAAATTTAAGAAAAATAAGTTAATTTGAAAAATATTTTCCACAACATTTAAGCCAACCAAACATGAAAAAAATAAAAAACATTTTAAAGAAAATATTTTCCTTCATACCAGACACACTCTATATGCTTTTCCTAAGGAATTAATTAAGACTTGTCCCTTTAATGAAATCAAGAGGATTTTATTATGTTTTTTCAATACAACTCTTATCATTAAATGACTAAACAAAATGTATATATTTAGATTTACATTTTCAAAACATAATTAATAAGATTAATTTGATAAAATAAACCCCTAATAAATATTTTCTTAAGAGGGAGTGTCAAGTCAATAAATGCCAACTATTTTGAAACGGAGAAAGTATATTCACAGCCTCTGCTTCACCATAAATGTGACTGTCTAGTACTATGTCATTGTTTCTCTTCAACTCACCATCAAGGATTGTGATGAGTGTTCCTTCATTCTTAACCAGATATTTTGAGTTTAAATTTTATTTGGCACAAAATAACCTTTGTTACGAAGCGTTTTAGCCCCTCAATATGAGACCTTTCAGTGTGAATTTGAATTTAGTCAAGCTTAAAAAGTTTGAAATGGAATTAGTTGTTCGGCTTATTCAACTTGTAGCAATTTAATTTTATCCCTAATATTTGAAATTTTTTTTATCATTGGTTAAGTCTATAGTGACAATCATTTTGGATGCATGGTAGGGTGAACGGTGACATTACTTTGAGAACTAGGAACAATTGCGACATCAAATGCTTATTTTAAGACCCCAAATAAGGTGAGAGTTGGGGAAATTGGCTATAGAACCTTCAATATTTATTTTGACAAAAAGATATAAGTCTTGAAAATTTTGGAAAAAAGACACTCAAGGGCGGATCCACCTTATAGAGGTGTGTCGTCCAACACTGCTTCATTAAAAATATTGATCAATCATACATATAATTTGAAAAAAAAAAAAAAACACAACAAATTTGTGTATATAAATATCAATGACACAACTTAAGCTTTAAGCACGCCATGGTTTGTTGATTAGGCCCCTCTCGGTGCTCTCCGGGAGATTAAATCCCATTGGTAGTAAATTTTTGCTTTTTGTGTTTTTGTAAGCACTAGTTGCTAGAAAAACATAGCACACCATTGATAGGATTTGAACCCCCAACAACTCACTCCTCAAGATAAACATAAAATCATAATGCTAAAAAAGTTAACCATTTTTCTCTCTAGTTTGTTCATCTATTCTCAACGTTGAATGCCGACACTCCTTATAAAAATTTGGCGTACGGCAATGGAGACACTAATAATTACATCATCACAGCTAGTGTTTGGTCATAAATTCCTAAATATTTTTGGTAAGTCATTTTTGAAGGAAGATTTGGTGAAGTTTCAACAATGTGTTTGGCCATAGTATTTAACAAATATATTTCACTTTTAAAAGTTTTCTTAAAAATTAATTTGGTCCAAATACTATTTTTTTTCTAGTATTTAAAAATTTGCGTTATTTGTCAAATAATGACAAATTGTATGCCAAACACTATTAGTCATTTTTTAAAAAAAAAACTACTTGAAAAATCTATGACCATATGAGTCCTACAAAAAGACAACCCTAGCAAACAAGTTTTAAAATATACAATTTAAATCCCGATCCCACTTCGAACTCCAACTTCTTCAAATTGCAAATTGGCCCATTCCAAAAGTTTATATTGTCAGATTTTTTTACAAAAATCATAAAATTCCTCAAGAAGCTTCCTCAACCAGCACTGTTTTGCCTCCATATTTTGCAATTTTGGGAGCTTCACAAGCGATTTTTGCTAGCTACCATCGAAAAATCACACCACCACTACTATTCCAACACTTTTTATCCATTATTAACCACGTCTCCACTGAATATTTCCTCCATTGTCCCAGTAAAGATTTCAAATTAGTCCTTTTTTAAAAAAAAAGTTATAGCTTCATTAGCTCTATACCAACACTTCAGATGTTCTTTCAAAGATATAATCCATTTTATTATTTTATTTTTTATTAAAAAAGCAACAACATTCGATATTTCTATTATTGTACAAAGGATCTCGTCAGTCCTCGACTAGTATAGTCTAGGTAGTCAAGCCATCGATCAGTTATAAACCACTAAGTTAGTCTATTCTAGATTATCATCTAGGTATACAATGTCGATTGTGAAAATTATTTTTGGTGGTGTTGAATTTCTGGGTCAATGAAAAGAGACTTTTAAATGTTAGAATTGAAAATCTATGACAAAGGAGACAGTGCCCATTTTCCTTCATCACAATGGTTCATATGACGACATGATCACAAGCATAATGGAGAATGGGGACTTAAAGGTGTGATTCAAGCGATTTGATCATTAGCAACTTTAGGAATGGGAGGAAAATATACATCCAATGTTCATAAAGAATTATCGACCCGGGTGATTCTACATGCTTGATGTTGGTTTTGATTGTTCTAGGCCTATTTTGAGAATTTATATAGTCAAAAGGTCTCGGAAGGAGGCTTAGTCATCTGCCTTGCCCCCACCCCCACTCTTGAACCCATCAATCGATAATAATTCTGTGAAAGATGAGGGCATATGGGGTGATCATGCAATGGCTATGGATATGGAAGATCGTCCAACTGTTGAAGAAGAAGAAAAAAAAGAGTATGATGGTGGTGCTTAGGGGCAATCCAAATCACAATCCAACCACTCCTTCTGTGATAGAATAAATTTTTATATCAGACAAATATTCAAGAACAAGAAAATGTTAAAGATGTTAATACAGCAGACCTTAGTGAGAAAGTATTTCCATTTTACTATGATTAATACTTGTAAAAGATTCTACAAGTTGAAATGTGTATATTCTTTTTATAAGTAGATGGTGTGGGCGAAAAAAATATGAAAGCACAAATAGATTTTGCATCTACAAGTATATAGGCTAGCACACTATTGGTATTGAACATATCATAGGCAATCATAAGAACGTTGTTGTCATTGCCTCTATTTTGATAAATCAATTTATTAAAAACAAAGCTTCAAGCCCGAAAGAGACCGAGAAGAATGTTTTTAGGCCTCCATTACAGTCCGTATTATTGAAAGTGTTGGATATAAGGTGTCATCACCAAAAACATAATTAGAGGGACATCAGAGCATGAATATGTTGCCTTGTCTGATTTTTTATACATGTTCAAAAGCATCAACCCTGATTCTATGAACACTATTATGGTCGAGAAGGATTCAATCAAGTTCAAATACTATTTCATCATCTTCGGGGCTTCTATCCATGGATATTCCCACATGAGAAAGCTCACTTTCATTTATGGAACACATCATTATAGAAAGTACAAGGGAGTATTGTTGTCCGCCATTGCATAAGACACAAAGAACCATATCCACCCTATAACATATTGTGTAGTGGCGTAAGGACTTGATTTTGTATTTTTTTTTCCTTTTATATGTTTTGATTATTTTACCCAATCCCGTGATTTCTATGTGATATTTCTGAAGTGTGGAAATGGTTGGCATGATTCTCAATGCATTTTGGAATGATTTATACAAGTTTGTGGTTTTTTAGAGGTTAAATGACACAACTCGAAATTGGGCCATGCCGTATGGGCATCTCAAGCCCAACTTGGACCGGAGATCGCCCCTTTAACCCAACCCAATCATCACACCAATCCATAAGGGTTAGATAAACTCCGATCATATAATAAGATAGCGAAAACAATACTATTAGTCATAACTTAAACATGTCTAAACATTTCATTATATTCAACAAACTAACCAACACATCCAAGTCTACAGTTATCCACAATACCTCTACACAAATCCAATGTGTATACATATCGGGTCATGCCCCCGATAATAGCCCAAAATCAAAGACTAAGATAAGTCTATTAACATAAATAAGACTATGAATTATATGGCTTCCGGATGTATGAAAGCTCACCACTTCAACGCCAATCACACGAACCGCTCAAACATCTGTCACTGTGCAGAAAGAGAAGAAGATGCTTCGCCTAGATATCGTGTGAGGACATAGCATCCGGAGACGGTTAGCGGTTGAAGCGTTAGCATGTAACTCAAGGATAAGGATAAATCAACATCATCATTTAATAACAAGTCAATATATCACATTTTAACACATTCATACACTTGTCCATACATATAGATATATCACATGCCAGACAAGGGAACAAGCCTTATCAACACTCTTGAAGCACTCAATCATTAGACATGAAGCGGAGGACTCCAACCTTCCACACTTATAGATTCAACAATTCTCATTAGGCAAAGGACTTTAACCATATTCACATTCTATTAGACAAGGGACTCTAACCATATACACACTCATTAAGCAAGGGACTCTAACCTCATGCACTTTCATTAGGCTAAGGATTCTAACCTCAAGCTATATTAGATAAGGGACTCTAACCCAAGCCGACGTCCTTGATTAGGCAAGGGACTTTAACCATAAGTGATTTCATTTAAGTAAGGTACTTCAAACACAAGTCACTTTAGTAAGCAAGGGACTCTAACCAAAAGCCACTTTAGTAGGCAAGGGACTTTAACCATAAGTCGTTACGACTATCATGTCGACGTTGGGACTTAAATCCTTCATTCATACATCAATATTTATTCGATCCACACTTAAGGACTTTAACCCATTTAACCAATTTCAACACTATACATTACCACAAGGCCTTCATGGGAGAATTTGTTACTTAAACATTTAGATAGTCCAATGCCTTAATTCAATTCATCATACAATTGAATTTATGGCTACCCAGACCCTTACAAACCATTCATTCCCCATTAGCAATCTTATACCATACTTTAGCTCAAGCACAATTCAAGTTCAATTCCATGTTTAGGGACTTTAACCCACTATTAGCCATCAAACAAAAAAGGTCATCAATTACATAATACATGACTCACAATACCTTTAGAATATTATTTACCAACCCTTCATATGCATTGGGTCATTTCCCTAGTTCAAAACATCATCAATATGTGACTAGACAATTCACTTAGACATTTTCACAAATACCTTATGTGCATGCCTTTATCAAGGCCAAATTCATAGTACAAATCATCATTACTAGGGTTACTCAAGACCCACATGTTAAACCACCAAAAACAAGTAACTAAATATGCAAATCATCACCAATATAATGTATAAGCACAAGTCTAAGCAAGAACACACATTAGTCAACACTAGGCATCAAAACCCTTTACATTTGATTTTAAACATTCATTTATAAGTCATAATCCATGTATAAAACACATGGTATTTGAGTTAAAAATAAGGGATAGAGTCATATGCCTTAGACCACTTGATTCACCAAAGGATCTTGACTTCACTTTGCCTATAGAAGAACACCCTTGGAACCCTAGCCTCCAATTCTTCAAAAATATATTTGAGAGCGTATTTTAGGATGTTTGATCCGCTAAAAATATGTTTTAGGAAGCCACACATACTTATATAGTGAGGGGACTTAGGGTTTTAAGGGTAGGAAATGACCATAGGGTCCTCAACTAAAAGCTGGAAAATAACCATCCAGGTGGGTACGACTTACTTGAGTTAATCGTACCCTAGGGTACGAGTGGTACCCTGACTCATACCCTAGGCTTCACCTAGGACTCATACACTGGTTAGGGTATAACTACACCACCTATAACCATATCCAAAGGGTACTAATTGTATCATAAACCGTACCCCTAACTCGTACCAAGAGCAGTCCACTCAAGTTCAAGGCAATACTCTATACGACTAGGTTTGGTACAACTCGTACCTTAATGTACGATTGATGGGAGGCTAACTCGTACCTAGGACAGTAAGTAACCCCCACCACACTATCTAGGGTATGAGAGAGGTCACCAAATAAATATACGACCGGTACCCTTAGTTGTACCTAGTCCAGTGACTTCAAACATGAAAATTTTATAAGGATCCAAAGTTTAGGTGTTTCATTAAAAAAGGCTTTATAGTTGACTTCGATCAACATTTGTTGTTTTGTATGTTGGATGGCAAAATAAACTGTGCTAACAAATCTTAAATGTTGATTTAGGATTGGTTGAATAGTTGGTTCGATTTTATAGCTCTTGGATCTCATTTTTACCTTTTGTTTGAAAAATTATGAATTTGGGTCTCAAGGTCTATTTTATGAAAACGACCTCTTTTAAAAAATCTGATGTCGTCATTGAGTTTGAAATGTCAAATTTAGCGTAGTAGCCTATTTTGTTTTCCTACATGGGATTTCAAACGAATCTCGAGGGCTTGATCCTCAACTTTGCATTTTTAGCAAAGTTGCTGATGCGCCAATAATTTTGTGCAATCTCTTTAGCGGCCATGGGACCGCTAGAGTGGTATCTACATTAGCAGCCCAGGCGCCGCTAAAGCGGTCCCCAGTTGGTAGAATAAGTATCGCTAAAGCAGATCCCGACCGCTTTAGCAGTCGGGGACCGCTTTAGCGCTTAAGTCTTTTAGATCTTGACCACTTTAGCGGTCGACCCGCGCTAAAGCGCTGACCGCTTAAGCGATTAATATAGTACTTTCTCAATTTTTCTTCTATTTTGAGACTTTGAGGTTCGGGTTGAGAGTGTTTTGGATGATTTTCTTCCATTTTCAAGATTGGGTAAGCTCTACATTATACTTCAATTCTTGTTTTCTAAAACCCGTTAAATCGTGATTTCAAAAGTATGAGTATTTTGGTCCGAAAGTCCTAAAAATGGTTTTTCTTAAATTAAAATCTCATTTTAACCTATTTTTACTTGGGTTATCTTCTATGGCTTCCTTTAATCATGGGTAAGACGTTTATAAACTAAAAATTCATTTTTTCCCTTTCTTTATAAAAACCTATTTGAGGGGTCTATTTTGGTCCAAATGTGAAAATAGACAATATGAATATTGTTGGATTCCTTTTGACACATCGATTCTATATTTGTATGTTTTAATTGAATCCGAGGATATTTGAGAGGGGAAAAACTTTGCATGAAAGGTTTTAGGCTTGGATTTTGTCATTACGAGGTAGGTTATGGCTTAACTTTCTTCATATTGGTTAGGTTGTGAGCATTACATCTCCATATCATACATACATTCATGAGATATCTGTATCATTGTGGAAATACTAATTTTTGACAGAAATGAGACATTTTTTCAAAACCCTCTGACGTAGCCCACGAGTCGGAGAGAAGATATAGATATTGAAATTGGGATTGAGTATTGAGAAAACATATTGTGAATCTCCATGGGTATAACGGAGAAGCTTTGAGGCATGGTAGGTGTATATGAAAGTTATGTGATTAACTTGATCATATCATCATTATCATCCTCATTGCATTTCATATACTTATGCATCTTCAATTTAGTGTTTCTATAGTTTATGTGATGCACGTCTATTTTGTTTCTCTTACGTACCTATTTTCGGATTATGTGCTATATTTAGAATTATTAGTGGAGACTGTGTGAGCTACCATTTGGGATATTTTTTACTTGCAGTTGATGTGCTTATAATATGTATTTATGTATATTATTTTCTACTTTGATCAATCAACCTATGATACCTATTGAGTATAAATGGACCGTATTCATCCCTACTGTACCCTTTCAGTGCAGATCCATGTACAATAATTTTGACACTTTAAGATATTGGTCGTTCTACACCTTTAGAGACGACCTTAGACCTCCTCTTATTCAGTTTATGTCTTATTTTGTATTTAGAGACAGACTTGTGTTTTTCTTTTAGATTTTAGTTATATTTTTAGGTTTCGAGTTGTATTTAGATTGTTCTTACACTGTGACATCAAGTTTTGAAATAGTTTATGATATTATTGATATTCAGACTTTCGTTATTATTATACTTATATGATTTACCTTTTCTCTAAAAGTCTTGCCTTGGGATTTGTGTTATGATTTTCTATTATATATTCGTTTAGGTGATTGGCTTATTTGTCCAGGCTTAGCCACGAAAAGTGTCATCATGACCTTAGTTATGGGTCATAAGAAATTGGTATCCAAAGAGTCAGGTTCATTGGTCTCATTAGTTTAAGAATAGGGTGTCTGGTAGGGTCTTGTGGATCGGTACGTAGACATTCGTATCTATCTTCTTAAGGCTATAAGATATCTTTAGGAAATTTCCCTTATTTTGTTCTTTATCATGAGGGTTTTTCCATACTCTATATTCTAATCTGAGTTTCACTTTTTTCTGCACAGATGGTAAGGAATAGGTCCAGTGAGGTTAAGAATACTGAGCTGGCATCCAAGGAAGAAGCCCAGCCTAGAGAGCGAGGCAAGGGTAGCATATGGGATCGAGGTAGAGGATTGATACAATAATACCATGGAAGACACAAAACAGTCCACAAATCAAAAGGATCCTAGGACCAATCGGAGACCACACTCGGATTTAAGAATACAATACAAGAATGACAATATTCAAGGTTGTCAAAACCTATTTTCAACAAACCCAAACTAATTTAACCAACAATAAGATGATGAACAATAATAACAATAACAATGTGAAACAACAACAACGAAATGTTACAATAACGACAACACAAACTACACGATTATAATGAAACAAAGGGATAGATAAATAGACAAAGTGAAGGTATAATATTAAGAACCCAAGAGCTTATCCCAGACTTAGAACCATAACACTAGACTCAAAAAATACCTATCTCATCGGTATACACAAGAGAGAGACCTCAACCTCCTCTAGCACCCAACGTTCCAAGCAAGAATCCAATAAGAGTGATTCCACACTCCTCTTGATCTAATTTCAGGTTGTGCCTCAAGGACCGAGGACTTGTGTTCCAAAGTGTTATACACTCACAATATCATGAATAATATACCACAAAATAACCTACGATGTTCTATTTATACTAGTAAATAGAATACAAAATGACCAAAAGGCCCTTTAATGAAAAGCCTCAAAATGCCGCCCATGGAGTGTAGTGTAGGTTCGGTTTTGGTGTGTGTTGTAGGACCTTTTTTTGTATTTTTCTTACACACTCCAAGCCTCGGGTTCATTACACTTTCACACGTCCATCCTTGTGGTCGAACTTGTATCATCCTCCCCTTCTTAAAAAGGATTCAACCTCGAATCAGTACCTTGCAAAATCAAGAGAAGACAAACAAGCACACATCCTCATGACTTGAGGTGTTAGGGTTAGAAAAAAAATAGCATATCAACATGCTATGCTGAGGCGGAACAAACTTAAAGCATAGCCATGGGTTTTTTTATTTTAATCCAGAAAAGATTAGTATAAATGCTACAAAGGAAGTGGCTCGGGCAAGCATCAATACAAAGAGAAAAAAGGCCGAGCGTAATACTTTCCCACCCTAAGATGGTACTGGGATCAAACGGGAGAAGTAGTCATGGCCATGGTTTTCGGCCATACTTACTTTACCCTAAGGTGCCGCCCTCAAAATTAGGCCTACCCTCTATATCACTATGGAAAATATCACGAGCACAAAGAAGGTAGGAAAAGGTGTCAACTCCAACTATGGTGTCCTCATGCAAGTACATACTAATTTCAAGTTCATTGTTATTAGCAAGCTCAACATAGAAAACACACGAAGAAGGAGTAGATAGCATTTCTAGGCATGCAACACTTTGTCTTTCAAGAGAGTAGTCCCTAAATAGACATAAACCATCATGGATAGAAAAGGGAGCACAATCAAAACTAACTTCACAAGAACAAACACTAATCGAGTTGTCTAGACATTCAAGCACGTTAAGGTCATCGTCACCTTATTGATCATTTTTCACATCCTCACTATTGTTAGCAACTCATATACCAACTTAGACTCACCTTGGTTTTCTCAAGGGTTAACTCGAGTGTGAATACTCTTATTACACGACAATGGAACATTATTCAAGTCACAAGTGCTAGCACTAGATGGACATAAATCATTCTTATGAGAAGAATTAATTTTGTCATCTAAAGGATCAACTAGTGCTTGCTTACTTACAACAAGAACTTGGTTGTCATGCATCCTAACAATACCAAGAAGATCATAAAAGGAAGACTCGTGCACTTCTACTCTATGCAAACCCGAAATTACTCCCATTTGGCTACTACTAGCCACTTCATAATATTCCAAGTTTGTAAGAGTGTGGGTATTAGCATTTTTACCTTGTAAGTCGCATGAGTTACAACCTTCACTTTGATGTGTGTCATGGTAGCCTGCTTGTACCTTTGGCAAGTTCTCATCAAAAAGGAGCCTTTGATAAAGTGGTTTGTATGGAATCCACTCCCTTTCTCGTCTTTCACAATCACGAAGTATAGTTTCAAGACGGGTCGTTGTTCCTTGGTCAAGTGGAGGTTGGATTAATGGTTTTGGATTCAGGGAGTCGAGTATGTGACGTAGTCTTTCAAGATTTAGGTGGACATCTTTAAGGGTAGCCTTGAAAGTACCGTCATCCATGGTACTTAAGAAAGACAACAAAATAAACAAACTAACTTGTTAGCTCAAAATAAACTTGACAAAACTATAGCTAACCAATTAAGGTGTTCTTTTTTGGTGTTCCCACTAGATGCAAACAAAAAGTTTTCATATTCATGCAATTATGCGTAGAAGAAAAAGATAGAATTCTGTAGTCATAAGACAAGACTGTATATGATTAAAATGTCACTCTGGTGATAATTTTTTTTTTTTATTAGATGTTTGGTATCCGCATTGGAATTCGACTAATTTAGATTCGCATTGCGTAGGTCTCATTCGGCGAAAAGTGCTCTCTACCAAAAAAAAATTCATACCCAACACTCGAATTCAAAATTTCTAATTAAAGGAGGAACAATCCCATCAGCGCTGATAATAAATTTTCATCCATATATAGGCAAAACCCGACAATAATATCTATTTTCAGTTTCAACTTTAAATATTAAACATGTTTTTTTTATTTGGCATTATATTACGTGCCTCAAAATTAAAGGGTCAAGGAAAACCCTATATAATAATTTAATAAATAGGACAAATAGTAATAATGTATACGTCACGAATATTCATATTGCACCTTTGTTCTTTAGGTCAAACTTTATTTAATTTAAAAATTTATCCAGAGTCTATTCTCTAACTTGATATTATAATATATTATTTTCATGATTCAGATTATTTGATTCCATATTTTGAGTTCACACCAATTTAAATCTTAAACTTTCTGAATTTAACCTCGTTTTACATTAGAGAAATAGAATTTATTTTGTCTCAATTTAAGCTTTAAATTATTATCAATGTTTATATTACTTTTTTATCTATTTCAATTTAAGTGGCATTGATATAATTTTGAGAGTCATTTGAATATTTTATATCTTTAAATTTTTTTAAATTATTAATTATTGTGATTCATAGTATTTTTTTATGCATTATTTTGAATATATAACATATTAAACTAAATTTTTGTGTCACTGATAGTCAATTATATTTATAGAATAATTTAAATTTTTAATTATTGTGATTTATAATATTTTTTCTTCTATTTCAATTTAAGTTGCACTGATATAATTTCAAGAGTCAGCCAAAATTTATATCTTTATATTAAATCAAACTTTTATGGCATTGATAGTCAATTATATTTATAAAATAATTTAAATTTTTAATTATTGTGATTTATAATACTTTTTCTTTTATTCCAATTTTAATGATACTAATATAATTTCGACAGTCAACCAAATATTGTATATCTTTTAACTTTTTTAAGTTGTTAATTATTGTGATTTATAGTATTTTTATTATTTTTTTCTGAAATATAAAACATATTAAGAAAATAAGATAAACAAATTAAAACAGAGGGAAAATGACCAATGAAGAAGTGTCAAAGCAAGAATATCCCTGCTTTGACACTATTGCATTGCGCCCTTTGCTATTTATTACTTAAACCAAACTTTTGTGGCATTGATAGTTAATTATATTTTAAAAATAATTTAAGTCTTGAATTTTTGTAATATTACTTTTTCTTTCACTGATATAATTTTGAAAGTCAGTCAAATATTTTATATTTTTTAAATTTTTTAACTTGTTAACTATTGTAATTTATAATATTTTTACGTATTTTTTAAAAAAAATATATATCAAATTAAAGAAATAAAATTAATAAATTAAAATGGAGAGAAAAGACCAATGAAGAAGTGTCAAAGTCAAATCAGACAACAGGTCAATATGCCTGCTTTGGCACTTGTTCATTGAACTCTTTGCCTTTTATTATTAGTAAAAATTACATATATAACGACATGTTTACTAGTATTTACTAAAAATTTCAACTATTTTTAAAATCTCATAAAATTCCAACTTTTGACCTTTGATGATACATGTTAATTAACTTTGATACATGCTTCAAATACATATTTTAATTAAACAAACTAACACGTTTTAAGGGAGGTAACGAATAACTTTGCATTAAAACAACAATTAAGCTAACTAATTAAGGTAAAAACAAAATAAAATTCCACGATTTATGGTACTTAGTTTGTTATTCCACCATTCTAAACAAAAATCTTTTCATAATCTGTTTTGAAATTGCAAAAACTTCATACGACTTGTTCAAAAAATTCATACGATCATTTTTTTTATTTGTTAATTTTGGTTGTGTCTTTGAAATGAATATTTTTGTGTTGTTACGTCATTTCGGTGTTTGGGTTAACAAAATCAACTATGTAGGCTATAAGAACGATGAAATCGTGATCAGTGAACATGTAACTTACGAAAAACTGATTTCGACAATTGTTGGAGAACTGAAAATCGATGAAACCCGGAAAAAAATTGAGGCTTATTACATTGTTGAAGGAAATGCTTGTCTATTGTTGATTCGTAACGAAATGAGTGTGAAGTTGTATGTCGAAATTAAGAAAACTGAGTGTGGTTTTGGGACGTATCCACTAATCATCACTACACTAGATAAGTCTGCTAGTGAAATGTTATTTGATGAAAAAGTTAGTGCAGTAATGTGTTTGGAAAGTCCATCAGAAAAAGTTACGAAAATAATTAGTTATAAATCTAATTTTTTTGCTCCTTTGCCTTTGTTGGATAGGAAAGGGAACAAGATCATTACTAATTGCAAACATAGTCATGTTAAGATTGGGCAAATCTACAAGGACTAGTGTACTCTGATTTTGATTATGACATAGTTTGCAATTGAGCATTCCTTCAATTTCTATGCCAAAAGATCGGACAAGAAAAGGTATGTTATGTTTTTTATGTATCAGTTGTTGTTAATTATATGTACGTTAATTTGATTTTGTATCTAACGTTTGGTTGATTATTGTTTTACAGAATTTTTTTGTCCTTATGTTAATAAGGATGAGATACATTTTATTTATGCTAATGATACATTTTGCTTATCTTGTATCTGAGTTTATAAAGTTTTATTTAATTATGTATCTCATTATATTTTAGTTTTATCTACTGCAACATACGAAACAAACATAATACTTTTATTTTAGATACATGTTGTACAAGTTTGTGCAGTTCATGTATTTAGTAATCTATTTTTTGCCAGTATGTGAAGAAAAATAAGTTGTAGTTTTAATTTATTTTCATTGATTCAGCTATGTCCTACGATGCCGTTCGGAGGATTGTGTTTGGATCTGTAAAGCATCATGTTGACGGGGGACTGAGGTCGAAAAGATGAACACCCACATGTTACAGAAAGTCGAAGTATTGAAGAAAATTAAAGAGCATTTATTCGTGGAGTTCTGCAATTACAATGGCTTGAAATCAGAGAAAATAAATAAGAAATGGAAGAAATTTAGTGAAGAGGAAAAATGGGTTTTGATTAAAAGTTCTGTTGTAGAATGGTTGTTCATTTTCATCCATTATCTGCTAGGTCTGTTAAAGAACTGGTTGATGAGTACTTAGTTGAAAATACTACTGAGTTTAGTCCTCCTCCTCCTTTTTTTTTTTCGGTCTCAAAAAAATAATGAAATTTTTGCTTGATGATAATGAATAGGATGTATTTCAGTTTTTCCTTGTTGACTTTTAGTTTATGTATTCTAGAAAAGTTGCTACTTTTGTTTAATAAAGTGAAAAAATCTTTTGATATGGATTTCAACCAGTTTTATAATGAGGTGGTGAAATGGTACTTTGAACTATAGATGATCTAGTTTAGTACTTTACGAACAACAATTATATGAATATTAGCACGAAATTGTAAGAGAAATAATTTTTTTATTTGCATTTATCAATGAAATTTTCAAACATGCCAAAACATAGTAGGTAGATTGTAAGCATACCTTACCCAGGATTATTAATCATGCTAGAATAGAAAAATCAAAAAATATTAGTGATGTAAAACATTTTGAACTTCTGAGCTAATTGTCTACTTATATTAGCAAGATTGAGATCTTCACCACTAGTAACTCATGATTTTGTCACCTTAATCAGAGGATTATTGCGCTTTATATTTATAATACATTTTCTAGTAAAATAAATAAAAGGACGAGACAACTGAAAAAGGAAAGAAAGTAGAAACAAAAGAAAGTAAAGGCAGAAAGAAGTAGAGATACTAATGAACTTAATATATGAATACTTCTTTGGATTGAACAAATATCTATATACTCTTTTGGAACAGATAAATGTTACAAATACAACTGTAACTATGACAGATTTTCCCGCAATCTGAGGAAATCCCAAGCGTAATATTGGATACGTATGGCCTAAAAAAAATTTCATCATGTCCTGAGTAATTTGATATGGTTAAAATCAGCAATCTGCCAAAAAACATAAATCTGAAACAATGATCATTTCTGACCTAACTTTGGTGAAAATAATTGACCTTCCTATTTTGCCAGCTCCAACAACTAATATATGGGTCATACAAGAAGAATACTTTGAAAGTTTTAGCAGAGCAAGCTCCACTACTGCTGAACTGACTGATACAGATCCGTTGGAGATATTGGTCTCAGTTCTAACCCTCTTACTAGCTGTGATTGCATGCTTAAATAGGTCACCTATTTTCCTACCAGAGCCAGGGACCTCTTGTCCATTCTTAACAACCTGCTTGACGTGTGCAAGAATTTGACCTTCTCCTAGGACTAGGGAATCTAGACCAGCAGCTACTTCAAATAGATGTTGTGTTGCATCTTGATTGCATAGTAAAAATTTGTGTTGGCAGAGCTCTGCAATTGAAACTCCACTAAACTGTCAAAAAAGATATTTGGGTCTAAAAAGATTGATATATAAATGACAACAAAAGGTGAACAAGATAGCTTAGGACTGTATTTCTTTGAAATTTGTGCTTAGGTAGTTAGACCATTGCAAAGACATTTTTTAGCAGGGGAATCAAAGCACAGTAAACTAAATGCAATTCCTTTCCAAATGTAGTAATACAGTGTATAAACGGCATAGCCATATATACAAATCTACAATAAAATAGTACAATATATACAAAAACTGTAAGAACATCATACAATAGATATAAGATAATACAAAATGTATCTTCAAGCTAAAAAACTTGTATCTTTCATTTGCTTATTTCAATAAAACTAATAAAACATTAGATACATTAAAATGCATACTCATCTAACCATAGATACACGATAGTAAAATATGTATCTAGAAGAAATAACAAGTATCTTTTATAATACGTCTTTCAATAAAACTAAAACAACACTAGATACATATCAATGCATTAACATTAACTCACAAATACAAGTTAACACAATATGTATCTATAGACTAATAAACTTATTATCTTTTGTTATATTAATTTCAATAACACATAAAAAACACAAGATGCATATAAAATCGTAAACAATAAATCATATAGACAATAAATTTTAAAACGTATCATGCAACTGAAAAAATGTATCTCGAACTAATATTCAACAGACCTGAACATGCAAATACCTTAGGAAGCTCGTCTGTGGAAATAACTTCAACAACGCTTCTTCTCTTGACGGGAGCTTTACTTGCAGAACTGTTGGATCCTCTTTTCTTAAAACCATGAAATTATTTTTTCTTATCCTTCTTAACATGCTTTTGTCGCAATTTCTTCATAGTGTGTGGATCATTTCCATGCTTGGATATGTTTTCATCAAAACCAACAGACACGTAGTCAAAACTACCAGGAACGAATTTTACAACGTCTTTATATTCTTTGATAGTTTCTAATTGAGAAAATCCAAGACTAAAAGATAATCCCGAATCTCTATTCATAATGTTAATTCAAAACAATGTAGCCTAAAAAAATGATAATCAAAGAAATTTCACAACAAAAATACTGAAAAATCACTTTGTAATATCAAAGCGCAAAATTATTTTTTTGAAAAAAAAAAGCGTAAAATAAAAATAGAAGAAATTGAAGTTGATTTTAGGGGGGAAATTTATCTTAATTTAGAGGTTTGAATTAGAGAGAGAAATTGAATAGAAACTACTGCTGGAATTAAAGCATACAAAGAGGAGAAAATGAATTAATTTTTGGTAAAGTAACGGCTTCAGAAAAGGAGGTGTAAACTTGTATCTCAACTTTACCAAAAAGTTATAAATGTTGGGATTTAAGTAATATTTTAGAAGTGGGGGAATTTTTAGTAGTTTAGTAACTTAAGTTGTTCATTTAGGTAATTTTACGTTATTATTAAGTAGAATATATAGAGGTTATGGGCCTTTAAAAGTTGACATAGTGACATGTGAATAAGTTCGAAATGGATGGTCACCATATAGAATTTTAAAGAGAAAATAGCCAAAAACATTTTCAATCTATATTCAAATTTTCAACTACACACTTATACTTTACGGAAGTCCTATTACCCCTTCAAGCTATTTAAAATGTAAATTATTACCTCCCTAAAAAGTCACAACCACATCTACTTTGTTTGATGAAATTCACTCGCTTGACACATATTATTTAAAATATTTTTTTATTCTTTTTCTCTTTTGATTTATTATTTTAAAACTCCATTAAAGGTCAAAACATAAAAAATGATTGATGGAAGTTTTGGATCTTCAAATTTGAAGATTCTTGATTACATTGCTGGTTGATAATTATTTGAAGCTGAAAACACTAAGTTGAGTGAATTCGAAAATATAGCAGTAATTTTTGGATCTGAAATGAGTGAATTAGTTGGGTACCACTGTATTAAGCTTATTGAAGCTTAAATTTACTTTGATTTGAAACATTTTGTGTCCACAATTTCTAATTATAGAGAGTGAAATTGTTGGGTAAATTGTTGTCAACGATTTGCGTTGTGTTGATCGGCTATGATGACGTTTTCATGGAGAATGATGATGAATTTTAGTAGATGCTATGGATGAACATTAAGTTGCTAGAAAGAAGAAAAGAAATTAGAGAAAAAAAGTAATAAAAATATAGTTTTAATATTTGGTTTTGGTTTTCACTCTCTCAAAGAGAGTGAAATACAGTCACTATGCCATATAAGCACTCTGGGAGGAAATAATTATAATTTTAAACAGTCCAGGAGGGTGATTGAATTCCTGTGAAATATAAGTGTGTAGTTGAAAATCCGAATATAAGGTGGTTTTTGGCTATTTTCTCTGATTTTAAATAATTCTCTCCTCATCAACTAATTTTTGGAGTTGAGATAGATTCAATTAACATTATTTTTTTACGGACCCCTCAAAATAAATGTGTTTTGATTTGACATTTTGAGTTATAAATGTAACTTAAAATCCAAATAGTGGCACAGATATTCGACTAGAGAATGGTAGCTGAAACTGGTTGGAAATTATTACTTAAACACTCTTTGATCGATGTTTGTACCAAATCATATATCAACTTATCATGCTTAAATGAACCACGTTTACTAATTAATCATGCAGATTAAATGATGAAAATTTGGTCACACACATATGTAGTGTATATATTTATTAATTTGTTGTAACATATAGCATGGATAAGCTTTTTGTGCCACAATCATTTGACAAAAATAGTAATGAAGTAGTTTGTTTAATTTTGGTCTTCGTGTTGACAAATATTCTAATTTACAAAACCAAAACACGTACGTCGGCAATCTTGTTGATAGTCTTGGTACGTCTCAAACTTAACCACGTCTATTATTTTTTCCAAAAATAATAAACATAGAAAGAAGTAACAAAAGGAAAAGAAAAACAGGAGTTGAAATTAGGAAAAAATAAGGCTGCTGTGAAAACAAGTTCAAACCCAAAATTAGGTTGGAAAAAGGTGTTACGATTTTATTTTTTTTCAATTTTTACTCATAATTAATACCTTATATTTCTTTCGTTTTAATTTATTTGCCTTACTTTTCTTAATCTATTTTAAAAAGAACGACTTTTTTTTTTGCAACTCTTCAATTCTAATTAACTTCACATATGACATGTTTAAAATCATAATACTAAAGGACATTTTGTTACATTCTACATATCTTTAGTTTACGATCATAAGATTCCAAAGTTTCCTTAATTTTCTTAAACTCCGTGTCAAGGTCAAAATCAGACAAACACATTGAAACGATATAAAATAGACATATATTTCATGTTCAAACACAACTTCAAATTTTAAATCTCACTTTTCAACTTCAAACATTATTTATTACTCTTTTCAAATCTCGATCAACTCATGCCATCACAACAACCAAAGTTTTCAAATACAAAACTCCAATTTTTCTATTTCAAATGAAATTCATGACCAGATACAATTTTTCGTCTTCAATCTCAATTCATAGCCAAAAGCTAACCTTGATAATATATCTACACGTGTTTCATCACTTTTATGAAGTGTGAGAGAGGCAACTTGGGTCTTCTCTTCAGTGGGTTGAGAAAAGACATGCCACATATATGTCCCTTCAAACTATAGTGGAACTAATCACATATATCTAGTGGTCCTCAAAATATACAGTCTATCGCTTTTGACCACTCGGCCGCTCTCCCTTTCCCCTCTATCCCTTCAAATATGAAGGAAATAAGAAGTGCTGGCTAGGCAGATAGGACCAGAGCCATCACAAAAAAAAAAATTCCAAGTGGTGATTCATCCTATGTTCTAAACCACAAAAGCCAAGTTATTATGGTGTCATCCCTGATATCGACTTTGTCCTCAATATGTCACTAGGCATTTAGCTTTGCATTCGACACTCATTGATAAGCTATTGCATTATAAGTCCCTTTTCTTTCTTCCAAATCACTCATGTTCCCATCTCTTTGCTACTTTTTCTTCCACTTAAATCTCATTAGAGAATCTAACGACGCATGGCATTATTTTTCAGATTCAGAATACGAGCTTTATGAATTCGGAATTTCTTAAAATCCACAATAAACTCGGGACATGTTATTTGTACTTATATAATAAGGATAATTTTAGCCTCCATATATATACATAAAAAATGGAAATCAAAGCTATTGAATTCAATTGAACTCCCTCCTTAGATCCTTTGCATAGTTAATTATCCCATGGATATCGAGACCTGTCAGATCCAAGATCCAGATTACTTATTATAAATAAATTTAATGTAAATAGTATACGTTTTTCTAATCATTCAAAATATACACCATATATACAAAGTTCTTCAGTTGGAATATTAATTCTTTAATAATTGATTAAATGATCATATAAATGTAGACATATATAAATTAAGTATAGAATTGTTATAAATATTTTGTTCTGTGTAGTAAAAGATATCGCTAGTGGTATGAATAATGAGTATAGTTAGTTATAATTTAATTGGAGAAAACAATAGCTTTCTTCTTTATTGCATTAACAATATGTAGTATGCACACGTATGTGCGTAATCAATGTTATTTCACTATCCAATTGCTAATGCTGCCCTCCTAAAGAGGCAATGATAAAGATCATGTCGACATGAATCTTTCTCGAAATAGAATAATTTATACATTAAAATTTAGTGACGAGAAATCCAGAGAAGCTCCAAATGAAAACTACCTATGTAGTGATGTAATTGTTATCGTTTTTTTATATGTTTTATTTGAGTCAGTCGAGGGTCTATGACGGAAACAGTTTCTCTACCCATATAAAGTAGGAATAAATTAAAGTTGCATAGTCGTTGATATAATTGTTACAGTATATGAAGAGGAAGACATAAAAAAATTAAATATGGAGAAGAATAAATTAATAACAAAGGGGATTATAGGTAACTTGCCGTTTGACCATAAAAAATATTACCTTTTTTTCGAGAAATTTTTTCACTTTATAAAAGTTGTGGTGTTTGGCCATGAAAATTCCAAAAATAATTCCAATCTGATGTTGTTTTCACTTTTTTCCAATTCCAATTCCAATTCAAATTTTTATTATTATTACATATAACCCTAATCTTCTAAATTTTTCCGCAAAGCCCTCCTTATAACTTCAGTCAACCAATAATGACAGAATCTAGTTTCTTTCAGTATAGATGAGTAAGATTTCTTCAAACGGCGAAAGGATGATATGCATGGTCACACACACATATGGTTGAAGAATGACAAATATTTGAGGGATCATATATATCCTTGTGCAGATTCTTTTTGCTTGGTTTTTGTGAGCAACATCTCTGTAGGGAGGGAGAGGAGAAAGGTAAAACTCGATGTTCTTGTTTACATTCATTTGACAACAAATTTTTGTGTATTATGAAACACAGTCGATCATTCTATCTTCTGTAGTTCTGATGTTTGCTAAGAAAGTCATTAGTTGTCAATCTTTGTTCTCGAGTGTTACTTTCTTCGTTAATGCAAACTTGATTCGAGAAATGGAAGTGTCTATATATAAGAATCACATTTGGTTGGATGTTACTAGGTAAATTAGTTAGTTGGGTGATTTTGATAGTTTTTAAAAGTTGGGAGCATAAAATTATATTTTAAAAAAATTCAAAAGTCTAAAAAAAATCTTTCAAAAAGATATGGTCAAACACAACTCCAAAAAAGCACATTTTAGTTTCATGAATGATCACACAAATTTTACTTTATTGCACTAATGATATTAAACTATAACTATGATTTTTTTTTAAATTAAAAAAACAATCGAACTTTACATAAGTAATATGAAAGTCTTTTTCTAAATAAATAAGTCAATGTGATCAATCGGGATTTTTTCTTCGTTCACAACCATGTGAATCAAATAAACTAATAGGCTTTTGTAACATGAAAATTGATTAAAAATAAGATTAATTAATTTATCATGATTAATTTTCCCATCCATACATCTAGAAATTCCAATTCGAAAAGCCTAAGAGCAAAAACGGCCCAATTTAGTGGAGCTCATTTGAATTTTCCAACTTTTGGTCCACTTTACACTCTGCTACTGTGTGTGTGCTTATCCCTACAATTTTGTCTTCCATTAAATAACATACATGTAATGAATTTTAGTTGGAAATTATATCTACCTATCTTATCAACAAACAACCTGTTAGCATATAGAAGTTCAGGGAAATTGTCACGCGTATACAACACCAATAACTATTGGAATATTATTTTTTTACTCAAAAAATACACTTGCCAACCAGACTGATTCCTGTGATATTTCACTACTACGATATACATGAAATACACATATATACAACAACGATATACATCGATATACGTGAAATACACACATATACAACAAAGATATGCATTGATATATTGCTGGATGGGATACGTACAGATACAAAATTTACACAACGACCAAAATCTGACCCAAAACACTTCAAATCTTCTTCAGATAGGCTTAATTTTCAATTTTATTGTCGCAAAAAAGATGTTGTAAGTTATTGCACCAACATCTATCCGATTTAATAACACTTTTTGAATTTCAAAATTCAAACAGATAACCTCCAAACTTCAATAACAGTGTTCTCCATTTGGTTTTACAGAAATTTCAGATTTAGAGATGTCGGATTTTTTTTGTTTCTCTTTCCTAGGATATCGTTTTACCTATTGTTGTATGGTGAGTGATCGGTCGAAGAAAATGACGTGTTACGACGGTATCTAAGTGAATGATGGTGAAGAATCTGGAGGATTCGATGAAGAGTGTTTGTGCACTTGGTTATTAGTTTATCAAATTTTTTATTAAAATTGTGAAGCATATCTATTAGTGCTTGTATAATGTTTGTTGAATACTTGAATTGCAAATTTTCAATTAGTCCTAGCAGTGATTGAAGCCCAAAAAAGACTCATGACATTGACATGGACCTCCAAAAGCCTAACAGAGAGCTAATGACCATGTTATTTACTATTCTACTTCTAGTTGTATGATCTTTCTATGAAGTCACCTTTTTAGTTATAACATCATTTTACCATAGTGACATGATTTTCTTCAAAATTGATTTTCCATACTTCTCCCTAACGATATTCGACTTATAACAACAATGGCATTATTGTAGCAGTACACTCTATATAAAGTTACCTATCTATAATAGCATACTCAAATATTATGTAATAACATTTCATAAAAATATATTATGTATAAAATAAAAGAGCAAAATATTTATGATAATAATCATTAATGCCATGCACACAATAAATTTCAAGTATGAATATCTAATTTAAAGGAAAAAAATGTATTTATATGGTACACATCTGTTATTTCATAACTTCACGAGGAAAAGACTTATTAATAGTTACATTTTTTATATTCATGCTCTTTTTAATTTTGCATACTTTTGTTTATAACGGGTAAATGAAATCTGAATGTCAAATGTCAATATACATATATAACAACACCTCTCTATAACAGTCATGATATTTTCAAACAAACATTATCGCTAGGGCTGGGCATATTTTGGTTTAAACCGAAAAAAATGAAAAATCGAACCAAAATTTAATTGGTTTGATTTTTTGGTTTTTCAGATTGGTTTTGGTTTCAAATTTTAGAAATTTGGTTAAACGATTTGGTTTTTGAATTTACAAAAAAGAATTCGGATAAACCGAAAAATCAAAATAATATATTATAATATATATAAATATAATTTAATATATATGTAAATATACTAAAAATATAATTTGATATAACATATAATTATATAAATTATAATCATTTAGTAACCCTAAATCCTAATATACTGCTTTGTTTTAGACCCTAACATTAACATGAAGGCTGCAGCAACGCTCAACCATCCTCAGTTCGTCAATTCATTTGAAATTTTAACATCGCCAACAACAATCGTTTGCTCAGTTCATTTGATCAGTTCGTCGTTGTCGTCGGTAGTCGCTGCTGAGTGCGGCCACTGCCGTCATGCCAACGGCGATGACTCAGCGAGGTCGATATTTATAGTTAAACGGTTTGGTTTTTGGATTGGTTTCGGTTTCAAATTTTAGAAATTTGGTTAAACGGTTTGGTTTTTGGATTTACAAAAAAAGAATTCGGATAAATCAAAAAATTAAAATTATATAAATAATATATTATAATATATATATATATATAAAAAAAAAAAAATTTAATATATATGCAAATATACTAAAAATATAATCTAATATAACATATAAATATATAAATTATAATCATTTAGTAACCCTAAATCCTAATATACTGCTTTGTTTTAGACCCTAACATTAACGTGAAGGCTGCAGCAACGCTCAACCATCCTCAGTTCGTCAATTCATTTGAAATTTCAACATTGCCAACGATAGTCGTTTGCTCAGTTCATTTTCTCAGTTCGTCACTGCCGTCGGTAATCGTTGCTGAGTGTGGCCACTGCCGTCATGCCAACGGCAATGACTCAGTGAGGTCAATATTTATGGTCATTTCATGCATGTTGAATTAATTATATTTGGGAATGAAAAATAGGCTTGAAAGAAAGATTATTTTTCTAGAAAAATAACCAATTTTAAATGCTCATTACTTTAATCTTTAAAACAGAAATAAAAATTTGAAACAACCGAACAGAATTTGTAAAAACCGGACCAAATCGAAATAATTTTGGTTTGGTTATGGTTTTCATTTTCGTCAATCCGAAAATCGAAAAACCGAACCGATATTCAACAATCAAACCAAACAAGCCGAGTGTTCACTCCTAATTATCGCGATAGAGACGTTCGATTGTATATTATAAATAATTTAGAGAAATAGACCTAAATAGTAGTCTATCAAAATAAGAATCCGGAGCCAAAAAGGCGCTTTTTTTAATCAAAAATTTTAAAGGGGACACTTAATATCGAAAAAAATCAAAAGGGACAAAACGTTGTGGGCCCAACGACTTATAAGTCGCTTAGCTTCCAGCGACTTGTAAGTCGCCTGGGCCTCAGTGACTTATAAGTCACCAGACAGCCAACGACTTTCATGGCTCCACTTTATTCTGAAAGAATACTCCTTGTTGGCTGCTTTGCCTTTTCCATTTCTTAATTGTAACTTCTTCTGCCCTTTTGCTTGTGTTGATAATATTTTATTATGTACACTATACATAAAATTTGACCAATTCTACTATATTCCTTAAAGTATTAGGATTTTTTGGTTAGAATATAGAAAAATTTAGTCTCATATATAAAATTCTCTACTATTATCACGAAGTGTGATTTTCATAGAAGGCATAACTAATGTCTAACGATTTATTTGGTCATGAGCTCCTTTTTTCATTCTTCTTCAATAAATATTTTCAAGTATTATTTAGTTCCATATTAGAATGATTTCTTGTTTACTTTTAAAACAAATTTTTCAAGTGCTAATTTTTTACGAGAAAAGGGCATAAATGATCCCTTATTTATAGGAGTAGGTATAATATAATCGCTTAATTATATATTTATCGGTTTTAGTCCTTTAATTATCTAAGAATTTATCAAGTTTAGTCTTTATATATTGTTGTATATTGTTATACAAACAACTATCATTTATACTAACGGAAATTCACATACCTCCATTATATTTTCTCTATCACTTGTTTCTCTCTTGGACACTTTATTCTCAAATTTCTCTCGTCAGAAAATAGCTTAAAAGTACGAAAACAGCAGTTTGCATCAAATTTGACCAAATTACAGCACTAAAATACTCAAAAAATCACCAAACTACACAAAAAAATGCATTAAAAAGGCCAATAAACTGCACAAAAAATAGCACCAAACTGCAACAAAAAAGTCAAAGTATTTTTTAACGAGACTAGAAGGTTGTCTATCCAATATGAAACTACTTGATGGATAACCTCGTTAATTTTTGTACTGAAATCTAGTTCAACCTTCAAATTTTTTCAGTCACAAAATTATTTAGGAATAACAATGGAGCGGTGTGGATGTAGTGCGATGCGGATTTTAGACTATGCAAGGTGGTGCATATTTTAGGCTATGCGGGTGTGGTGTGGGTGTGGGGCTAGTTGGGGTAAAAAAAAAAATTAAAATAGTGTGAGGCGGGGCAGTGCGGGTTGCGGGATTAAATTAAAAAAAAAAGCTAAAATTTAGTATTATTGTCGTGAATCTACCTAAAATTATATGTATTTTTTACTTCAAATTTTATCATACTTAAAACGAGATACAATACTATAAATAAATACTACTACTATTTATTTATTTAGTTATAGCCTTCTATGAAAATCACACCTCGTGACAATCAGTGGCGGAGCCACATTGGATTCAGGGGGTCATCCGAACCCCCTTCGCCGAAAAATTATACTATTTTTACATAATTAAAAATATTTTTACGTATATATAGTAGATGTTAAACCCCCTTCGATTAATCCATATATACACTTCTAAACCTCCTCAATGAAAATTCTGACTCTACTACTTATGGCAATAGTAGAGTATTTTATATATGAAACTAAATTTTCCTATATTCTAACCAAAAAACCCTAATATTTTAAGGAATATAGTAGAATTGATCAAATGTTATGTATAGTGTGCTTAATAAAATATTACCAACACAGGCAAAAGGGCAGAAAAAGTTACAATTAAGAAATGGAAAAGGCAAAGCAGCCAACAGGGAGTATTCTTTCAGAATAAAGTGGAGCCATTAAAGTCGTTGGCTGTCTGGCGACTTGTAAGTCGCTGGGGCCCAGGCGACTTACAAGTCGCTAGAAGCTAAGCGACTTATAAGTCGCTGGGCCCACAGCGTTTTGCCCCTTTTAGTTTTTTTTTATATTAAGTGTTCCCTTTGAAATTTTTTATAATAAAAAGTGCCCTTTTGGCTCCGGATTCATCAAAATAATAACCCGTGTTAAAGAATAAATATAAACTTATTCCTTATAATATGTAATTAGCTTAATTACAGAGATTGTATCATAATTTTACGGATAGGATCAGATTCATAGGGTTTCTTGTGTTAATTCTTTCCATAGTTAGATTTCTATGTGTGCGTGTGTGTGTATATATATACACATATATACATATATATTCTTACCACTTTATGGAGTAATAAATCAATTGATTCTCCCATACCCCTATTACATAGTATTAGAGCCCTTGATCTCGTTTTGGCTCAATTTTAAAAATAGTTATATCTCATAAAAATGAGCTGAGACTCGTAATCGTGCATTTTCAAAGTGGTCAAATTGTGTGTCACATTCACTGTAGGAGGAGGCAGATCACTCATCTTTTTGTCACGCGCCAGTGCATGGAGGCTCGTGATCCACCAAAATCATTCGAGATTGAACGTTCGATGTCATCACATCAATTTGGGTACAACACACTTTGAGGAGTTTTTCATCACTTCTAGGTTCATATTTTTCCTATAGATTTTGCTATATAAATAGATAAATTTGATTTTCTATTTGGTGTTGCTTTTACTGATGAGTTCTACTTATATCGAATTAATATTATTTTCTTTTGAATGCTTGTTTTAGATTTTTTTGATTCCTTTATTCTCTTCGATCCCACTTTGTTCTTGATAATCTAGTAGTTGAGTATCGGCTACAATTATTTTGGGTGAGTTGGCTGTTAATTTGATGGAATCTAATATTATTGGGAACTTTATTGAAGTTGGCTACTCTTAAGGTTTTGTTGTGTTGGTGACTTTAAAGAACTGCCTTTTCAGTATGTGATTGCTTGTATTGGTTTCTCTAATATTGATGTTTTGGTTATTTGAGTTGCAAAATAGAACTCAAGAGAAACTATGGCTATAAATCATAAGGGTAAGACAATTTTGGTTCTGACAGATGAATTTGCAGAGTTCTTATAGTATCGAGCATCTCTTAAAGAATTCACTTCAGTTAGCATTCATGTTGATTCAAGAAAAGCATGTTTTATCTCCACTTCAAACAACTGGGTGATTGATTCAGGTGCTACACATGATGGATAATCCTAATATATTTTTTATCTTTCGAACATACAAAATACCCTCTCAGGTAACAGTAGTTGATGGGTCAATATGTAATATTGTGGGATTTGGGATCGTTAAAGCTACCTTATCTATTACCTTGTCATCTGTGTTAAATCTATCGAAGTTGGCCTTCAATTTGATTTCAGTGATTAAACTTGCTAGAGATCTTAATTGTTATATTTCGTTCTTTTTCAATTATTGTTTATTTCGTGATCTTGCAAAGCATAAGATTAATGATAAAGGACGTGTAATTAGTGATCTATATATCCTTGATAATATAAGCCTTAATTTATTTCCTGCTCAAGTGTCATGTCTCCATTTGAAGCACATTGTTAATATGGACATCTTTCTTTATCTTTGTTAAAGAAACTCTGTCCCCAGTTTTAAAATATTTCTTCTTTTGATTATGAATCAAGCCAAATTTCTAAACAACATCGCATCACATTAGGTCTATTTAACTCCCCAAAATTTGATCCCGAGATGTCACACGGGGCTCAAGACTATGAGTAGCCGTAAGCTAACCCTGTCTGCATACTATTGAGCCTGAATCTTATAATGATGGAAATATAGATATAAAGGTAATGCTATAATACGGAAGCTGTATGTAATATCTGAGAATAATCTGAACATAACATCTGAGACATCAAAACTGAATAATCTGCATCAAAACTAGTAGTCTGACAAGCCTCTACCACTAATACTAGAGAGTCACTGGGAAAAATCCCCAGCTAACTCGAACTGTCTGAAAGGAAATGCTAAATCTCATAAACTAATAAACTGTAAAATCTGAATGAATAAGTCCCCGAACTATGAGGACTCACCAACTGTCAAATGTAGATGGAGATGCTTGAACTACTCACGTTGCTGACACTGAGCACCTGAACCTACATTATGAGATAATGTAGCACATAGATGTATATGTGGATCAGTACTTTGAGGATGTACTGAGTATATGGAGGTGATATGCATAAGTAAAACATCATCTCATAATCATCATTTATAAAACAATGCATGCTAAATGTAAATGACTCACATAAGCTGGAATACCTGAAATACTGAGATGTGTAGCAATAAGAAGCAAAACATACTTTATAAATCTTGTGAGCCATAACATTTAGTTCTAAAAGTTATACTAAACTCTGTCTTTAAATCATACTGTCCAAGTGTAAAAGAGCTCACTCTAAATCTGAAAGCTAAAATCTGAAGTTATTATCGTTCTGAGAAGCATATTTTGAATAAAATTGTGAGCCTTTACACTTAGTTTTCTAAAAGCATTTCTTTTCTTCTTTTACTTTGATTAGCAGGGTTTGAAACATATATTTTTAATCTGCAGGGAGGTTCTCTTAACCGACATAAACCATGTTAGCTAACATAGAGTCCAACGTCTCATTCTCCTGAGGAAGAAACCTCACGTTGGGGAGAGGTGTCATACTTTTACCAGGGAGTATAACCTGAGCTAAGTGATCACATCTGTAACTATCATCTACATAGAAGTGGGAATAATTTGATAATCTGTATCTACATTGACTATGTAGTTCTGTGGAAGTAAGATGCGCTAAACCCACACTTTTCGCTCGATGCTAAATACTACTCCATTTTATTTGCTACGCTCATTCTGTTGGGAAATTTACTTTAAACTAGCATAAGGGTTTATCTAAAACCAATTATGCATTAATCTGATAAAATTTGTAATAATCTGAAAAGTGGATTCCAAAAATAAATCTGAGGATCAAAAGATCAAAACTTTATTGCAAATCTGATATAATCAGCTCATAAGGTGCTTACAGTATCATTTTTCTCAAAATCTCAACATATAAACTTAGGGATTAAAACCCATGTATCAAACTCATGTCAAATATCATAATAATTATGCTTGATAATGAAAACAATGATAATTCATCTCAAAATCTGAAAATTACTGCAATAAGCCTGAAAATATGAAAATAAACATGCAATTCAACCTATAATTCACTTGAAATCTCATGATCTTGTAAATGGCAACATTGGGTATGAACCCTAATTTCAATTTCATGAAAAATCATAAAAATCAAATAACTTTGTAATTTAAAACAAGTTTTGGGCACAAGGATGAAAGAATTATCCTTGTCCATACCCCCACATACCTTAATTTGATGATCTAGATGCTAGAACTTGAATCTTGGATCTCTATTGATGTTTTGGAGATGACTTCTTAGAGTTCTTGAATTGGAATTTCTCAATCTTGAATTTCCTTGGAAAATTAATGGAGGAATTTGGGTTTCTTGGAGGAGCTTTTGATTTCTAGGATTTTGTTTTTGAAATAATGGTGAATAAAGTGCTTGAAATATGATTAATCTATTATTTTTGGACGGATTGGGGGTTGGGGATTTACCAAAATATCCCCTTTAAACTTTTATACGAAACTAGAAAACGTACATTTTTCTGATCTGGATGGCCACCGCAACGCGTCACTATCGCGATGGCTCACTGGGAATCGATGAATGGAAACTAGGCAGACTCTGCGACGCAGAGACATTGCGATGCCCCTTTGAAATGCCATTTTGGCACATGGCGCAACGCGCCATTATCGCGCTGGACCTCTGGAAAATGACAAACGGGAAATTGACCCTCTCCGCAATGCACCAACATCATGGAGGGCCGCTGGAATGGGACAATTCAGAATTTACACTGATCCGCGACACGCTAAGGGTCCAAACGACGGTGTTTTACGACAGGAACTTAAAATAGTCATAATTTCTTACTCGGTTATCGGATTTATGCGAATCTTATATCGCTGGAAAACTAATTCAATTTTCTACGCAATGAAAATTCCAAATCTAAGGAATTCCACACCAAATAAATAGTATTTGTTTTGGAAACTATCCCTTAACACTCTAGGAACGAATTTAAGCTAGGAAAATCGCGGGGTATTACAGTCTAAGGATTAATAATTGGGTTGAGTCAGCTTTTGAGCTAATTCATTTTGATATTTGGGGACCATATCCCATCGTTTCTAACACTGGATGTAAGTACTTTGTCATTTTTGTGGATGATTTATTTTGAATGACTTAGATTTATTTTATGAAAAGCTTCTCTGAAGTGTTTACTTTTGTGCCTTTTGTGGTGAAGTCAAAACTCACTACAATGCTTCAGTATGTATTCTAAGGAGTGATAATGCTAGAAGAATATATGTCAGAATTGTTTAATCCTACATGAGAGAACACAGTATCCTCCATCAGTCATTGTGTGTTGATATACCTTCTTAAAATGGAGTTGTTGAGAGTAAGAACAGACATTTACTTCAGACAGCTCAGACACTTTTGTTTCAAATAAAGGTTCCTAATCAATTTTGGTCGATGCAGTCTTTATGGCTTATTTTTTATTAATCGTATGTCATCGACTGTGCTTGGTGGTAATATGCCTGACAATATTCTTTTCAAAACAAATATTATTTTCAATGGAACCTAACATATTTGGAAGTACGTGTTATATCCTAGATGTTTGGCTATTTTTTTACCAAGTTGGACCCTTAGGCATTGAAGTGTATTTTGCTAGGTTATTTTCGTCTTCAGAAGAAAGACCGATGCTATTATTCTGGGCAAATATCGGGTGTCAAATAATGTGGTATTCTTAAAAATTACACCATTTTCCTATAGCTCTCCCAATTCTATAAGTGAGAGAGAGGGAGATGGGTGGTTAGTCTATCATGCTACTTGTATTGTCCAATCAAGTGATGTTATTCCTTTATCTCTTAGTTATTCTATTGAGCATCGGCAAACTACTGTGCCTTAAACACCTGTTCCAACAAGACCATCAATTATTCAAGTTTATTTGAGGAGATGAGAGACCAACGATACATTATCAACATCAGTTCATTTGTCATCAAACCATACTCCACATGATCCTCTATTTAATCTTGACTTTTCTATTGCTATCACAAAGGTACACAGACTCGTAAATCCACATATTTCAGTGCTAATTTTGTTTCTTATAATTGTTTATCGTCTACATCTAGATCTTTGATAGTTTTTATAAACTTTATTTTTGTACCTAAAATTTTGAATGATGCTTTGCATTATTCTGGATAGTCAAATGGATGCTTGAGAAAATACATACATTAGAGAAAAATCACACATGAAATTTGTTGGATTTATCCAATGGGAAAAAACTAGTGAAATGTAAGTGGGTGTTTATAGTCAAAGTTAATTCAAATGGCTCTATGGCAATAGTTAAAACCAGGTTTGTGGCTAAAAAATATGCTTATACTTATTTCAGAGATTATTTAGATACCTTCTCTTCAATTGCCATATTCACTTTGGTCTGACTCTGAGTTAATGATAGCCAGATCTGAGGTCTATCTTAGAGAAATAACTGGCATCCTAAAGCTGGTTGAATAAGTCATCAATTCTGGAAAGTGGGTACTTATTCTTGACAGTGACATTGTTCAACTGGAGGTAATCAATACATATTCTAAGAGAACCTTCTTTCTTTCGCACGAAAAGAACTGGAGCTCTCCATGGGGAAACACTGGGCCAGATGAATCCCTTATCTAAGAGGTCTTTCAACTATTCTTTCAACTCCCTAATCTCAGTTGGAGCCATTCTGTAGGGTGGAATAGAGATAGACTGGGTATCTGGAAGAAAGTCTATTCCGAAGTCAATTTCCTTTACGGGGGAACTCCGGAAAAATCTTTAGGGAACACATCTGGAAATTCGCTTACTACTGAAATAGACTCGAGACTAGGAGTATCAGAATTAGAGTCTTTGACTCGAACAAGATGGTAAACACACCCCTTCAATATTATTTTTCTTGCTCTAAGGTACGAAACAAGCTGATCCCTATGCGATGAAGTACTACCCCTCAATTCAAGGACTGGTTCATTTGAAAACTGAAAATGAACAACTCTATTTATACAATCAACTGAAGCACATCATGAGTGGAGCCAATCCATGTCGAGAATGACATTAAAATCAATCATCTCTAACTCCACAAGGTCTACTGAAGTAACTTTCTGAGATACTATTACCGGGCAATTTTTGTATACCCGCCTGGATAGAATAGATTTACCCACTGGAGTAGACACTGAGAAAGGCTCTACTAAAGTTTTGGGACTGACACCAAAATTAACATCTATGTAAGGGGTTACAAAAAAAGTGAAGCTCCGGGATCTAACAAAACATAAACATATAAATAGAAGACATGTAACGTACCCGTAACCATATCAAGAGAACTTTCCTGATCCTGTCGGGAATGGAGTGCATACAGTCTGTTCGGGCGCTGACCACTGGTTGCGCTAGAAACGACACCCTGCTGAGTTGGGCGACCGGATAGAACTGGGGGATGACTGGACTGACCCAACTGACCACTCTTTGGGAAATACCTGACTCTGTTGCCTGGATTTCCATACCCAAAGCACACATCACTGCCGAATCTATACACACCCTAATGATTTCTACCATATTTCTGGCAAAGAGGGTTAGTGCGACCACTGTTTACACTGCCCTAGGACTTAGAGCCTGCGCTCTATCCCGATTATCATTTCTGAACTTTGGCACTGGAGCACTAGCTGAAGATGGAGCTAGGGCTGAAGATTTTTGACGGAATTGAGGACGGTTACCACCCTCCGACCTTGATTGAGCAAAGTTAAAGCTACCTGTTCTAGCCCTCTTATTCTCTCTTTCTTTCTCCTTAACCTTCTATTCCTTTATCTGCTGAGCATGGACCATAAGCCTAGACAAGTCCATCTCCTTAATCAACATTGTGGTCCTACACTCTTTAACCACACTATCAGCTACACCAGAGACAAACTTACTCATTCTATACCAGTTATCAGCCACCATCGAAGGAGTATACCTAGCCAACTATGTAAACTTAAGCGAATACTCTCTCACACTCATGTTACCCAATTTCAAATTTATGAACTCTTGCACCTTAGATTTTCGCAGCTCTATATGGAAGAACCTATCTAAAGAAGTTGTGGCAAACTCCTCCAACTCTACAGGCCTTGCATCTGTGCCTCTATCCCCCTTTCACTGCTTATACCAGGTGTGAGCTACATCCTGCAACTGGTAAGCAGCCAACTCTGCACTCTCACTAGACGTGACACCCATAATATAAGCCACCTTCTAAACCATGTCAAGAAACTCCTGCAGATCCTCATCAAACTTGGATCTCGAAAACAAGGGAAGGTTCATTCGGGTAAAGTCCTGAATCCTAGCTGCGGCGGTATTAGCCACTAGATTGGCTAAGATAGCAGCCTGGTGATTGTTATGATCTTATTATGAGTTAGCTAAAGTAGTGAAGGCAGCTCTAAACTCGGCATGAGAAACATGCTCATTCAGGGGATCTTCCTGAACAGGCAAAAGTGCGGGCTGATTCCCGTTTCTTCTTTCGTTGTTCTTTCTGGGAGGCATTTTTTTGTAAAAGAAAGAAAGAATGAATTAAAAAGAGAGTTTAACTAAAGCTAATTCTATTTTGCACGACATGAATACTGAAAGAAAGGAAACTTTTCCTAAAAGTCTTGTAGCCTCCGATCCATAAGTGTGGCGCGCTTTACACCTATGTACAAGACTCTACTCAACACTACTTTCAAACTCCCTAGGACACTTTAAAATCTTAAGATCTGATACCAAGTTTTATCATGACCCGAGGCTACCCCCTAGTCGCAACAACAGTGCTTACGATCCCGAAAGACCAAAAGTTAACCCATGAACTGGTACCTGCTGTGAGCACTGAATAATATGGTAATAAGATACACATGTGCGAGAATAACTGAATAATGCCAAAGGTTTTAAGTACTGAAATTAATACAAAAAAATTCTCAAGTCCGAGATATAAACGAACATACTGAAAATCTGACTGAAAATATTAACAAATCAACTAACTGTCTGAAATGTCTGAAAACCTTTAAAACTGATTGAAAAGAGTTGATGGGACAGGCTCCAACTAACTCCAATCGATAAATTGAAAGAAAGTACTAAAATAATGAAGTGAACTGAAATAAGCCGCCATGTCCTCGATAGATGAGGACTTACCACGACTGCTGCTGCTGATAGGCTGAACTATCTACGCGCGGTCAGGAGCCTGAGCATCTGCACCTATGATATTAAACATCATAGTGCAAGAAAAGAGTATGCGATCAGTACTTTGAATGTACTGGTATGACAAATGAGGTTAGGCTGATATGCATGGGTTCATGTGCATGAATAATAACTGACTGAATGAATAACATGAGGTAACTGAATAATAATGTATGAAAACTGTGAAATCTGCAAATGCATGACCAAGCATATAATATAATTCCAAAATAATCTATAACCTGAAATACTAAAATACTAATAACTGAATAACTGATAATTGTATGTTATGATCAAACAAATATTAAACTGAATTCTATACTGAATACTGGACTGAGACTGTGGGAGGTATCATCTAACCAACATGCCCCGATCTGAGCTAATTGGGGTCCAACATGTGACCCTAGTTGGAAGGGTGTCAGTACCGTACACGGGTATTAACAATGACTGTCTGGATCCACTAAAGTGAAGTCTCGAAGGACTAAAGAGTCACCCTCTACTGGCAGGTGCCCTGGTGAGATATGTGTCAACCTTCAACTGGCAGTTTAACATCTCAAACCTACGCTGGCTACATAGTTCTGGAACGCAGGGATTGCTACTAAGAGTCACACCCTCTACTTGCAGGTGAGCCCTCATTCCGGGGTTCGTTTGGTGCTAAATCCTACTCCTAATTAAACTAACTTGGATTACTAAACTGAACTAAGTTTAACTGATTATGATAACTGACTAAATGAATAATGCTCATACATATCTGAAACCATTCTGAAAGATACTAAAACTAAGTAAACAACTAAGTTTCAGGTATTCATAACCCCAGCACTAAATAGAAGTGTCAATAAGGATATATATAGCTTTACAAATCATAATAGAAATCACTGTTCAAAATTCATCTCTTAGGCATTTCTTCAAACACACGAGGGTCATGAGTTAAAGCATGGGAATAGTTAAAACATGTGATAATAGCATAATTGCAATATTAAAATCATGGGTTAAGGATTTAACGTGCGAATAATCATCATTCAAACGTGTCAAGGGATAGTTACAACGAAATCACATGAAAAACATGATTCGAAATCAAAGTTCATGTGAGCTTCATGGATATAATTCATAATAACATGTAAAAACCATAATTTAAAACTTAAAATGGATTCTTGGACTCCATGGGTGAAAAAGGCCCATGGATGAACATCAAACATACCTTAAAGCTTTAATTTTGAAAGAGGATTTACTTTTCTTGAACGTTCTTGGATTGAGAAGCACAATTTCTTCGTTTTCTTAAAGGGAAGATACTTGAACTTGATGAACTTGGGGAAGGGTTAGGGTTTAATTTAGAGAGAAATTGAGGAATTTGGGCATATAATGCCTTAACTGAAGGTTAATCCCGTGTTTTTATGGATTGGGGCGATGGGAAAAGACAAAATTGCCCCTCTGGGATTTAAATTTGTAACTGGAACGCCAAATTGAACATCGCCGCGACGCGATGAACCCCTCATCGCGATGCATTGCAATCGCGGTGAGGTTCTGAAAACGAAATCCAAAAGTGCCTCAATCCTCCTCCAAAAAATCTGAAACTTCTCCGAGACATGGTTCTTACACCCCTGAACATGGATTAACTCAAAAACTTATGTCTCAGAGTTGAAAAGTTCACTTTAAAAGTCATCGAAGTTAAGAGGACAAAAATAAAACTAAGTCCCCAACATTTAGCTAAATTTTCAGGTTCTAAGCCTCTTATGCATACACTATGAGTTGAACTGAGCTAAGACTAATACGGGGTATTACATGGGAATTAGCCTAATAACCACATCTTTCTTAACTTCCCTCATGGCAATGTATGGACCATCACAAATGATGTCCCACGGCTCACCATTCTCAGCTATTATGAAGTCATACACCATTGTTTTCCACCAACCATAGTATTAATTATTAAATTTAGGTGGTCGAGTGGTAGACTGTCCTTTTTTCAAATTTGGTAAAACTGCTATTTCTAAGTTAGATCCTCTCAAGGTGTTAAACTTTAGAGAGAGCTTGCTCTGATGCCAATTGATGAAATGTATAAGTCCACCGGGAACAAAGGGACCACTAGGTCCCTTAACCAACAAATACAGTAAAGTGAATATAAAAGAAAAGACAATATAGGAAAGTAAAGTGCCCACAATATTCACATGAAAATCTCCTTGCTCAAGAGAGAAAAAATCACGACCTGTCTCACAGGATTTCCCAACACTCCACTAATCTCCGAGAAATAAGGTAATTATAGACTCCAATAATCACAAGGATTAAACTCTTAATCATAACCTCTTGTAATAACTCTACTACAAGATGAATGTAGTAACCCTACTACACCTTAGTTGACTAACTTTAGTCACTAGTCCTAAGTAACTCTAACCAGGACAAAAGTACCACCCAAAGTAAAAAGAAAAACTTGACCAAAAACAAAGTGACTCAATCAATTAACTCTAAATAATACGTCTCTAACTAAGACTTAGACAAGCTATGAATCTACTATCCTTTATAGCTCAGCAATAGATTTACAATATGAAAGCAAAATACAAAAGACTCTAGACACAACAAGACTAAGTGAGCACTTGATCAGGTCCTTTGTTGAGATATGAGCAGGGTTCATATGAGACGGTTTTTGCTTTGTGAGAAAAATCTTGATTTGCAAAAACTAGGTTTTGTTGTATGTGAGTAGTCCTTTTATAAGAGACAACAAAACTTAGAACTTTTGTTATTGATCAAGGTTGGCTACCTCTACTACAGTGCCTACCAACTTTCTGCAAAAAGGTACAGCTTCCAACTGTACTTAGTTGTCATCTTCAAAGAGAAACTTTGTGTGGGACTAGGTCCCATAGATACTGACTTTAGCCGTCGGACAGGTCCTTTGTGGAATAGTTTGTAGTTCATCAAAACTTCAAGAGTGTACAAAAAAGAATGAAAAATGAAAAGGAAGCTAAAGGTGCTTCCTACCGATTCCTGTCGAGTCGTACGTGATTGTTATCCAATATCTTAAGAGAAAAAGTAGCTTGGTTCACTAATCCCCCATTTTACGTGGTATATAAGGAAAAATTAAACCACAAAAGTATATTTTACTCATTTTTACTCTTTATTTCTGTCTAAGGTTATATCCATAAATTTAAGAAAAAGGAAAAGAATATAAAGAGTGGCTTTAAAAAAGAGACATGCGATGTCATTTCCTTGTCTAATTTGGTGTTTAAATTCCAATAAAAAATGTTAGAACAACCACCTTTAGTAGCCCACAAGCTCTAAATCAACCACGAATTGATGGAAGAAATGTAGCATTTACCCTGAATTGGTGGGTGACAATGTGAAGGGACAATAGTAAGGGACACACTAATAAGTCTTTTGGGGTCTACTAAAATGGCATCTAAAATTTGGTGGTTGTCACGTTACGTTTAGAAGATCTTCAAGTGACTGACTGACATGATTCCAATTTCAAACTTTTCTTTGTGACCAATATTGCACAATAGTACAGATTTAGTATACCCATGTCCTTGGATATCACTAGACGACCATTTCATGACTCCGAACAAGATTTGGAGATTTCTCCATCATGGTCATAAAAATAGTTCTTGGTATCTCCCGCACCAGCATAGGTATCGGGTGAATCTCATAGTTCTTAACTATTTCATTGATCATTAAGTTATATCTTTGAATGCATGTGAAAAGAATTTACTAATTTTGTACCCCTTGTTGACTCAGTCCGATCATGCTTTACTACTAGTAGTCTCCAATGCAACACTCTGTTACCTTACTAACTACTAGTCTACAATGTGACCGGTAAGTAAGCTACTTAATTTTACTGTCTTTTAGGGTGTGTTCGGTATGTAGGAAAATATTATAATTTTTAGAATATAATTTTTAACTTTTTTTTGTTCGATTGGTCAAAATTTTTTGAAAGCATTTCCCTAGGAAAATAAGTTCCTTAAAATGAGAAACATGACTTCCCTAGTAGAGTTGGTAATACAAGTTCCACGATTGACATTTCGTATTGATTTGTATCGTCCCACCCGGCCTTCAACACACCGTATCTTTACCCCCACCCCGTAGCCCCTTTCTTCACCATACTCCACACCCTTATTTTAACCCTCACCTCTTTAAGTATTTGTCCAGATTATATAAAAATGCTTTTAGAATAATGTGTTTTTTTAACCTATATACCAAACACAAGAAAATAAATAAAGATCCACTTATTTTTTAAAAAACATTTCCCAAGAAAAAAATGTTCCACAAAAATATCTTCCTTTCTATCGTACACACCGTTGCTTTGAAGCATACTCCGAATGCTTTTGCTTAGGTAAAATAAGTTCACATACAAACGCGTAAGGCATTAAATATGCCACATATGTTTCCTCGTTGAAAATATATATCCTTAACGGTGAACAAGTTATCCCCTTTTGGTCATAAAGAAATATTTTAAGAGTATTTCAAGTCGAGTAACAATTTTCACTAACAATGTTTCAACTTTTTATTTTCAATTGAAACTATATACCTAAACACAATCTCAAACTTCAAATTTGAAATATGTTTTCACCTAAACACGTTAAAGGAATGTAACTTCTAAAGTGAATATGGCCAAAAATAATGCAAAAAATCTAGAAATATAATATATGAACTGAAGGAAAATAATTGGAATGGTTGACAGCTATATTTTACCAATAAAATATAATAGATCACATCTTACTAACCTGCCTTCACATCTTTACCGACGTGCTTTTTCTATCCAAAAATTCTCTCAAAGAAAAAAGCAATTTCCAAAAAGCATCTCCATGATCTTAAATCTAATTCCTTTTTATCATAAAAGTAAGATGCAAATAGTAATAATCATGTAGTTGATTAGATACTAAACCTTTTTAATGTCACAACATGAAACCATATTATTGTTTTCTTTTTGTCGATAACTAAGCATTGATTTCAAATTATCATTTTTTTCATTATCCGGTAAAAGATGAAGAGAAAGAACAAAAATTAGGATTAAACATAAATAAATATTTAAATTTTTAAGTTTTTTAACTTCTTAAAATCTAATAACAGTTGAATTTTGTATATTAATTTAAAATCTTGTTTAACAATTTTAATTTTAAATTAGGATAGATTTTCTAAATTTATGTCCTAAAATTAAAACTCTTCCAACACTTAAAGCATATATACATAGACTGATAGAACTTATGTCTCACCATACTTGGCCCCCACAAATTCCCTTGGTGCATTTTAGTACATTTTGTTCGTCCAAGCTCGCAGCTATGCTTACCGTCCAACACCCTGAGGCCTAAAGCTAAAAAAAAACAAGAAAATGTGTTCTGAGCTTGTCCCATATGATAGACCTGGGATCAAATCAATTTTTCGTCCGTCGCTAGTTATGAGCTCGTCGTATGAGATTTGTTTAGTGTGGTTTACATTTTTTGTATAGTCTGTGAGCTACTATACAGTGAGTAGGTTACCACAAAGTGCTCACCAAAGGCAGAAATTATGAATTTCCAAATTTCAAATAAAAAAAAGAAAAAGGATCCTGCACATTATATTTATATATATTCCATATTCCATGTACATCCGTCCCCTATCAATCGGTTAGATTTTGTGTTGTTTTTAGAATGTTAGTATATTTATATTTTCTATCAAAATTGAAAAGTATTTATTAATTTCGAAATTCTCACCAAACAGAAAACCCCTCCCTCTTTTTCTTCTCGCTTAGTGCAGATGTATTAGAGAATTAAAAGCCACGTCCTTCATTAGAAAATTCAAGTTCAAAAACCATCAGAGGTACAAAAAACACAAATAAATGGCAGATTCAAAATTCTAGAAAGATCATATTTCAATCTTAGATCCTTTAATTTGTCTTCAAATCTACTCCCTCAGTTTTGTTTTAGTTGACCCTCTTTCTAAAATAATTGTTTCAATTTAATTGTCCCTTTTGATGAAATCAAAAGTATTTTATTATGTTTTTCCAATATTACCCTCAACATTAAATGACTAAATAAAATATATTTACTCAAATTTATATTTTCAAAGTATAATTAATAAGATTAATTTGGTAAAATAAATCTTTAATAAATACTTTCTTAAGGAGAGTGTCGAGTTAAAAGGGATAACTATTTTGAAACGGAGTAAGTAGATTCTCCTACATTTTGTTCATTTTGTTGCAATGGTACACGTGTGACATATATAACAGCCTCACCTAAATCACAACCTTTTTTTTCCACCTAAATCACAATTTTCTTCAACTGGGTTAGCTTGGTTTCAGTTCAATAATTTTAAGGGGTCGTTTGGTAGAGTGTATTGAAAAAACTAATGTATGCATTAGTGAATGAGTATTAGTGATACTTTGTTTGGTATCATATTTTTACTATGCATAAATAATATTTATATTAGTTGTCACATCCCTTTTTTCCGCCCGGAGGAATCGAAGTCGAAGGGTTTTTTCAATTAAAGTGACGGTTTTGAATAGGGATTAATTTATTTACAGAGTCGCTACTTGAAATTGAGTTATGGTGTTCCAAGTCATCTTTTTGAATCCCTAATCAAAAGGAAATGACTCTTTATTATGGTCTGCGGAAACAGAAGACCGGGTAAGGAATTCTGTTGACCGAGGGGAAGGTGTGAGGCACCCCTCAAGTCTCGTGGTTCTAGCATGGTCGCTTTAATGATTTATCTTGCCTTAAATAAGCTATGTTAAGGCCTAAAATCGCCCATTTTTAATTATACCGCAAATTTATCTATTATCTTATATTAAATAAATTGATGAAAGTTAATATTTATCAAAGTGCATTATTGCATCCTTGAGTTTTAAAATGTCTCAAAAGATACGTATGTTGTATTCTTAACTGAGACGAATATTTAAAAAATGCATCTAAAATTTATCTAATATTAAAGGCCTTGATTTGCCATAAAAAAAAATTTGTAACGATTTAATCTTTTCGAAATACCAATTAACTTTAATAATGAATTTAAGCAAAATTTCATTTAAGGTGATTAATTAATTTAACAAAATAATTCTCAAAATTTATTAATTTGTGATAAAATAAAATAATATAATATAATAACAATAATAATAATAATAATAAATAATAAATAATAAATAACATTACAAATACAAAACAAACCATCTTATTTTTAATTTTATTTAAAATCCTTGATTTTTATTTTTATTTAAATTAAATTAGATATAAATTGCTCATTATTAGACAAATCAAAAATAAGTTTTAAGAGAATATGAAACAGAGACAAATATACGTAGTTATATACACAAAGCGATAACATGTTTTCTGGTGTAGTTGACCGAAATAATGGCAGGGAAAGGGAAAAAGGAAAAGGGCAGCGTCGGCTGGTGGGGAAGGTGTTGTATCGTCTGACTCTGGCATCGGAGCGGCGATGCGCATGGCGGGTAGCGGCGGTTTGATTGGTGTCGGCGTTGGCGGCAATTTTAGAGGTTTCCCGGTGACGAAATGAGTAAGAGAAGGGTCAAAGGTGCGGGATTGGTTGGTTCTCCACTGTGGCGGTTCCGACCAAATCTGGCTCCGGCGAAAGGGAGGGGGTCGACGGGATCTGGGAGAGGGGCGTGGGTAGGTCAGCGCCGCCTATTTTTGGTGTCCAGTCGTCAATTTTCATGGGTTTTTCTGACGGATAAAGGCAGCAATGGCAGATCTGGGAGGGGAGTGACGGCGCGGGGCCAGCAAAGTTTTTTGTTTTTATGGCGAGTTGATTCGTCGGAACCGACCGTAAGGATCGGATTTTGACAAAAATAGAATAGATTCAGGCAATGGTGAATTTTTCAATGGATTTCCGGCGACAAAATTCACCGAAAAATTCAAAGAAAAATTGATGATTTTCCTTTTATTCTTCAAATTTAATTTTTTACCCCCCTCTCGTTCTGTTTTCACTGATTTTTTCTCCGTTCTCAACTATTTTATCTTTGTTGATTTTTTACTCCAAATCCATTTTTATATGCATGTAATTTATTTTCATGTGCAAGAATTGCTATATCTGTGACTGGTTTGTGTGCAATATTTGGTGTCAAAAACACAAATATATGAATACACAGTAGTTTACTGGCATAATAAGTACACCAAAATTTTACGTAATTGATAATTTCACATGCTAAATAAGGCAACGAAATCACTTAAGCATTTTTCATTCATTTTTTTTTTACAAGAACATCCATAAACAAAGTTACATAATTAAATAAGAAACAAGAACCTGTTGATATATTAAAACAATTCGAACGTCGTAATCAAAAATTTTGACAAGAATTCCAACTTCAACTTTTCTTCTTTTCTCTCTTTCCCTGATGTTTTTCTTCTAATGATTTCAAATATTTCACTCTCTTTTTTTTTACTCTGACTTATTTTTCTTTTCTTAGTATCTGATTGTCCTCTGTAGGAATAGTACATAGTCTGGGTGAAAAAGTCCTTAAAAAGATGAACTTTTTAGGGGGAACAATTTTTTTTTTAAAAAGGTGGAACAGTTGTTTAAATCATACAAGGGGGAGGAATATTTAAAATTCAATTTTTCTTTTTATTATTTTTTTTATGTAGAAAATAATAGTAATAATAAATAAAGATAATAATAATAATAGTAAATAAATGAAATAATAACACATTAATAATAATATATCAATTTTATATTTAATAAAACATAATAACAATTTATAAATAGACAAATATAAATATGATGAAATAGTATTTAAACTACTAATTTATTTATTAAAAATTTATAAAAGGAAATATTTTTTAATTTTAATATTTTTTAAAATTAGAAAATAAAATAAAGAAAAAATTAAAATAATAATAAAAAATAAATAAATAAATATATTTTGAAGTTAACTTTATTTAATTTTTTTTTTAACTAAAAAATTATTAAAAATAAAAATAAGAATCAAAATAATATATGATTAAATATAAATATAAATATTTAATATAGATAAACGAGTTAAAAATTAAGGAGGATCAAAAATCACGTGTCTATATTTTTGCCCCTCTTTATGTGGAATCTCGAAGAGTTTTCATACAAAGAAGTAGACAAGATATTATTTTTGACCCTCCAATTATTTGAAAGATAAAAATATAAATATAAATATAAATAAAAATATGACCGAGTCCTATTTTTGGACATCCTACTTATCCCGGGTTATAAGGAAATCAGGTCACGAGTAGTTCAAAAGTAATTTGGTGAGAGAAAAAAGTTAAAATCGAGTGAGATTCCGTCGAGTTTTCGGTTGACGACTTCTGATTTTTCATTTAACTGACTAACAAAAATAAATTTTAAAAAATGAAATAAAAATTGCAATCTCTAGAATCTTAATTCAAATCTTCATGACTTGAACTTGAAAATTCACCCTATTCTTCAGGCGGGCTCCTGACTTGTTATTTCTTTCACCCTGTTCTTCAGGCGGGCTCTTGGTCTTACAATTTATTCACCCTATTCTTCAAGCGGGCTGGGCCCCTGGAGTTATAATTTCTTCACCTTGTTTTTCAGGCGGGCTCCTGGGCTTCCTTTTTCTTCACCCTGTTCTTCAGGCGGGCTCCTAGATCTACAATTTCTTCACCCTGTTCTTCAGGCGGGCTCTTGGATCTACAATTTCTTCACCATGTTCATCAGGCGTGCTCCTGTACTTCTTTTTTCTTCACCCTGTTCTTCAGGCGGGCTCCTGAACTTACAAATTCTTCACCCTGTTCTTCAGACGGGCTCCTGGACTTCTTTTTTCTTCACTTTGTTCTTCAGGAGGGCTCCTGAACTTACTATCTCTTCACCCTGTTCTTCAGGTGGGCTCCTAAACTTACAATTTCTTCACCTTGTTCTTCAGGCGGGCTCCTGGACTCAAAGCAAATAGTGAAACAGAAAAATAACATCCCATTCTTCAGGAGGGTCCTGGATATAAAATAAATTCCCATTCTTCAGGAGACTCCTGAGCAAAAAGTAAATTTCCATTCTTCAGGAGGGTCCTGTCCCATTCTTCAGGAGGGTCCTGAGCATAAAATAAATTCCCATTCTTCAGCAGAGTTCTGTCTCATTTTTCAGGAGGGTCCTGAACATAAAATAAATTCTCATTCTTCAGGAGAGTCCTGTCCCATTCTTCAAGAGGGTCGTGTCCCATTCTCTAGGAGGGTCCTGAACATAAAATAAATTCTCATTCTTCAGGAGGGTCCTGAGCATAAAATAAATTCTCATTCTTCAGGAGGGTCCTGAGAATAAAATAAATTTTCATTCTTCAGGAGGGTCCTGAGCATAAAAATAAATTCTCATTCTTCAGGAGGGTCCTGTCCCATTCTTCAAGAGGGTCCTGAACATAAAATAAATTCCTATTCTTCAAGAGGGTCCTGTCCCATTCTTCAGGAGGGTCCTGAGCATAAAATAAATTTCCACTCCTCAGGAGGGTCCTGTCCCATTCTTCAGAAGGGTCCTGAACAAAAAATAAATTCCCATACAACACACATAAAATTTTTGCCCCAGTTTGTACTGAAAAAATTTATGTGTCACTGGATCTTAATATATCTCGCAAAGAATAAAGTTTACCATGATCGAGATCCAACATCGGATGTTGTAACCATGTTTCTTGCATTGAGAGAAATGTAAAATTGCATCCTTTATTTGAAAATAATAATTTCATCTCTGTTCCAAATAAAGAAAAATTGTGAGTTTTTTAAAACATGTGGTGGTTGGTTTGTGGCATTTGGCTTTTGAAGTGGTCGCTCTCGCACTTGCCATGCTCAACTCTTTTCCAATCCATGATAATATTCATTGAATTGTCATACCTCTGACTTAGAATTCTGACTACTGAGATCCTCAACTCAAATCATATTTCTGTTGTATGATGCTTCTGAGTTTAGCTTCCAATACATCCCTTAGATTTTCACGGGTTTAAAATGGTCAAATCACAATCATCTTGAGTACCTTACTTTTACTTTGAAATGTTATCTCTGTGCATCGACCCTTTGTTTTGCTTTGTACCCTAAAAGGAGTTGGTAGCGAGTTTGGAGTACTTTCTCACTCGACCTGACGTGAATTTGACTCAAAAGACAATAAAAAATTTTCGTTTGATGACAAGGACACAAAAAATTAAGAATTAAAATAAAACAAAAAGAAAAAGACAATAGGCATCTCTTTTTCAAAACAAAGAGAAAACTTATCTGAATGTGGAAACCGATTCTGGTGATTATGACATGCATTTTGAATCAAACAACCTGATCTACCCACAAGAATCATTACAACTTTTGTCCACTTATTGAGCTTGAAATTAAGCCAATCTTGAACTTGTTCCTTCTTGATAACAACTTTTCTTCGGCTAGTGGTACCTCAATGGATTTTTGCCAACGAGTCTATCTCCTTTTTATTTCTGTCTCAGCTCACAGTCGTCTTATGGTGCCCGAAAGGGTTTTCACCAATAAGACTCTCTCATTTTTTTTTTTTTTTATTTTTTAAATAAACACCCAAAATATGAAATATCATGCACTCATAACATGTTTAGCCTTGACATTCTCAAAGATTGATCCGACAGTCTTTCTTTAGTTGTAACTTGGCTTTTGGATAGGGTTAGAAAGAAAGGTCGGCATGAGACTCAAAATTTTATATAACATTGGGTAAAACATTCAACTTTTGGAATCGATTCTTTAAAAAAAAAAAACTTTTGCCCCAGTTTTCTTTCATTCTGAGTAATTTGAATTTTCTTTTGGTTAAACCGAACCCCAGAGTAGGGCTGCCTACATATCTTGTCATAGCAAGAATCAGGTCAAACGTAGTTCAAGAGACATCATTTTTTTGTTTGATTTTGAATTTTTGATTGATTTCTTTTTTTTTTTTCAACTTTAATTTGATTCCAAAAGAGGGGTACGAAGAAAAAAATAAAAGCTCAAAGGGGTAAGCAAAGGTTGATATATTATTCGGATAGTAGAACAAAATGCCTTCATCATTTCAAATCTTTAAAATATAAGTACAAAACATACATAACATAATTGTACATGAATATCATACATAATATATTTTAATTGCATCAGCATTGACCGGCATTCCTTCCATTTTTTCTTCTACATCAGTCAGATATAACGCATCATTAGGTAACACTTCCTTTACCATGAATGACCCATACCAATTAGGAGAAAATTTGCCTTTGGGTTCAATCTGAGGAGGTAGAATGCGTCTTAGTACCAACTGACCAACTTCAAAATGTCTGTGACGCAACTTTTTGTTATATGCTCGTGCCATTCTCTTCTGGTAAAGTTGTCCATGACATACTGACGTCAATCTTTTTTCATCAATCAAGCTTAATTGCTCCAAACGAGTCTTGACCCATTGGTCTTAATCAATTTCAGCTTCCACAACTACTCGAAGAGATGGAATCTCGATCTTTGCAGGTATAACTACTTCAGTTCCATACACTAACAAGTAAGGAGTTGCACCAATTGAAGTCCGAAACGTAGTACGATAACCCAATAAAGAAAAAGGTAACTTTTCACGCCATTATCGAGAACCTTGCACCATCTTGCGAAGTATTTTCTTTAAGTTCTTGTTGGCAGCTTCTACAGCTCCATTTGCCTATGGGCGATAAGTAGTAGAATTTCAATGCATAATCTTAAATTGTTGGAACACTTCTTGCATCAAATGACTGTTGAGATTTACAGCATTATCGATGACAATTATCTTCGGAATGCCAAACCGACAAATAATGTTGGAGTGAATAAAATCAACCACCGTTTTCTTGGTCACTGACTTGAAAGTCGTTGCTTCCGCCCACTTCGTGAAATAATCAATGGCTACCAAGATGAACCTATGTCCATTCGAGGCCTTCGGTTCAATTGGTCCAATTACGTACATTCCCCAAGCCACAAAAGGCCACAAAGCAGTTATTGTATGCAACTCAGATGGTGGAGAATGTGCATTCATGACATTTCTGAATGAAACTGATGGAATCTCGCTCAATGGTGAGCCAATAATAGCATGCTCGGAGTATTTTCTTTACCAAAACATACCCACTCATGTGTGGTCCACAAATCCCAGAATGTACTTCAGTCATGATTTTTTAAGCTTCTTTAGCATCTATACACCTCAAAAGTCCCAAATCAGGGGTCCTCTTATACAAGATTCCTCCACTTAGGAAAAAACCACTAGACAAACGTCTAATAGTTCTCTTTTGATTACCATCGGCATGTATAGGATATTTTCCAGTCTGAATATATTCTTTGATATCATGGAACCACGGCTCTCCATCAAGTTCTTCCTCAACAACATTGCAATATGCATGTTGATCATGAATCTGTATATGCAAAGTATCAATATAAGTTTTGTCGGGATATTGAAGCATCGAAGATAAGGTCGCTAAAGCATCAGCAATCTCATTATGAGCTCTGGGAATATGTTTGAACTTCACTGATACAAATTGTTGACAAAGATCTTGCAAACAACCTCTATATGGTAGGAGTTTCGAATCACGAGTCTCTCAATCTCCTTGGATTTGGTGGACTAATAAATCTGAATCTCCCAATACCAACAGTTCTTGAATCCCCATGTCAATGGCTAATCTAAATCCCAGAATGCAAGCTTCGTATTCTGCCATATTATTGGTACAATAGAATCGAAGTTGGGCTGCTATAGGATAATATTGTCCTGATTCAGAAATAAGAACTGCTCTTATCCCCACTCCTTTTACATTAGCAACTCCATCAAAAAACAACTTCCAGCCTAAATGACAATCATCAGAAATAACTTCATCAACATACAATACATCTTCATCTGGAAAATAAGTCTCCAATGGCTCATACTCCTTATCAATTGGATTTTCATCCAAATGATCTGCCAAGGCTTGAGCTTTCATTGCAGTTTGTGTCACATAGACAATATCAAACTCTGTGAGCAACATCTGTCATTTCATGAGTTTACCTGTGGGTATAGGCTACTGAAAAATATACTTTAAAAGATCCATACGAGAGATGAGGTAAATAGTATAAGATGACAAGTAATGTTTCAGCTTTTGGGCTACCCAAGTTAAGGCGCAACACGTCTTTTCAAGAAGAGTGTACTTAGCCTCATAAGTGGTAAACTTTTTCCTGAGGTAGTAGATGGCTTGTTCTTTTCTGCCTGTAACATCATGTTGACCTAATACACAGCCAAAAGAATTGTCCAACACAGACATGTACAATATCAAAGGTCTACCCGACTCTGGAGAAACCAAAATAGGTGGATTCGACAAGTATCTCTTAATTCTGTCAAATGCCTCTTGACATTCTTCAGTCCATTCAACTATAGCATTCTTCTTTAACAATTTGAATATTGGCTCGCAGGTTGTCGTAAGTTGAGCAATGAATCTACTAATATAATTCAACCTTCCAATTAAGCTCATTACTTTCGTTTTATTTTTTGGTGGAGGCAGATCTTGAATAGCTTTTATTTTTGAAGGATCTAACTCAATGCCACGTCGACTGACTATAAACCCCAAGAATTTTCCTGATGGAACTCCAAATACACATTTTACTGGGTTAAGTTTGAGATCATACCTTCGAAGCCTTTCAAAGAATTTTCTCAAATCTTTGACATGATCAGATTGCTCTCTCGACTTAATGATCACGTCGTCCACATAAACTTCAATCTTTTTATGCATCATGTCATGAAACATTGTGTTCATTGCCCTCATGTAAGTTGCCCCAGCGTTCTTTGGTCCAAAAGGCATGACTCGATAATAATATGTTCCCCATGGCGTGATAAATAATGTCTTTTCTGCATCTTCTGGATCCATAATAATCTGGTGATACCCCGCATAACAATACACAAAAGACACAAGATCATGTTTGGCACAATTGTCCAACAAAATATGGATATTCGGAAGTGGAAAATTATCTTTCAGACTCACCTTATTTAGATCACGATAATCAACACACATCCAAACTTTGCCGTCCTTCTTTGGAACAGGAACAACATTTGCCAACCAAGTAGGATACTGGGCCACTCGAATGAATTTAACCTCAAGTTGCTTCGTGATTTCCTCTTTAATTTTTACACTCATGTCAGTTTTGAGCTTTCTTAGCTTTTGCTTGACAAGAGGAAAAGCAGGATTAATTGGCAACTTGTGAACTACCAAATCAGTGCTCAAACTGGGCATATCATTATAAGACCACACAAAGATGTCTTTATACTCATGCAAAGCTTCAATTATAGCTTCTTCTTTTTTGTGGTTGAACATGTACACTTATCTTAGTCTCCCTAATATTTTCATAATCTCCTAAATTGATCGCATTAGTTTCTTCTAAATTGGGATTTGTCTTATTCTCAAACTGTTTGAAATCTTTGCTTATATCATCAAATGCTTCTCCTTTATCGTATTTAACTTTTTTATTCATTATTTCATAATTAGATTGGGTTTTTAAATCTGGTTGACAGTTTTTCATGCATGTCATATCATTAAAATCGACATAGAAAGAACTGTATGATAGAAAATAAATAAAAATCAGACTCAAAATAAAACGAAGGGAAACCACGCTTTATTAAAACATAGATAGAAAGAGTTTTAACCTAAAATACCAAGTTAAAAGTTCTGAATTACAATCCTAGAATGATTCAAATTACAGGAGTAAAAACAAACAAACTACTAAAACTGTAAGAAAAATAAACAAACTACCAAGATTCTTTTATAATAGGGAGAGGAGTGGCCTCCCAATTGTTAAGCTGGACATCAGGGCCGACAAACTGCACATCTGCATTGCTGGTACCTTCCCCAATTTCAACCATATCAGCTTCAATGAACATATTCTGAAAAGGTCATTCAACTTTGTATCATTATCATTCATTAATTCTGCAATAGGTAACATGGAGGATCCAACAACACTGAATTTGATGAAAGACTTATGAAGTGGAGGTATCATCTTGGTAAGTGACCATGACTCTTTCTTACGCTTTTTAGCCTTCTTTATATCTTCAGCAGTAGGCTCGTATCCCAAACCAAAAGTACCAAAGTTCTCATAGAGGTTTACCGGATGAACTATGTCTTGCAAAAACATCCCTAGACCTTTTCCTGGTTCAAAACCATGCTTCAATATTTCTTTCACTACCATAAGAGATGCAGAAGACAATTGTGGTCTGGCGATGAGATTCTCCTCGAGGAAATGCTCAACAGCCACTACCTCAGAAGCTTGATGAATTAACACTTTATCTGCAGTACTTCTTCGATGGAGGAAATGAAGTTATCTTTATACATGGATAAATCTCCTTCACCATGAACAATTATTTCTTGTCTGTCATGTTCAAATTTGACCATTTGATGCAATGTTGATGCAACTGCTCTAGCCCTATGAATCCATGGCCTTCCCAATAACATATTATATGAAGTTTCAATGTTCAACACTTAGAAATCCATAGAAAAATCCACAAGTCCAATCGTCAATATGAACTCTATTTCACCAATGGCATTAGTTTTTTATCCATCAAAACCTTTGACGCATACATTATTAGGTCGGATCCTTTCCACATTAACATTTAACTTTTGAAAAGTTGACATAGGGCAAATGTTAGCGCCTGATCCTCCATCAATTAACACTCGAGTAATGATGGAATGTTCACATTTCACAGAAATGTACAGACCTTTGTTATGCTCAGTACCTTCCATAGGCAATTCAGTGTCTGAGAAAGTAATTTTATTTTCTTCAAGGATCCTTCCAACAACTTTTTCCAGCTGATTGACTCTAATCTCACTGGGAACACATGCTTCATTAAGAATCTTCATTATAGCTTTGCGGTGTTCCTCTGAATATATCAATAAAGACAACAAAGAAATCTGTGTTGGTGTCTTCTTCAACTGTTCTACAACAAAATGTTCTAGCAATTTTATTTTCTTTAATAATTCTTTAGTTTCTTCATCAGTAACAGGCTTCTTGACTGTCATTCATTCTTCACCACCTTGTTTATTCTTTCTTAACTCTCCTGGAGCATAACATCTTTCAGATTGAGTTAATTCTCCTACTTCATCTATATCTTCAGTTACTTCTTATCCTTTGTGCATCACCACAACGCGATCATAATTCTAAGGAACTACCTTAGTATCAAACATAGGAAGTTGTGACACTGGTTTAATAACAATAGGAGCTATGAGAGCTCTTTTTATGATTAAAAGAGGCTTATTGGATCTTCCGGGAATAATGAGTTTCGGCTTTATTTGACTTGACCTAATATTTTCTGAAATCTCTTTCCCCACCACCAAGGGAACATTCGATGATTCAGGTTTTTTTATCACTACCTCCACTTCTGCAAGCTTTTCTTTTGTCAAATCCACAACATTTGCTTATTTTTTCGAATCAGTTTTAATTTTAATGATCGTCTTAAAGGAAATCGTAGCATCTTCACTGCTGAGTATCACTTCGAGCATGTTTGTTTCATTATGATCTGGCAGTGGATTTTGATTGATATTTGGAGCGTCTGGACTTTCTACCATGATCTGTTGGGTATTAATCAACTCTTGAATGACTTTTTTTAGATACCAACATTTCTCTGTGTCGTTCCCTGGGGAATCAAAACAGTATTCACATCCTCTAGAATAGTCCAAGTTCTTCGGAGGAGGATTCGGGATCCTTCTCTCAATTGGGTTTAGAACATTCATTTTTCTCAACCTATGAAATAAACTGGTGTAAGATATTCCAATAGGAGTGAAATTATCTTCTACCATGTTATCTCTTTTGAAGTCTGCTATAGGTCGAAAATTAGACCTGGGAGGGCCTATTTGAACTTGCGGGACCGATAGATGATTTCGGATGGCTGGTGCACGTCATTACGGGTAAGAAGGAGACCGAGCATATGGTTATGCATTGTAAATAGGATATTGAGGTGAAGGAACAAAACATAATGGATTTGGTGCGTATGGTTGACGCGCACCCCTCCAATTTTGTCGTGGACTTGGCACGACAGTTGCTACATCCTCTTTTTTTTCCTTCCCCTGAAACTTCCTGTACCACTTTGAATTTCCCGTGTTGTTGCTTTCAAAGCGGCCTGACTGATGATTTTTCCTGATTTTATTCCATTTTCTGCCATCTCTCCAACTTTGATAACTTCGGCAAATGTGCTTCCGATAGTAGAGAGCAAATGATGGAAATAATCAGGCTCTTGTGCTTGCAGAAAAATATCAATCATTTCAGATTCTTTTATCGATGGTCTGACTCTTGAAGCCTGCTCTCTCCATCTTACGGCATATTCTCAAAAAATTTCGGTTATCTTTTTTCTCATGTTGGCAAGCGTAGTGCGATCTGGCACAATCTCAATGTTATATTGAAATTATTGAATGAAATCCCGAGCCATGTCATCCCATACGTGCCAATAGGAAATGTCTTGATCAATGAACCATTCAGAAGCTATCCATGTAAGGCTTTCTCCAAAGTAAGCCATCAATAATTCTTCTTTTCCTCCTGCTCCCCTTAATTGATTGCAAAACTTTTTTAAATGAGCTACAAGATCGCCGTGTCCTTCATATTTGTCAAACTTTGGCATTTTGAACCCTATCGGCAAATGGACATCAGGAAACATACACAAATCCTTGTATGAAACACTTTTTGGTCCACCTAATCCTTGCATATTTCTTATACTCTGCTCCAAGCTTCTAACTTTTCTAGTCATCTCCTCCTGTTCCTCATTCTTGGCAATCTTCTCAATCACGATAGAAGTATCGTGTTGATGAACATGATAAGGTAGATTTTGGGATTTGAAAGTCATTTCAGGAGGATATAACATATCATGACTTGGTTTTCCCATATTCTTCGGCACTGTCGGTTGAGTACCCGCATTAGCTGATGCTACAAAAGTAAAAAGTGGGTTATTTGTGACAGACGGATTTGGTGGGTGCATGGTAGAAGTACCAACAACTCCAGACATATTAGAAAATGGGCCAAATCCTGGTGGGTAAAATGGATCACTAGTTCGAGCTGGGTCAGAATTTGGATCATTAGAAGTCGAAAGTCCAGGGATTGAAGAAGGCGGGGCTTGTCCATTCAACCAAGCTTGGTACATCTCTACCATCTGTTGTTTCAATGACTTTATTTCTTCCATTGATGCTACTTCCTGCGAAATCAATTGATTTTGCTCTTCTTCACTGTCAGACCCTATACCTTCTCTGCGGGTTATTTTTCTTTTATCCTTGTATTTGGTATTATACGGATGTGATGCCAGTTTAAACCATAAACCAACCACCAATTACTTTATCTTTCTGTAATCAAGTAGCAAACGAGTGAGTGTTATATTTTTAACACATTATAATGCCAAGTTATATATGCCATGCTTCTATATGCATTTTCCAACCTATCATGGAAGACTTTGTGTTTCATCCCGGCTTTTCTAGGCATATTTTTTTTCAAAAGTTATGATCGAACCCTTTGTAAGGTTGCCTACGTATCATGCCAGAACATGAATCAGATCTTACGTAGTTCGAGAAAAATTAACAAAATGATTGTTTTGTCTCTTTTTATTATTATTTTTATTAAAGAAAATAAATAAAGTAAGTAAAGTAAAATATATGTAATATATATTGAAATAAATATTCATCTTCATTACATTCCCTAATATAAATACGACAACATAACCGACCCAAATCTTAAGATAAGACCTACCAACTAACATCTGACAAATAAAACTAAAAGACATAACATCTAAACAAGAAGTTTTAAAACTGAAAATGAAAAATTATAATAAAGAAAACAACTATCAAATCAAGGAGACTTCGGCTTGATATGTCCTCCCAAACTCAAGTATATGTCCTCCAATGAGGTAGTGAGACATTGTGCGAAAGCTGGTACTTGTGTCAAAAAGTCCTCATAATCCAACTGCTGATAATCCAAACCCATTCTGGCAGTATCCTGTGCTACACGGCGAACCTTTCCTCAAAGGGAACTGAAGGCCTGATCCCATTCCTGGGCCTGTCGATCTCGAAAATCAACCATCTCTCTTGCACGCTGTTCACGAGCAAAAGCAACCTCCAACTGTTCTCGCAATATTCCTCTTTCACGGATCTACTGAGATCTCTCTCGATCAAATTCTTCTTGCATGTTCTGTTCAACTTCCTGCAACTGTTATCGGTAATATGCGGCAAGTTCTGAAACGTGTGACCCTCTAATGGTAGCTAGCTTGATCTGTCCCCGAAGTGCAACTTCAATATCTACTGACTTAGCCCTCTCTTCAGAAAATTCCTTTTGTTGTTCGTATATTTTTTCCCTGGCATGCTCTAATTCCTCTCTCAAAGCTTGGTTGGCAGCATGATGTTCCCGCATGGCTCTTTCGATCCCTATCCTGATTGCAGCCTCCTGATCTATAGGTTCCTTAACCGTTCTTTCCGGTCTGATTGGTGGACTCAACTGTTCTTCAAACCATTCATGGTAGTCTGGATGTACTTCTCCTTTCTCACGCTCTATGATCATTGTTTCAATCCCCATGACACGACAACCTTCCCAAATCTGCTGGGCCAATTCCTCCGGAAGTGAAATCTTTGGTCTAACCTCAAATACAAACTCAGTCATATTTTCTGTTATGGGAATTATTTGACGCCTTCCTAGCTGACATAAAACTTTCAATGGAATATACGATTGAATGCCCCTAATACCCATTAATAATAAGAACGGACGAATGATAAAACTATTTATGACTTGCCTCCAAGGGAACCAAGGGAGATTCTAAGTGATTTTATCTGCTTTCAGAGAACGAAAAAGCTTATCCCAATCTCTAACTCCTTCTGGGAATTTATTTTTCTCTAACCTCTCTTCGTAATCTTTGATGCGATTGAATCTTTCAGGATTAAATCTTGCCATTGTAGGACGTCGGTAGAGATGCTCCACAATCCACATCTGTAACAAGATATTACATCCCTCAAAAAAACTCTTTCCTTTTTGACAAACAGTTAGAGCACGGTAAATATCTGCTAGGATCATTAGTACCATAGTGTAATCTTTCTTAATCAGTATCTTTACCACTCCTGCTAAATGAATGTTAATTTTTTGTTCTCTCCTTGGGAAGACCATAGTTCCTAAAAAGGCTACCATGAATGCAAATCGTCTGTGAACCTTCCAAGTCTCAAAATTCCCCTTATTACAGAGTTGTTTACCGTACTTTTTGAACCCTTCTTACCTTCTGTATCTATCGTACAAAAACTGCAAGGAAACCCAACCTTTTTCCATCGATTTTTCTTTTGAGTTCCGTATGTTTATGAGTTTGTAGAATTTGTTTATCGAAATAAGTCTCGGAGCGATAAGTTTCTTCTGATGCATATCCCCATATCCAACATAGGCCGTTATCTCCTCTACAGTAGGAGTCAACTCAAAATCCAAAAAACGAAATACATTATTCTTTGGGTCCCAGAAGGTTAGTAACGCATCAATCACCTCCCTATTAAACTTGATTGTCATAATACTCGTCAAAAAACACAAATACTTATGTATCTCATCATAATCGAATGTATCCATTTCGTTCCACCACAACCAAAGCTGCAAAGGGATACAATCCATAACCTGAAGCGGTACACTCCCATCTCTCTCTCTTTTTGGACATTTTTCACGAACAGGGGAAGACATTTTATACCTATTGAAAAGGACATGAAATTAATAAATGTCTAGACTTAAGCTGAATGTAATTCATTAATTTTTAAAAGAATTTTTAACTTGACTCGTAAAACCTATTACGACCATTACTTAGTGGCAAATAACAATTTTGTCAAAATCAATTTGAGAGAAATATGACTGATAATATTTTTAGGAAAAATACTTATTCAAATTAACCCTATCAAAAATTTTGCAATAACAAACCTCTAGACAACTTTAACTATATATTTGGAGACAATATCCCTAAATACACTTAAGAGAAAAAATAAAATAAAATGATTTAGTTTTTAAAAAAAATAGAATGATTGTTTTATGTATGAAGTTGTATAAAATCTTTAGTCTCACGATCCCTAAAGGTTCAGGACTGTTAAAACATATGTTTACATATTTTATTACTTTACAAAAATTCAGCTCACGACCCCTAAAGGTTCAGACTATTATGATTTTTATGTTAAGATTAATTTTGAAAAAAAATAAAAGGAAAGTAAAATAAAGATAATAATATTCATGAAAATAATCATTTTCCTTCTTATTATTATATTTCAAAAATATCCTTCAATAAATTTGTGAATAAATATATTATTATTATTTTTCAAATAAATGGTCGTATCCTGGGTAGAACTTCCTACGTATCTCACTAAAAAGTGAGAATCAGACCCTCGTAGTTTATGAAGATTGTAAAAACTAGGTTATTAAAAATTTTCTTTTCTTTAAAAAAAAATAAAACTTTTTCTTTGAAAAATGATTCACTAAATGTGAGGATAATTTAATCTCTCGCTTTTTAAAGTTGCCTAAAGCCGATCAACAATCAGATAGCCTTCCAAAAAAATATCAAAGAGCTCGTAGGATGCACAAGTTGGTCTTTATAAAATAGGTCACCTGTCCTAGACAGACCCGGCCCCTGTGCCGAGTCCTGCTAAGTCAAATGCATATGATGCAAATAAAGCGGCACCTAATAGGGATATACAAATTCTGAGTTTTCAGTTCTTCTAAGTTTAAGCCTAATAAGGATAGGTATCTAGACTGGCTTACCCGAGCGGACACTCGAGCCAGGGAGGGACAACTTGGTCGGTAGCAGGGCAATACCGCCTTCGTTGTCGATCCGAACCCCGCCTAACATGTGTGACTATATCCTTCACCAGGTGCCTTGACACTCCGGCTATCTCAAAAAGAAAGTAGGATGCATGTGTTGCATTCCTTCTATCCTATTTCAGAGACTCAGAGGGGTACGCAAGAGAAGACAGTATATAATACAGTTCAATCAATATCAAAGCGGTAAATAAGCGACAAGTAGCACATAAGGTCAACAAACACAATATAACCAATAATTAAAGCAAGTATAAGTCAATATAAAAAGCTCGAATTGTTATTAGTCCCCAGCGGAGTCGCCAGAGATGTCACACCCCTTTTTTCCGCCCGGAGGGATCGAAGTCGAAGGGTTTTTCCAATTAAAATGATGGTTTTGAATAGGGATTAATTTATTTACAGAGTCGTCACTAGGAATTGAGTTATGGTGTTCCAAGTCACCTTTTTGAATCCCTAATCAAAAGGAAATGACTCTTTATTATGGTCTGTGGAAACAGAAGACCGGGTAAGGAATTCTGTTGACCGAGAGGAAGGTTTGAGGCACCCCTCAAGTCCCGTGGTTCTAGAACGGTCGCTTTAATGATTTATCTTGCCTTAAATAAGCTATGTTAAGGCCTAAAATCACTCATTTTTAATTATACCGCAAACTTGTCTATTATCTTATATTAAATAAATTGATGAAAGTTAATATTTATCAAAGTGCATTATTGCATCCTTGAGTTTTAAAATGTCTCAAAAGATACGTATGTCGTATTCTTACCTGAGACGAATATTTAAAAAATGTGTCTAAAATTTATCTAATATTAAAGGCCTTGATTCGCCATAAAAAAAAAATTCGTAACGATTTAATCTTTTCGAAATACTAATTAACTTTAATAATGAATTTAAGCAAAATTTCATTTAGGGTGATTAATTAATTTAACAAAATAATTCTCAAAATTTATTAATTTGTAATAGAATAATATAATAACAATAATAATAATAATAATAATAATAATAAATAATAAATAATAAATAATAAATAACATTACAAATACAAAACAAACCATCTTATTTTTAATTTTATTTAAAATCCTTGATTTCTATTTTTATTTAAATTAAATTAGATATAAATTGCTCATTATTAGACAAATCAAAAACAAGTTTTAAGAGAATATGAAACAGTGACAAATAAAATATGAAATAGTGACAAATATACGTAGTTATATACACAGAGCGATAACATGTTTTCTGGTGTAGTTGACCGAAACAATGGTAGGGAAAGGAAAAAATGAGAAGGGTGACGTCGGCTGGTGGGGAAGGTGTTGTATCGTCTGACTCCGGCATCGGAGCGGTGACACGCATGGCGGGTAGCGCCGGTTTGATTGGTGTCGGCTTTGGCGGTAATTCTTGGAGGTTTTTTGGTGACAAAATGAGTAAGAGAAGGGTCAACGGTGCGGGACTGGTTGGTTCGCCACTGTGGCGGTTTCGACCAGATCTGACTTCGACGAAAGGGAGGAGGTCAACGGGATCTGGGAGAGGGGCGTGGGCAGGTCAGCGCCAGCTATTTTCAATGCCCATTCGCCAGTTTTCATGGGTTTTTCTGGCGGAGAAAGGCAGCAATGGTAGATTTGGGAGGGGAGTGACGGCGCGGGGCCGACAAAGTTTTTTTTTTTTACGGCGAGTTGACTCTCCAGAACCGACCGTAAGGGTCGGATTTTGACAAAAATAGAATAGATTCAGGCAATGGTGAATTTTTCAATGGATTTCCGGCGACAAAATTCACCGAAAAATTCAAAGAAAAATTGAAGATTTTCCTTTTATCCTTCAAATTTAATTTTTCATCTCCCTCTCGTTCTGTTTTCACTGATTTTTTTCTCCGTTCTCAACTATTTTGTCTTTATTGATTTTTTACTCCAAATCCATTTTTATATGCACGTATTTTATTTTTATGTGCATGAATTGCTATATTTGTGAGTGATTTGTGTGCAATACTCGGTGTCAAAAACACAAATATACGAATACACAGTAGTTTACTGGCATAACAAGTACACCAAAATTTTACGTAATTGATAATTTCACATGCTAAATAAGGCAACGAAATCACTTAAGCATTTTTCATTCATTTTTTTTTTACAGAACATCCATAAAAAAAGTTACATAATTAAATAAGAAACAAGAGCCTGTTGATGTATTAAAACAATTCGAACGCCGTAATCGAAAATTTTGACAAGAATTCCTACTTCAACTTTTCTTCTTTTCTCTCTTTCCCTGATGTTTTTCTTCTGATGATTTCAAATATTTCACTCACTCTTTTTTTTTACTATGACTGGTTTTTCTTTTTTCAGTGTCTGATTGTCCTCTGTAGGAATAGTACATAGTCTGGGTGGGAAAGTCCTTAAAAAGATGGACTTTTTGGGGGAAAAAGTTTTTTTTTTTAAAAGGGGGAACAGTTGTTTAAATCAGACAACGGGGGGATATTTAAAATTCATTTTTTTATTATTATTATTTTATTTTTTATGTAGAAAATAATAGTAATAATAAATAAAGATAATAATAATAGTAAATAAATGAAATAATAACACTTTAATAATAATATATCAATTTTATATTTAATAAAACATAATAACAATTTATAAATAGACAAATATAAATATGATGAAATAGTATTTAAACTACTAATTTATTTATTAAAAATTTATAAAAGGAAAATATTTTTAAATTTTTAATATTTTTTAAAATTAGAAAATAAAATAAAGAAAAAAATAAAATAATAATAATAATAATAAAAAAATATATATTTTGAAGTTAACTTTATTTAATTTTTTTTTTAACTAAAAAGTTATTAAGAATCAAAATAATATATGATTAAATATAAATATAAATATTTAATATCGATAAACGAGTTAAAAATTAAGGAGGATAAAAATCACATGTCTACACTAATTATACATTATATTATGTATTGAGGTGTGTATTAATAATACACACCATTTTTTATGTATTAGTAATGCAAGACTTTCAACACATGTATTAATTTATTAAATGACATTATTACCCCTTAAATTATTTTCTCTTCTTCTTTTCCACCATATCACACTCCCTTTTCCTTTTCCACCATAAAAATTACTCTCTGTTTTTTGGAAAAGAAAAGTTACTGCATCTTCTTCTTCTCCTTAATCAACATTTGTTTTTCTCACATGGTTAGTAATTCTATCAAATGTATATTCCCAAATTTGATTGAGGTTGAGTTGCTAATGCAACTGCAGAGCTTGTTCAACGGTATAATCATATCAACGAAAACTTATTACTTTGTACAATTTTTTCGTAGCATCTTTCCAGAAACTGATTTATTTGCTTTGAACCTACACTTGTTAATGAGTTGTCTTCTACTTATATTGGTAAAAATTTGACGATGGTTGAACGGTCATGTGATTAAGGAAAGGTTAATTTGGTAAACAAATATTTTTTTACAAAAAATATATAAATATATATTATCTTTAATACGTCAAACCAAACAATGTGTAAAAAATAATGGATGTGTAACTAATACTTGCATTAATAATACAAGCATTACTAATACACCCTATTCAGTATTATTCTTATACACTCTACCAAACAATCCCTATATATTTATAAGAAAAAGCCATAGTCAAATAATTTTATAAAATTTTAATAAAAATATTATATAATGATTAGTTAAAAATAAGATTTTATTATTAAAAATCTTACAAGTAATGAAATTTAATTTTAAAAAAATTACATCAAAAAGATGATACAGACGTGGCAGGTCAATTAGGAGTTTGTATTAAGTTTGAATGATATTTACCTATATCAGTATATCCTCTTATATAAATAGAGAGGAGACAATAACATTAAGTTAATAACTTAGTATCTTAGAGAAAATACATAAGCTTTGATCATTTAAAAAAAATAATAATTTTAAAGTTTATAGAAGTTGTAAAAAGTACTATTTGTTGAGGAAACAAGGTCACGCATATTTTAATGTCTTAAAAATAAAAATATCATAGACTATAAATTAGGAGAGAGAAGATAGGAGTAACAAGGATCGAAAATTAACCAAAACATAAATTAAAGATCTGTCGCAAGTGATTAAATTAGTAAAACAGGTAATCTTCCAAATGGAGAGTCTTACGTTTGAAATCACTTACATATTTTTTTCGATTGAACTCGTTTCATGAAGGTTTATCTAGTATGATTTACAGGTTATTATACTGAAACGAGATTTATCTTCTACACATGTCCGAAACTAAAGTATGCCTACAACTAAAAAAAGTATCATTCTATGCCATATAAAAAAAATATCAAAATAGGTTTTGTGCACTTATTAAGTGCACAATGTCTTTTTATTTTAACGGCAAATCCATTCACGGCGTCAGAGAAGGTCACACTTAGATTGTGCATTTATGGATTGTGCACTTATTAAGTGCACAATTCATTTTTTTATGAATTGTGCACTAAATAGGTGCACAATTCTTTTTAAAATAGATTGTGCACTTATTAAGTGCACAGCGTTTTTTAAATAGATTGTGCACTAAATAAGTGCACAATTCTTTTTAAAATAGATTGTGCACTTATTAAGTGCACACCGTTTTTAAATAGATTGTGCACTTATTAAGTGCACAATTTCTATTCACTTTGTACAGTTGGCATTTATAATGTTTATTATTATATATATGTATTTGTATATGAAAAAAATTATATTATGAATACGATAATTTGTTATAAGCATATATGGTTTTTATTTTATTTTATGTTTTTAAAGGGTAATCTATTTAAAATACAACAAAAATAATAATAATAAAATAAATTGCCCTTTAAAAACATAAAATAAAATAAAAAACATAAATAAATATAATAATAATAATAATAATAATAATAATAATAATAATAAGCATATATTAAGGATACTAATTACAAACTATCCTATTTTCTAAGTGTGGTTTTTAATTCCATTGTTACTTTGTAAGATAAACCTATTAATCAAAATAATCTTATTAAATAAAATAATGATAAATAATTTTATTATATTATTTCATTGCCTTTTAAAAATTAGAAAAAAAATTACTGTGATAATTTAAAAGTGGATGACTTTTTATATGATAAATAAATAAAAGAGTGATTTATGTGTGATAAACTTTAAAGTTAGATAATTTATATTAATAAAAAAAAATAAAAAATTGTATGATAATTTTTTCACCTTATTTTATTCATGTTATTTGATTTTGTGTAAATAAATTGAAAAATAAAAAAGTATGGCATTCCAATAAAAAGTGAAAAGGATAATAATTACACGGAACCCACAATGTGCACTTGTCAAATAATGAAAAGCCTCACACAAATATGACATGACACACCTCATCCACCATAAAATTTTTCGTGTTAAAAGTATTTGTACTTTAACAGAGAAATACTATTATATTCGTCAAAATACAACATCATACATAGACAATTCTCTTTCAACGACACAAAAGGTAAATTAACATCATCAGATTACATATCACACTAATGCTCAAAATTAGCTTGAAGATCCTTTTGGCCTTCAGCTCCTTTTGTTGTTTGTTAGTCTTCTTCAACAATCCAAAAATCACAACAATCCATTAATTGTGCAAAAAAGTGAACAATATAAATAAATGAATTGTGCACAAAAAAAGTGCACAATCAAAAAATAAATAAATGAAATGAAAATTTCATGCGTAAAAAGTGAACAGAGATTGTGCACTTAATAAGTGCACAATCTATTTTAAAAAAAATTGTGCACTTATTTAGTGCACAATTCATAAAAAAAATAAATTGTGCACTTAATAAGTGTACAATCCATAAAAAAAATGGATTGTGCACTTAAAAAGTGCACAATCTAAGTTTGACTATCTCTGACGCCGTGAATGAATTTACCGTTAAAATAGAAAGGCATTGTGCACTTAATAAGTGCACAAAACCTATTTTAGTAATTTTTTTTTTTATATGATATAGAATGGTTCTTTTTTTTAGTTGCAGGGCATACTTTAGTTCCGGAGAATAATGATCGCAAATTTTTCTTATACTAATAAAAAGAAAAAAAAAAAGGACAAACTAAAATCAATATCATGATGTCACTGCTGGTTGATACCCTACTATATACTACTCCCTCCGTTTCGAAATAAGTGAATTGTTAGGATATTTATTGGTGTTTCAAAATAAGTGAATCATTGAATTTTTTTTCAGATTTACCCTTATGATTTGACAACCAATTAACTTTTGAAAGGGTATTACAAGGTCAACTTTTTTTTTTGGGAGGTAAAAATGGAAAGTTGTATTAAATTTATGTCTTTAATGTTTTTTTCTTAATCTGTGTGTTAAAATTCAACAATTCATTTATTATGAAACGGAGGAAGTATGTCTATGCAACTGCTCTGTGAATTCACTGGGAGAGACAAAAGTACAAAAGTACAAAAGTACTTTTGGAATTCTAAAGGTGCATAATTTAAGAAAGAACAAACAAAACAATGCATAATCTAAACAGTGTTTCCTAAGCTGCTTGCACTTTATTAAAAGACAGCTTGTTTCACAGCAACATAAATTTAATTAGGCCAAACACATATACAGTTCTTTAAATTTATTGAAAATATTCAAAATTCTTTTTAGATACTTATATTTAGCTTTATTTTAATTGAATATAATATTATATATAATTTCATTTCTGTAGACAAAACAAACTGAAAATTTATTCAATAAATAAAATGCGTGTGGTTAATTATTTGACGTGCAAAAACGCTGCATATTAAAATAATATGTCACATAGTTAAAACCCACAAGGCATTTTAATTTCTTAAATTTCACATAATTAGAATAAGGACTTACTGTGATTTTAAAATATCCTTCCAAATATGTAAGCTATTGATAAAGATGTCATTAATCATGATTTAATAATGGGTTCCAATTATGATCTTCTGGATGAAATGACTTTTCAAGTCAGCGATGTTTTGAGTAATTTTTTTCCTTGCCTTCATTAATTTGACAAGTAACTACACAAAGGAAAATGAACATTTGCAAAATTGTTTGTTGCTTGGTTTATTAATCAATGATTCAAAATTATTTGAGGTTTATGAATTTTTGAATAATCTCATCTAAGAAAAAAGAAATTTCTTTATACACGCCTATGAGGAATCAAACCCTCATGTAGAAGTCCAACTAAGCTTAAGCAAGTTCCTCGCTATCGCCGGACCACGTGATTATTTTATCATTGCGTTCCCAATGTATAAATAATATTTCTTACACATTTAATAGATTTCTCAATATATATTCAAGGTCTACACAAAAATTATTGGGTCCTTAAAAATCCACACTCATACCCTAGATCTGCCCTAACGGTTTATAATGTATGAATTAATAATCATCGAATTAGTTAGTTCTTAATCGTGCTTTTTAGCAACGTTTGGCCATTTGCATTTGAAATAGGATATATACCGCGGATATATAAAAAATTACTATAATTTTATTCTTATTTTTTAAGTAAATGAAAAATACAAAAATGAAACCACAGCTATCTTACCAAGTCAATTTTTTTTGATGACGTGAATAAAGGATGTTACAAATTTAATTCAATAAAATAATATATAATAAAGGACAACTTAGTTAAATCACAAATTTTTATATTAATAATAATTAGGTTAAGAGAATTATAATTAAAAAATTAAAAAGTTAAGCATAAAATTATAAACCACAAAAGAAATAAGTGTTATTATAAAAACAAACAAACAAAAAAGAAGTATTCCCTCGAATGACCTACTTTCCTTTTTAGTCTGTTTAAAAAAGACTGATTCTTTTTTTTTTTTATAATACTTTAATTTCTACTTTTCACATGGCATATTTAGTACCATAATATTAAAGGACATTTTTATACATTTGACACAACTTTAATTTAAAGTAACAAGATTCAATTTTTTTTTTATTTTCTTAAACTTTGTGGCAAGTTAAAGTAGGTCATTCTTTTTTTAAATGGAGAGAGTTTCATCACACACAAAAAAGTATTATGAAACCGAACTTATGAGTGGGGAGAATTATGCAACCATTCCTTTAATTTTTTGGTTATAATTACTTCGTGGGAAACTAACTTAATTTGAGTTGACTTTATGGTAAAAAATATTTCATAAGTTAAGTAACTGTATTGATATAAAACTAAATTAAGTGATTTTAACAAACAATTTTACATAATCTCTTGAGAAATTTACCTGTTTTATCCCCCAATAAAACAAATCATTGTATAAATTATTTCAAGCTAGATTTATAGTATTACAATTGTGACAAATACTATACACATATTGCTAATACGACAACCAAAATGTCAATCAAATAAGGATGATCTAGTTATAATTTTTTTTTGTAGTTAAAAATATTTTATGGAATGTGTAAAAAGTAAATATGACAAATAAAATGAAGGATGGTATAGAAAGTAAATATGACAAATAAAACGAAGGATGATATATTTATTCACAGTGTTTACTAAAAAAATCTTCATTTTGGTTAATATCAGAATTTATGTGAAGGAGTTAAAGATGAGTGGGTTAAAGCCGATCAAGTTCACTTCCTGTGGATTGAAATGCCAAAGTCGTGATTCAATACCAAAACATAATTTTATAAAAATAAATACTAATAATACAAGTAGGGTGAGATTTTAAGGCCTCCTCCTCAACCATCCTCTAGGAAGAAGAAGAAGAAGAACAAGAGAATAATATAAATGTTTCCTTGCATTTAATGTTTCAATAATGCATTATTTGTTGATCAAGCCACTCGAAAAATGTCATGATCTGAGAATACACCCTGAATGTATACGTAACACGGTGCTTAGAGTCACAAGTGACTTCCAAGCTAACTCATAATCATTCTGAATATCAATAAGACTATGTCACGATGCTTAGAATCATAGGTGATCCCAAGCTAATCTATGGAATGAAATAATACTAACCATTCTAAATATTAAAAGACTACGTCATGGTGCTTAGAGTCACAAGTGACCACAAGTCAACCCATGACATGTGACATAATACTAACTATTTTGAATATCAATAAGACTAAGCGAAAGCTAAACTGATTAAAATATAGATGTCGAAACGAATCTTATAATCTTAGAAATAAACCAAGTCAGAAAAGAAATACTAAGACTGAAATAAACTAAAAAGATAAATGGTTTGACTCTATGTCTGAAAGTCTCTACTACTGGCGAGTTGTTGGGACAAATCCCCAACTAACTTTAAATAGTAAAACTGAAATACTAAAGCAAATCATAATGAATACTTGTCCTCGAATGATGAGGATTCACCACTGATAGTCGTCGATGTGACACTAAAAATATACTAACTGCAATGCTGAGACTGAGTACCCTTACCTATATCATAAAATGATACAGTGCAAAAAAACTATGCGATCAGTGCTTTAAATGTACGAAGTATGCTGAAAATACTGATATGTTGTACTGAATGTAAACTGGGTGCAAATAACTAAACTGTAATACAATGACCCAATAATAATATACATATATGCTAATATGCAAAGGTACTCTGAAAAGTCATAATACAAAATAAGTAAAACTAAATTGAGGATCATCTACAAATATACTAAGTCTGAGTTTGTGGAAGAGCCTCCTAACCAACATAAGCTAGGTGAGTTAACGAGAAGTCCAATGTATACACTCCATTAGGAGGACCCAATATACTTTTCCAGTATATCAGACATGATCACTAAACTGATGCCTAACTAGGGGTCTATATAAACCTACAACTACACGTAGTTCTGAGATTTTAGATGAAATTAGAATCCTTGTTCAATTCAATACTATATACTACTCCCAAATCGATAATATAATAATAGCTCATATAATATTGGTGTTCTGAAAATTGGGTCAGAACTTATTTAATTTGAATGATTTTTGAAAGTCTGTATATTGAACGCTAGTCATACTTGTTCAACTAAAACTCTAATAGTAACTCTAATAATCTTAATCATGTTTCGCAAACTTTTTAAAAATTATGCTAGTTTTTAATTCCTATAGAATTATATCATGCTAGATGTAAAATCATAAAAAACATGCCATAATAAAGTAAAAATCATAAGAAGACTGAAATTTAAGAAAAATATCATAAACTGAGTTTGACCTCAAATTATCATTCATGGAAAATTGTAATGTACAGAGTTATTTGGAACACAATGGATTAAAGGATACTTACTGTTGAAATTTCATATATTTGGAGTCTAAGATATTGCTCTAAAAACTTGAATCTTTGAAGTTTAAGGAAGAACTATAATCCTACTTTAAAAGAGTTACTCGCTTCTTTTCTGAACTTTCTAAGTGTTTAAGAATGAATGGGGAAAAGAGGTCCACTAATACCCTCTAATCCCACTGAAAATAACACTAAACAACATATTTTAAGATTAGAATTTAAGAAAAAGTCAAATATACCTCAGATTAAATTAATTGAAATATTTATGTTCAATCGTCAAGAGTCTAAGTACGACTGGTACCTTGAACCCATGAGTCATTCCTTGACTCATGGTTCCTAAGATAAATTTAATGTATTAAGGCACGACTCTATCTTATGACTTATAAGGTCTACCTACGAGTTGGGACAAGGACTCGTGGCCTCTGAGAGAAAATATTATCTCTCAAGTTCCACATCAGTATGAGTCACCTAACGACTTGTACTCTAGTCCTACGACTCATTACCCTCAATCGTAGCAACTGGATACTTAAAATGAGTCACCCTACGATTCGTGACCTCACTGTATGACTCGTATAATAACTCATTCTGATGTAGATTTCTAGAAGAACTAATTGATTTTTTATTTAAGGCTAAGTTTACATACCAGAAACTTTTTAGAGTGTACAATATCTCCCACTTGAGAATATTCGTCCTCAAATGAAGACTAACTAGGATGAAAATATTGGGGAAAAACTACAATTTCAAAAATTGAGTTATAAAAGCTAAAGTACTGGCATGGTAACTGATTTCTGATTAAAATGTAAGTTGAGCTAAATTCATGGGAAATATATGCATACTAAGTGCATAAGAACAATTAATGGGACATGAAACCAATACGATAAGAATATTAAGAAGAAATTATCACCTCACGCTATATCTGAATTGGAAGGGAATAGGTGAAGGTACTTGGCTATCATATTTGCTTCTGCTTCCCAAGTAGCTCCATCAACTAATTAGTTTCTCCAAAGGACTTTCACCAAAACGACTTTCTTATTTCTCAGCTTACGAACCTGATGATCAAGAATCTTAACTAGAATCTCCTAAGGGCATTACTAATGCTGGATCACTATTGTACTTCTTTGACAAGAACACATGAAAGATTGGGTTCTCCGATGCTAACTCTACGTACAGCTCTAACTCATAGGCCACATTGCCATTGCGCCTCAGAATCCTGTAAGGACCAACATATCAATGAATAAGCTTCCCCTTCTTGATGAATCTCATCATCCCTTTCATGGGTGAAATTTTTAAATAAATTCAATCATTAACCACGAACTCAAGTTTTCTTCTCCTCACATCTGCATAAGATTTTTATGACTCTATTTCCATCCCTTCTCTAATTAGATAAACTTTCTCCATATCCCCATGAACTAAATTAGGCCTTACCAAAGTATTTTCACCAACCTCAAACCATCCAATAGAAAATCTATATCTCCGACCATAAAATATTTGAAACAGAGGCATATGAATACTAGAATGAAAACTATTATTATATGATAACTCAATGATAGGTGAGTGAGCTTATCAATTACCTTTAAAGTCAATCATACAAGCTCTCAACATATTCTCTTGACCATCTGCGGATGAAAAACTGTGTTGATATGAATTTAGGTATCGAGACCCTTTTGGAAAGACTTCTAAAATTATGATGTGAAATAAGTACCTTTATATGAGATTGTAGACAAGAGAACTCCATACAACCTAACCAACTCTCGAATGTGAAGTCTAACATAGTTCTCAGTTGAATCTATAGTGTTAACTGGCAGAAAATATATTGACTTAGTCATTCAGTCTACCACAACCCATATAGAATCATGATATCGATGCATAAGAGATAACCCTGTAATAAAGTTTGACGAGTGGTGAATTTACCACTTATTTGCACTCAACATTCGTGTACACTACTATAATTTAATCATATAAATAAGACAAATCTGTGGTTTAATGCTCTAATCACCGCATCTTGCAGACATATAGGTGATGAAAAATAATGTGGAATCGAGTCTAAAAAAGATCAAAAAGAGAAGTAGAGGAACAAAAGAAGGAAAACCCTGCACAGGAAACTAGTCTCAGAAACCGTGATTGCGGTCGCATAGCCACGATAGCGGCGGATCAAGCTTAGTTAAATGAGCGTGATCGCAGTCACTAGAGGGTGATCGCAGTCACCGCGATCGCTGCCTAGCGGGTTTAATGATCAAGGGCAATTTAGTAAGATGATGTAGTTGATTCCACTTCTTATATAAGGCACAAATCTTTTTCCCTTTGGATTATTATTAAATTGGGTACATTGAAAATTAGAAACTTGGTGAACCCTAGAATTTGGGAAACTTTTGTGTATTTAAAATTTCAAGTTGAGTTTGGTGAAATTGAAGTGTAAAGTGAAGATTCTCCTTATTCTCCTTTGTTATGGATGCCATGAATGAATCTTTTGGTATATTTCTTTCCTCTACTTCATCAGTAGCTAAGTTTACTTATCTTGGGTTATGTTGAACTACAGTGCAATTATGTATGGGTCGTGATGTATTTGTGTATATGTTAGTTAATTGATGATGGGTTTTACCATTGCTTAGTTAAATTGGTTGGGATTTGTGGGTGAAAGCCCCAAATACTCAAAATGGATTTGTGGGTGAAAACCCTAAATTCTGAAAAGCTCAAACCATCCTTGAAAGAGGGGTTTGGGTGAACTTTTAAAACCCATATCATTCTTGAAAGAGGGATGTAGGTGACAAGTCGATAGTAGATAATTAATGGATGTAGTGTGCAAATTTTTACTATTTTAGATATAAGGGTGATTAAGAAGTTGACTATATCTTGGGCATTTTCTAGAAATGGGGATGCTCAATTGAGGTAATACGTGGTTGAAATTGACACACTTGTTAGGTATTCAAAAGGATCTACGAGTGAAATTTTTGAGGTTTTGTTGACAAACTAACCTCAAGGACTTTCAACCTAGCCTACCACATCATTGACCACTAAAATTCACACCAAATCTTCATGCACCCATGCATAATTTGCCCTTAGGTAGACATAATTCCAAGATCCTTCTCATCCTGAATATAAGTCACAATTGCTGCTTTAATTTGTTTATTTGAGTTGATATTGATAAAAACCTCACACAACAAAAACCCTATTTTTATTCATGCATTTTGTTTTGGTTACATTGCGGGTAACTTATTAGTAGTTTTTAACACTCGTAGGTTTAGAAATCTGATTTCACTCCTCGTGGATTCGACCACAACATTAGTTGAGCTATTGACAATGATCGTCCTCTACCAATTTTGATGGTATAGGTGAGCATTATCAAAATGGCACTGTTGTCGGGGAGTGAAATTTTGTTTTCACTGTGTGGTGTTGAGTGTTACTTTGGGTATACCTGTGGTGATTTTGGTTTACTTTTCTTGTTGTTTTTGAGTTTTGATTAGGTAATCACTATCTCTTCCAAATAATCATGAGTTAAGAAGGCATGGATTATCTTGGCACCGAAGAGCATGAAAGTACTATCTGTATCCCCTCTACCGAGAGAAATATAGTATTTTATGTCACAAACGTGATGCTATAATTTCTTCATTTGAAGGGAATTTTTGGGGGTCAAGCTCATAAGGACCCAAATTTGTATTTGAAGAATTTTGTAGAAGTTTGTGCCCCCTTTGATATTGCACACATATCCTAAGAGTCCATCTGATTGCGCCTTTTCCTATTCTCTCTAACGGGAAAGGCGGTGCTATGGATAAGATATTTACCCGCTGGTTCCATCACCTCATGGGTAAATCTTTTAGAGGTGTTCTTTAGTCAATACTTCCCACCTTCGAAGATGTTACAATTACGGGATGAAATCATTAATTTTTGCTAATTCTATGAAGATCCGTGGTATAAAGCTTGGGGAAGGTTCAAGGAGAAGCTCTTGAAATGCCCTAACCATGAGATATCGGAGAAGATGCTCCTCCAAATTTTCTATAGGGCATTGGACCAACTCAACAAAGTCATAGTGGACAATGCATCGGGTGGATCACTATTAAATCATCATATGGAGTTGCATCAAAGGTGTTGGGTCAAGTAGCAAGTTTATCTAAGGGTTAGGACATGAAGGGTGCCAAGATGGTGGTCGTAGAGGATCTCTCCTCATCCTTTGTATGCCAAGATGGAAAAGGTCAAGGGGAGGAAAGATATTCAAACATGATCAAGGTAATGTCACATCTTGAGATCCTTACTAAATATATGTTGGGAGTCACAATTGAAAGAGTAAATATTATAGATGTAAGAGGGGCTAGGCCATGTGAAGGTGCGGAAGAATAGGTGCTTGATGACAAGTTGAGTGTGTTGCCTAATTATTCAGAGGGTTTCCACCTTGCATCTCAAGGGCAAGGCGAGAATCAAGGTCGGAACCATGAAAGTCAAAACATGCCACAATGTGAAAAAAAGGGTGTATCAATGAAGAAATTTTTGCTCGGATCTTAATTAGTATTGAGGAGACCGCCAACATGGTGAAAGAAATGAGAAGTGATTTCTCTATGCTCCACCAAACGATTGAGTCCTACTTAACAACATTCAACAACTAGAGGCAAAGTTGAATCAAATATCGGTGTATCTCTTGGAGAAACAAAATAAAAAAATACCAAGTGGGAAGGTAACAAATGCTATGGTCACTCGTGATAGAAAAAGTCTTGGAAATAGCATTGAGGTTGATAATCCCGGTGAAAAAGAAGATGATAAGAAAATAAAGGCAAAGAGAAAAAGAACTGCTTCATGTAACTTAAGAAGAGTAGGATCATAATCCTGTTTAGTCTTCACCTTCATCATTAGCAAAAATTTTAAGCTATTCTAAACTATGACTCTACTATTGGTGAAATCAATAAGGAAAACTCCTAACCGAATAAGTCTGTAAATGTTATGAAATAACTCTTTATTTTCATCCTCCACATGAGCAATACTACTCATAGAAAGTTTGTTAAGGGCATTGACCACTACATTTGCTTTACCCAGATGGTACAAACACTTATTAATAATCCTTTAATAACTCTAAATATATCCTCTGATGAAGATTTAGATCTTTCTGATATAATGCACATTGAAGGCTTTTGTGATCCACAAACACATCCATATGAACTCCATATAGATAGTACCTCTAAGTTTTCAAGGCAAAGACTACTCCTGCCAACTCAAGATCATGAGTCGGGTAATTCTTCTCATGAACTTTGAGTTGTTTAGAAGCATAAGGTATGACCTTACCATACTACATCAACATACATCCAAGTCCAACTCTAAAAGCATCATAATATACAAAAAACCCATATATGCTCTTTAGAGAGTAAAAGTTGGAGAAGAAGTGAGTTGAATCTTTAACCCCTGAAAATTCTTCTCACAAGCATCGGACTACTAAAACTTGACTTTGTTTTGAGTCAACCTAGACATAAGAGAAGTAATGGATGAAAAAACTTCGATGAACCTCCTGTGGTAACAGGCTAAGCCCAAGAAACTTCTAATATTTGATGGAGAGATAGGTCCAGGCCAGTTCTTAACTGCTTCAATCTTGTAAAGATCAACCTGAATGACCCCACTATAAATGATATGATTGAGGAATGCTAATGATTTTAACTAAAATTCACACTTGTTGAACTTAGTGAATAATTGGAGATCCTTTAGGGTCTGCAAAATAATTATCCTCAAATGGTCTATATGTTCATCCTCATTTTGAAAGTAAACGAGAATTTCATCTATGAATATAATAATGAACATGTCTAAATACTATTTGAACACCCAATTTATCAAGTTCATAAAAGCCACAAGAGCATACATTAGTCCAAAAAAACATAACAACAAATTCATAGTGACCATAACAAATTCTGAAGGTTGTCGTTGAAATATCACATTCTCTGACTCTGAGATGATAATAACTGAATTTGAGGTCTATCTTTAAGGAAAAACTAGCACCCTGAAACTGGTCGAACAAGTCATCAATCTCTTGTTAAACTAATAGCAATTGATGCACATTTTGAGTGAAGTATCTTTTTAAGCACTGGGAGAATTAAAGCACCTCATGGAGAGATGTTACGTTTGATGAAACCTTTGTCTAGTGTTCTTTTAACTTATTTTTCAATTTCTTAATCTCAGTGAGAGCCATTCTGTAAAGAGTAATTGAGATAAGTTGGGTATCTGGAAGAAGTCGTCCTCTGCATCGTTATTTTTTCCATAGATATCTAATTTATCTTGTCATTTATTATTTTTTGGTCTTTATTAATTTATATACTCATCATCATCCCGTTGCTCCTACCAATGCTTACTTACAACTAAGCAAATAGGGTTAGGGTTTTGGACTTAAAATTCTTAACCCAAACTAGATGATAAGTACAGCTCTCAGAGATCATCTTTATGGTATTAAGGTAAGAGAAACCAATCTATATGCACTGAGTTACTACCCTTTCATTCTAGGACTATTTCATTAGAAAACTAGAACTTAAAAACTCTGATTCTGCAATCAACTGAGGCATTACAAGAGTGCAACTAATTCATGTCAAGAATGACATCAAAATCGATCATGTCTAACTCTAATATATCAACTATTGTAATCTTTAGAAAATTAAGACTTGCCAATTTTCGTATATCTGTTTGGTTATAACTGCATCATCAATAATAGTAGATACTGAGAAGGATTCTACAAGGGTTTAGGGATTGACGATAAAATTTATTATAATAATGGGTCACAGAGAAAAGTATGGCCCCTGGATTTAATAATGCATAAATATCTATAAAAAAGACTTATAACGTACCAACAACTATTTTTGGCAAGCTCTCCTAATCCTGGTGGAAATATAAAACATAGAAGCAGTTCTGGTGCTGACCATCGCCTGCACTAGTAGAAGCATCCTACTGAGCCGGGTGACCTGAAGGAGCTACTGAAGAAGTATACTGGGCCTTATTACCCCCAATATCCATGTTCAATGAAGGGATAGTTCCTCAACCTGTGTTCAGTCTGACCGCATCCAAAAAAACCCTCCTTACCAGCATAACACTAATTTGGATGGTTTTTACCACACTTAGGACATGCTGGAAAAATGTGATTATCTATAATAATGCCTTAAGACTTAGAGCCTGATGTTGTATTTCTTTGATCATGTTGAGGTCTGCGAGATGGAGCACTAGTTGAAAAAGGTTTTGAAGCTGAAGATCTCTGATGAAATTGAGAGTGATTACCACCGCCCGACCTCTACTAAAAGTAGTCAAAATTTCCTATCCAAGTCATCTTATTTTACCTCTCTTTCTCCTTTAGCTTCTCATCCTCTATATCTAGGCATGAGTCATAATTCGAGAGATATCCATTTTTATAACAACCATAGCAGTCCCATACTCATTGACCACTAACTCTGAAATATTGGAATCAAACTTGCTCATCAGAACCCCTGACTCAGTATTCATCTTTGGAGCATACTTGGATAACTGGGTAAACTTTAAAGAATACTCCATTATAGATATGTTACCCTACTTCAAGTTGATGAACTCTCAATAGTTGTATTTCCTTAACTCACGGGAAAAGAACCTATCTATAAAAGTTGTTACAAACTTATCCTAATCAACTGAGGATGCATTTTCATGATGGTTATTTTTTCATTTTTTGAACCATAGTTGAGCCACCCATTTCAGTTGATTGGAGGCCATATCTACACTCTCAAGTAGTGTAATAACCATGATTCCAGTGATTTTCTTCACATCATCTATAAAGTCATGTGGATCATCATCTACTTCTAAACTATATAACTCTAAAATGTTCAATCGAGTGAAGTTTCGAACTCTAAGATTTGTTGAATTTTTATTTAGGTTTGCAGGTAAAATTTCTTGCTTATTGACCTGTTGGTATTATCTTGATCAAGCATATAAAAAGTGGACCTGGATTTTGCATAAATGACTTGTTTATTTAAGGGATCTACAAGTGCTAGTGGGGTTGGATGATTTCCGTTTCTACGATCGTTAGCTTTCTGAAAGGCATATTCTATAAAGGTATATAGCATGAATTAGAAGAATAAATAAGTCTATACTCTATCACATGATAAGAACATAAAAGAAATGAAGTTTTCCTAAAATGTTTCATAGCCACCCTCTTATAAGTTTGGCGCACTTTACACTCATAAAAGAGACGCTACTTAATGCGGCTTTCAGACACCTAAGGACACGTTAAACCTAACTTGATACCAAGTTTTCCATGATCTGAGAATAAACCCTGAAGTAATACGGTGATTAGAATCACACGTGACTTCATGCTAATCCATGACATGAAATAATACTAACTACTCTAAATATCAATAACATTAAGCGAAAGTTAAACTAATTAAAATATAAATGTCTGAACAAATCTTATAATCTGTGAAATAAACCAAGTTTGAGAAGAAATACTAAAACTAAAATAATGTGAAAAGCTGAAAAATTTGACTTTATATCTGAAAGCCTCTACTACTCATGAGCCACTGGAACAAGTCCTCAACTAACTATAAATAGTGAAACTGAAATACTAAAGTAAATCGCCATTAATACCTGTCCTCAAATGATGAAGACTCATAACTAATAGTCGTTGATATGACACTAGAATGTACTAATTGCTATGTGAGATTGAGCGTCTGAACATATATCATCAAATGATGCAACACAAGAGAAAGTATGCGATCAATACTTTGAATGTACTGAGCATGTGAGATATACAAACTTTAAAATAAACTAAGCATGTTGAAAATACTGATATGATGTGCTGAATGCAAACTTAGAGAAAATAAATGAACTGTAGTACAATAACCCATTAATGATATAAATATATGCTGATATGTAAAGGTACTCTGAAAAATCATAATACAAAACAAGTAAAATTGAATAGAGAGTCATGTACAAATACACTAAGTTTGAGCCCTTGGGTGAATCTAGTAGCTCACATAAACTACATGAGGTAACATGAAATTCAATGTATACGCCTTATTGGGAGGACAGAATATACCTCGCCAGGTTATAAAGGCATGACTGGTATGATCACTAAATTTATGCCTAACTAAAGGGTTAAATGAACCTACAGTGACACATAGTTCTGAGACGTTGGGTGAAACTTAAATCTTAGTTCAACTCGATGCTAAGTAGTACACCCAAACTAATAATATACTAATAACTCATATAAAATTGATGTTTTAAAAATTGGGTCAGAACTTATTTAATCCGAATGATTTTAGAAAGTCTATAGACTGAAAACTAGTCATGTTCATACTAAAACTCTAATAATCTGAATAATGTTTTGTAAATACAGCTGAGACATATGAAATTTTCTTAAAACCATGCTGGTATTCAATTCATATAGGATTATATCATATTGAATGTAAAATCATGTAAAATATGCTATAACAAAGTAGTGATCATAAAAAGACTAAAATTTAAGAAAAATCATAAATTGAGTATGAACCCTAAATTATCATTCATGGAGAAACTAGGATTTACCGAGTTATTTAGGCCATAATGAAAGAATGTTCATTGTTGAAATCCCATATACTTGGAGTCTAAGATTTTGTGCTACGGGCTTGAATCTCTGAAGTTTTGAGGAAGAATCCTCAGTCTGTCTTGAGAGAGCTTAATTGCTTCTTTTTATAACTTTCTAAGTGTTTAAGAGTGAATGAGGAAAAAGAATAGACTAATCTCCTTTAATTCCACTAAAAATAACCCCAAACGACATAGTTTAAGAGTAGAATTTAAGAAAAGGTTGACAATACCCATGATTAAAGTAATTAAAATTTATAGATTCAGTCGTCAGAGATCTATGGTACGAGTCGTACCTTGAACCCACGAGTCATTCCTTGACTAGTGGTTCTTGGGTTGAACTCGTAATTCTAAAAATATAATAGATACAAAAGTAAACAAAATTAAATATTAAACTCACTAAACTTAAATATTAAATTTACCTCTACAGATAACACTGACGAAAAATAGCAATTACTCGATAAAATTATCGAGATATGAGCAAGTTATTCTAGATATCATGATTATAAAGAAATTAAATTGAGGGGTCGTTAGGCCATGCAATATGAAGTCATGATTTGAAATGCTGATATGAAATCATAATTTGAAATTATGAGATGAAGTTGAAGTTTTGTTTGAACATGTAATTTGGACTTTTTATGTTTTATGTTTTCTCATGAACATAAAAATCTCACAAGTTGTGAAAACTATCAAAATTACCCCAATTCTATAATCTTTATCAACGAAGAAAAAGTTTATAACAAAGTATAATGCACTATTACACAATTATTATAAAAAAAATATAACATTTATTGATTAAACTTTAGTTCAATAAAAAAGTAAAATTAAACATGAGTTATAGTGTACTACTCTTTAATATAATCATCCCACATAGTTGATAGTACAAACCATCTGCTCTCGTTGAGTTTGCATTTCTCGATCAGATAATCGAGAAGACTAACCAACATTGTTACTTTGATTATTGTTGGTCAATATCATTAGTAACTATATCTTCATGTTCATGTACTATGAATATTTCATCACTCCTTTAAATCACTATGAAAAATTATATTTTCTAATGAATGAATTTGAGAAACTTATATTTTTTAATGAATGAATTTTCTAATGGTAAAGTAGGAGTTGATTTGAAGTTATAATAAATTTTATGTTTGTGAGGGTAATAGTAACTGGGATATAAATAGTTTAAAGAGTAATAATATGACCTATAAATTCTATTTACATATGAATAAATGAACACTGAAGTGTTTTTTTTTTTTACAAAACATTAACTTTTGGGTTAACTTTTGTATTTGAAAAATTTCAAATCATGATTTGAAGTTTTCAAATCATTTTTTTAAAAAAAATTAATATTTGAGATTTCAATCATTAGATGAAATCATGACATAAAATTGAATAACTAATATTGATTTCATGTCATAATTTTATATCACAAATATGAAATCGCATGTCGAAACGTAAGTAATAGTTAATGGACATGTCAAGAATGTTTTCCTAACTAAGATAAAGAAATGACCCCTACTAATTTAGACTTGGGGATGGGACAACTTTCAAGTTTGTTCAGCCCCATGACTTACTTGTGGAACAAAAAATTGATTTTAAAAAAAACAAAAGAACTTTTTCAAATAAATAAAAAAAGAAAAGGAAAAGTTTGAAAATGTCACATTTGAAAGGGGGGGGCATCATCTCTTTATGCTTAGTTTACAATTCTTTTACCGCTCTCCATTCTCTTTCTTTCTCTGTTCACTGAATTAAATAATTCAACAACTAGTCTCATTCTCCCTTCAACTAATCGAATGGCGTTCCTGTTTTCGCATTTCCATTAGCGCTCTTCTCCCAATTCTTCTTCGTAATCAGTTTCAGGTACGTAATGGAGCATAGTATTTGATTTTTCCATGTTTATCGGTTCAACATTTTTCAAACTCGGTATTATATTTTGCTTTTCTGTGCGTTGCATTTTGTTTTAGGAGTTCTTTGTGAGGCCTTATTGTTTGGCAATTAGGTTTAGTATTTGTTTTTACTTCGAGCGGTTGATAACCGTGGTGTCCAGACCAGCTTTCTCACCCGCCCCGACTAATTCCACGGAATACTTCTCACCAGCAACAAGTACCATTTAACTCTATCCCATCTGCAGTTGTCTTTGAAGGTTTCAAAATGGAGTCTTTAGGTTGCGTTTTCCCGCTTTTTTGTGCTAATTGCCACTGTCTTTTCCTTTGTATATTTCCTATGCTGAGGGCTTAAGAGCTTGTACAGCTTCTGAAATCTAATGCAAGGCGTAGAACTACTTGGATTACTTTTTTCATGTATATCGAGAAATTGTGTTTTTTGATGGAAATTTATGGAATAACCTAAACTCCTGATTAGAATTTCTTAGTGATTAGTTGTATGTACGAATTGATTAATTTATTACATTTTCAAATGGTCTATGAAATTCGAATTGCACCCAAGGGTGTGGCATGGTAGTCAATGAAGTAGGTTGAGAACATGAAGTTAGGTTCAAATCCTAGTAGAGAAAAACAACAAGTGATTCTTCCCATCCGTCCTAGCATTGTTGGACAAAGTTACCTGGTACCTGGTACTGTTGCTGGTGAGAGCTTGCAATATCCGTGGAATTAGTCGAGGTGCGAGAAAGTTAACCCTGAACACCACGTTTATAAAAAAAAAAAAAGTTGAATTGTCTCTAGATATTCAAGATGTTGTAAATATTTGCTATTATTTTCGTCCTGTAATGACTATTGAAACACGCTCTGGATTGAAGAGGTGCTGCTAATGCATTCTGCTGAGTGTTTAGCAAATTCCTGTGTTTTCAAAAAAATTCTAATAGATGCATTTTCTTTTGATGTAAAAGATGTTTGCAGGTTGTGCGACGATATATCACCTGTGAAAAAATTACATCTGGATTGAAATTTGTTTGAAGCAAAAGTGGTCTTCTAGCTCATAAGATGGAAAATTATGAGATTTTGGAGCAGATTGGGAAAGGTTCCTTCGGCTCTGCACTACTTGTAAGGCATAAACAAGAAAAGCAGAAGTAAGGAGATGTGCAACCTTTTCTCAGTCCATCTGTTATACTTTGTTCTTTGTTACTGTGTCCATTTTATGTCATGAATTATTTCATTATTGTGGTATTCTCTTTATTTTGATATCTGACTTTTCTCTTCTTTTGTTCTGTTCCTAAAGATATGTTATGAAAAAAATCCGCTTAGCTCGCCAAACAGAGAGAACACGCAGATCTGCCCACCAGGAGGTTAGCGTTTATTTTACTTTCTTTGTGATCTGAGAGGATGAACAGGCTTAGTCACGTTTTTTCTATAGGGATCTCCTGAAGAGTCTGAAGACATCTGCATATCTTGGCATCTAGAGAAGAAATTTCAGAAGCACTATAGGACTCACTATAATTGTCTTAAATTGTTAAGAAGTTACACAATGAACTGCACATTCTTACCTGATTGGATGAAAGTTAAGTATGCGTTAGGGTTAAACATTTACCAAACTCTTTGATTTGATAAAAGCCACACAGCAATGAAAAGCCTTTTGTTTATAAAGTGAAGTAATAATCAGTTTTGTTGATGACAATGATACTTGCTTTTCTTAAATGCACCTTGAAAGCTTTAACTCGGCTAGATCCATTCTGCCTAATCTCTTTCTTCCTTCTTTTTTCTTGAGAAAGACTAGGGAATCTGGACGTGCAAGTTTCTATGTGCAATTCTGAACTAAGTTCTTTATTTTTCAGATGGAGCTGATCGCAAGAGTACGAAATCGATTTGTGGTGGAATACAAAGATTCCTGGGTGGAGAAGGTCTGTGCATACTCTTGTCCTTCCACAATTTCACTTCAAAAATATATAAGGAATCAACATACATGTGATAACTTGTCTACTCATGTCATTTACTTGTGGATGCTCACAATGTGAACAACATGAAAGATTGTTAAGTGGAAGCTTACAAATTGTACAGAAAGTTGCCCATACAGGTTAAATGTTGAGCTATATACGAATTAGAACTGCTTTTTAAGTGAATACTCAGCCCTTGTGCATTGTTATTGTTCAAGTGATTTTGATTTGAATATGCATCTGCGTATCTAAAGGTGTCAGAGGTATATTGATTATTCAAAATGGTTAATTTGGATTTTACTGGGAAAAAGGTGGTGCTACAAATCCAATTTTAGCAAATATTCTTAAGTTTTAACAGACCAATACAAGGAGTGGTACATAAGTTATCTTAGATATGCCTAAACCTTTGAGTTGTTCGTAATGTGGTATCCCAATTTTCAGGGATGCTACGTGTGCATTATTATTGGGTATTGTGAAGCTGGTGATATGTAAGTCATCTTTCCTTTTCCTATGAACTAATTTCAGAATATTGAACCTTAAGGCCTGAGCGCCTGAATCTAGTTGCTTATGTTTTTCTGCCCACTTGTCGTTTGATCATCTCTTCATTCTTTATACAGGGCAGATGCTATTAAGAGAGCTAATGGTGTTCTTTTCCCTGAGGAGGTCGTTATTAACATTTACATTTCCTTCTGACTCATACCCTCCTGCCTCCATCAAATTTAATTCCTAATATTGAGACCATTTCATTTCCTGAATTCTAATACTGACTGATAAGCAGAAGCTTTGTAAGTGGCTAGTTCAACTGTTGATGGCACTTGATCACTTGCATACAAACCATATAATCCACCGTGATGTCAAGGTGAATTGCATATCTCTTCTATGTTATTCCATAAGGTTATTCTTTCTCTATTTCATAGATTTGTTAGTTGATTTAACTTTTTTGCTCCAGTGTTCAAATATTTTTCTGACTAAAGAGCACGATATACGTCTAGGTAATCCCCTTACCGTATAACTTGAAGTTGGGTTGAATGTCTTTTAGTATTCATTTCAAGAGTTGTTTTCAGGTGATTTTGGTCTTGCTAAAATACTGTCTACCGATGATCTTGCTTCCTCTGTAAGTAACTTGTCTGCGAATATTCTGTATTTGTGCTTGTTGTTTTGATTAGTCTGGTGATGAGGCATATTGGTTGTCAGGTTGTGGGCACTCCAACTTATATGTGTCCAGAGCTTCTCGCTGATATACCCTATGGTTGCAAATCAGACATCTGGTCTTTGGGTAACTCTACCTTTCCTTGCTTCACATGGAATCACTTTTAGTTTAGATGCAAGCAGCTTTGCTGACTGTTTGCATATCCAGGTTGCTGCTTGTATGAAATGACTTCTCACAAGCCGGCATTCAAAGCATTTGTAAGTCATGAAATAGTACTTTCCAGACTATGAAATTCTAGTACCATCATGAGCTATATAATCAATTACCAAATCATAGGTACAGCTGACAGTTTTAGGGAACATACTGGCAATTCAGGTGGCATATTTGTTTTTTAAAATAGTATCTGCTATAAATGTTAACTTTTAGCATATGGGCCGTTTATGTATGATTGGTATACACTTCCATGCAAGAAGTGAGAGCTGGAGTGGTAATTCAAGGATGCAGTTAGAGAAATTGTAGATTGGTTGAAAATGGGAGTACCTCTCATCATGAGTGCAAGCAGTGAAATAAATGGAGGAAAGCACTCCGAGTGGGGTTAGAGTTGCAGAAGTTAACATTGCCTTTCCAATCAAAAGTGGTGCAACTGTTAGATGTAACTCTGGCTTCCTGCTGGTTCTTTGGCGAGGCTATTTGTGTTGATTTTAATCCATGCCTTATGCTGGCTCTGAGAGAAATGAACTGCACAACCATGTTTGGTATTGCTGAGTTCCCCTTAATGGTGTACGGGTGTTGGGAGCTAACAAAGATACATTGCCAAACTATGGGCTTGTAAGAGCTTGTAGCCTTGATAATAGTTGTCTTGAGACCAGCGTCAAGGAACCCTTACATGGCATTTTGTGCTTATCATCGTGGTTGTGCTAATAAATTCCACAGTAATTCTGTTGCTTTCTGCATTTCAAATCCATTTTTTAGGATATCCTCCTATGACTCTTTCCATGGGCTGATGGGCAGAGTAGCCCTTCATTACTCTATCAATAAACGAGAGCAACGGTGCTTACACTTATGGTGTATAACTTTATTCTACCTTGAACTAGTGGATGTAGTTCTTTCTTAGGATTTTGACATTCATTAACTATTGATTTTCATTTCTTTTTACTTTTATTAGATTTTCGGTTTCTCATCATGAAATCAATTAATGGTTTACCTGAAATATGTTTATTGTTGTAATACTTTAGATGACCTCCAGTGATTTTAATGCAGGATATGCAAGGTCTAATTAACAAAATTAACAAATGTATTGTTGCTCCACTTCCCACCATGTATTCTGGTGCACTGTGAGTAAATTATCTTTTGCACATTATACGCTACCCATTTTTGTGCTTATTTCGTCAAATTGGTAGTCTTTGTGCTACAATTGGATTAATATATGTTTGCTATTCTGTTGCTAAAATTATTGTTTTTTCTTTCATGGCAGCCGTGGCCTTATTAAGAGTATGCTAAGGAAAAATCCAGAACTCAGGCCAAGTGTAAGTATCACTCACTTCCTCATTGTTTACTATTTACTTGCTAAGTGCATATTTGAGCGGCATGAAGAACCAAGGGCGTTTACTGGACTTTTTTTACTCTAATTCTCTTCCAACTGTTGTTCCAGGCTGCAGATTTACTCCAACATCCCCATCTTCAGCCCTATGTTTTAAAAATCCTTCTGAATTCTGACAGCCCGAAACAGCACAAGTTCCCAGTCCAATCTTCTAATTCAACACATGCAAAGAAAAAAAGATTGTCTGAGCCCAGAAATGCTCCAGTCTTAAATGAAAGGGAGCTGAGGCGATTGTCCAGTGATAGGGCTTTGAATCCTAGTGTTTCTGGAATTGACTCCCCATGTTTATCTCGGAGAGCAAATGATCTAATGAGCTCTTTGAAGAAAAATTTTTCAGAGCCGTCTGTTGAAAGTGCTCCTTATGACCTTGGTGTACATAGTTCTGCTGTCTCAAAGTTGTCAGCTGCTGTCAAAACTGTGCAATTCGATCCAAATAGAAATCCCACACCTCACAGGAGACAGAGCACTCCTTTAAAGATGTCCAATGCTGGTTCTACCCGTGAACTGGTAAGTTTCTGATGGAATATAGCATCATAAAGAACTTCAATTTTAAAGTCAAAACAAATGAATACAACTCCAGACAGGAATTGTCAATTCTTGTCCTGATTCTATATTATTGAGCTTATACTTGTAATTTTCCAAGGTTTGAGCTTTCATCTAGACTTTGAATATTTACACATATGCAGCTTCCAGTGACAAATACACCAGTCAGCCAACCTTCCAAGTCAACACGTAGAACATCTCTTCCTTTATCAAGAAGATCTGGGAAGTTGGAATCACCTTACAAACACAATGTTGGTCTTGTTCACCAAGTGGAGTCTCCCAATGTTTCCGTGAATGCTCCAAGAATTGACAAGATGGTTGATCCCTTGGCTTCTTCTGAAGACCCTCTTTTACCCATCCAGAGAACTTCACCGAAATCTGTTCAGTCATGCTATAGTGACTGGTCGTTCACAAAAGACAAGTGTACAGTACAGGTTGTTGACAGAACCTTTCCCAAGCCACCTTTAATTGACCCTATTCATGGAGTTGCACAGATTGGAAGTGAGTGTTCGGAACATAATGCAACGACTGGTGCCTCAAGCCGTTCATCATCAGATTCTCGTTCGCGGAAGTTTGACACATCTTCTTACCAGCAACGTGCTGAAGCCTTAGAAGGATTACTTGAGTTCAGTGCGCAACTATTGCAGCAAGAGCGTCTAGAAGAGCTTATGGTGTTACTGAAGCCATTTGGGCCAGAAAAGGTTTCTCCAAGGGAAACTGCTATATGGCTGACCAAGAGTTTCAAAGAGAAGGGAATGTAGCCTTCTAAATTTTGATCTTTCCTGCTTACATGAACTAATGATTGCATGGATTTTCAAAAGAGAAAAAAAAAATCACAATGCATAAGGGAGAACTGTACAACATGAATAACCTGTTCATGAGAAGCAGAAAGGGAAATTGCTTTTCAATTGATTGTCTGGGTTTTTGTTGAAATGTGATGGTAAATGAATAACCTGTTCATGTGCACCTCGTCTTAAAGAAGTTTGATGTATGAGTCTTTCGGTTTTAACAAAAGTAAAAGTAATGGAAAGGTAAGGTAGAAACTAGTGCTCAAGTTAGCAAAATTATGTCCTTTCAAAAACTTCACCCAATCTTATTTTCTTGTTTGTGGTTTTTCTACTTTGATTTACCTTTTGCTTTTAAAAAGACACTAGCAGAAATGCCTAAAAGATTGATGTAAAGCGTGGTATTCTCATCGGAGTATACTAAATATTCACATTGGGTGCATAGAAGTCCTCATTCAAGGCCGCCTTTCAATTTTAGCCATGGAAGAGCCGCCATTAACACCACCGTATTTGGCCCAACTCCAGCCACCTATCTACCATAGCTGTCGCGCAGCACTCCACCATCAAGCACTACAACAATGTACCCAGTGTAATTCCACAAGTGGACTCTTCCATCGTAACACAATAATTTTCTTAATCGTCGACTCAAACAAACGGAAAAAAAGTACAATGAATTGACCCATTAAGTTGATTGTTGAACACGTTGAAATCAACAAGGCTTAGTGGATTGATGCTTGGGGGAGTTTCATTGAAGCCATTGTTATGCAAGAGAATTCCAGCAATGCATGAGATTGACATAAAATTTATTCTTTTAGAGTTGAACCAAAATAGCTAAATATTTTATGTTTAAAGACTGGGTAAAAATTTCTCAGAAAAACTATTGACGTTGTTACTTTCAAACGAAATATTTGATTTCCTCTATTGAAGAACCATCACTTTACGTCCGTTCAAACCTTTAAATCTAATCGCACCTATGACTGAGCACAGTTGCAACAAAAAGAATTCCCCTTGAAATATGAATTATCATGAAAGATAAATTTATTCATGAACCTTTTATAAATGACGACGATCAACCAAAAATGAAAGAAGTGTGAAAATTGAGCATCCTCAGCTCAAACTCCATTGAAGAGCATGAAGAGAAAAAGAGAAGGAAGAATTTTATTGAATGATCATTATTACCAAGCTACACAATAACTTTCTCGTACCAGCTTATAACTTTCTCGTACCAGCTTATATAGCTGAGGAAGAGAAGCTAAGGAAATAGCTTCTAACTAACCCCAATTGAAAGCTAAACAACAACTCATGTACAACTCACTACAACTTAACCACTCAACTAAGTCGATTAACCAACATTGAGCTAACAGATTAGAGCTACAGTAACCAATGGAACAGTGACTGTGATGGTGAAGTGTGTCACCACAATGAACATCAATTCAGTGCATTTTAACACGCCTCATCAAGCTGCAGGGTGCAAAATATTGAGCACACCAAGATTGCTTAGCAGGTGCTGGTGTTGAGCATGACTCAAACCATTTAGTAAGAATGTCTGCAGCCTGATGTTGAGTTGTAATGTAGGATGTTTGACTGAGACCTTCTTTGATCTTGTCTCTAATAAAGTGACAGTTAATCTCAATGTGCTTTATTCTCTCATGGAAAACAGGAGTACCAGTTAGTTGGATACCTGATTTGCTGTCACTTATGATTGCAATAGGCTTCTGAATAGAGACTCCTAATTCAGTAAAAAGACCTAACAACCAAGTAACCTCAGCTACAACAGATGCCATACTCCTTACTCAGCTTCAGCTGAACTTCTAAATACAGTCCGTTGCTTCTTGGATTTCCATCATCTGAAGGAGTCACCAAATTTGACCATGTATCCAGTAATAGATCTTCTTGTGTTAGGACAGGCAACCCAATCAGAGTCACACCAACATGTTAATTTGGAAGCTGGTTTAGCCTGCGACCACACCTCCCGGCCAACTGTCCCTTTAAGTATCTATCCACTCTTGCTGCAGCATCCCATTGAGATCTCTTGGGACATTGCATAAACCGACAAAGAGTTTGAACAACATAACTTATATTAGGTCTTGTAATAATGGCATAAAGAAGTTTTCCTACCAACTTCTGATAAGAGATAATGTCATATAACACAATGTCACTAATGATGCCATTGATTTGATCATAATCTACTGATGTCAACTTACATTGAATTCAATAGGAGTAGCAGTTTTAGCACCACTCAATGTCTCAATCCAACATCAAAGATGAGTTCCAGGGTGTACTTTTTTTATTCAAAATCACACCTGCAGGAAACCTCAATATCTCAATCCCTAGGAAGTATTTGAGCTCCCCTAGCTAGGTCGTTCAGCTTAAATTGTTGATGGGGTGCCAATTTGGTGGCATTAATGAGTTGTGCACTACTCTTAGTAATGTAAAAATCATCAACATAGACTAATACAAGTACCAAGTCTGCATCCTTCTTAAATGTGAATAGAGAATAATCATATGTGCTTTGTACAAAGCCAACAACAAGTAAGGCACTAGTAAGCTTGATATTTCATTGTCTTGGTGCCTACTTCAAACCATATATGGACTTAAGTAATTTGCATACCTTAGTATCACTAGGTTATTTAAAACCTTTAGGAATTTCCATATTAACTTCCTCATCTAGATCACCTTGAAGGAAAATATTTTAAACATCCATTTTAAATAGACTCCATCCTTTGGAGACTGCTAAGGCAATGACACACCTGACAATTACCATCTTGGCCCTAGGATAACAAGTATCATAATAATCACAACCTTTTTGCTGGTTATATCCTTTGGCTACTAGTCTAGCTTTGAACCTTTCCACTTCACCATTTGCATGCTACTTGATCTTATGCATCGATTTTGAACCAACTGCATGCTTACCTGCTGGCAAGTCAACTATCTTCCAAGTTTTTTTTTTTTTCAATAGCCTGAATCTCAAGATTCATGGCTTATATCCACCTCTCAGACTTGGAAACTTCTCTAAAGTGTTTAGGCTCTTTAATATCAAACATTTTGGTGAGATAACTGTGATAAGCAGGGCTAGTATGAGTATAAGAAAGAGAGTTAGCCATGGGATATCCGGTATTGCTCTATATTTCAACCAAGTAGGCTATTTGGTTGTTCTAGAAGTCCTCCTGGGAGGTGGTGCAACATCTTGTGGAACAACAGATGGACTAGGTTCAGCAGGGCTGAGGGAACAATATTCTTATCTATTATCACAGGCATATTTGGTGCTAAGTCAGCTGGAACGTTGAAACTTCTTCACGTAAGATCACAACTTTCTCCTCTTTCAAAGAAGAGCCTAATAGAATATAAGAATGATCTGTATTAATGGTATGACTAGTAGAAGTTTAATAAAAAAGATATACATCTTCCTTGAAGAGCACCTTTCTATTCACAAGGAACTTTTTGGACTAAATATTTTAGAGTATATAATCTTTTTGCACTTCTGAATATTCCATTAAGATGGCATGAATTGCTCTTTCTGAGAATTTATCACTTCTTAATAAAACTGAGGCATAACATAGACAACCTATAACCCTCAAGTAAGACAACATTGGGTTTTTACGATATAGCAGTTCATAAGGACTTTTGTTGTTCAAAGTTGTAGAAGGCAATCTGTTTATTAAATAAACAACTGCCTTGATGCAATAGCCCCAAAATTTGATGGGCATATGAGATTGAAACCTGACCATATTAAGAACGTGCCTGTGTTTCCTCCCAGCCAGGCCATTTTGTTGTGGTGTGTGGGGGCAACTACTTTGATGTAAAATGCCTAACTGATCAAATAAGGAGTTGCATTGTGAATTAAGAAAATCAGTTCTATTATCTGATCTCACAATCTTCATATAAGCACCAAACTGAGTTTGAATCATTGGAAATAAGATCTTAATATATACAATAGTTTCTGACTTTAATTGCAAGAGATGAACCCACAAAAATTTGCTAACGTCAGTCAAGAAATAATACTTGCACTCCACGATAAGTGTTTTAAAAGGTCCTCATAAATTCATATGAACAACTTCAAACAACATGAAAGCTCTAGAATCACTTATAGGAAATGGAATTCTAGGTGCTTAGATAAAGGACATATAGAACAATCACTAAGCAATGCATGATCTTTGTTGTGATGAGCCAGACCAAGATGTTTCATGATTTGAAAAGAAGGATGACCAAGCCTCTGGTGCCACATACTGATATCATGGCTTGTTGCTCCTTTAAATTTTTTTTTTTATCATCTGTCAGCCCTTTTATTCCAATTTTATTCTTGAATATGTACAAATCACCTTCCTCTTTACCAATCCACTTCACCAGACCACTGAAGAGGTCCTGAAACACACAAAAGTCAGGATAAAAAGATACAAAATAAGACAAATTCCTTGTGAGATTGGAGACTGACAACAAGTTGAATTTAAAGTCTGGTACATATAGGATGTTAGTCAAAAACTCATTCTCAAAAAATTGTGTGCCACTAGTGTGTTCAATCTCTACTTTAGCACCTGTGGGCAAATGCAGTTGATCATTTGATGACTTGGTTAGTTCATAACTCTTAGACAACAGATTTTTGTTTGTTCTTATGTGGTGTGGGGCACCTGAATTTTTTATCCAATCCAGCGTGAATACATCTGTTAATAAACAAGTTGTAATACCTGTCATATCAGCCTGCCTGGTATCCTGTACATCTTATTAACATGCTCATAATCTGCTTATATTCAGCTTCAGTAAATGCTTGTGCTTTAGCTAAGAAAGTATTGTTAGCTCTATAGCTAGTTGAAGTCACCAGTGTAGCATTTGGTACACTATTACGTACATTATTTGGTGATGAGTATGCTCCTTGTCTTTCCACACCTATATGTCCTTTCTCAACAATGCAACCAGCTGATGTATGGTGTTGATTGTCATAAGAGTGACCTTGACCTATTGATTGACCTCTGAAGCTATTTTGCTAACCATAACCAAACTTTTTCCTATTCTTCCAGTTTGTAGGATAACCAATCGACTTATAACAATTTTCCTTGGTGTGGCCTGTAAAGTGACAACACTCATATTTCTTTCCTTTGGAGTAGTCTTCTTTCCCCAAATTCCTATTAACATACATTACTACTGGTTCTAGTTTGTCAACAGCACTATACTGAAACACCTCAGATTTTGGCTCTTGAAAATTTCTTGAGCTTTAGGCTCACTGCCTTGGTTATGACTGGACCCCCGGAGTCGTAGGGTGTCTTGACGACTCATTGGAAGGAGTCGTACCCAAACTAGTAAGTTTGAGGCTTGATTTTTCTTTGAGTACGAGTGGGAGCCGTAAGGACTCGTTATGAGTCGTAGGTTCCAATCGTAGGATGTCCAGTGTTCGATTCATTTGGATTTTGTGTTGCTCACAAGTAGGACCCTATGAGTCCTAGGTTATGTTACGAGTTGGTGGGTTGAGTAGTAAGGACAACAATTGATAAGAATCGGGTTATGTTAATAAACAAGAAAATAATATGAAAGCGAAAATACTAAGATTAAAGACAAAAAATTAAAGATCGATGAAACTTAATAAATCCCCAATTTTGAGATGAAGTGCTAAGAACCCTAAATACCAATAGAGTCAATTCAAGAACTTAGATCCAAAGGTGATCTAGACCCCTATTTTGAAGAAATTAAAGACAACAATTAGTATAAGACTAATCACCTTCTTTAATTAACTTTAATAGAAACCAAAGATATCAAGTTAGGAATTAATCTTACCTCCTAAAGAATCGTTCTTATAAGGTTGCAAGATAAATCCAAGTAGCCACACACAAATGTGTAAATAAAAGAAACTCTCAATTAATAATAATATTGTCTGATTGAAAATAACAGAATTGATCCCTATATATAGGGAAAAAACCTATCCCAAATAGCATGTGATTCGAATTCTACTTTTATGAAAATAAATAAATCTAGGAAACTTTAAACTAGGAAACTTTCAAAACTAGAAAACTTTAAACTAGAAAAATAATATAAAAATAAATCCCCGAATTTAATCAAAACTCATATGGCCCAATCTTCTTCTGTTTAGACATGGACTCGAATCGTGAAATATGTATAGAACTTAGCCCATGTTTCTCCGTAATTCTTGGGCTCGTTCTTGGATTTTTCTTCCATCATAAGTATCTTCTTGATTCACATTCAAATCGGTCAATTTTAATGCAAGTGGGCTAGACTGGATGCTATCATTCCCCTCTTCTTGAAAACAATTCGTCCTCGAATTGAAATCTCGCAAAATCAAGAAGACATACAATAGTAAACAACATTCATTACTTGAAAGCAACAATGGTAGGAACACAACAAGATAGTCACCATGTGTCCACTTAACTCAATTAATCCTTGCATATATAAAAACACCTTTATAAAGCATGTGAACATTGTCATCCCAATAGAAAATTCTTTTATTTGTATGAGCACAACAAAATTCATGTATGGATAACGTCGGAGATGATATGTGCCTCTCCAATTTAACTCTATCAATAAAGTACTCTAATGGGTTTTCCAAAGACGACATAAGATCTATAGAATATGCATCAAATTGAACACTTTTATGATATAGCCAAGCATCCTCAATTACACTTCTCAGATATTTTTCCACGTACCTATTCACATCAATGTAAGAATTAAGAGTGTAGTTCATCACCTCCAAAAAGATTTTAGGTGTTCTAGCAATCCCAAGAATGTGAATAAACCAATCATACATATCGTATTTGGTCTTATATGGCAAAATAACAGTACCTCATTCTTTTTGCATGAGCGTTAGATTCACAACTGTATTTTTGATCTTTTTGTCACGAGTCTTATCTTGGAAAGATCCAAAAGAATTCTCTTTACTTTTATACTTCTCATCAACACGCACTTGCTCAATGGGATATTTAGTTTGGACCACCTTAGGAATAAGTTTATTCAATGATGATTTTTTAATGCAAATATTCCTATGAGTATCTGCAAAAGAGTCAAAATAACTAGAAGAAGTAGGAATATTAGAGTTAGAATAAGAAATAACCTTATTCAAACTCTCTTGTTTTTCTCTCTCTACCTCACAATCATCCCTCTTATTTTTACTCTCGTGATCATCTCTCTTTTCTTTTCTCTTGACCTCACTTGATAGCTCATTCTCTCCACACAACACAACCTCTTTTTTTTCCTCTCTTCAAATGTTAACATGCACTCCCTTACTCCTTTCATTATTTTCTCTCTCAAAATCTTTCATTGCTTCTTTCACATATTTCTGATCTTCATAAACTTGGGATGGAGTTAAAGGTACAAGTTTATATTTTCTTTTATTTAGCTCAAAAGAAACTCTATTCTTTCCCTTATCATAAATTGTGTTCCTGCCAAACTACCATGGACGCCCAAGCATGATATGACAATCCTACAATGGAATTACATCATAAAGAACATAATCAGAGTAACTTTCAATTGAGAAAGAAATCATGCATTGCTTAGTCGCTTTAAGTTCACCAAAACCATTGTTTTTTATGCATGTAAGTTCCAACTTATCCACCATGTATGAACTTATCACATTAGCACCACTCTCAAAATCAATAATCATAGAACAAATATTATCTTTTATCCCACACCTTGTATGAAAAATATTTCTTCTCAAATCAGTTATATCCACCGGGTTAGATGGATTTATGGTGACCTTTAATGCATCAAGTCGAGCGGAGATCTTTCTAAGTGCCTTGACTATGTCATGGTTTTGAGTCCTTACATAGATATCCTTTCTTGTTTGGGACATCTCAAAAATAATATCAAAGAAAACAGAGATCTCTCAACTTTTAGCCCTTTTTTCGCTTATTGATCTCACACTTTCTTGCCCTTTTTCCACTCAAATTATTACATTTGGCTGGAACCTTTAGAATTTATATATACAACCCTATTAGCAATAACTTTTTAGAAGTAAGATGCAGAAAGAAAATAATTTATCAATACCCAGACAAATTGGGTTTGATGAGATAAGGAAAAAAGACCAATTTGTGTAAATAGAATTTTTTTTAAATTTCCCCTCTTCTTGATTTTTCTTGTTGATGTTGGAAAACAAGAAACACAAAAAAAAATTGAATTTTTTTTTGATAATACCTTAATTCTCAAACAGATAAATTTTCTCTCTTTTTTATTTTATTTTCTTTTTTTTCTTTTTTTTTGGCTATGTAGCTTAACAATGAAAAAAATATTTTTTTTGAGTATTTTTTTGTTGAAACTCCCAAGATTATCAAGAATGGAATCTTGATAGAACCGCTTTGATACCACTTGATAAGAATCGGGTTACGTTAATAAACAAGAAAATAATGCGGAAGCGAAAATACTAAGATTAAAGACAAGAAATTAAAGATAGATGAAATTTGAGAATAAATTCCCAATTTTGAGATGAAGTGCTAAGAACCCTAATTGATCTTAGTATTCAAAATTAGTGGATTAAGACTAATTATGATACCAATAAAGTCAATTCAAGAACTTAGATCCAAAGGTGATCTAGACCCCTATTTTGAAAAAGTTAAAGACAATAATTAGTATAAGACTAATCACCTTCTTTAATTAACTTTAATAGAAACCAAAGATATCAAGTTAAGAATTAATCTTACCTCCTAAAGAATAGTTCTTATAAGGTTGCAAGATAAATCCCAAGTAGCCACACACAAAGGTGTAAATAAGAGAAACTCTCAATTAATAATAATGTTGTCTGATTGAAAATAACAAAATTCATCCCTATTATAGGGAAAAAATCTATCCCAAATAGCATGAAAATCGAATTCTACTTTTATGAAAATAAATAAATCTAGGAAATTTTAAACAAGGAAAATAATATAAAAAATAAATCTCCGAATTTAATCAAAACTCATATGGCCCAATCTTCTTCTGTTTGGATATGAACTCAAATCGTGAAATATATATAGCACTTAGCCCATGCTTCTCCGTAATTCTTGGGCTCGTTCTTGGGTTTTTCTTCCATCATAAGTATCTTCTTGATTCACATTGAAGTCGGTCAATTTTAATGCAAGTGGGATAGAATAGATGTTATCAACAATGTTGGAGGTCTTGGAGACTGTCCTGGATACGACTCGTGGCCACGAGTTGTAAGGTGTGGGTACGAGTCAAGGGGTTGACTTATAACCAAAGACGATGTTTTTTCAGCTTTTAAGTTGCGGCACTTTAGACATTTACCACTTAAAACCCTTTAGACCCAACGTCCATAAAACACTTTTGGGGAATTTATTCAACACTTTAACGGATTAAACACTCTCTCTAAATCCTCTTAAACAAGTAAAGTTAGGGTTTCACCAATTTGGTCATCTAAGGGCTCAAGGATAGATTTCTCTTCGTAAATCTTCGTGATTCAGGCATGTTACTCTTCCTTCATTGCTAATTTTACAAAGACATTTGATTTAAAGTATTGTTCATAAGAATATTGTTTGGTTTTGAAAACAAAGGTTAGGGGTTTTGAATGTTATGAATTGAATAATATTTCTCATGGTTTATACATATGATTTTCATGCTTTTAATATGGTTTTGAACTTGTGAGTGCATGAGTATGGTGAATGAACTAAAAAATTATGATTTTTCCAAACTTGTGACTTTGAAGTGGCTATAACCCCAACCCCATAATGTGAAATTCGTTTTAGTTATGAGAACTGTGGGAATTTGTAAAATTGAATTAGTGTTGAACTATTGCATGATATAAAGAAGTATTTGAAATATAATGGTATGATTTAATGAACAAAGGGAGTCGGTGTTCCCCAATGTGTATTAATGAACAAAAGGAGTTGTTCTCCCCAAATTAATGAAAATTATTTTGGCATGATGTGTTACCTTGCAAGTGTAGTTGGTATGACGCTACCAACACTGTATACTTAATATGAAATATTTTTAAATGAATGGAAATGTGTGACAATTATTTTCATTGAGTTTTAATAAAGGTTGTGTAGATGAGTCGTGAAAGTAGAAGTCCGAACAACCAATATTGAAAACTGCATTTGCCGACGCGGGGGTCAAAGTGGTCAGGGAGGTTTGAGTCTCCCTTATTATTATTTCATAATTATGGAGGTTTGAGTCCCCCATAAATCTTTATATGATTGGGTGCTTAAGTTACCTTGGTATATGTTAAAGGGTTTGAGTCCCCCATGTGTATATATATGAGATTAATTTCCGGTTCATGCGGCTACACGAACTGGGGCCATACTAGGGGGTGAGATCTGGTCCCATATAGCCTGTGCGTACTATTATATGATGGTTGTGCTACACAATCCAGTCTAAGGTTTTTACATGCATGTTAATCCTTGTTCCCTATCCCAACACGTGATGCATATATATGTATATGTTTGTGCATTTGATTATGTGCACTGGCTTTGAATGATTTTAAACTATTGATCATATCATTATGTTATCCTTATCCCCGAGTTATATGCTAGCGTTCACCCCGCTAATCATCTTCGAACATTGTATCCTCATACAATGCAGGAACTGGTCATACTTATACTCCTCCTGCTCAGTGACTTGGATTGGGGATCAACTAGCGAGTCATATTGAAGTGGTGAGCTTCCATACTTCGGAAGACCTCATTTCATGTTTATGGTTTTCTCTACGTTTTAACTATTCCTTTGGATTTAATTTTTGGCTCTAGTCGGGGGCATGTTCCAATTGAATATTCTTTGGTTTTGATTAGAGGCTTTGTCAGATTACTATTGGCATAGGCGGTGTCGTATTGGTATCGGTGTTGGTATTGATATTGGCATTGATACTGGTATCGATTGGTTTTGGTTGTAGACTTATTTTAATATCTTTAAATTAATATTCTCTTATCTTGTTATATGATCGAAATTCAGCCTACTTTGGGTATGGTGTGTTTGGTTTGGTTAGGTACAGGGGGTGATCTCCAGTTCACGTGGGACTTGAGACACCCATCACGGCCAGGCCCTAGTTCGGGTCGTGACAAAGGTGGTATCAGAGCCTAGGTTTGGTGTCCGACAAAGCCGTATCGAGTAGAGTCTCTTTTATGGGTGTGTAGCACGCCACACTTATAAGGGAGAGGCTACGAGAGATTTAGGAATATTTTCCTTTCTTGTTGTTTTGTTTAAAGCCATAAAGTCTAAAGTCTTGAGTCTTTCTAATTTCTATTTGTTCATTTTCCAGATCATGTCTTTCAGACGATCTGAAGCTCATGGAAACTCCCCTGTACCACTTGAGGACAATGCGGATAGGACACTCTCTGCTTATAGGGTACAGACACGGTCTAGGGGTCCAATTCCCGATTGCCCTCTTGGAGTTCCACTGGTCCCCTCTAGTCCTCCCCGAGCTCCCTAGGCTGATGTGTTGAATGCAAAATTTCTTCAGTCTATTCATATATTGGCTCATTTGGTAGCTTCACAGTCTGAGCGTGTAGCTTCGGTTACTTCATCTTTTAAGGCCACAAGGGTTGGCCAATTTATGAGGTTGAGACCTCTTGTGTTTACTAGTGTTAGGGTTTAGGAGGATCCTCAAGGTTTTGTTGATGAGATAGAGAAGATCTTCTACATTATACATGCTACTAATGTAAAAGGTGTAGAATTCGTTGCCTATCAACTGAAGGATGTAGCATACCAATGGTATGAGGAATGGGAATAGTCTAGGGGAAATAATGTCGAATCCGCACAGTAGGATAATTTCTCTAGTACTTTTCTGGTCCGCTTCTTTCCCCGGGAGTTGAGGAAGGCAAAAATAGAAGAGTTTGTTAATCTGAAGCAAGGCAGGATGACAGTCAAGGAGTATGCCTTAAAATTCCATTAGTTGTCTCGATATGCTCCCAAGTTAGTGTCTAGCATGAGGGCTAAAATGAAGAAGTTCGCTTCTGGGTTGTTCCGTGATTTGATTCTAAAAAGTAAGGTTTCCTTGTTGAATAAGGACATGGACATATCTAGATTAGTTGTGTATATGCAGCAGGTTAAGAAGGAGAGGAAAAAACACCCTAAAATTGGGGAGAGACCAAATAAGAAGTTTAGATTTTCTGATCAGAGCGGGAGTCAACAGTAGAGTGGTAGAGATGGTGAAAAGTGGTCAAAGAAAAATTGGGGGATTTTTGGTTCCTACTCTACGACTAGTGCTCCTTATACGAAGTCGTCGGGTGATCATCGTTCTCAGCATAATAGTGGATTTAGGGCATAGGGCATCCAATATCAGATTGGTGGGGCTCAGTCTGCTCATCATATCCTCTTTGTATATTATGTAGGAAAGTACACCGTAGGTTTTATGAAGAAGGGGGGAACAAGTGTTTCAAATATGGTCAGGGTGGTCACTTGTAGAGGGATTGTCCTTCTAAGGTTGCTTCGGGGGCAAATAAGATTTCAGTTTTCACTTCATCAGCTCTTATGCCAAAGGGTGTTGCTTCTGTTTCTAACACCGATATTGGCCAAAATCATTTGTATGCTCTTGCTACCCACCAGGACTTTGAGGCATCTCCCGATATTGTCACTGGTATCTTATGACTCTTTTCTCATGATGTGTATTGCTTTCTTAATTCGGGGTCTACTCTTTCTTATGTGACCCCATTTGTAGCTGTGTATTTTGGTTTTGGTCCCGAGTGTATCCCCGATACTTTTTCTGTTTCTACCCTAGTGGGTGACTCTGTGGTTACTAGAAGAGTCTATAGGGGTTGTGTGGTATCTATTGGTGGTAAGAAAACTCTGGTAGATCTAATAGATTTAGACATGGTTGATTTCGATGTCATATTAGAGATGAATTGGTTGCACTCGTGCTATGCTTCCTTAGATTGTCGAACCCGTAAGGTCATGTTTAAATTCCCTAATGAGCCAGTCATTGAGTAGGAAGTGGGTTCTCTAGTTCCTAAGGGAAGATTTATATCATATCTTAGAGCTCAAAAGTTGATTTCCAAGGGATGTCTCTATCATTTGTTCTGGGTTAAAGATTTCAACTTGGAGGGTCCTTCATTGACATCCGTTCCCGTGGTTAATAAATTTCTCGAGGTTTTTTTTGATGATTTTCCTGGTGTTCCTCTTGATAAGGAGATTGATTTTGGGATTTACCTTGTTCCGGGCACTCATCCTATATCTATCCCTCCTTATAGAATGGCTCCAACTGAGTTGAAGGAGCTTAAAGAGCAGTTGAAAGACCTTCTTGACAAGGTACTTATCCGTCCTAGTATGTCTCTGTGGGGTACTCTTATTTTGTTCGTGTGTAAGAAGGATGGTTCCCTTCGAATGTGTATTGATTTTCGTCTGTTGAATAAAGTGACAATGAAGAATAAGTATCCTCTTCCTCAGATTGATGATTTGTTTGACCAGCTTTAGAGTTCTAAGTTCTTCTCTAAGATTGATCTTAGGTCCATTTATCATTAACTAAAGATTAGGGAAGTGGATATCCCTAAGACTGCCTTTCGAACCAGGTATGGTTATTATGATTTCTTAGTCATGTCTTTTGGTTTGACTAATGCCCCGACGACATTCATAGATTTGATGAATAGGGTCTTTTGTCAGTTTTTGGATTTGTTCGTTATCGTGTTTATAGATGATATTCTGGTGTATTCCAACAGTAAGGTAGATCATGCTGATTACCTCCTAATTGTGTTGCAAACCTTGAAAGATCAATATTTGTATGCTAAGTTTTCTAAGTGTGAATTTTGGTTGAAAGCTGTTACTTTTTTGGGTTATGTCATTTCTAGTGAAGGGATCATGGTGGATTCGCAGAAATTTGCAGTGGTTAAGAAGTGGCCTAGGCCCACGACTCCAACCAATATTTGGAGCTTCTTGGGTTTAGCCGATTACTATAGGAGATTTATGGAGAGTTTCTCGACTATAGCTGCCCTGTTGACTAAGTTGACTCAAAAGAAGGTGAGTTCTTATGGTATGATGCTTATGAGGATAGTTTTGAGAAGATGAAAGATAAGTTGACTTCAGCTCTGGTTCTGACTCTGTTGGAAGGAACTAATGATTTTGTTTTCTATTGTGATGTGTCGCTTGTGGGACTTGATTGTGTACTGAGTTATCATGGTAGGGTGATGGCCTATGCTTCTAGGCAATTAAAAGTTCATGAGAAAAATTACTCGACTCATGACTTGGAGTTGTTGGTTGTGGTTTTCGCATTGAAGATCTAGCATCACTATTTGTATGGAGTCCATATAGATATCTTTTCTGGCCATAAGAGTCTGCAATATGTGTTCACTCAGAAGAGGTTGAATCTCAGGCAGAGGAAGTGGCTTGAGTTGCTGAAAGACTATAACATGAGTCTCCACTATCACCCAGGTAAACCTAATATAGTTGTTGATGCTCTTATCAGGTTATCCATGGGGAGTCTAGCTCATATGGATGAGGCTAAACATATTCACCATTTGGCTAACTTTGGGGTTCGTCTCTTGGACTCTAAGGATAGTTGTGTGTTTGTGCAAGAGGTGGCGAAGTCATCTCTTGTTGATAAAATAAAGGAGAAACATGTACTAGATCCGATCTTAATAAAAACTAAGGGAGATGTGGGTCAGCAAAAGGTTGTAGCTTTTGAGATTGGTGGCGATAGTAGCTTGAGGTACCAAGGCAGATTATGTGTTCCCAGTGTAGATGGGTTGAGATAGAGAATCTTGACTGAGGCTCATGAGTCACGTTATGTCATTCATCCCCATTTTGATGAAGATGTATCATGATATTAAGGCGATTTATTGGTGGAATACTATGAAGCGGGATGTGACCAATTTTGTGGCTAAATGCATGGTGTGTCAATAAGTGAAGGTTGAGCACTTGAGGCCCGGTGGGTTAACTCAAAAGATTGAGTTGCCTGTGTGAAAATGGGAAGTGATTAATATGGATTTCATTAACGATCTTTCTCGATCTCGAAATCAGTTTTGGATCATCATGCATAGGATGACTAAGTCTGCTCACTTCTTTCCAGTGAGGACTAATTATTCGGCAGAGTATTATACGAAGTTATTCCTCTAAGAGATTGTGAAGTTACATGGGGCACCTGTTTCTATTATGTCAGATCGTGGTACTCAGTTCTCATCGCATTTTTGGCATTCATTTCAGAAAGGATTGGGAACTAAGGTGAGCCTTAGTACTGTTTTCCACCCATAATCGGATGGACAAGTGGAAAAGACTATTCAGACTTTGGAAGATATGCTTCAAACTTGTGTGATTGACTATGGTGGTAGTTGGGTTGATCATTTGCCTTTTATAGAGTTTGTGTATAATAATATATACTACTCTAGTATTGGGATGGCTCCATTTGAGGTGTTGTATGGTAGGAGGTATAGGTATCCTATTATATAGTTCGAGGTTAGTGAGGAGGATATATTTGGCCCGAATTTGGTTCACCAAGCGATGGAGAAGGTGAAGATGATTTAGGATAGACTTAAAGCCGCCCAAAGTCGCCAAAAGTCCTGTGTATGTGAGGCGTAGGGAGTTAGAGTTTGAGGTTGGCAATTGGGTGTTCTTGAAGGTATCCCCCATAAAATAAGTGATGCGGTTTGGGAAGAAAGGGAAGCTCAGTTTCGGTATATTGGCCCGTACTTAGTTTTGAAGAGGATTGGAAGCGTCACATATGAATTGGAGTTGCCTTCTAGTTTGAGCTTCATTTATACGATGTTCCATGTGTCAATATTGAGAAAGTGTGGGGGGATCCATCGTTGATTGTGTCTATTAATGATATTGGTATTTCAGATTTTTTATCGTATGAGGAAGTCCCGGTTAAAATTTTAGATCAGTAAGCTCATCAATTGCGGACAAAAGATGTAGCTTCGGTAAAGGTTCTATGAAGGAACCACAAGTTCGAAGAGGATACTTGGAAAGCCGAAGAGAAAATGAAGTCCAAGTATCCATGCTTGTTATCCGCTTCGGATTATCGTGCGTAAGATATGTGTTATTTTTAACATCTTTATTTTCTGACTTTGTTAAAGGAAAGATTGATTTCCTTAACATCTTTATTTTCTTAGTTTGTTAAAGGAAAGAGTAGGGGAGTATAGAGTCAAATCGTGCTAGCAATTGCCTTGTCCCGTCATTCGAAGACAAATGATCCAAGTGGGGGAGAATTGAAACACCCCAGATTTTGGCCCTTGAAAATTTCTTGAGCTTTGGGATCATTGCCTTGGTTACGACTGGACCCCTAGAGCCGTAGAGTGTCTTGACGACTCGTTGAGAGGAGTCATACCCAAATCAGTAAAATTGAGGCTTGATTCTACTCTGAGTACGAGTGGATCACTAAGAGCCGTAAGGACTCATTACGAGTCATAGGTTCAAATCGTAGGAGGTGCAGTATTTGATTCATTTGAGTTTTGTGTTGCTCACGAGCAGGACCTTACAAGTCGTAGGTCATGTTATGAGTTGGTGGGTTGATTCACAAGGATAACAGTGTTGGGGGTCCTGGAGACTGTCCTGGTTACGACTACGAGTCGTAAGGTATGGGTAAGAGTCAATGGGTTGACTCGTAACCAAAGACGATGCTTTTCCAGCTTTTAAGTTGGGGGAACTTTAGACATTTCCTGTTTAAAACCTGATGTGTGAGCATATGCTAACACATTTGAGGCTTTTAACTCTAAATAATTGTAAGATCTTGAGCAAATTTAGTTATTTTTGATTATTTTATGTTTGATTTTGCAGTTTAAGATGATATGATAGAGAACCAACAACAATGGAAGCAAAAAGGTTGAAATTTGAAGAAATCTGAAGACAAGTGTGGCTGACGACATTTGTGATAAGTCGTCAGCCCTGTGATAAGCTATCAGGTTGGTCGTCATCAGTAGACAGAGAATTATCCTAAAGTGGAAGTTGTGACGACATTTTGTGATAAGCCGTCAAGGATCTGATAAGTCGTCAGGAATGCCGTCAGCCTTAAACAGGAGATGAGTTTCAGCTGGAAGAGTTGACGATATTTTGTGATAGGCCGTCAGGATGGTGATAAGGCGTCAAGGATACCGTCAGACGTAGACAGGACATGAGAATTGGAGCAGGAATGTGACGATGTTTTTGATCAGCCGTCAAAATCCTGATAAGCCGTCATCGTCGTCAGTCTTAGACAGCAAGAGCCAAAAGTGAAGAGGAGTTGACGACATCCGTGATAAGTAGTGATAAGTCGTCAGACTCCTGCTAAGCTATCACGGATATCGTCGTCTATTCCGAGGAAAAGCTGTAACCTTGATTTTGTTTCCATAATTAGGGTAAACTATTTAAAGCTTTGTTTTAGGGTTTTCTAGGGGGTTGGCACTTGAGTTTTAAGAGACGTATTTTGATATTTTCTCTCTCTAGTTTCTTGGCTTGAAAAAACAAATACTTGGGAGAGATTATTATCAGTATTTGGGGATTTTTCCTTTGTGATCTAATCTGCGATTCACTAGTTATCATTCATCTCTGTAAGTTTATCTTTCAAAGCATGAATTCATCTAGTTGCTTCAATTTTTACGTCATGAGTGGCTAAATTCTTTTAACCTGAATAATGGGATCTAGGGTTAGGTCTTGATAAGGTGCTACGTATTCAAGATTCAAAAGGTGGTAGGATTTCTTGATAATTCTGAAGTTTTAATTAACGTTTGTTGGTTGCAAACAGTAGACACACCTTCTTTGATTTTCTTGAGAAAGAAATCAAATATAGTAGGAAGTGAATTATCAATAGGGACTCGGAAATACTTCGTTTAATAAGATGCACTGTAACAAGGTTGGTTAACCTGAGGTAAAATCTGAGCAGTTAATAGAAATTCCCTAAGTCCGAGAGGATTAGGGAATTAAACGCTTAAGTAGGTCGAGAGACATTTAAGCATAACATCGATAAAGATAGCTTGTTATCCTACCCACTGTGAGAATCTTGAACCACTTTTAGCATCTGTCATGTACCGAGAGCCCTAGTGAACATAATTTTGGTTATTTCATAAACTCTTGATTTACAAACACTGAAACTAAAGTGACCAACAATTATTTGCTGATCATCAAAAAATCCCATTTTATCCTTTCGTATCATTTGTTTGAATTTAACATGTAGCTTTAGTTTCAAACTAGTTTAATCGCAACTCACATTGTTCCCTGTGGATTTGACCCCGACTCCAAAGTTGGGTAAATATATTGACGACGACCACCTTGCATCAAATTGAGGTGTAAGTTGAGAGTTATCAAAACTCTTTAGACCCCACATTCATAAAACACTTGTGGGGCATTCATTCAACACTTTAACGGATTAAACACTCTCTCTGAATTCTCTCAAACAAGTCAAGCTAGGGTTTCACCAATTTGGTCATCTAAGGGCTCAAGGGTTGATTTCTCTCTGTAAATATTTGTGATTTAGGCATGTTACTCTTCTCTCGTTGTGATACAAGATCAACAAAGGAGACACAAAACAAACACCAAAACAGTCCACAAGTTAGAAAAACTGAGGACCCCTTTGGTGACCACCCTCGAATTCACTACAACAACAATGAAAACACAATAACAACAAGATATTAAGGTGTTCAACACCTCTAAAATCAGCGAGCCAACAAACTAGATTAACAACACAAGCACAAGAACAAGAAGAACACAAAGTCTCAGTTTTGGAACACCAAACCCGAGAGTGAAAAACAACAACAATGAGATAGATAGATAGATAGGTAACTTGACATACAAATGTACAAACGCTATGAACCTAAGTGTATATTAAATACAAAGACCCAAGAATTCATACAAGTAACACCAAGCTCTATGGTGACCTCAAGGGAACGGGATTCCCAAGCAACCAACATTTCAAAATTAGCACCAACACAAGTGATATCCATACTTGTTTACAAGGAATCTACCTTGCAAGACTCTCTCTCTCTAGAGCTCTCAAAATATTATCCAAAGTTATGACAAAATGACCTAACATGTTCTATTTATAGCCCAGGTTTCAACTTAATACAAAATTACTAGAATGCCCTTAATGAGCCAAGACAAAAGGAAGTCCTTGGAGTGTGCATATTGGATGGATTTGGAGTGTGCATATTGGATGGCTTTGGAGTGTTGGGACTTGTTCTCTACACTTCAAAGATTGTTCCATTGGTTGGGAAGCCACCCGAGCTCGAGTCTTTACGTATTGGTCCATAATCATGATCGTACTTGTATCACATTGCTAATTTTGCAAAGGCATGTAATTTAAAGTATTGTTCATAAGATTATTGTTTGGTTTTGAAAACAAAGGTTAGGGGTTTTGAATATTATGAATTGAATAATGTTTCTTATGATTTATACATATGATTTTCGTGCTTTTAATATGGTTTTGAACTTGTGGGTGCATGGGTGTGGTGAATGAACTAAAAAATTGTGATTTTCCCAAACTTGTGACTTTGAAGTGGTTATAACCCCAACCCCATAATGTGATATTCGTTTTAGTTATGAGAACTGTGGGAATTTATAAAATTGAACTAGTCTTGAACTATTGCATGATATAAAGAAGTATTTGAAATACAATGGTATGATTTAATGAACAAAGTAAATCGGTGTTTCCCATTGTGTATTAATGAGCAAAAGGAGTTGTTCTCCCCAAATTAATGCAAACTGTTTTGACATGATGTGTTACCTTACAAATTTAGTTGGTATGACGATACCAACACTGTATGCCTTAATGTGGAATGTGTTTAAATGAATGAAAATGTGTGACAATTATTTTAATTAGGCTTTAATAAGGGTTGTGTAGCTGAGTCGTGAAAGTGGAGGTTTAAGCGGCCAATACTGGTAATAGCATTTGCCGATGCGGGATTCAAAGTGACCAGGGAGGTTAGAGTCCTCCTTATTATTATTTTATGATTAGGGAGGTTCGAGTCCCCCGTAAATCATTATATGATCTGGTGCTTAAGTCATCTTGGTATATATTAGAGGGTTTGAGTCCCTCATGTGGATATATATGAGATTATTCTCCGACTTGTACGGCTACACGCACTGGGGCCCGACTAGGGGTGAGTGTTGGGGCCTATAGAGCTCGTGGGTACTATTATATATATGACGGTTGAGCTACACAATCCAGGCTAAGGTTTTAAATGCATGTTAAGCCTTGTTCCTTATCCCGTCATGTGATGTATATATATGTATATGTTTATGTATTTGATTATTTGCGCTGTCTTTGAATGATTTAAAACTATTGATCATATCATTATGTTATCCTTATCCCCGAGTTACATGCTAGCGTTCATCCCGCTAACCATTTTCAGACGTTGTATCCCCACGCGATGTAGAAACTGGTCATACTTCTACTCCCCCTACTCAGTGACTTGGATTTGAGATCAGCTAGCGAGTTAGATTGAAGTGGTGATCTCTCATAATTCGGAATACCCCATTTCATGTTTACGGTTTTCTCTACGTTTTGACTACTTCTTTAGATTTAGTTTTTGGCTATGATCCGGGGCATGCACCGGCTGGATATTCTTTGGTTTTGATTAGAGGCTTTGTCAGACTACTGTTGGCATGAACGGTGTCTATATTGGTATCAGTGTTGGTATTGGTATTGGCATTGATATCGATATCGGTTGATTTTGGTTGTAAACTTATTTTAATATCTTTAAATTAATATTCTCTTATCTTTTTATATGCTCGAAATTCAATCTACTTTGGGGTGTGGTGTGTTTGGTTAGTTACATGAGGTGATCTCCAATCCACGTGGGACTTCTGATACCCATCACGACCAGATCCTAATTAGGGTCGTGACACATACATGTTGAGTGTTATAATTCATCTTCAATTATCATGACATATGCCTGATTTAAAGAAAGAGTAACTCCCTTTAACAAGATCTGTCTCCTAGCCTGATCATATGTCATTTAAGCCACTTAGAAAAGTAATTAACCTCATTTGAGTCATGTGCTCTACATAGTCTTCTGACTGGGACATGAATAAGCAGGTGTTAGGACAACAACATCATATTCACTCCACAATGTTTTCAATTTAGTGAAATAGTGAGCAATAGAATCAGTACCTTGTGAAAGAGTAGTTATTTCCCTGTGCATCTGATAGATACATATGCGAGTAACCTTACCAATTTTATCCTTCAAGTCAGTTCAAACAGAAAATGCATTCGTAGCATATACAATTTTCCTGAGGAGTTCTTTACTCACCGTGTTCATCAACCAGGAAAACACGATTGGATTACAAGTTTTTCATTACTCATGCAATTCATCTCGATATAAATCCTTGGTGCAAGCTCCAGAAACAAAATCAAATTTTCTCTTTCATAACAATGCGATCTTCATCGATCTACTTTAAATCTCATAGTTTTATGAACCTGTGAGTTTGATATGAATTAATAATACACTTGAGGTGTCTGGTGGATTGATATATAGTGGATCACTGTAATCAATTTTTGAAGGCATTACTGATGACTTTTGATCAATAGAAACTCAACTGAAAAACAGAGTAGAAGAAGAAGATAGAAATGTAGTTAACAACAGATACCTAAACTCTATCGATAAAACTTATCTAGACATCCTTAATCGAAGACTCTGATACCATGTGAAAATTGAGCATCTTCAGCTCAAACTCCATTGAAGAGCATGCAGAGAAAAAGAGAAGGAAGAATTTTATTGAATGGTCATTATTACAAAGCTACACAATAATTTTCTCATACCAGCTTATATAGCTGAGGAAGAGAGGCTAAGAAAATATCTTCTAACTAACTCCAATTGACAGATAAGCAACAACTAATTTACAACTCACTACAACTAACCGTTCAACTAAGTCGATTAACCAATATTGAGCTAATAGACTAGAGTTATAATAACCAATGGAACAATGACTGAAATTGTGTCTGTGATAGTGAAGTGTATCACCACAATGAGCACCAATTCAATGCATTTTAACAAAAAAGGAAAGAAGTCTAAATTGGGAATGACTTCTATGTGCGGATCATTCATATAATTAACCTTCAAAAATTATTTAGTCATAACCTGATTTGCATGTTTGTTTCTCTAGAGTTGATGATCAAATACACTTAAGCTATCACTTTTTCGCTAACTCCATACATCATTATTCATTATTTTGTTTACCTATCTAAAGTATCACTCCTTTTATATTAAAATACGACTCGATGCTGAATTGACCTACACAATCTATTTTCGGATGAGGGCAATAGTTGGTCAACTCAAAATTGGTGTGTATATTAATATTTAAAAACTACAAAATAATCAAGATATGAAATAGGTTAAAAATTAATAATTTAATTGTGTTTTTTACCATTCCAACTATTCTCTAGAGTCTAGCAAAATCTTGTTCATATGTGCTTGTCAACAAAAGTTCACTTTAGGTGACTAAATATTTGTTACTCCACTTTTTAATTTTTAGAATGTACAATAATACTTTTTCAATTTATAAAATTACTGATAATTTTTTATTTTTTTTATCTTTGATATTAAAAATTTTATTAAGCTCCGTGCCAAGCAAAAAGTGTACCAAGTAGTTGGAGTACAACTTCGAAATCTCAACATTGCGATAGCAATAAACAACATAGAAGGAAAGAAAGAAAGAAAGAAAGAAAGAAAGAAAAGATATGGAAGGAGAAGTAGTAGAACTGTACGAACTTGACTATTCCGATTTGTTGCAACTGTGTTCAGATAAATGTATTGAAGCAAATGATTCATCAATTACCAAAAGTGTAATGGAAAATCTAGGGCCAGAAGGACCTGGACTTCTCGCCATCACCGGCGTTCCAGAAGCTTCTAATCTCCGACGAAATCTTCTTCCGTTAGCCCGAAAACTCGCTCTCCTCAATAATGATCGTCGCAAGCGCCTTCTTAAGGTAATTATTTCTTTGCTATTGTATTTGCTTTGCATACTTGTTTTTTTTTTATATGTTTTACTTGAGCTGAGTGAGGGTCTTTCGGAAATAGTCTCTCTATCTTCACAAAGTAGGGGTAAGGTTACGTACACAACACTTGTGAGATTACCCTGGGTTGGGTATGTTATATTGTAGTTGTTATTTGAATGAAATGTGCTTAAATATGGTGGGATGGCACACTATCTCAAATCAGTTGGCATTGGCTATATGTTTCATTACTGATAAACTACTTCGAATGCTTTTACCCCACGTTGATTTTGCATATTTATCTATATGTCCCAAATTGTTTTGCCATGATTCATCAAAATAATGAATTACCATTGATATCGGCACATCTCAGATTGCCAAATGCTATGGAGTTCCTCTATTCAATCCTTTTTGTTCTTCGTGTTGTTGGATTTCTCGTAAATACACATCGTTCTCTTTGTTTCCTGGGCCACTAGTGAGTTGCAGACAGAGTTCGTAAAGGTCAAATTCTTGATTGAGTTGCAAAAATTTCTGAATAGGTATTGTACATCTAAATCGAATTCTTTCTAGATAAAAAATATCTTTCTAGGTTCTCTGGAACAATTAGGAGATTCTCTAGAAGAAATACGGGGTTCTACATCACCCACATTTTCCAGTACGCTACCTTGTCACGACTTAAATCCAATCACTAGCCCTGCCTTCGGCATCCCCCTCCTTGTAGTTAAGATAACGACTTCGGGCATGATCAACTCCCCTAAAGTGACAGGCGATGTGTATAAGGCCCAAGAAAGAATTTACCACAATATGGCTGATCGATGATTACTAGCGATTCCGGCTTCATGCAAGTGAGTTGCAACCTGCAATCCAAATTGATGACGGGTTTGGGGATTAGCTCACCCTCGCGGGATCGCAACCCTGGTTCTTGCATCTTAGCTAATTCAACTATTTCGTTGATCCAAGGATGAATTTCCCTCAGCCCTTAATCTTCAACCTAGATGGCCTAAAGCCTTTAGTCAACAAGTATGAATTTTTACCTTGGCGCATTAGTGGTTGAGAGTGAAGTAATGGTAATTATTTGAGATGCTCTTTCTATAAAACTTTTCAAATGTGACTGATGCATCGTAAATAAATTTTTTGTGCAATATGCAAAGTACTAATTTACTTTCGAAAAGAACAAGGATGGTAGCTAGGTCGCATAATTGGATCTATTGCTTAATATTCTTTTATGCCATTGAGCAACAGGAACACAATCTGGGAAGTGATGTTTCATTGAAGAACCCAAACAGAAATGTCTCCTCTTTTTCGATGCAATTGAAATATGAGCAGTGCTTTGAAAGAAGTGATTGTCAGGTTGATGACGTAGAATTTGATAATCAAAATGATGAAGTGGTTGATCGGGATGAGTTTAATAAATTAGGATGCACGTTTAAGGAGTTAGGATACTGCATGATGGACTTGGGGCTTCGTCTTGCACAAATATGTGATAAGGCCATTGGGGGCCAAGAGCTGCAACTAAGCTTACTAGAGTCTGGCACAGCTAAAGGGCGTCTGATCCATTACCATTCTGCTGTTGACAATGATATTGTTAGAGAAGCTGCTAAAAGAAATGGACAGTCTAAAGCAAGAAATGGGAAAGGTAATAAGAATGAGCGATTGACTCTGAAGCCGCAAGGAATTGAGTCGTCAAACAACCAGTCAAATGACTATGGTCTGTGGCAGCAGTGGCACTATGATTATGGTATTTTCACTCTCTTAACAGTTCCTATGTTTCTGTTGTCTTCTCACCAAGAAGCAGCAGCATCTGCAAATAATGATTTACCTGTTTCTTCTGAGCATGAATTCCCTTCACCCAGTGGGCACACATATCTTCATATATTTGATCCCAAAAAGAATCAGGTCTTTATGGTAAAAGCACCTTCAGAGAGTCTCATTCTGCAGGTTGGAGAAGCAGCTGATATATTATCTAAGGGGAAGCTACGAGCGACACTTCATTGTGTTTGTAGACCACCAAAGGAAGAAAACTTGAGCCGGGAAACGTATGTTGTCTTCTTGCAGCCAGCATGGAGCAAACAGTTCTCTCTTTTTGATTACCCACTTGAGCTTTTAGCTTTAAGTGGTCAGCAGTGGGGGGCATGTAATAAGGGTACTGAGCAGTCTAGGCAGGTCCCCGAGGAATTAAGTCATGAGATTCAAAAGATTGTTCCACCACTTTTGTCGAGGCTGAAAGATGGGATGACATTTGCAGAATTTTCTCGTGAAACTACAAAACAGTACTATGGTGGTAAAGGTTTACAGTCCAACAGATAGGTGAGTAGTAATCATTTGCTTTCTCTTTTACAGTCTTTCTATCTAACTTCCTTGCGTACGAACAGATAATTCAGTAAGTAAAACGTATTTCTAATTTTTATCTTGGGTTCACACTTCTATATTTATGGATATCCTTATATGCCCAGAGGTGCCATCCGGCTGGACAGTTTTAAGCTGTGGTTATAAAATGCCAATTTCCCTTTCTCGGAGAAAATGCAAAGTGAAGAAGTGATGTGCATTTACTGTTAGGAATTCATTTCCCATTGAGGTATACATCTGATGAAGAAAATGAGACATGTCCTGTTAGATGTGATTTTGGTAAAATAAAAATAATTTTTTTTCGTAAGAGTACAGCTTTACTAGGTAATTGAAATGCTTGTTATGGCTCACTTTCTATGGAAACGAAGAACTTTGTGTTTGGAACTTTTACGAAGCCCTGTTTTGTGTAAACTGTCAATAGCTCAATCTGCCGAAAGAAGCTAGTCACTGCAACTGTGCACCATGCTTGAGAATGACAGCTGAAAGAACAAAATCTTGTGAACTGTACTTGGGATACCTTTGCTGCCCTAAACTTTGATTTTGAGGATCTACCTTAAAATTATATGTTCTAGTCAATAGATTTTCTTTTTGTGTTACTTGCAGATTGCCTGAAGGTACGCGTGAATGCAGTTAATGAGCTTGGGCATCCACATATTCTACTGGTATGAAGGTATGATAGCCAAGGCTCTCTTGACTTTGTACTTGTACCAGGACTGGCTCATTTCCCTGTTATCTTCATCTTGTCTAAAATAACGTAACATGATTGATTAAGGAAGAAGATCAAATAAGTAAAACATTTCAGTGTTATCGTTTCCAAAAGAAATGTTGGAATATCCAGAAGTACAATGAGTAAATTTCTTAAAGATGTGCTAATATGAAAGCAAGATACTTGAAATGGGAAGCCGCAGCTCTTTTCGAAAGGAGAATGTGGACGATCAGTACCTTGTTCAGATTCCTGATACTGCCCACCAAGTCAGCATTCAGCAATTGTCTCTTTCTCTTATTACTTTCTTAGCATGCTTTTCCGATTTTCTTATTCATTACTTGACCTTGTATTTGTTTTCTTACATTGTTGAAAATTGTTTTTGTAAATTGTAATTGGTGAAAGAAAATTGGACCTTTTGAGGCCGTTGATCCATTTTTTTTTTTCAGTTGGCACCTTTACATCTTTAAATTTCTCGACTTATCACCTCAATATATTCTTGTGTCACTGCTAATGTTTTTTTACTTGATCCCTTTTGATGTACTTTTTGTTTTAAATAACTTTATCTATACAAATGCGATTTGTTCCATATATGTGCTATATATATATATATATATATGGTTATTGATTCATAGTTTATCCATCCACTTTGTTAGCCAAATTCCTTTTACACATCCCAGTTACACGGGTAAACCTTTTACACACCAAATGTTTGCCTGGGTGTCTCTTGCACATCGTTTTTGCTATGTAATGTTGCTCGGACTCTTCAAAAACGTCAGTGGATGCGTGTCGGATTCGCCAAAAGTAGTGTATTTTTGGAGAATCCGACACGGGTGCAGCATCTCTGTAACTTTTTACATCCTCTGGATATGATATTTCTTTGGCACTCACATGTTCCGAAGATGGGAGAGAATGGATGAGAGAATTTTGTACAAAATTTAAAACTCTCATCCAAAAGATGCGTGTTGTACACACAAAAGATGAGTGTTTTAAATTTTGTACAAAATTCTCTCATCCATTCTCTCCCATCTTCGGGACATGTGAGTGTTGGGCAGTCAAGAAATATCATATCCAGAGGATGTAAAAAGTAACAGAGATGAGGATGCTGCAACGGACGTATGGTCATACTAGGAGAGGTAGGATTAGAAATGAAGATATTAGGGACGAGGTGGGAGTGGCCTTGATGGAGGAAAATATGCGGCAAGCAAGGTTGAGATGGTTCGGGCATGTGAAGAGGAGATGCATGGATGTTCCAATGCGAAGGTGTGAGAGGTTGGCTATGGATGGTTTCAGGAGAGGTAGAGGTTGGCTTGGGGATCCATTGTAATTCAGGAGAGCAACCTAGCAGAAGAAGTTCAAATTTGGCTTTGAATTACCAAACCAAAATAGACTAAATAGTTTTAACACACTGAATTCAGCATATCCAGTTCAATGGTGATGGCTTTTTCAGGAACTTACAGTTAGTTCGAGATCAGAAGAGTTACAGTTATCCGGATTAAAAGTTTATACTTGAAACAACTACCATTTGAAAATATAACTAGCTAATCTCAGAGGTGGATGTAGCCTTCTTTCTTCAGGTACATTTTAACTCGTAAATATATATGTAAAAATTTTAAATTTACTTATAAAAATATCAATAAATATAAGAGCTGAACACAAAGGTTCTAATATTACGATGAATTCAATACTGAAAATCTTAAAGTTGAACCCACTAAAATTCTAAATCCTGGATATGCCTTTGACTAATCAAATCAAAATATAACCAACTAATCTATTTTTTCTTCATTCTGGACTTGGTCCAGCTTTCTTGATGTATTAACTGGTTCCATCAAAAAGAACACTTCCACTAAAGATACAGGCAGCAAACACATCATTGAACAAAACACTAAAATCAGTTATCTACCAGTTAAAATCAGAGGAAAAAGAATGATAAATAACAACAGAAAAAAAAGAAGAGATAACAATAGAGTTAGATTTCGTTAGAAAAGAACCTAGAAGTTTTGTTGCAGAGTAGTGGCCATGGCAGACTGACAGTCATGGTGGTGGGGAAGAGGAAGAAGATGGGGCATATAGGGCATATTTGTATTTTTAAATTTAATGACACATGTCAATATCCTATCGGTGCGTGAGACACACAATTCTAATAACTAATCAAGCGGAAAGACTGTTTTATATTAGATACACTACATTTGATCCTCTGAGGTAAGAAGACAACTTATGGGATTATTGAATATGAGATTAGTATATTGGATCACATGATTATAATGTTATTATAAGGAGACGAGGAGATAGGAAGGATTAAGGGTAAGGTCAGTGTTATACTTTACTCTTCTCAGATACTTGGTATATTGTTGTTGTACACCAAGTTTGGTGTATAAAATGCTCCTTGTGAAAGATGGATGTGTGATAAAGATCAGAAGCGTAAAGTACGTATTAAGCTTTTTATATGCGTGCTAGGAATTAGGGCCGGAGCTACCCTTGTCCGAAGGGTGTCCTTCGTTCGAAAATTATATTGTATAGATAGACTAATTTTTGGTTATATAGATAATATCAGTGTTGAACCTCTTGACACAAGTTAAAGATTTAGTGTGTAGTGGTTACGGTGTTGCAAATTTTTCTAAGGCTGCCTAGCTAGTGACAATTATTATTTTTTAACATCTCTCGATGAAAATTCTGACTCAATCATTACTAGTAATATAAACGCATACAGCTTTACACGTAGTAGGGTTGTACTGCGGAGGTAGGTCTACATTCCATTTTATACTGTATATAGGTAAGAGTTTTATACCCGTATGTTGTGTTTAGTTGAGCAGACAAGTTGTATCCTGGCCTGAGTGCTGTCAATCAATCGACTAAAATGGAATTACAATCTTTTTCATGTTTTTGGATAAAAAGAAGAGTAGTTTATAATCATTACTGGTTGAATGCTTTTTTGCTTTATTGTGGACACATGCTGCCCATTTCATTAACATAAGGACTAAGATGAGGTAATGATTCCACTAGTTGATTGATGGGATTTGCATTGTAGTTTGTACCTATTGGAGAGCATAGTACTAGTAGGGGTGGTTTGGTTCGAAAATAAGTTATTTGAGATTATTAATTTTGGGATTACTTATTTCGAAATTAATTATTTCATCGTCAAGGAGGGATAAGAGAAATACTACAATTTCGGAATGAATTATCTCATGTATTTTATCCCAACCAAACATGAGATAAGCTTATCTTCTAAATTAATCCTGAGATTAGTTATTCTCATCACTCTTACCAAACGACCCCGTATAGTATTAGCACTCACTGAGTTTCAATTTATCCGACATATTTTATTTTTTAATCCATTTAAAAAATAATATTTTTCTTTTTTAATAATTTTTTAATTCACATGTCATCTTTAAGTCCCTAAAATTAAAAAAATATATATATATATTTGATATACTTTTTATTTAAGATGATAAAATTTAAATTTTATTTTATTTTTTAAACTTTCCGTCAAATCTAAATTCTTCTTTCAATTTGAAAGGAGCATTATATTTTGATGTACCTATTTTATAGGCTGTCTTTTTGACATCTAGATTGTTTTTATTTCAGAGTGAGCGGCTCTGTCTGTCTCATAATTGAGTCACATATTCCCACATTTTTATGGGTTTATTTCACTAGACAACATAGAATCTTAAAGGTTATTGAAGCCAAATTTTTTATATTCTTTCTTTGGATTATTCTATTTGATTTATTATTCATATAATCATGACTATGTTAGCTGCACCCTTAACTTGGAAATATGCATTTGATTTATTTATTTTTCAAAGTTAACTATGAATAGACTTGCCAAACGAATGAGTTGCACATTCAAAATTGAGCACAAAATGCTCTAGTAGGACGAAGTGACGAACGGAGTAATAATCGAAGTGTTCCAATATTTTTACTGATTGACGACAGATTGACTTACAGCTACAACCAACAAATTAGAGATTATGATGGAATGCTTGAAGCAAATAGAAGAACGTATTACTTTCTCCGTTTCAATTTTTTTTTTTTTTAATTCGTTTAAAAAAGAATGTCTCTTTTTCTTTTTGTCAATTCTTTAATTTCAATTTTGCATTTTGCACATGATAAATTTAAAATCACAAAATTAAAGACCACTTTGATACATTCTAGATACTTATCTTTAGTTTAAGATCATAATATTTAAATATTTTATTTACTATTTTTTTAAAAATTTCTTGTCAAGTCTAAATCAGTTAAACAAATTAAACAGGGAAAGCATTAAAGAGTGACTCAATTTTGTTGTCTAAAGGTGAATACTTCAGAAAACACTTGCTGACAAGTAGAACTTAAATGTCCGCAGGAGAATGATGACAATTGAGGTGAAACTTGGAATTTTTGGTTTTGGAATCCAAAGACAAATGAGAAAATGATTTGTTTTACTATTTGATCTTTGATCTGATCAGTTATCTTCCATTGGTTGTTCCAACAAGACCCATTTTTAATAGAAACCTAGCACAGGTTTATGGATAGAAATACAAACATCTGTCCACTTGTCAAATTATAAACGATCTGGATAGTTGATTTATTTAAATTTGGATTATATTCAAGTTTATGGATAGAAATACAAACATCTGTCCACTTGTCAAATTATAAACGATCTGGATAGTTGATTTATTTAAATTTGGATTATATTCAAGTTTCTGTGGAGACAAGATGCAGAGTAAGTAAGGTTGTGTACCTAGAACTTTGTGATTCGATATTTATTCAGATCCGACGCATAATGAGAACTTAATACACTTGTCCTTACTATATTCATAGAACCTACAAAATTCTTGTGGTCCGATCTTCCTTCGAACCTCACGTATAGCAAAAGCTTAGTCACACCAAATTGTTTTTATTATATACATAGAACCTACAACAAAAAAATTGGATAAAACATGATCCAAAATACAGAGACGGCGCCACTAAGAGATTTCTAAAGATGCAACTTTGGCTCCAAATTATTTAGTGTTAGATATAGAAGTGGCTGATTCTTTTTCATTTAAAAGCATAATTAACTACAGCTTTTAAATTTATTTCCTGAAATTCCCCTCAGTGTAGTTTGTTTGTTTATTTATTTATTTATTTATTCATTTTTTGTTGTTAATGATGCATCTTTAATCAACGTCATTTGAGGAGGCATTTTATTCAAATGGTTGTGTACACTATGGTGCCACTTGGGTTGGGTGTTTCAAAAAGCTCCCTCTACTACTACATTTCCAACCGCTCTCCATAAAAGAACGTTTGATTTATGCCTATATAAAAATGTCACGGGGACTAGCTTTGAAAAGTATAATTTTGATTCAAATCTTATACTTTTCCGTTCACATTTCTTTGTCACTATTTTCTTAATTCATTTTTTATTTTTATTTGTTATTTTTTGATAAATCAAGAAAAAGATCCCCAAAAAAAAAAGAAGTTTCATATTTTACCTTTAACATTAATTACTTATTCTCCAAATTATTTTTTAATATCTATTACTAAAATCAATTAATAGGGTAATACGGTAAACTCACCTATACCAATTATTATTTTTTTAATAGTTTTGTCAAGTCAAAATATGACAAGTAAATCTAAATGAAGAAAATATCTTTGTTGGAGAATTTATTGAATACTCCCTTCTTTTCATTTTAGTTGGTCTCTATTGACTTGACACAACCATTAAAAAAAAATTGATTGAAGATGTATTTTACTAAAATAACCTTATTTTTTATGTTTTGAAATTCTAAATTTGACTACAACTATTTTACGTAGTCATTTGATAGTAAGGATCATTTGGTATGTGGACTAAATTATTCTAGGATTATGGTCATGGAATTATAATAATTCCTAGACTAATTTAGACCCTATGGGAGGTGGTATAAAATAAGCTCATGTTGAATGGGATAAGATGTGATATGCCAAGTAGGGGTGTGCATCGGTCGGTTCGATTTTGTGTTTTATCGATTTGTAAACATGCTAAACCGGTAACCGAGCCAATAAAATATTCGTTATCGATTCTCAATTAATCGATTTTTGATCTTTATCAATTCGGTTTTCGATTTTATCGATAAGAAAATACTTCCTTAATTTTTCTTTACTTTCTCTTATTTTTATTTGTTTTACACTATCTTCATGTAGAAAGTGTACACAAATTATAAGAATTAAGTCAATAACTATAAAATAAAAAAAGACAACAAGGTGTGTATTAAAATCTAAAGCCACTATTATATAAGTACAGATAAAAACATAATAATTTTAATATAATCTTATCGGATTATCGGTTTAATCATTAACTAAAACCTTAAAACTGAAAATCGGACTGATAGCCCAATAAAATTGTTTACAAAATTGTTAACCTAATAACCCGATATCGATAAATCAGTAACATTTTTATTGATTTGATTTATCGATTGAACCGATTTTTGCATATCCGGGATGCCAAGACTAAGTTTGATATTAGATCTATACCATATTTGGTTGATGGTATAAATTAGTTTCAGGATAAATAAATTTATATCATCAACCAAACATAATTGGTATAAATTTAATACCAAACTTAATCATAAGTTGTTCCACCTGCGTACCAAACAATCAAAGGTAAGTTATAAGGAAAAGAAACAATATAACTCTCTTAAATTGTAAAAATTAATAAGTAAATTAAAACATCTATATATAGCATAAGGCAAAATATAATGAAATGCAAGATGTATATAAATATAATAATCGTGTGAACCTACTAATTTCAGATTCTGTATCCATATAATTTCTGAACCATATCAAATTCTTGAATTTCGAACTCACACCGTTTTGGAGTACCAAAAACAACAGCAAAATGTAAACAATCCCTAGGAGAAAATGAAAGAGGACACTGGACAGTACTTGTTTTTCAGACAAAGCGAATAAAGTTCTCTTCTTTAAATCTACATAGATGGTAATAGTAATGGTCCCTAGCTCCAAGGAATAAAGACGTCCACACAATGCTTTTTTAAAAAAAATTCAAAAACTAAAAGAAAAAAGAAATGACAATTTCGATTCACCAAAGCTTTTGCTATGCGTGAAATCCGAGAAAAAAAATTAAATTATAAGGATCTATTGTACGCATCTTATGCCTAACATTTCTTTTGAAAGCTTTTCTACGGCTTGAACCCTTGACCTTCCGATCATATGACAATAACTTTACCGGTTACTCCAGAACTCCCCTAAAAATTTCAAAAGCTCATTAATTTCTTTTCTTTTCTTTATTCAGTTTGTTGTAAGTACTAGTTTTCGGTTCTAGTGATATTTTAGATGATAAAAGCAAAAGAAATAAAAAGAAAAGAAAAAGGTAAAAACGAAATAAGAGAGAAAGATGGGCTGAAAAGACAAAAAAAAAAAAAAAGATGATGCGTCTCTTATAGCACGCCTAAATTACTAGTAGTACAAAATTCACACAGCTTTCTTCAGGAATTTTTTTTTGTATTGATCCAAAAAAAAAAAAACATGCAACAGTTTCTTGACGTTGAGAATACTTGAGACAAATAACTAAACAAGAGACACAACATAAGAATAATTCTGCAAAAATAAAAATAAAATAAACAGTGGTTTCAAAACAATCTTCTGAGGTTTGTCATTTTGTATATAGTAGTTATATGCCCGACAATTCCTCTTTGAGGTATATATGGTATCAAAAATTGGAATATAAAATAAGATGAACATACGGTAACAAATGGTCCATTTTTCCCAAACTTCATTCAATGGTATATGAGTTATCAGTGTCGTTTTAGGGACAACTGCATGCAGATTTTGAGCTTTCACAACAATTTGTCCATACTTAGATTGGCCAATTTCTAATTTAGAGTCTATGCATTTAAAATATGGGGGATATTATACACGTTGGCTAGTTAAGTTTGTCCAAAGTCCAAAGATACTCTTAACATGACGTGATTGTCCGTTTTAGGTTAGGTATGCATAATTTTTCTCAAAAGAGTTTTACACCTTATATGTACCTTCTCAATTTTTCCAACTAGCAGATGCAGAATTAATTTTGTTCGCACACCCAATAATCTCTGCCCTTGAACTAAATTTTTTGTTCCCATCGACCATCCCCATAATCACAAGATCTCCCCTTTGGAACAACTAAGTTTCACGTGGTGCGGCCTATCATCCAGGCTCCACGAGTCAATTTTCAAGATTCACTGTGTGTCATCCGCATGGCTGAGCATTTATGGTCACCAAAGTCCGGAACTAGTTTCTTCTTGCGCACATACCCCTCCAAGCTATTTTTTGGCAAGGTGAAAGTAGTAAATCAAGCCTCATGCAACCATCTTCATTCTCGTACCCCGAACCATTAGCTCTAATAGCGATTGTTTGGCTAAGTCAGTTCAAGATTATTCTCAACATGACGTAATATTATCTGTTTTTTCATTAAATTCGCTTGATTTTCCTCAAAAGGCTCTCCATTACCATTAAGAATATCTCTACAACTTACATATAACTTCCCAATATAATCTTTTTAAATATCAATATAAGACTTTAAGTTTTGTTTTGCATGTTTGAATAGAAGGCAACAGATTCAGTTGAAACAGCTTTAGATTTCCGACTGCATCAGTGAATTGGACTTTGAAATACATAGACGTATTTGAATTTTTTTAAAGAAGTACTATATGTTTGTACTAAATTTGCACTTGCTGACATATTTAAGCATAGATAGGCCTTTTGTTTAAATTTTGAAGGTTATGGAGCTTTTGAGAAAAAAGTATAAGCATCTTAATGATTGAGTATTCGTTGAAGAGTTCATTTATTAGAAAAAGAAAAATAAGAAGGAAAAGTTTTAGTTGAGAATTTTCACCTTTAACAAGTGTTCTTTCAAATTCCATAGGTGCAAAATGAAAGGTCTCTCGTAAAAAAGGCATAAAATTAGAAAAAAAATTGTCAAAGGCTACAAAACCATTTCTCCTTCATTTCCTCAAGTTTATATTTCGATGTTTGATAATTAAGTAATAATATATTCTCTCAAAAACTGTATGTGCAGTCTACAATCAGGTTGAAATATCACTGATAAAACTTGCTTACTCTCACTAGATCAAAAGTAATTTTCTTAATCTTTAAATAACTTGTTTCAACGACAAATTTTGATCAACCAAAACAAAAACTTAAAAATATTTTTCTTCCGTACCAAAAACACCCGTAAGGTGTTTCTAATGGATTAAAATGGGCTAACAGTCTTGTGTTGCGGAAAGTAGAAAGAATACTTCCTGCCTTTTCCTTTTTGCTCTTTCACATTGTAGTGTCATGTGAAAGTGGAAGTACAAAGCTTTGGGTTCGAATTTCGAAATCATGGCGCTGTCATCCAAAAGCTAATGATATATTGCAAAATTAAGGTAGCAATAATTTAGATTACAAAAAAAAATTATATTATTATTATTATTATTATTATTATTAGCCGCCTACATATGAAAATATAATATAACATAAATCGTAAGAACTATTCAGAGAAAATATCTCCCACAAGACTCTTCAAATAACACATTGTGAATGTTATTGTGTTATGGATCTTCAATTTATAGAAGTCTAAATTTTTCATCCAAGACAAAGGATCCGGTTCCTCTCCATTTTCCTTCTCTTCAATTTCCCCAAGTTCTTGGTTGGATTGAAGACACATGTCATAGTTTAAAATTAATGATTGAGATTTAATTAGTTAAATCAAAGTAATAGTCAAATATAAAAGAAACTTATATTTTCCTTTCAAAAAAAGTAATAACAATTATGATAGTATTTTTACTTTCCTTTTAAGAAAAATAAAATTCAAATTTAATAAGAAAATCCGAGAAAAAACACTAATAAAAGCTTAGGCGAATCGATTCTTTAGACTTCACAACTCGGCTTAGGCTGATTTTTGGTACGAAGTAAAATGTTTTTCTTTTGAAAAATAAGTTCGTTCTTACATTTTAATTATTTAGTAGGTAAGCAAGTAAAAGGAAGTTATTTTAAAAAATTATACATATAATTTAACAAAATACTAAGATGATAGGATATTGTGGGAATTGGGGGCGGAGATAGCAGGGAGGGATGATGAACAGGTGGAGATTGGGGTCGTTGTTTGATTGGAGAAATAATAAACTTGAAATGTCACTTATAAAATTTGTTGTTCCTACTTTTAATAAAAAAACTTCTTCTTTTTTTCTCATTTTTGAAAAACTTGTTTTCTTACAAAAATATCTTTTTTTTCAAAATATATTGGCCCCCCCAAACATATTTTCGTCCATAGCAAAACTATATATGATAAAATTTAAAATGTAAAACATATGTTTATACTACTCGCATGCACTTCTCTAAAAGATTAAGTAATCAACAATATTAACTGACTTAAAATTTTAAAATTTCCTCATATTTTCTTCTAGGTAAGGATATAATTTCAATTTTTTTTGGTATAAATAATTACTTTGAGCTCTACTTTAGGAGGGTTTTTGACAATTGCACCAGCCCTATCTCATAAAGGGAAAAAATTGTAATTAACTATTTTTCAAACTCTTGTAATTAAAAAATAGCTAATGTTCTCGAGTTTCATTTGTAAGTTGTGAATTCAAGATAATGTCTATGTTTTCAAAGAGGAATTAGAATAGAAGATTAGTAGATAATTGTTAGGAGTACATTTCTTGTTGTTCTAATTAGTAATCGTAGGACTTGTAGTTTCTTGTTTTTCGATTCCTGTGACTGTCTATTTTGATGCTATTATTTGTTGTTTGTGTCACTATTTGTTGTCTCTTGTCTTTTTCTAGTTTGTTTTGCCATGAATCAGAAGTTTATTGAATCAGTCTTTCTACCATATATAATAAGGTAGAAGTAAAATTTATGTTCTGATTATGTTGCTGTGGTCTATCATTTCAAAGATGGGACCAAACCAAATAATCAATAGATGGTATCTCTACCGTATAAACCGTATTAGTGGTAGAGCAGTGGTTGTAGGGCCTAATGAAAGCTGATTAGCAGCTTTCTTTTATGTACTGCATTTATCTTTCTTTTAGTGGGAGGGAGGATTGCACTTTAGCTTTTACCCACCACAGTGTGCCTGGGATCAACCAAAATATTTGGTGTAATTATCGTTCTAAAGAAAAAGATGGATCCTTGACTGACAATAAGTCAAACAGTCCTACTTGACCTTGGTCCAGTTGTCCTCATTTTCAACAATTTTATCCCTCCAGATGGGGTCGTTTGGTGTGGGTATTAAAACAAATAATTTCGGGATAGAAAAATAATTTCAAGATAAATTTTTTGATGCTTTGTTTGGTTGCAAAGTGTGGGATAACTTATTCCGGGATTAACAAATAGTATCAGAAAAAATTATCTCACCCTTTGGTTGGTATAAATAATCCCAACATTATTTAATTTGGGATAACGCCATAAATGACAAAATCAACCTCCAATTGTCACTTTTATATAAATATATTTATATGTAAGTTTTCATAAAAATTAAAATTTGTAATCTTAAAAATAATATATATAATACTCCATTCATTTCTTTTTATTTGCTCTATTTGGGTTGTGCTTATATTTCTAATTTATGCTCCTTTAATCTTTCAAGAATAATTTGAACAAAATCTTCTTATCATGTTATTGTTCAATAAATATAATCATTATTGATTTGGAAAGAGGTATAAAATTTAATTAGGGGTACATTAGTAAAATTAATTTTAATATTAACTTACATATAGATTCCTATTGTAGTTTAGTCACATCTGTCGAATCCCAATGTGAAAAGACTTTTTTATCTGAATAGGAAACATTGCTTTGCTAATTAGATTACTAAGATTTCTCTTTGATCTCTTCTCAAGGCAAATATCTTGCTGATAAAGAAGTCGGGGCTCTGGATTGGACGACTGTACTTGAAGGTAAGATGATGTTATATTAAGTTGAATTGTCTACACTATATATCCTAGTCATTTTAGATGGATTGCTTGGTAGTGACTCTCTACTCCTCAACTAAGAGGTTGTAATGTATGGAGTCTTGATTTCCCTGCTACTTACAAAGTCAGGGTAGTAAATTAGTTATGTGTTAATCAACATACACTATTTTTTTACTATGCCCTAATGCATAAGAGAATCTTGGAATCATACGGATCAATATATGAAAATATGTCCTTAAATCAACTCTTGAAAAGACGAAGGCTAGACTTTAAATCAAAAGAGACTTAAACATTGAAATTAAGTGAATCTTTATTTGATTTGGATATGAATCTCAAGTTTTTCTTCAATAAAAATAGATTTTTCTTTGACTTCTAATTCTCTTTCTTAATTTCTTTTAAAAATGATTTCAATCAACAAAAGAATTATTTTAGGTAGAAGTACCCTTTTGTGTAAAATAATTATTTCTGCATGGATATAAGATTTTGCGTTTTATTTTTAAGTTCAAAACATGTTGATGTTATAGAATAATAACTCTTCATCATCTACATATGAATATTTATTTTAGGTTCTCACTTTGTATTCCGTGGACAAAGAAGTGTCCTGTTATTTATTACAACAATATAGATGAGATTTCAGAGAAGCTCTGTGCTGCTGCAATTTCAACATCGATGGACGCTGCCGCAGCTGCTACTCCTTCAGAAAGAAGTAAACTATAGTTTTTTTTTCTTTTTTCCTCGTTATACTATCACCAATTACTAGCTGTTTTTTTGTTGAAACTTCTGTGATTTTATTTTAATATCTTAACGTTGAAGAAGCTGAAACTACATTTAGTAAAGTGAATTTATAAAAACATGTTTTTTTTATAATATTGTTATTTTGAATTGTTTATAAAATTTTATCGTTAAAACTTTATTTTCTTTTCAATGATCGATAAGTCATTTGTTCCTGTTGAATATAATTTTGGATATCTTTTGCTTTAGCTCATGAATTATAACAACATTGGTACATTAAATTGCCATCTAATAAAATAATTTTTCAATGAAAAAGGAAGAACCTTAATGCAGCCAAGATGTTTGGTTATGTCCAAAGCAATTGAATAGTTCTTTTGGATGAAAATGATGGAAAATATGTGGCATGATTAGTATATATCTATACAAGTTCTTTTCTTTATTTCTAAATCCTTTTATTTTATTTTTGTTCTTTTAAATGTACTTAGGGAGTATTGTCTTCAAACATATAGGTAAAATTGTCTAAAAGTCTGTTATTGCAAAGTTTTTGATAAAGTTAATTTAAATAAGTGTTTTTCTTAAAAATATTATCAGTCTTGTTTCTCTCGCTTTGATTTTTGATAAAATTGTTCTTTACATCTAAGTCTCAATTTAAGAGTCGCACTAGTTCTCACAAGTCAAGTTAAAAATTCTTTTCAAAATTAATGAATTAAGTTCAGCCTAAATCTTGACATTAATTAATTTCATGTCCTTGTCAATAGGTATAAAATGTCTCCCCCTGTTCGTGAAAAGCGTCCAAAGAGGAAGAGAGATCGGAGTGTACCGCTTCAGGTTATGGATTGTACCCCTTTGCAGCTTTGGTTGTGGTAGAACGAAATGGATACATTCGATTATGACGAGATACATAAGTATTTGGGTTTTTTGACGAGTATTATGACAATAAAGCCTAATAGGGAGGTGATTGATGCGATACTAACCTTCTGGGACCCAAAGAAAAATGTGTTTCGTTTTTCGAATTTTGAGTTGACTCCTACGGTAGAGGAGATAACGGCCTATGTTGGATATGGGGATATACATCGGAAGAAACTTATAGCCCCAAAACTTATTTCGATAAACAAATTCTGCAAACTCATGAACATAAGGAATTCAAAAGAAGAATCGATGAAAAAACGTTGGGTTTCCTTGCAGTCTTTGTACGATAGATACGGAAGGCAAGAGGGGTTCCAAAAGTACGGTAAGCAGTTCTGTAATAAGGGAAATTTTGAGGCCTGGAAGGTTCACAGACGATTTGCATTCATGGTAACCTTTTTAGGCACTATGTTTTTCCCAAGAAGAGAACAAAAAATTAACATTCATTTAGCAGGAGTGGTAAAGATACTGATTAAGAAAGATTACACTATGGTACCAATGATCCTGGAAGATATCTACTGTGCTTTAACTGTTTGTCAGAAAGAAAAGAGTTTTTTTGAGGGGTGTAATAACTTGTTGTGGATTGTGGAGCATCTCTACCGACGTCCTACAATACCAAGATTTAATTTTGAAAGATTCAATCGCATCAAAGATTACGAAGAGAGGTTAGAGAAATATAAATGCCCAGAAGGAGTTAGGGATTAGGATAAGCTTTTTCATTCTCTGACAACAGACAAAATCACTTGGTTCCCTTGGAGGCAAGCCATACATAGTTCTGTCATTCGGCCGTTCTTATTATTAATGGGTATTAGGGGGTTCAACCGTATATTCCATTGAGAGTTTTACGTCAGCTAGGAAGACGTCAAATAATTCCCATTACGGAAAATATGACCGAGTTTGTATTTGAGGTCAGACCAGAGATTCCTCTTCCAGAAGAATTAGCCCAGCAGATTTGGGAGGGTTGCCATATTATGGAGATTGAAACGATGGTCATAGAGCGTGAGAAAGTAGAAGTGCACCCAAATTACCGTAAATGGTTTGAAGAACAGACGAGTCCGCCAGTCAGACCAGAAAGATCGGTTAGGGGACCTATAGATCAGGAAACTGCAATCAGGATAGGAATTGAGAGAGCCATGCGAGAACATCATGAGGCCAACCAAGCGTTGAGAGCAGAATTAGAACATGCCAGGGCAAAAATAGACGAACAACAAAGGGAATTTGCTGAAGAAAAAGCTAAATCAACAGATATTGAGGTTGCACTTTGGAGACAAATCAAACTGGCTACCACTAGAGGGTCACACGTTGCAGAACTTGTCGCATCTCACCGACAGCAACTGCAAGAAGTTGAAAAGAACATGCAAGAAGAAATTGATCGAGAGATATCTCAGTGGATCCGTGAAAGAGAAATATTGCGAGAAAAGTTGGAGGTTGCTTCTGTTTGTGAACAACGTGCAAGAGAGATGGTTGATTTTCGAGAGCGACAGGCCCAGGAATGGGATCAGGCCTTCAGTTTCCTTCGAGGGAAGGTCCGCCGTGTAGCACAGAATACTGCCAGAATGGGTTTGGATTATCAGCAGTTGAATTGTGAGGACTTTTTGGCACAAGTACCAGCTTTCGCACAGCGTCTCACTACCTCATTGGAGGACATATACTTGAGTTTGGGAGGACATATTAAGCCAAAGTCTCCTTGAATGGATAGTTGTTTTCTTTATTATAGTTTTTCATTTTCAATTTTAAAACTTCTTGTTTAGATGTTATGTCTTTTAGTTTTATTTGTCAGATGTCAGTTGGTAGGTCTTATCTTAGGATTTGGGTCAGTTATGTTGTCGTATTTATATTAGGGAATGTAATGAAGATGACTATTTATTTCTATATACATTACATATGTTTTACTTTACTTACTTTATTTATTTTCTTTAGTAAAAATAATAATAAAAAAAGACAAAACAATCATTTTGATAAATTCCTCCCGAACTACGCAAGATCTGATTCATGTCCTGACATGATACGTAGGCAACCCTCCAAAGGGTTTGATCATAACTTTTGAAAAAATATGCCTAGAAAAGCCGGGATGAAACACAAAGCTTCCATGATAGGTTGAAAAATGCATATAGAAGCATGACATATAACGTGGCATTATGATGTGTTAAATATATAACACTCACCCATTTGCTTCTTGGTCACAGAAAGATAAAGTAATTGGTGGTTGATTTGTGGTTTAAACTGGCATCACATCCATATAACACCAGATACAAGGGTAAAAGAAAAATGACCCGCAGAGAAGGTATAGGGTCTGACAGTGAAGAAGAGCAGAATTAGTTGATTTCGCAGGAAGTAGCATCAATGGAAGAAATAAAGTCATTGAAACAACATATGGAAGAGATGTACCAAGCTTGGTTGAATGGACAAACCCCGCCTTCTTCAATCCCTAAACTTTTGACTTTAAATGATCCGAATTCTAACCCAGCTCAAACTAGTGATCCATTTTACCCACCAGGATTTGGCCCATTTGCTAATATGTCTGGTGTTGCTGATACTTATACTATGCACCCACCAAATCCGTCTATCACAAATAACCCGTTTTTTACTTCTGTAGCACCAGCTACCGTGGTTACTCAACCGACAGTACCGAAGAATATGGGGAAACCAAGTCATGATATGTTGTATCCTCCTGAAATAACTTTTAAATCTCAAAATCCATATCATCATGTTCATCAATGCGATACTCCTATCGTGATTGAGAAGATTGCCAAGAATGAGGAACATGAGGAGATGGCTAGAAAAGTTAGAAGCTTGGAGCAGAGTATGAGAAATATGCAAGGATTAGGTGGACCAAAAAGTGTTTCATACAAAGATTTGTGTATGTTTCCTGATGTCCATTTGCCGATAGGGTTCAAAATGCGAAAGTTTGAAAAATATGAAGAACACGATGATCCTGTAGCTCATTTAAAATTTTTTACAATCAATTAAAGGGAGCAGGAGGAAAAGAAGAATTATTGATGGCTTACTTTGGAGAAAGCCTTACAGGTATAGCTTCTAAATGGTTCATTGATCAAGACATTTCCCGTTGGCACATATGGGATGACATGACTCGGGATTTCGTTCAACAATTTCAATATAGCATTGAGATAGTGCCAGATCGCACTACGCTTGCCAATATGAGAAAAAAGATGACCAAAAGTTTTCGAGAATATGCCGTCAGATGGAGAGAACAAGCTTCAAGAGTCAGACCATCGATAAAAGAATCTGAAATAATTGATATTTTTCTGCAAACACAAGAGCTTGATTATTTCCACCATTTGCTCTCTACTATCGGAAGCACATTCGCCGAAGTTATCAAAGTTGGAGAGATGGTAGAAAATGGAATCAAGTCAGGAAAGATTATCAGTCAGGCCACTTTGAAAGCAACAACATAGGCAATTCAAAGTGGTACAGGAAGTTTCAGGGGAAAGAAAAGAAAAGAGGATGTAGCAACTGTCGTGCCAAGTCCACGACAAAATTGGAGTAGTGGGCGTAAACCGTACGCACAAAATCCATTATGTTTTGTTCCTTCACCTCAATATCCTATTTACAATGCACAACCATATGCTCGGGCTCCTTCTTACCCGCAGTGGCGTGCACCATCCATCCAAAATTATCTACCGGTCTCGCAAGTTCAAAGAGGCCCTCCCAGGTCTAATTTCCGGCCTAGAGCAGACTTCAAAAGGGATAATATGGTAAAAGATAATTTCACTCCTATTAGAATATCTTACAACATTTTATTTCATAGGTTGAGAAAAATAAATGTTCTAAACCCAATTGAGAGGAGGATCCCGAATCCTCCTCCGAAGAACTTGGACTATTCTAGAAGATGTGAATACTGTTCTGATTCCCCAGGGCACGACACAGAGAAATGTTGGTATCTGAAAAGAGTCATTCAAGATTTGATTAATACCCAACAGATCATGGTGGAAAGTTCAGACGCTCTAAATGTTAATCAAAATCCGCTGTCAGATCATAATGAAACAAACATGCTCGAAGTGATACTCAATGGTGAAGAAGCTACGATTTTCTTTAAGCCGATCATTAAAATTAAAACTAATTTGGAAAAATCAGCAAATGCTATGAATTTGGCAAAAAAAAAGCCTGTAAAAGCGGAGGTGGTGATAACAAAACCCGAATCATCGAATGTTCTCTTGGTGGTGGGGAAAGAGATTTCAGAAATTATTGGATTAAGTCAAATAAAACCGAAACTCATTATTCCCGAAAGATCCAATAAGCCTCTTTTAACCATAAAAGGAGCTCCCATAGCTTCTATTGTTATTAAACCAGTGTCACAGCTACCTATGGTTGATACTAAGACAGTTACTTGGAATTATGATCGCGTTGTGGTGATGCAAAAAGGGAAAGAAGTGACTGAATATATAGATAAAGTAGGGGGATTAACTCGATCTGGAAGATGTTATGCTCCATTAGAGTTAAGAAAGAATAAACAAGGCAGTGAAAAATGAATGACAGTCAAGAAGCCTGTCACTGATGAAGAAGCTGAAGAATTCTTAAAGAAAATAAAATTGCCAGAACATTCTGTTGTAGAACAGTTGAAGAAGACACCAACACAGATTTCTTTGTTGTCTTTATTGATACATTCAGAGGAACACCGCAAGGCTATAATGAAGATTCTTAATGAAGCATGTGTTCCCAGTGAGATTAGAGTAAATCATCTGGAAAAAGTTATTGGAAGGATCCTTGAAGCAAATAAAATTACTTTCTCAGACGATGAATTGCTTATAGAAGGTACTGAGCATAACAAAGGTCTGTACATTTTTGTGAAATATGAACATTCCATCGTCACTCGAGTGTTAATTTATGGAGGATCAGGCGCTAATATTTGTCCTATGTCAACTTTTCAAAAGTTGAATGTTAATGTGGAAATGATCTGACCTAATAATGTATGCGTCAAAGGTTTTGACGGATCAAAAACTGATGCCATTGGTGAAATAGAATTCATATTGACAATTGGACCTGTGAAGTTTGTTATGGATTTCCAAGTGTTGAACATTGAAACTTCATATAATATGTTGGGAAGACCATGGATTCATAGGGCTAAAGCAGTCGCATCAACCTTGCATCAAATGGTCAAATTTAAACACGACAGGCAAGAAATAATTGTTCATGGTGAAGGAGATTTATCCATGTATAAAGACTACTTCGTTTCCTCCATTGAAAAAGATGTTGCAGATAATGTGTTAATTCATCAAGCTTCTGAGGTAGTGGTTGTTGAGCATATCCTCGAGGAAAATCTCATCGCAAGACCACAATTGTCCTCTACATCTGTTATAGTAGTGAATGAAATATTGAAGCATGGTTTTGAACCAGGAAAAGGTCTAGGGATGTTTTTGCAAGGCATAGTTCATCCTGTAAACCTCTTTGAGTACTTTGGTACTTTTGTTTTGGGATACGAGCCTACTGCTGAAGATATAAAAAAGGTTAAAAAGCGTAAGAAAGAGTCATGGTCACTTACCAAGCCAATACCGCCACTTCACGAGTCTTTCATCAAATTCAGTATTGTTGGATCCTCCAAGTTACCTGTTGCAGAATTAATGAATGATGATGATACAAAGTTGATTGGCCTTTTTTAGAATATGTTGATTGAAGCTGATATGATTGAAATTGGGGAAGGTACCAACAATGCAGATGTGCAGTTTGTTGGCCCTGATGTCCAGCTTAACAATTGGGAGGCCACTCATTTCTCTATTGCGAAGGAGTCTTGGTAGTTTGTTTATTTTCTTTCAATCTTAGTAGCTTGTTTTTCTTTCTATACTTTGAATAATTTTAGGATTGTAATTCAGACCTTTACCTTGGTATTTTAGGTTAAAACTCTTTTTATCTTTGTTTTTAATAAAGTGTAGTCTCCTTTCGTTTTATTTTAAGTCTGATTTTTATTTATGTATCTTCTATCATACAGTTCTTTCTATGCCAATTCTAATGATATGACATGTATGAAGAATTGTCAACCAGATTTAAAAACCCAATCTAATTTTGGAATAATGAATAAAGAAGTTGAATACGATGAAGGAGAAGTATTTAAGGATATAAGAAAAGATTTCAAACAGTTTGAGAATAAGACAAATCCTAATTTGGAGGAAACTGAGGTGATCAATTTAGGAGTTCATGAAAATATTAGGGAGACTAAGATACGTGTACATGCTCAACCACAACAAAAGAAAGCTATAATTGAAGCTTTGCATGAGTATAAAGTCATCTTTGTGTGGTCTTATGATGATATGCCCGGTTTGATCACTGATTTGGTAGTTCACAAGTTGCCAATTGATCCTGCTTTTTCTCCCGTCAAGCAAAAACTAAGAAAGCTCAAAACTGACATGAGTGTAAAAATTAAAGAGAAAATCACGAAGCAACTTGAGGTTAAAGTCATTCGAGTGGCCCAGTATCCTACTTGGTTGGCAAATATTGTCCCTGTTCCGAAAAAGGACGACAAAGTTCGGATGTGTTTTGATTATCGTGATCTAAATAAGGCGAGTTCGAAAGATAATTTTCCACTTTCCAATATCCATATTTTGTTGGACAATTATGTCAAACATGATCTTTCGTCTTTTATGGATTGTTATACGGGGTATCACCAGATCACTATGGATCTAGAAGATGCAGAAAATACATCATTTATTACGCCATGGAGGACATATTGTTATCGAGTCATGCCTTTTGGACTAAAAAATGCTGGGGCAACTTACATGAGGGCAATAACCACAATGTTTCATGACATGATGCATAAAGTGATTGAAGTTTATGTGAACAACGTGATCATTAAGTCGAGAGAGCAATCTGATTATGTCAAAGATTTGAGAAAATTCTTTGAAAGGCTTCGGAGGTATGATCTCAAACTTAACCCAGCAAAATATGTATTTGGAGTTCCATTAGGAAAACTCTTGGGTTTTATAGTCACTCGACGTGGCATTGAGTTAGATCCTTAAAAAATAAAAGCTATTCAAGATCTGCCTCCACCAAAAAATAAAACGGAGGTGATAAGCTTACTTGGAAGGTGGAATTATATCAGTAGATTCATTGCTCAACTTACGGCAACCTGTGAGCTAATATTCAAATTGTTAAAGAAGAATGCTAAAGTTGAATGGAATGATGAATGTCAAGAGGCATTTGACAGAATTAAGAGATAGTTGTCGAATCCACCTATTTTGGTTCCTCCAGAGCAGGGCAGACCTTTGGTATTGTACATGTTTGTGTTAGACAATTCTTTTGGCTGTGTATTAGGTCAACATGATGTTATAGGTAGAAAATAACAAGTCATCTACTACCTCAGCAAAATTTTTACCACCTATGAGGCTAAGTATACTCTTCTTGAGAAGACGTGCTGCGCCTTAACTTGGGTAGCCCAAAAGCTGAAACATTACTTGTCATCTTATACTACTTACCTCATCTCTCGTATGGATCCTTTAAAGCACATTTTTTAGAAGCCTATGCATACAGGCAGACTCACGAAATGGCAGATGCTGCTCACAGAGTTTGATATTGTTTATGTGACACGAAATGCAATGAGAGCTCAAACTTTAGCGGATCATTTGGCTGAAAATCCTATAGATGAGGAGTATGAGCCATTGAAGACTTATTTTCCAGATGAAGAGGTATTATATGTTGATGAGTTTATTTCTGAAAATTGTCATTCAGGCTGGAAGTTGTTCTTTGATGGAGCTGCTAATGTAAAAAGAGTGGGGATATGAACAGTTCTTATTTCTGAATCAGGACAATATTATCCTATAACAGCCCAACTTTGATTCTATTGTACCAATAATATGGCAAAATACGAAGCTTGCATTCTGGGATTGACATTAGCCATTGACATGGGGGTCCAAGAACTGTTGTATTAGGAGATTCAGATTTATTAGTCCACCAAATCCAAGGAGATTGGGAGACTCGTGATTCGAAACTCCTACCATATAGAGGTTGTTTGCAAGATCTTTGTCAATGATTTGTATTAGTGAAGTTCAAACACATTTCCAGAGCTCATAATGAGATTGCTGATGCTTTGGCGACCTTATCTTCGATACTTCAACATCCCGACAAAACTTATATTGACCCTTTGTATTTACAGATTCATGATCAACATGCATATTGCAATGTGGTTGAAGAAGAACTTGACGGGAATCCGTGGTTCTATGATATCAAAGAATATATTCAGACTAGGAAATATCTTGTACATTCTGATGGTAATCAAAAGAGAACCATTCGACGTTTGTCTAGTAGATTTTTCTTAAGTGGAGAAATCTTGTATAAGAGGACTCCTGATTTGGGACTTCTGAGGTGTGTAGATGCTAAAGAAGCTTCAAAAATCATGACTGAAGTACATTCTGGGATTTGTGGACCACACATGAGTGGATATGTTTTGGCAAAGTAAATACTTCGAGCAGGTTATTATTGGCTCACCATGGAGAGAGATTCCATTAATTTTGTTCGTAAATATCATGAATGCCAGGTACATGGAGACTTGATACATTCTCCTCCATCTGAGTTGCATACAATGACTGCTCTATGGCCTTTTATGGCTTGGGGAATGGACGTAATTGGACCAATTGAACCAAAGGCCTCGAATGGACATAGGTTCATCTTAGTAGCCATTGATTATTTCACAAAGTGGATGGAAGGAATGACTTTTAAGTCAATGACCAAGAAAGCGGTGCTTGATTTTATTCACTCCAACATTATTTGTCGGTTTGGCATTCCGAAGATAATTGTCACCGATAATGCTGCAAATCTCAACAGTCATTTGATGCAAGAAGTGTGCCAACAATTTAAGATTATGCATCGAAATTCTACTCCTTATCGCCCAAAGGAAAATGGGGTTGTAGAAGCTGCCAACAAGAACTTAAAGAAAATACTTCGCAAGATGGTGCAGGGTTTCCGACAATGGCATGAAAAGATACCTTTTGCTTTGTTGGGTTATCATACTATAGTTCGGACTTCAATTGGTGAAACTCCTTACTTGTTAGTGTATAGAACTGAAGCAGTTATACCTGCAGAGATTGTGATTCCATCTCTTCGAGTAATTGTGGAAGCTAAAATTGATGATGACCAATGGGTCAAGATTCGTTTGGAGCAATTAAGCTTGATTGAAGAAAAAATATTGGCATCAGTATGTCATGGACAACTATAACAGAAGAGAATGTCACGAGCATATAACAAAACGGTGCATCACAGACATTTTGAAGTTGGTCAGTTAGTACTAAGACGCATCCTTCCTCTTCAGATTGAAGCTAAAGGAAAATTTTCTCCTAATTGGCATTGGCCATTCATGGTGAAGAAAGTGTTACCTAATGGCAGGTTATATCTGACTGATGTAGAAGGCAAAATAGAGGGAATACCGGTCAATGCTGATGCAGTTAAAAGATATTATGTATGATATTCATGTACAATTATGTTATGTATGTTTTGTACTTACATTTTTTAAAGATTGAAATGATGAAGGCATTTTGTTCTACTATCCGAATAATATATCAACCTTTGCTTACCCCTTTGATCTTTTATTTTTCTTCGTACCCCTCTTTTGGAATCAAATTAAAGTCAGAAAGATTGAAAAAAAAAACGGTTGAAAAAAATAAAATTAAAAAAAAAATTAAAAAAAATTAAAAAAAGAAAAAAAGAGAAGAAATCAATCAAAAATTCAAAATCAAGCAAAAGAATGGTATCTCCTGAACTACGTTTGACCTGATTCTTGCTATGATAATATACGTAGATAGCCTTACTCCGGGGTTCAGTCCAACTAAAAGAAAATTCAAATAATCCAGAATAAAAGAAAACTGGGGAAAAAGTTTATTTTCTTAAGAGAATCGATTCCAAAAGTTGAATGTTTTACCCAATGTTGTGTAAATTTTGAGCCTCATGCCGACCTTTCTTTCTAACCCTATCCAAAAGTCAAGTTACAACCAAAGAAAGACCTTCAGATAAATTTTTAAGAATGTCAAGGCTAAACATGTTATGGGTGCATAATATTTCATATTTTGGGTGTTTATTTAAAAAAAATGAAAAAATAAAAATGAGAGTGTCTTATTGGTGAAAACCCTTTCGGGAACCATAAGACGACTGCGAGTTGAGACAGAAATGAAAAGGAGATAGGCTCGTTGGCAAAAACCCATTGAGGTGCCACTAGCCGAAGAAAGGTTGTTATCAAGAAGGAATAAGTTCAAGATTGGCTTAATTTCAAGCTCAATAAGTGGACAAAAGTTGTAATGATTGGTGTGGGTAGATCTGGTTGTTTGATTCAAAATGCATGTCATAATCACCGGAATCGATTTCCACATTCAGATAAGTTTTCTCTTTGTTTTAAAAAAAAGAGATGCCTATTGTCTTTTTCTTTTTGTTTTATTTTAATTTTTGATTTTTTGTATCCTTGTCATCAAACGGAATTTTTTTTTGTTGTATTTTGAGTCAAATTCACGTCAGGTCGAGTGAGAAAGGACTCCAAACTCGCTACCAACTCCTTTAAGGGTACAAAACCAGACAAAGGATCGATGCACAGAGACAACGTTTCAAAGTAAAAGTAAGGTACTCAAGATGATTGTGATTTGACCATTTTAAACTCGTGAAGATCTAAGGGATGTATTGGAAGCTAAACTCAGAAGCATCATACAACAAAAATATGATTTGAGTTGAGGATCTCAATAGTCAGAATTCTAAGTCAGAAGTATGACACTTCAATGAATATTATCGTGGATTGGAAAAGAGTTGAGCATGACAAGTGCGAGAGCGGCCACTTCAAAAGCTGAATGCCACAAACCAACCACCACATGTTTTAAAACTCACAATTTTTCTTTATTTGGAACAGAGATGAAGTAATTGTTTTCAGATAAAGGATGCGATTTCACACTTCTCAATGTTAGAAGCATGGTTACAGCATCCAATACTGGATCTCGGTCATGGTAAACTTTATTCTTTGCGAGATATATTGAGATTCAGTGACACATAAATTTTTCCAGTACAAACTGGGGAAAATTTTTTATGTGTGTTGTATGGAATTTATTTTTTTCTCAGGACCCTTCTGAAGAATGAAAATTTATTTTTTGCTTAGGCCCTTCCTGAAGAATGGAAATTTATTTTTTGCTCAGGACCCTCCTGAAGAATGGGAATTTATTTTATATCCAGGACCCTCTTGAAGAATGGGATGTTATTTTTCTGTTTCACTATTTGCTTTGAGTTCAGGAGCCCTCCTGAAGAACAGGGTGAAGAAGTTGTAAGTCCAGGAACCCGCCTGAAGAATAGGGTGAATTTTCAAGTTCAAGTCATGAAGATTTGAATCAAGATTCTAGAGATCGCAATTTCCATTTCATTTTTTATTTTTCTTAGTCATTTGAATGTAAAAGTCAGAAGTCGTTAACCGGAAACTCGATGGAATATCATTCGACTTTTAACTCTTTCTCTCTCAATTTTACCTTTGAACTACTCGTGACCTGATTTCCTTATAACCCGGGATAGGTAGGATGTCCAAAACAAGGACTCGGTCACATTTTTCCTTTTATTTTAATTTTAATTTTATTTTATTCTTGGTTTTCAAATAATCGCAGGATTAAAAATCATATCTTGTCTACTTCTTTATATGAAAACTCTTCGAGATTTCACACAAAGAGGGGCAAAAATATAGACGCGTGATTTTTGATCCTCCCTAAATTTTAATTTGTTTATCGATATTAAATATTTTATATTTATATGTTTAATCATATGTTATTTCGACTTTTATTTTTATAAATTTTTAGTTAAAAAATAAATAATTAAATAAAGTTAACTTTGAGATATTTTATTTTTATTTTTATTCTAATTTTAAAAAAAATAATAATAATAATACTTTCCTTTTGTAAATTTTAATAAATAAAGTAGTAGTTTTAATATTATTTTATTATATTTATTTTAACTATTTATAAATTTTATTGTATTTTTATTAAATATAAAATTAATTATTTATTATTATATTTATTATTATTATTATTTTTATTTATTATCACTATTATCATATTTTAAGAAAATAAATAAATAATAAATTTTAAATTTTAAATTTTAAATCTCCCACCCTTATCTCCAATTAACTGTTCCCCCCTTAAATCCTTTATTTAAGGATTCTTATACGTACTTTGACAAGAGACATTCACTATCAGTCTTTGACAGTAAAAAGAAAAATTAGAGAAAACAGAGAAAACATCAAACATTGAAAAAACAAACTAGGGTGGATAAATTAAAAAAAAAGAGGAAAAAGAGTCAGGATTCGGGTTTCAAAATTTCACTTGAGGATTCCGGTGACGACTTCGTGTTTCTGTTCAACTTTTTAACACAGGTTTCATTTTTAATCTTATGTAATTTTTTGCATAAACTTTATTGCAAATAAAAAATATGAATAAAGTTGTTTAAATAATTTTATATATTGTTCATATTGTGTTGTTAGGTGAATGTATATGTTATTATGTGTTATATATTGAATCATTGAGTGTTTATGCATAATGTATTAAGTTAAATAGGGAACAAAGAAAACAACAGAGAAAAGAAAAAATGGGTATGTTACTATTTCACACAGAGTCACCTGCATATTCACATTCACTGAAAAAGAGCAAGAATCTTGTAGAAAAGAAATTGAGAGGGAATAGAAAAACATAGAGAGTAAAAATGAGAAAGATTGACGCGGGTCACTGTCTCGGCGGTTAATCAATCGTCGATTCCGACCCAAAGTGTCTCTCCAACCAGTCGCGAACTAAATATCATCAGTAACAACCACAAAGATTGCCGCTAGCCGTGTCTCCATCTATCCGACAACATTAGCCAACACTGGTCGAAAAATCCAAACCGTTGTCGTTCCTTATCCCTTTTCCCGTCGCTCCCTTCTCTGGCCAATCCTTCACGGATTTGCGTCACCAGAGCTATTCCCTTTTTCCTTTTTCTTTTTTCGGCCACCCCCTCCCTTGTTTGAAACAGATCTGGCCAAGAAGGCCATTCTCCGGTCGATCCTATCCCAAAACTGAAACCACCACCACTGGCGAAGCTGTTGCGCCGCCTTTCCTCCTCCCCACCAGCCTAAAACACCCACTCCGGCGCCGTACGCCTCTTCCCCTTCTCCGTCGCTGCTCCATCACCATCACCGTTAATCAGTCACTAAACCAGAAGCAGATTATTTGGAGATATACATACGTATTTTTTTATTTTTATTTTTCTTTAAAATATATGTATGAACGTATTTTTGGTGCATTTGTAGTAAACATTTGAAAAGATATAAATAGATTAATTTTAAAAAAGGCCACCAGTAGGAATATCTTTAATGTTTTATTTTTTTTTTAATTATTTTACAGGTTTTGAAATGTCTTTATTTAATATGTCGCTATTTATCTTTGATTATCATTGTTAGAATGAATTTTGATTGATTTTATTATTTTATTATTTTTATCATTAATAAAATTTAATAATTATTTATTAAATTAATTAATTAATTATTTTAATTAAATATTATTAATTTATTATCAAATTTAAATAGTATTTTGAACAAAAAATAAAGTATTACAATTTTACAAGATAAGTTAATGTTTTCTAACGCTAGATAAATTTTAAATACATTTTAATATTCGTCTCAATTAAGAATACGGGATACGTATCTTTTGAGACATTTTAAAATAACAAATGCAATAATGCACTTTGATAAATATTTTTTAAAGATTAATCTTTCATCGATTTAATATAAGAGTTTTAAATATTCTTGACATAGTAAAATGAGCAAATTAGGGCCTTCAGATATAATTTATAAAAATAGTTTAAGTTAGCATAAGTTGATAAAAGCGATCGTGCTAGAACCACGGGACTCGAGGGGTGCCTCACACCTTTCGCTTGATCAACAGAATTCCTTACCCGGTCATCTATTTTTGCAGACCAACAAAGAGTTATTTCCTTTTGATTAGGGATTCAATAAGGTGACTTGAAACACCATAACTCAATTCCAAGTGGTGAGTCTATAAATTAAATTAATCCCTATTCAATACCGTCATTTTAATTGGAAAAATCCTTCGACTCGATCCCTTCGAGCGAAAAAGGGGTGTGACACAAATATTGTCAAAAGCATAAATGTTGTTCATCTTTTGACATATGAATTTCTTTCGAACTGTAGAAATTTTTTATGGAAATCACTTCATGATTTATCACATTTTATTTTACTGATTCAATAAAAGTTCATTGTGGTTATGTCTAACAACCAAATAATTATTTTACTCTATCTAGCATAAGAGGTTTCATATCCCAAAATTATACACCCCCACTTAAAAAATAATGGCGTACTTTTCTTTTTAATTCGTTTAAAAAATAATGACTCATTTTATTTTTTTAGAAAACTTTAATTTTAACTTTTCACGTGGCATCTTTGAGATGACACAATTAAAGTAAATTTGACATAAATTTAATTTAATACCTCAAAATTCAAAAGTCTTCATTATTTTCTTAAAATTCATGCCAAGTCAAAGCAGATCATTCTTTTTTAAACAAAAAGAGTATTATTTTGCGAGTGAAATAGTTGTGTGAAGATAGCCCAATTTTAAATATATTTATAGCTATTTAATTTTTTTTTAAATAATCATTAATATTTTTTAATAAACACAATAAGAAATATAAGTAGAAATCACACTATATAATAAAATATAACTTCTTATATTTATAAAATCAAATAATATCTTACAACTTATTTAAGATTTTATAATTAACATTAAAATATCATATTCTCTAATGCTTATTTTTAACATCGGGTCAAACACAAGAAAATAAATAACTAATTATGTTTTTCTTTTGTTAATTTATTCAAAAATTATACAAGAAAATAGATTAAAATTATAAATATCTATTTATTAACATTTTATATAGAATCATACGAAGCAATAAAGGATACGAATCCATACATAAATTGATTTTAAATATATTTAAATTCGTTTTATGGGTGTTTAACAAACAAAAATAAGGACCTATTGGATGAATGTTTTAATGAATCATAGTGTTAAAGGATTGCCTTTATATCTTATCTTATATACGTTAAAAATAGGAGACCAATTTAATATAGTAAGTAAGAAATTTCTTTTTAAGTAATTTGTCTACCTGATGAGAAAATTTAATAACTCAAATAAAGAGAATCAAAAGAATTAAAAAAATTTAACATGATATATATTGTAGTTATTTAACATGAGCTAGTTACTATTACATTTTAAATAAATCGTTTAAAATAATTTTAATAGGTTCTTAGTAAATAATTGTGTTTTCACAAATTATATGTAGTGCAAATCTTTGTAATGATATGTATCATGTGAAGTTTTGAAATTACGTATTGTGTTTGATAGATAAAAACCTATTCAATATTTATGAGTATTTTTTATTATCTTACTATAATATAGCAATAGTTACTTTATGCAATTGAATGTGCCGCCAAAATTAATTTTACTTTTTTTTAATCTTTTATGGAACATATGTGAGTATTTGCACATACTCTTATAAACTATATCTCCCTTATTTCAATTTATAACATTTTGTTTAGACATTGAATTTAAGATATATGAAAAAACGTCGCAATATATATTTCAAATTATCTTTCAAATAAATAAACCTTAAATAGAAGAGTATACCTTTGTGGACTTTTGACAAATAAAAGAAATTCAACATAACTAAAATTCTGATAATGTTATAAAATACTAACCAAATAAAAAATGTCAATTCTTTTTTTTAGAACTGATTAAAAAGAAAAATATATTATTTGAATGGAGATATAGAATGTATTACAATATACATTCTGATATAATGCATTTATTTTTTTTACTACTGATTAAAATAGACTTATAGTTGAGGTGTGTGAAATTTATGTGAAAAATCACATCATAAATGACATTGAAAGAATTATAATGAAATGAGTATTACGTCTATATTTTTCATTTAAAATAGAGTTGTAGTGGGGTGTACATAAAAAATTATACTAAAATATTTTAAAAATTATGAAAAAACGGTTATACCCTTAGTTATATTTGCATGTTTTATCTTAAACATAAATTAACTATCAATAATTTTAGGCAAAAATAATATAAAAAATAATAATGAATATTACACTCAAAAGTAACTGGTTTATTTCGTGGATTTAGTTAAGAGGAGAGAAAGCTGATTTGGACACCACAATTAAAAAAATATTTAAATGGAAAAACTTCAAATATGATTTCTCTTTAAATTTAATATTATTCTATCATTTGATTTAAGTATATTATTTAGGTTTACATTTAATAAAAAGATTATCACATAAATTCTCATATATCATTATATAGTATGAACAAAACTAACTATTTAAATTATTTTTAAGGTTTAACAAATTATATTTTGAAATTATTTTAGATATCATGAAAAAGTTTAACTTGAAATTATTTTTGAATGTTGTGAACTGTGGATATATGAATGTCTTGTAAATGTTTTCTACTCTCTCAATTTCAAAAATAAAGACTTATTTTCCGTTTTAATTAGTTTTAAAAAGAAAAAAAATTGACAATACTTTAATTTTAACTTTTCACGTGTTATATGTAGAACCATAAGATAAAGAGCAGTTTGATACATTTAACATAATTAGTCATACGTTAATTTTCATAATGAAACAATCTATAGTGTTAAATCAATGACAAGATTATTCATATGTTAATTTTTTTAATAAAAAATATACTGTCTTAAATTATAGAATATGAGTAAATTAAATAAAATAGATTTATTTTTATTCATATGAATATCTCATATGTTAATTTTCATAATGAAACAATCTAAGTTTTTAAGACGGTAAATCCTAAGATAATCTATTAATTGCTGAAAATTACTCATGAAAATTGAATACCGAAAATAGATATTAAATGAGTTTATGTCATATAAATTGATAATATAAAGAAATGTTATATATTAAGGTTTATTTATCATTGTAGTGTATATTTTATGCTATACTTTTAAAATTACCTTTCAATATCTGAATTTTTTTAATTTGAAATTGAGTATTTCTCCCTTTCAATTTATTTATTTGATTTTGATTTGGCACGAAGTTTAAGAAAGTAAAAAATAATTTTCAATCTTATGTCTTAAATTTAGTAACACATAGAATGTGCCAAAATATATTTTAATCTTGTGGTGATATGTGAAAAGTTATAATTCAATAGTTAAAAAAAGAGGAGCAATTTTTTGAAACAAATTTAAACGAAAAGTAAGATAAATAAATTGAATGTGTGGACTATCATTTAAATATTTATAAATTTTATTATTATTTAATTTCAATAATTATTTTGTAGAGTAATTAAATATGCAAATAACAACTAATTCTATTTTTATGTGGATAATTCAATTCAAAAAATCAATTATTAATGAATAGTGACAAAAAAATATTTTTTAAAAAGAGTTGGGGGAAGATGTGGGTCCATGTGAGATATTAAATCAATTGAAATGTAATTGACGTTTAGGAAAAATAGCTTGGCTTTTTTATCATTAAAAGTTTATGGCCAAGCTTTGAAGCCTAAAACATAAGCAAGCAAGGTAGATTTTTTTTTTAAAATGACAATTATACCCTTGGTCGTCTTCCAACTCACTCTTCTATACAGTAGAAATATATATATATATATATATATATATATATATATATATATATTATTACTTTACTATTATATATAAGAGAGAATGTGAAATTTTGATAGTCTTCACATCAGATTTTTTTTGTCAATTTTATCCCTAACTTAAATTTTAATTACTCTATAAATTTTCATCTATTTTGGTAAATTTGAACAATTATATGAGTTCATTAAATGCAACAAAAGTGACGAGTCATGACAAAATGAGAGTGACACCATAAAAGCTATTTATACAATGAAATTCAAAATTATTCCAAAGGATGTAGAAATGTTTATTAATCTTACTTCAAATTTTTATTTTTCCTAATAAATTTATCATGAACAAGTAATTAAAGTATTTTGATATTCCCTTCTAATTTAGTACGTGCTTAATTATTAAATAAAAAATTATTTTTTATATATAGCTAAAAATATTTGAAAATTTAATTTTTAAATAAATATAATTTACCTCTCCAAATATTAATGATACTAAATAGTGAAAAATGAGAGTAATTTTTTTTTCACATTTTTTGAAGATGAATGTTTTTAACAAAAAAGTGAAATTATCAATATTTTATAGAATTTAGGACAAAATAAATAATTTAACATAAAATATTAAAACTTCATACACGTTTAATAAATATCAACATAATTTTTTTAATATGTATTTTTAGGAAAAAATTATAAAAGTTAAAAAAGAAATAGTTTCAATTTTCTTTGTATGGTTTAATATGAAGGAAAATAACTAAGTTAAATAAGGTGAAGGATATTTGTGTAAACAAACATCTATTCTTAAAAATAATGCAATGTATATTATTTTTAGTACCACAAACCAAACAAACACTAAAAAATAATACTAGCATAACTAATCCAAGACAACTAATTCCAGTATAACTTATCCTAGCATAACTAATACCGGCATAACTTATTTTCAAACCAAACGACCCTAAAGAGTTTCCAACTTATAAACATGAAATACTCTTTCAAGTCTTTAATTAAATAAAGATGATAAGTGGGTTCCACAATATTATTAAGTTAAAAAAGATAAAGTTGCTTAAACAATTGAGATAGTTATTCGACAATTGTTTTAGTTGTCCCAATAATTATCAAAGTTGTCCAACAACTCTGTACAGTTATCGAACAACTTTGATAGTTGTTGGAGTGAAAATGTTAAAAGAAAAAACTAATTTTTTTTTTTTGTCCCTTTTACCTAATTTTTAAAACTTGAAAGATTTTCACTTAATTGACAAACTTTTTTGTTCCTTTTAATTCAGAGTCCCTTATAAATATCCGTTTTTACACTGTTCATATAATTTATTTAATAAAATGATTTAAATTGGATACATAATGCAAGTAGGGTATAATTTCTTTTAAATTTATATGAACGGTTAAATTCCCTTTAACTTTTAGGTATAGCATTTTTTTCTGAAAAAAAAAAAATCTCTTATTAGAATTCTTAGCTCCATCATTGTCTATTATAGATTAGCTAGTTTGGCCAATTAATTTTGAGAAATTATTATTTTTTAATTTAAAAAGTACATATTTCATAGATTTAATGTATTTGGCTAACTTTCAGGAAAAATAAATGCTTTTGAATAGTAGTGGAAGCTAATTCCCCAATAGCACATTTGGAAACTTTAGCTAAGCATAAATTATTTGTAAAACCTCGTCCTTCCATATTGGGAGTTGACCTATTGGAAATGGATAATTCGATCCAAACCCAAAGAATATGATTGTGCTCCGAAATTAAGAATTTATTTCAAAGGGTTGTGCGGTGTTTAATGGGAAAGTTTGGTCACACCCGACACAGAGTTCATATTTAGATCCTAACTCATTAAATCGCACGTAAATTTGAGTTTGGTATAAGAAATTAGATACGTTTACCAAAATCACAATTTTAAGTCTAAATGCATGTCACGGTGAAGGCATGACATGACGTCCATCGCGTCCAAGTTGGACGGGGTGGAGGCCACGTATCACGATTTTAAGTCTAAATGTCCATCACAACGTGGGATGTGAGGTAACATCCATAGCGTTCGATTTAGGACGGGGTGAAAGCCGTGAATATTAATGCTTTTAAGTCTACGTGTCTTTGACAATGAGCGGCTCGACGTGATGTCCATCGCATCCAAGTTGGACGCATAGAGTTTGCAAATCATGATTTTAGGTCTAACTGTCTGTCATGATGAGGGGCGCGATGCGATTCAATCGTGCCCAAGTTAGACAGAATAGAGGTCGTGTAGTGACCAAATAAAATGGGGAATTTTGTTTTGATCAAGTATATGATGCGACCGGCGATGTGTCGCAAGACCTATTATGATGAGTTTCACCTCAATGGCGTACCGATGCACCCAAGCCTAGTCCGATTTCTAAGTCTTTAAATGTCACGATCCAAACTCCTATGAGTTGTGATGACACTTACCACAACTTGACCATGGTAGGTAAGCCTTGACTCAATAATTTGGAATATCAGCATAACAAAATAATGAATTAAATCAAAATAGGATGATAAAAATGATAATAATAACAATAACTCAAGGCATCCCTAAGGTACAACAAGAGAATCTAAACCGAACCGAATACACAATTCTAAGACTCAAATGTCATAAGTACAAAAGCAATTCTAAATACTGGAAGTTGAATAACTATAAATTGTCTGAAAAAAATAAGACAAAATTAAGATAGATGAATCCTAGAAGAACCATGAACCAAGGAGCTCACCACAACTTTGATATGCCTCTAAATGCATGATCACTATTCATGAGATCCACTCAAACAGATATCTGCTTTAAAAGGATGCAGGAAATCATGAGTGAGTAGATTTAGTTATACTCAACAGACATCATAGACCAATTAAGCTCATGCATAAAATTATATCAAATAACGAATACTAAAGTAACTCTGCAAACAGAAAAGTCCCATCATTCAATATCAAATAATATCATAAATATCTCAATCATAACCTCAGTTCAAAAGAAAATACAATGGTATGGAATTATATGCAATGAATAATGCCTACTGTATACACCCTCGAAGCATTTATCATTTTCAAAATGAGACCCATGGAAAAATCAAGAGGGCCATATATAAATAATCTTTCATCAATATATCAAGGATCCAAACTCAAATTGAAACTAAAATTAGTATCAATGATCTAGACTCAAATCGAAATTAAAATTACTTATTTCTTTCAAATTAATTCATTCATAAAATCAAATAGTTTACTATTTCATAAATCATGAGACTTATGAATATGCATGACTATGAAAACAAAGTGAAATCAGATGCAACATTTATAACCATAATATTAGAATCGTAATTGTTCCACAAATACCGTCTATGAGCTCAATATCAAATCAAGGGTCCAAGTCTCAGACCAACAAAGTAATATAAGCCTCCAGTCAAACATCACGAATAATAATTCAATCTATTTTGAACCCAAAATCAGCAATTTCCCAATTCCTAGAGTGTTTTACATAATAAGCTCTCACTCAAGCAAAGTCTAAAGAAAGTTAAGTCAAAACCTACTGATAACGCTCAAACTACACCTCTCTTACGAGAATGTAAGCGATCGTTGTCAATATATAACCCAACTAGGTTGGGGTCGAATCCCACAAGGAATATGGTATGAATTTGAGTTTTCTGCGGGTTAATCAATTGATAGTTATCAGTTTCCTGTGAATGGGTTTTTTTGAAAAGGTAACAAATAATTACTTCTGAATTCAGTGTTTGAAATCAATATGATAAGGAAAACTAGAGTTATGTTCACTATGGGTGTTGGGATTTGACAGACACTAGTAACGGTTCAAGATTCTTGTGGTAGGTAGGAATAATAGTCTGTCCTTGTCGAAGTTATGTCTAAATGTTTCTCAACCTATTTAGACATTTAACCACCTAATTCTCTCGAACAACAGGAATTTATATTTCATAACAGGATGTTATCTCAAGTTAATTAATCTTGTTACAACATTAATTATTAAATAAAAGTTTGATGCTTCCAAGTCCCTGTTGATAATTCACTTCTTACTAGGGTTGATTTATTATCTCAAGCAAATCACCAGTAAGCATGGCCTATTGTTTGCAACCAATAGTCAGAGTATAAAATAATGGAATTAACAAGAATTTTCTACCACCGTTAGAATCTTGAACACTTAGTTACGTTACAAACCTAAACCCATAGATCCCAGCACTCGGGTTAAGGGAATTTAGCTACTCATAATAAAATAATCAAGACGACAAGTTGAATTCATAGTTTGATATATGAACTTACAACAAGATGAATAGCAACAAGTGTTTCTCAGATTTGATTCACAGTAGAAAATCCTAAAACAATTGTAATAATCTCTCCAAAAATAATTGTAAAGTTCAAGTCAGAAAACTAGAGAGAAGAGATTCTCCAAACGTCAGTTCCCCACCATATCATTAGAAAATCCTAACATATGCTTTAAATACTTCAGCCTAATTATGAAAACAAAATCATAGATCACAGTATTTTCTCGGATAGGAGACGACGTGTGTGACGGCTTATCAGGAGTCTGACGACTTATCAGGAATGTCGTGTGCTCCTCTTCACTTTTGACAATCTCTGCCTTAGGTTAACGATGAGACATGACGGCTTATCAGACATGTGATGACTTATCAAAATTTTCGGCACTTCTTTACTTCAAATCCCATTCCCTGCCTAAGCCTAACGACGAGCCTGATGGCTTATCATACATCTGACGGCCTATCACAGATGTCGTCACGAATTCCAGCTGAAGCTCATTCTCTGTCTAAGCCTAATGACAACTCTGATAGCTTATCACAAGGCTGACGACTTATCAGATAAGCCGTCAGCTATACTTCCCTCTCTACTTGCTCAAAAATCAACTATTTTACTTCCATTATTGCTGGTTCTCTTGCATCTTGACTTTTACTGCAATATTAAATAGAAAATAATCAAAAACGACAAAAGTTGCTTAACACTTTGCAATTATTCTTAGTTAAAAGCCTCATATGTGTTAGCCTCTGCTCACACATCAACACCCTCAACTTAAAACAATTGCTTGTCCTCAAGCAACTAAAACATAACCAAGAGGATACAGAGTACATTCGGCAGTCAACCATTCATATTATCTCAAAATATCTTCACCATCTCCAAGGTCAATTAATTTAAAAACAATAACTGTGCATATTATTGAAGAACAACAATGTGACACACAGGAATCAAGATATGGCATCAATTCAGCAACAACAATCATGCATGTACCAAAAATACACTATCCAAATAAGTTAGCAACTAACAACGTAACCGGTGTGCCCTCACTACAAAGAAGTCCCACTCCACTTATATCAGACATCACATTTGTAACCATGGGGACAATCAAAAGACACTCACTCTCAGAATGAAGTTCCAATCAATGTATGCCAAATACCATAGGCTTGCCCTTATTTTCATTACCAAGATTTTCAGACAGGTCAGCTATGATCACTATAGGTATTCTCTTTGTCTTGTAATGTAGGCTAGGGGCTGGTATGATACTCAATGATATTTAAAGTGACTAAGCCTTCTTGACACTACACTAGCTTCTGGGGTCTCACTTATTAACCTTTTTCTATCCTTCTCTTTTCTTGATCACACATATTAAGGATGGGTGCGGTCTTTTCTACAATCACTTCTTTTTTTCACAACTTTTCTTTTCTTGTTCTTTTTCACCGCACCCAGATTTTTGTTCTTTTCTTTTATTCTACCTTTTTTCATACTCATTTTACATCATGCACCCCTATGATAGCCACCCTCAACTTAGGCAATTTGCCTAAGTCAAGGTGCACAGTGTCCAAGGAGGACCAGGGCCAAAATAGGTTCATTATGATATAAATGAGACGGTGATAGGTATCATAAAAAAATAGGTTATTCAGGCTCAAAATAGGGATCAAGGGATATTATACATACAGGAAAGGTCATTTGGGCTAAAAGTGGCTAATATCAAAATGGCATATGATCCTTTCCTAACCCCTATCCTTCCATCTAGTTAAGACTAACCGGGCAAGTTCTGGATTCAACATACAAAGGGAACTAAGTAAGATATCACACACACATGGCACACAAGTATATCACAAGTTACTACTTATCCAGTTCATGCAATTGTTTAGCAATGATTATCAAGTCACTAGAACTGATACCATAACAAGATGCACAGTGGTCACAATTAGAAGCAAATCACACAGTTAAACAATCAAACCATTTGAGAGGTATTCATAAAATAACAAAACCACGTTAACTGCCTCAGGTACTTGTATTTCTCCTAGTCAACTACAAAATATTACATCAACAACTCACCCTACACCCTCAACTTAAAATCAAAGAAAAACTAAACTAAAGGTTAGGGTATACCTGGAGTAGATCAAGCACGGGAATCATGGGTCCCTGACCCTGCTGCTGCATCATCAATTGCCTTATCTCCATAGGGAGCCTCCCTCCGTTCTGACACATCTGGCCTAGTAGTTGTTAGAGGCCTACTAGTTAAGGCATCTACGACTCTCACTCGTAGGGCCTCATCCCATTCTCATTGTCAGCTAGGGACTCGATCATCGCCTTCTTCGTCTCCTCTTTTTCAGCTTTCTTTCTTGCCCTCTTCTCTATTTTTCTTTCTTCGTCGCTATCAGGTTTTTCTCTCTTACCTTTACCTTTCTTCTCGCCCTTCTTCTTCTTTTTCTTCATTGGTTCCTCTGTGAGATCAAGAAATGAGATTTCACCCTCAGACTCATCAGCAGTCGGGTCTGCCGACACCATAAGTTAGTGCTGCTGTAATACTCCAACATCTGCCTTTACCCTGTCCAGGGCTGATCTAAATTGTGCAAGGTCTGAACCCGACATTTCTCTTAACCGTGTATTGAAATGGTTTTCTAACTCATCAATCCGACCGAGAAAGGCTCAAAAGGGCTCAAGTGCGACCTTAATCCTCTTGTCTACCACAGAGGCAAATTTCTTGGCAAAAAGTTACAGTTGAGCCTCACACCACTTGGCTTGTTTTGCCACTCTCCTGAAATTCATCGAGTTGAAGACAAAATCTGTAGTAAACACATCAGTTGAAGGATTTGTTTCATTTCTAGTCATTGAGTTTGCTAGTATTGTGGATGTCGGTGGTGCAGCTTCAGAATCTGGCATCTCTACATTAGGTGCTGAGCTGGGATCTGTAACTAGTGGATCTGTTACAACCCCTTCTCCTCTGTCAAGTGTCAGCCTCGGCTAATTTTTATCATATCGGATGGGGTTGTATGTCTTCTTGGTAGGGAGTTCGTCGTCTATCTTTGCAACCTCAGGTATATTGGCTGCCTTACACAACCTCGTAATTAGACAAAGGAAAGGATATGCCGTGTCGGGCCTTGAGACCCGAATTTTTATCTTCTCATCAATGATTTCTCCAAAGTTCAAGTTGAGTTTAGCCATAAGACTTACGACCAGTATTGCTTTATCGTCTCCAAGGATGTTATATCCCTCAGTAGGCATCAAATTGGTGCGCATTACACCCCACCAGAACCTTTCCTCTTGAGTCAGAAAGGCCTTGAAAATCCTTTCATTCGGGTTGGTCAGCCATTCAGGTTTTTCTTCAGCTATGAGGGTGGCTAACTAAGACCGTTGATTTGCACGGTGCTTCAATCGAGCATAGAATGTAGGTGAAGTGGCCTGAGAAGTGAATTCGGGGACATGAAAAAATCTGTTGATTTTTGTTTTTAAGAAATCCACCATCACACCCCGTACTGGAACTTTATCCCACAAGGGTTGATCTGCTGATTTCTCCCCTTCTTTGCACATGTTCTCCAATCGAGCCTGATAGTTTTCATAGAATTCTTGAACTAGTGTAGGGAAAAATGAGCTTCCTCCTTTTGCGGTCCATCCCAAGTTGTAGTCTCAGAATTTTTGCTCAATTTCAGGATATCTTCTCAACCCAGTAGTGATAATCTTCTTTTTTACAAAGATTGGTCTTTTAATGGTCCTTCTTTTAGTTCTGAGAAGCCCATCATAGAAGATTTTCTGTGCCTTAAGAATTTGCCACCTAACACTGTCTTGGACCTCGGGGTTCTTGTATTTAACCAGAGTTCCCCGAATCGGAGATTCTTCATCATCCTGTTTCTCAGCAGAAGGGGACTCAGATGATGTTCCCTCAGATTCTGGTTGCTCAGATTCAACATGCTCTGACTCAGGCTCCCCAGACTCAAAATGCTCAGACTCAGGCTGCTCAAAAGCCGTCTGCTCAGAAGTTGTACTGTCAGGTGGTGTTATTGCTTCAGGATCACTTTCTTCACTCTCTTCCACCTCAACTAGTGGAGGTGGCAAAGGTTTTTTTGGGCTTTTCTTTTTTCTTTGCTTCCTGAGTAGTGGCTCCTCCTCCTCATAATCGGATTCCTCATCGAAGAGTCTCCGAGGTACACTTCCCTTTGTCACTTTCTTTGTAGGTTTGAGATTTTTTCCTTTGGGTGCTAGTATAAGACCTGTAGCAAAAGAAAACACTCATTTAGCACTCATGATCATCCAACTTAAGAAGTTCAGTCATTATAATTCCATAACCCTTAAAAGAGGTTCACAATTATATTAGATCAAAGTTGTGACGACATGTTCTGATAAGTCATCACAAATATGATAACTTATCATTCGTGTCGTCAGCCTTAAACAGAACAGTCTTATTTTTCTCAACTTGTGACTACATAGTTTGATAAGCCATCACAAATGTGATAGCTTATCAAACACGTCGTCAGCTCAGAATACAACCTCCAACTCAGTTTTAGTCTTGATTATCAATCCACTTTCTTCTTAGAATCACATGGAGTTATGTTCTTGAGCTAAGCCCTAGGTTTTTACGCACAATGCAACACTGTACACCCTAGATTCTATTTTTCACACAATGGCAAGTTAAGCTTGCCTCAATACCTTTGAAACTAAGATTTACCTCAGTTGCATCACTTACCTAATGAAGAGAAGAGTTGAGTTATGAGAATACCTGATAGGCGACTTCACTTGGTTACGTGAGTGAGAGGAAGTAGTAGATAAAATAAGAGTTCTTGATCTTGATTTCAAACCCACACTTCACAGGGAAGAATATTTTTCTTGTTTTACTTAGGAATTAATTTTGAAAAGAGTAAGTAAATAAACTAAATATGGAAGGAAATAAAACTTAAAGAAAATAAAGGAGAAACACGGGAAGGTGAAAAGGTTTGACTGTGGGCTGGGTCGAATTTTTTAGTATTTGGGCCCAAGATTACCTGACGGCTTATCAGATGTCTGATAAGTCATCGCAGATGTCATCAACCTTAGGCAGAGTGTTGCCTTCTTTTGGACTTTTTGACGACATATCTGACGACTTATCACAATTGTGATAACTCATCACATTTGTCGTCAAGATCCCTTGGCTGACTTCATCAATTTTTACCTAGACCCCTGCATAGCTCTTCAGTTTATTATGCTTCCTATCTAAATAAATTAAAACAATTTGCATTTAAACATAAAAATTTTGGGTTGCCTCCCAATAACACCTGATTTAATGTCGCGACACGACTAGGTTATCTTGACTACTCAGACTTCATCAAGACACCATGGTGCTACCTCTTTCCCATCTTCATAAAACATATCCATGATTGAAAAGACACTCATCTCCTTTTGTTGTGTCATGGATGAGTGCATTTTGAATCTTTCTTCTTTGTCATTGAACCTGAACTTCAGCTCATTCAGCTCCATGTCCACTACTACTCTCCCAGTAGCAAGTAATGGTCTACCCAAAATGATGGGTACTTCAAAATCCACCTCAGAGTGTAGGACTACAAAATCAGCAGAAAGTATAAAGTCGGCCACCTTTACCAATACATCATGTAATATTCCTACTGGCCACTTTACAGACCTATCCGCCATCACCAACTGCATGTTTTTTGAGGTAGGATCCCCCAAACCTAGATTTTTATACATGGCTAGTGACATCAGATTTATGCTCGCCCCCAGATCACATAGGGCCTTAGCAAAATTGGGAGACCCGATTGTACATGGAATAGTGAATGCTCCAGGGTCAGCCTTCTTCTACACTAAGAATCATATAAAAATGGCACTACAATGGTTGAGATTATCCTCCGGTTCATATCTCACCACTCTTTTCTTCATCACAAGGTCCTTCATGAATTTATCATACCCTAGCATTTGCTCGAGTGCCTCCACCAAAGGCACATTTATCGTTAACTACTTCAACATTGCCATGAATTTACTAAATTTTGTGTCGTCAACCTTCTTCTTCAATCTTTAAGGAAAGGGAGGTGGTGGTCTTGGGAGATTTTTCACCACTACTTTCTTTTCTTTCTCCTTTCCTTGTTTCGGAGCATTATCAGAACCATCCAGCTTCTCAACTCCACTGGACATTCTTCTTCGGGTTCGTTACCTGCTTTAGTCACATCTTCAACTCCACCTTTGCCTACAGAAGGTCTAGGTAATATCTTTCCACTTCTAGTGGTAATCTCCATACATGAGCCATCATTTCGCAGATTCTGAACCGTATCACTAGGTAACATTCCACTCTTCCTCTGGTTCAACACTGCGGAGAGTTGGCTCATTTGCTGTTCCAGCTATTTGATCGAAGTGGAGTGCGAGTTTACCAACTGACTCATAGAGGACAGATCTGTCTTCATGGTAGTCACCCCTGAGTTGGTAGCCTCCACTCCTTTTAAGAATTTAGCCATCATGTCCTCCAGGGACATCTTTTCAGAACTTATTATAGCAGCCTCACGATTTTCAGTATGGACATATAACCCGCTCCTATCATTATTGTTCCTCCAATTACCTTGCTCCTGGTTCTTATATCCAGCCTTATCATAATAAGTACGACATTGATTTCCTTGGCTAGTTCCTCGGAAACCCCCTGATTATTTACATAGTTCGCCTTTTTTTCTGAGTCAGACTACACTTTGCTCTGCGATCCCACAACCTTCACTTTCTCAGTTTTACCTGATAGTAAATGCTTGGTTAGCAAGTCCATCTGTGTTGTTCCACAGTCATACCAACAGAAATAGTGAGGCTTTCTACCACAGAGTCCCCGGTATGCCATGCCCGACTCTGTTTGATCATTCTCTCATGCATTTCTGAAGCCTCTGGGAATGTAAGATCAACAAACGAACCAGCAGAAGCATTATCTACAATTGGTTTTGTTACAGAGTTAAGATCCATGTACAAAGTCTCCATCAAGTGTATGTCCGTCATGTTGTGCTTCGGACACTGCGTCAACTTCTTTTTGAATCTCTCACAGGTTTCATGCAAGGCTTCATTTGGGAGATGTCTAAAGTTGCTGATCTCATCCCTCAACTGTACCCTTCTGAAAGGTGGAAAGAACTTTTCTAGGAAAGCTCTTTTCAACTGTTTCCAGTTGGTTATTGAATCGGGTGTCAGCTCATTAAGCCACAATGTTGCCTCCCCAGACAGAGACAACGAAAACAATCTCAAACGGATAGCATTCTGACCCACTTTTGGGTTATCAAAAGATTTACAAATGGTGACAAAGTTCACCACATGCAAGTTCGGATCATCCCCAGGAAGGCCACCAAACAACCCCTTCAGATTAAGGAGTTGAATCATAGTACTCGTAATGTTGAATTTCTCCCCAGGTGCTAACGGTGGAGGAATAATTGCACCTGTTTCACCTGCTCCATCCATTCCATCATCATCATCATTGAGGTCATACTGGACTGGCTGTTGATCTTGCCTTCCTCGGAATGGATGGTTCCTATTAGCATTACGTTGTACTGGTGCAGCTATTTGCTCTGCACGCTTTGGGTTACCAGGGTTTAGCAACTCCTCATATCCTTAGTCGTCATCCTCAAGATTTGGATGTCGTACTTGTTAACCATCATTCAGTACATTCACCTGAGCTCTAGCTAAGGCTGCTGACCTGTCAGCCTCCTGCTGGTCTGCCATTCCGCCGATTAGTTGTGGTTCTGGATTAAATGGTAATAATGGTTCTCCGGAACTTTTGATTCTTGGCATGAACCACAAAATTCCTTCAGCAAACAAAAGCAACAAATAAACGTAAAACTAGGAAACTTGACTAACAGTCAATTAGTGCACTCAACTTCAATTTACAACCGTATTCCCCGACAACGGCGCCATTTTTTATAACGCTCAAACTACACATCTTTTACGAGAATATAAGCGATCATTGTCAATATATGACCCAACTAGGTTGGGGTCAAATCCTACAGGGAATATGGTGTGAATTTGAGTTATCTGCGGGTTAATCAACTGATAGTTATCAGTTTCCTGTGAATGTTTTTTTTTGAAAAGGTAACAAATAATTACTTCTCAATTCAGTGTTTGAAATCAATATGATAAGGAAAACCAGATTTATGTTCACTATGGGTGTTGGGATTTGACAGACGCTAGTAACGGTTCAAGATTCTTGTGGTAGGTAGGAACAACAGACTATCCTTGTTGAAGTTATGTTTAAATATTTCTCAACCTATTTAGACATTTAACCAACTATTTCTCTTGAACTTAGGAAATTTATATTTCATAACAGGATGTTATCTCAAGTTAATTAATCTTGTTACAACATTAATTATTAAATGGAAGTTTGATACTTCCAAGTCCCTGTTGATAATTCACTTCTTACTAAGGCTGATTTCTTATCTCAAGCAAATCACCAGTAAGGAAGGCCTATTGTTTGCAACCAATAGTCAGAGTATAAAATAATAGAATTAACAAGAAGTTTCTACCACCGTTAGAATCTTGAACACTTAGTTACATTATAAACCTAAACCCATAGATCCCACAACTCGGGTTAAGGGAATTTAGCTACTCATAATAAAATAATCAAGACGACAAGTTGAATTCATAGTTTGATATATGAACTTACAGCAAGATGAATAGCAACAAGTGTTTCTCAGATTTGATTCACAGTAAAAAATCCCAAAATAATTGTAATAATCTCTCTAAAAATAATTGTAAAGTTTAAGTCAGAAAACTAGAGAGAAGAGATTCTCCAAACGTCGGTTCCCCCCCATATCATTAGAAAACCCTAACATATGCTTTAAATACTTCAGCCTAATTATGAAAATAAAATCATAGATCACAGTATTTTCTCAAACAGGCGACGACGTGTGTGAAGGCTTATAAGGAGTCTGACGACTTATCAGGAGTCTGACAACTTATCAGTAATGTTGTCAGCTCCTCTTCACTTTTGACAATCTCTGCCTTAGGTTGACGATGAGACGTGACGTATTATCAGACATGTGATGACTTATCAGAATTGTCGTCGCTTCTTCACGTCAAATCCCACTCCCTGCCTAAGCTTAACGACGAACCTGACGGCTTATCACACTTTTGACGGCCTATCACAGATGTCGTCACGAATTCCAGCTGAAGCTTATTCTCTGTCTAAGCCTAACGACAACTCTGATAGCTTATCACAAGGCTGACGACTTATCAGACAAGTCGTCAGCTATACTTCCCTCTCTACTTGCTTAGAAATCAACTCTTTTACTTCCATTATTACTGGTTCTCTTGCATCTTGACTTTTTCTGCAATATCAAACAGAAAACAATTAAAAACGATAAAAGTTGCTTAAGACTTTGCAATTATTCTTAGTTAAAAGCCCCAAATGTGTTAACATCTGCTCGCACATCACCTACCTTGAAGTTGAATCATAAGTATTTAGCTATTAGACACTAGCATTTCCTTTTGAGAAACTTCAGAATGTTCTCAATCTATCAAAAAACATGTTCTACACATAAGCACAAGTCTAATAATAATCATATTGTCAAGGTTTTAATCTGGGTCCAAAAGGTCAACACAAAAGTAAACTCTGAGAATTTAAGGATGAAACTAGATTTATATTAGAAAATTAATTCACCCATAATTTAAGGATCTCACATATGAAACTTCATAAAAAAAGTCAAAATCGAGCTCGAAATCCTTAAATTTTTTTTTTTTAACTTTATCAAAAAATCTCAAAAATTCAAGTTGAATATCAAGATTCGAGGGAAAAATCATGAAATAATTATTATTATATTATGAGATATTTATTTAAGAACTTACCCAATATTGAAATATCAAATATCACCTTTTGATTCTCCCCAAAATGAGTTTCAAAACTCTTATCAAGTTATAGATACGGGTGAGCATAGTATGGTATATACCGAATTATCATACTGAACCGAAATTTTTGATACCGTGGTTTTTGATATTATGGTATTTGATATGGTATATGGTATACATTTTAAATTTTTTTGGTATGTGGTATGGTATACGGTATTTATAAATAACATACCGAAATACCGAATACCGTTCCGAAGTATATATAGTTACATAAGTAACTTATATATATATATATAGAGAGAGAGACACACACACAAAAAAAAATACTTAGTATTAGTATAAAAATGTATAGACTTTGAAACTTTCGCTACTCTATGTTGATTGAAATGTCTTTTTGGTGTAATTGATTAATAAAAGGAATTATTTGTACTTCTTTTTCAATATTTCTACATGTGTAATGCATTTTTATGATACAATTAAGACATGCTTTTGAAAAGTCGAAGTAATAATACTCTAGTATACGAGCATATATTGTCAAAGTTAAACAAACTATGATTACCGATTACCATACCGCAAAATACCGAAATCAAACATCAAAATACCGAACCATACCGAATTAATATGATATGATAATGGTATAATTTTTTAAAAATCGAATACCAAAATTATCGTACTGATGTTTCAAATACCGCACCATACCATACCATGCCCACCCCTAGTTATAAGGGTTATGGCCAAAGGTATTTTATACACTATCAGGAATTTTTTCTTCATAAATGTGGGACCACCGTCGTATTTGCAAAGAATAAATGACGACCCGAACCCCGAACCAAATGTAACCCTCAACGATCGTAAAGTTCTGACGGAATTCTTCCCAACAAATGTGATGTGTGGCTCGCATGAGAATAGACTAATAATGACACTAAAATAAAATTGATATTTCAGATTTAATGAGACTATCAGAATTTCCAACGGAGGTCATTAATATCAAATGTTGATCGAAGTCAACTCTAGATCATGTCTTATTAATTTTCTAACCAAGCGCTTAAAATACAATGAAATGCCTCAAAACCCAATCCAACACTAACCCAAAAATAATATTTTGGATCTAATAAAGCTAATGAAATTTTCATATGATGCTTAGAACACAAAATGTTGACAAAAATCAACCCTGTACCTTAAGAACCTTTTGAAAATGAAAACTTTCATAAAACCCAACCAAACACTTCTGAAATCATATCACTCACTCTTATAATGCACAAATACCATAAGGCAGCTGGAGAGATTCTAAAAATCACAATCATGATTGTTATATCATCCACCAATAAAATACATATTTTTCCTTGGACATAAAGACAAGAAAGGTACTTGAATTGTCAAAAAGTCAGGGATATCTACTCCACATATTCGACTCTATCTCTATTGTAGCCTTCTCTATCAGATGATATTTCCACTGAACATTCACTAAATCAATACTCTTGGACCTAAACTTCCTAGTCTGCCTATCCAAAATAGTTATAGGTTCTCCCTCAAAAGTAATCTGATCCAAGTAAATCAACTATCATCGAATCGCATAAGAACCATCCAAATGGTACAATTTTAATATAATGACATACAAAAATAGTATTCACAACTTAAAGGCTCGGAGGCAAAACCAACATATAGACCACATCCCAACACATCGAACGATCTCAAAAGGACCAATAAACCTCGCACTAAGCTTACCCTTCTATTCAAACCTCATCACATTCTTCATAAGGGATAACTTCAACAAAAGACGCTCACCTTCCATGAACTTTAAATATTGAACCCTACTATTTGCATCATTCTTTTGCCTACTTTGGACTGTAAAAAATTAATCCTGAATCAACCTCATCTGATCCATATATAGAATCTCTCAACAAATCATGCCCCAAGGCCTAACTTTGAATAGAGTCTAACCAGCTGACTAGGGATCTATTTCTCCTCCTACACAATACCTCAAATGGTGTTATCTGAATATTGAAATGATAGTTATTATTGTAGAAGAACTTTGCTAAGGTAAGAACTGGTTTCAATAACCACCAAAATCCAAAATATTGGTTCAATGCATATCCTCGAACACTATATAGTACGCTTTACAAAGTCATTCTAATAAGGATAAAATATTTTACTCATCTTCAATTGAGTGCCCAACTCATGCTATATAAAACTTTTGAAGTGAGAGTGAATTATGTCCCCATGTTTGGAATGATAGAAATAGATGCACTATGCAGCCGGACAATATATTAAATTTACATCTTAGCTAATTTCTTTGCATTGAAGTTGTATTCATTAGTATGAAGTTCACTAATTTGGTCAACCTATCTGTGATCTCCCAAATAGAGTCAAATCTACCCATAGTCTTGTAACACCTCAAATATTCAAGCTAAGTTTAGAACCATGCTTCAAGTACACGTAGAATCAAACACCTTGTTTTGGTAGGATGAAATTTATTTAGACAAGTATTAAGGCCACAAGTAACTCCTACCTTAAAGCCAAATGGGAACATTCTTTATCGATTGATTTCATGTTAAAGGATATTTCTATAGTCAAATTCAAATAAGAATACCTTCTAGATTCTAGAGTATTTTTTATTTCAAGACCCACCAAATGATAGATATCCAAAATATATTTCCAACACATCCAGTTTTTCCTTAATCTGATATCGGAGTAAACAGTTATAGCTATTTTAGTGGAGCATTATCCAGCTGTGAGTACTTTGAGCATAGGTACGATCTTGGTGAGATTATATGACCTTAAAATTCTCTTATTTGATCAAAACAGTCCCAAACATCTAAAAATTTAGAAGTATACCATCCAATCATGAGTGAAAACCACGATCTTAGGTATGGTCATATGTCCTAAAGGGGATCCGAGATTGGACCTCCAACCTATGCACCAAGGTACGATCGTAAGAGGGTCCTACGATCGTACCAAGGCTAATATGATGGAGTTCAAAGATCCTAAATCAATCCACCAAACCACAAGCACCACCCATGATCATAGATGGTTCCCATGATCATTGGATGGTCCATACGACTCAATTCTACAAATTTTAGTTAATTTTTATGAGGGGTTTTACATATTTTTCCCATTTTTTTAAAATCAAAACCATGTTTTTTGAGCCACACCAAATATGAGAATTAATATTAGTAATAATCTAAGCCCTCTTACTTAGAAAATACTTGACATTTGGTATCACAAAAAAAAGAAGGCAAATTAAAATTCTCCAATCTCAGGCTCCAATTTCAAAGATTTCTTCGAGGCTCTCATTTCTAGGTATGTGAAATTTCATCAACGGGTCTTATTTAAACATTGAGTCCCAAATTTAACTCAAATTCTCAGTTTAATTCCTTTCCAGAGCTCAGGGTTCATGAATGTTGTAAAATTCTTGATATTCTAGTTCCTTGATTTCATTGAGTTATACAACCATATTTTAACATGAATTTCAATACCATCACATGTTCAAAATTATAAACCCTAATTATATTGTTAAACTCATGATTGTTGGACTTGAGTTAATAAATTCCTAAATTCACTCGGTTTATGAAATTATAAAAATAGTTGCATTCTTCAGAGATGGTAGGTTATGAACACCCGATGACCTAAGATTTTGTGCATGTACTTGTGAGTATTATATCCTTCAGTTTTAATATTTTGAATGCTCACAGATAATGCATTTATTTTCAAACATCAAGATATTACTATTATTAAGTATTTCAGTTATCAGTGTAATTCAATTGGGAGTAGTATTTAACACCGAGTAGATACAAGGATGAAGACTCACCCGTTAGTTAGGCTGAGACCTTTAGTAGAAGTCCCTAAGTCCCAGGACTATGGTTTCATCATAGGTTCTAATGGGTCACCTGTCTAATCAGGCTTGATACCTTAGTTCTCTTGGATATTATTTTAGTGAATCCACGTAAGTTAGTGTCCGTACCCTTGGCAAGGTACTGGACACCTCTTACATATGAGATTACATATTGTACCCTGATTAACATAGATTGGGCTATGTCGATTATCGGTATCTCCCACAGTCCAAAACCCACAATCCTCAGTCTATAGTTCAGATTCAGATACTTGCATGACCTTGTATTCAGTTATTTAGATTATCATACGGTACATACTTATTACATGTTCTTGCATCATTTTGCCATGTCACATGCATCATGTTCAGCTTATATCAGTTTTTTCCCATCTCATGTACTCAATACATTTAAAGTACTGATCACATGTTTTTCTTTACACTATATTATCTTATAATATAGTTTATGACATTTAACATCTAGATCACACTTAGTATGCACTCATACTATATCAATAATAGTACTTGGACGAGTCCTCATCATTAGATGACTAGTATCAGTAGGGGGCTTATCCCAATAACTCGTCTTATTTGAATCTTTCAGAGACATAGTTAGATATTTAACTTTGTGGTTTTAAAGTCAGCTATTATTATTGGTCAATTTATTATATATATCATTCAGACTTTAGCTTATGCACAATGTTACTCAATTTTATACAGTATTCTTAGTGTCATACGAAGCCATTAGTTAGCTTGAGATCACTTATGTCTCTAAGAATCATGTTACAACTAGGGGAAAGTCTAGAGTTGTGACAAACTTGGTGTCAGAGCATCAGGTTTAAAGTGTCCTTGGTGTCTAAATTTTACATTAACTAGATTCTTATTTATGGGTGGAAGCGCATCAGATTTAAGAGTGAGGGCTATGAAATATTTTAGGAAAGAGTTTTACTTCTTTCATGTTCATATCATGTGATATAGTGGGAACTCTATTAAAACCTTCTTCTAACTCGCTCTCTATATGTTTTATAGAATACACCTCCTACGAGAACTAATAGAAGGAGGAATGGGAATAGCAATGGTAATAAAGATCATCAAGCACCACCACCAGCTCCAGCAAACCCTCTAAACAAATAAGTATCCTATGTCAAATTTAAGGCTGCTTTCACAGCATTAGACTAGTCAATAACCACACAGAATAACCAGCAGACTATTGTACCAGCTAAATCGACAGTGAATACAACTGCAGCCAGAGTTTGAGACTACACTCGAATAAATTGTCTAATATATTTTGGGTCTATGTCTGAAGAGAATCCACAATATTTCTTGGATAGCGTTCAGAAAGTTATTGAGATAATAGGTTTCACTCTAACTTAAAATGCTGACCTGGTTACTTATCAGTTGTAAGGGGTGGATCATACTTGATACAAGAAATAGAAATAAGATAGACGTACAGATGCATGATCGTAGAGTAGGATAAGTTTGTTGTTGTATTTTTGGACAGATTCTTGCCACTTGGGCTAAGAGAGGCCATGATGCAGGGATTCATAAATCTAAATCAGGGTATCATAATTGTCAAAGATTATTCTCTAAAGTTTACTCAACTTTCTAAGTACACTCTGGCTATGGTTGTGGACTCCAGGGACCAAATGAGTAAGTTTGCATCAAGTATTTCTAAGGATGTGGTCAAAGAGTGTGGAGATTCTATGTTGGATAAGGATATGGACATCTCCGATTGATGGTTTAAGATCAATAAATTGAAGAAGAGAAGATCAAGGAGAATAAAAAGGGAGATTAAGAAGGCCAAAACAAGTAGCTTTAATTTTTATCAACGAAAGTCAAATGGTGGTAATTATTCTCAGTTTCGTCAGAAATCTTTAGCTTCAGCCCTATTGTTTTCTAGTTTTCACTGTCCAATTTTAGGTAGGATAACCGAGATAGAGAACCAGGTTCTAAGTCCCAGGGTAGTTTGAATAATGTTCATACCAACTCGGTTTGTAAGAAGTATGGAAAAAACCATAAGGGTGAGTGTATGGCTAGTGATGATATTTATTTTGGGTTTGGCAAGCGAAGCCATAGATTAAGGAAATATCCAGTGGATTTAGAGAGAGGTAGGGATGCTCATCAACAAAGTCAGTCTAACTCTTCAACAACTTAAGAAGATCACCCAATCCAACAGGGTGCCTTATCTAGTATAGTTGGTGGATACCGTCAGAATGGGTTTTATGCCCTTTAGACTTAACAGGATTAGAAGGGTTCTGTTGATATAGTCACTGCTATATTACAAGTCTTTCATATTCATGTCTATGCACTGTTAGATCCTAGATCTATACTTTTCTTCATGACTCTCAATATAGCAGTACACTTCGGTGTCAATTTTGAAATCCTCTCAAAATCTTTCTCAATCTCAACTCTAGTTAGTGATTCAGTCATAGCTAGACGGGTATACAAAAATTGCCCAGTCATGGTTTCTCAAAAAGTCACATCAGTTGATCTTATAGAGTTATACATGACAGATTTTAATATCATTCTTATCATGGATTGGATGTCCTCTTGCTATGCCTCTATTTATTGTAGAAAGAGAGTAGTCTAGTTTAAGTTTCCAAATGAACCCATTTTAGAGTGGGAAAATAGTACCTTAGCACCTAGAGGTCGATTCATCTCGTACTTTAAGGCTAGAAAAATGATTTCCAAAGGGTGCATCTATTATTTTGTTTGGGTTAAGGATTAAAAGTTTAAAACCCCAACTCTTTACTCAGTTCTAGTGGTAAATGAGTTTTCTGAAGTATTTCCTAAAGATCTGTTTGGAGTTACTCCCAAATGAGAAATTGACTTCGGAATAGATTACCCCTCAAATACCCAACCTATTTAGATTCCACCATATAGAATGGCTCCAATCGATCTGAAGAAATTAAAGAAATGATTGAAAAACCTTTTAGACAATGGTTTTATCAGACCCAATATATCTCCATAGGGCACTTTAGTTCTCTTTGTACGAAAAAAAAATAATTCTCTCAGAATGTGCATGGACTATGATCAGTTGAACAAGGTCACAATCAATAATAAGTATCCTATTTTCAGGATTGATGACTTGCTCAACCAACTTTACGGTGCTAATTTTTTCTTTAAGATTGACTTTAGATTAGGCTATCATCGGTTAAGAGTTAGATAATGTGATGTTTTAAAGACAGACTTCACAACTCAATATAGTCATTTTGAATTTATTGTTATATTTTTTGGACTAATAAATGCTCCTGCGGCTTTTATAAACTGATGAACACAGTGTACAAGTAGTAACTGAACATGTTCATTATAGTCTTCATCGACGACATCCTCGTTTATTCCGACAGTGAGGATGATCATGTAGACCATTCAAGGATCATTTTTCAGACTCTTAAAGATAGCAAGTTATTTGCTAAGTTCAGCAAGTATGAGTTATGGTTGAAATCGGTAGCATTTCTTAGTCATAATAATTTATTATGAAGGCATTCAGGTTGATCCTCAAAATACCAAAGTAGTGAAGAACTGGTGATCTTAGGTGGATTTATGCACCTAAGAGTCATTATCTATGCTTGTTTAGCCTTTTTTTTTAGGACTTCTTGTGTGCTTAATGAGTAAATCTTTGTATAATTTATCATCTAAGTGTTAAAATACTACTTTATTACAATGATTAAGGTGCATTTCAAACAAGTTTTGAATCAATTCGGTCACTTAGTGTTTAGACAAGAAAACTAGTGTTACTAGCTAGAGCTATGTGTTGTTCTAGTTAATCTCGATGGATTCTAGTGTGCGTAATGAGTTCATAAGATATAATTGTGTAATTATGTGTGTAATAATTTTTTTATAGTGTTTAAGGTTCAATTGAAACAATCCAAGAGTCAAAACTAAGTTAAAGATCAAAGGGACAAAACTAGTATTCTTAGCTTAAGTTTCTAGTTAATCGCTTGGATTGTGTGTGGTTTTGAACTCTAAGTCGTAGTGTTTAATTCTATAGGATGATTGGAGATTTTTTCATGATTATATATGGATAATACACAATCTATAAATCAAGTGAAAACATCACCACAAGGTTTGGAATGGATGGACAAAAGCACGAGACAAGACTTGACAAAAAATGAACGTTTTGGGGTCATTGGCGTGCCACGGACCTTAGCTGCCGTGTTAGGGTATGGTCCACTCCATTGGGAGCATACTAAATGAAAAATTCCAGTGTTTCACCAATATATTGGCGTGACACGGACCCTAGTCACCATAATAAGGTTCGTGGCACGTTTATAAGTTCAAATCGGCAGCCTATGTCCTCCTATAAATAGGACCCTTAAACATTATGTTATACACCTTGGACGACTTTGAAACTTTTAGGGAGTCTAGAGAATACTTTAATTAGGGTTCTTATTTCATTACTTTGGTTTTTTTTATGGATTTTAACATGTATTCTATCATTGCGATTATGGTTATATCCATGAGCGGCTAAACACCCTTTTTCCGTGGTTAAGGCCAAGAACATGATTACTCTTGTTATGAATTGATTTAGTTTTGATTATTTATCATGTTTGGTTGTTTATTTATACTTTTTTTTTTTACTATTTTAAGGATATCTACCCTTAGAATACAACCATTGTCATTTTGTGAGCCCGAAAGGAGGAACAGAAGGATAGAATGTGGGGTACATAGAATAGGATTGAAATATTCTACATAATGAAGTTATAATTTACGTTTAGGATAGAAATATACCTACGTACCTTATTTGTTTCACTTACGAGATGAAATATGAATGCATTTAACTTAATTCTCATATCTCCATTTAACGATATAGTTGTAGGTCTAAGTTAGATAGGTGATTAGAGGATCGAAATAGTATAATCATAATATCAGCCCCGTGAATCAACAACCAAGATAAGTAACATAACCAATGAATTTTAATAGCATAGTATGATTATTTCAGAGCCTTAACCTGGATTTCTCTCCATTAATTATCCAAGATCATTAATTTACCATATTGTTTAAGGTTACATTTAGTTTTAACTCTCAAACTCTTTTGGTTACTTTTGCACCAATTTAATCATAATAGTGAACTAGAATTGGATAGTTGTAAACACAAGTCTCTGTGGGATCGATACTTGGCTTGTAAAAGACCACTTTACTATGGAACCACGTACACTTGTGTGAGAGCTTGGGTGCAATAAGTTTTTGGCGCCGTTGTTGGGGACTTGTAAATAGGCAACTATCTTATTTTTAGTTTAGGCTTAAGTCATCGACATGCACTTAAAGTTTTCCCGAAAATTTACTTAGACCCCTCAACTAAGGACCTTGATTAAATTAGTTTAGGGTATGTCGGTTATCGGTAGATCCCACAGTCCACAATCCATAGTTCAGATTTAAATACTTGTATGACCTTGTATTTAGTTATTCAACTTATCATACAACATAAATTTATTACTTGGTCTTGCATCAGTTAATCATGTCACATGAATCATGTTTAACTTATATCAGTTATTTCCCACCTCACGTACTTAATACATTCAAAGTACTAATTGCATACTTTTTTTGCATAATATTATCTTATAATATAGGTTCTGGCATTCAGCATCTAGATCGTGTCTAGTATGAACTCCAACTACATTAGTATTAATACTTTGGTGAGTCTTCATCATTCAAAGAGTAGTATTAGTATTTCATTTTATTTCATTTAAGTTTCAGACAGTTAGAGTTAGATGGGGTCTTATCCCAACAACTCATCTTATTAGAGGCTTTCAAATATATAGTTAGATGTTCATCTTTGTATTTTAAATAACAGATATTATTATTGATTGATTTATTATATATCATTTAGACTTTAGCTTCCGCACAATGTTATTTAGTTTTATACAATGTTCTTAGTGTCATGACGGTCCATGAGTTAGCTTGGGGTCACTTGTGACTCTAAGCTTCGTGTTACGACTAGGGGGTAATCTCGGATTGTGACAAGTTTGAGGTAAACCAACCATAAAGTCCATAGAAAAACACATCCACACTCACTCAGGTATGGACTTCCTCAAAATCATACCATCGATCTCTGATGCTCATAATTCACTTTTTGACAATTTAAATACTTGTCCAAGAATTATACAAGGTTTTTCTTCATCTCACACGAAGAATAGTGCTACTTCAAGTCATGATATACACCTTGGTGCTCCTGATGTTGGGCGTATTTGCACGCCTAAGAACCATAATTTACCCATATTTTAGTTAAGTTTTGAGGACAAAATATATAATTCCTGCACTTTTAGTCCATTTTCCTGTAAGTAAGCTAACCTATGTGATTAGCATGTTTTCAGGTACTAATGATGAAGATTTCAGCACTTTGTGGACATTTGGGCAGCAAAGAAAAACTTCATGTAAGAAGGAAGGCAGCTTTTGGAAGCTTGTGGACTGAATGTGATGCATGGAGAATCTGCCCCGGGAAAAATCAGTATTTCTTAATACTTAGGGGTGCAGCAGTAACCTAGTAGGACTAGGACAAGGATGTTATAAAAACCTTATTTGCTGAATTTTTCAGCATTGCTTTTCAGAATTCGGTCGACACTTTTAGTATTTATTCACGTTACAGATTCTGTAACTTTAACACAGAGAAACACGCTACATATTTGGGGGAAGACGGCTAAGAGGAAAAACATCATCCCTCTTTGACGTTAAAAGCATCCTCTCGCGAAGATTGTTCTAGTTTTGGTATGATGATGATGATGTCTTCATTGTTTTCCTTTACAATCATGAGTAGCTAAACTTCTCTGTTAGGGTTATGGAAGCCTTTTGATATACTATCTATTACTATGAGTTTGTGAATTCTTGATGCGTATGCTACTTATATCATTACTCTCTTCGTTTTAATTTAATTCTCGTGGTTGCAAACATAGAGAATAGGCCATTATAGCATTAACTTGTTCGTGAGAAAAGTTACATGTTTGGAAAAGAGAGTGTGACAAGGAAATAGGGCTACTAACCCCTATTTACACGTTAGTGCCGTAACTGGGCTAACCTCTTGGAGAATTCGTACCATTAGTTATACGCTTTAAGCTCGAGAGAGTTAAAGTGAAATAATCCTTGATGGTTGAGAAACACTAGGATTTACCATTAGAATATGAATCTCTATAAGTGCATGCATGTCTGAATTCCGCATTACTCATAGTTAATAGATACGTAGAACTCATAAGGTGGACATAACCCTAACGTATTTTTCTCTGTGATTAAATCTTACTAAACAAAGCATTCCGTTTTTACTTCCATAGTATTAATTCACGCCAAACTCTAATTTCCCCCTTTTCGTAGAATTTTCGATCAACAGTCTACTAATAATTGCAACACTTAGTGACCAAATATTCCCTGTGGGATTCGACACCCAACCCAGTTGGGTTCTATATTTGACAGCGACCGCTTACACTCTTACGAGAGTTGTAGTTTGGGCGTTATCAAATTTTGGCGCCGCTGCCGGGGAATACGGTTGTCAACTAAGTTTGTGATAGTTACTAGACCCTTTGGTCAAAGATTCTCGAATTTTACTTTTAGTTGTTGTTTTTGTTTTATTCAGGTTCTGCTGAGTGCATGGCAAATACTCGTAGTTCTGGTCAGCCATTATTACCCATAAATCTTGAACCTCAACTTATTGGCAGAATGGATGCACAGCGTGACATTGACAGAAGGGCGGCTAAACAGGAGCAGGCTAGATTAGCTGCACTGGCAGCTGCTCTAGTACATCAACAGAATATTGATAACCCAGGGCGAGCAACAAATCCTGATGATGAGGACCTGGGTAATGATGAGTTACTGAATCCCAGGCGTACTGATGAAGTGGCAGCACCTATGCACAGGAGAGATCGTCAAGCTATAATGAGACCTGATCGCTGAGCTATGCAGGCTCCTTTTGATGATGATGATGACGATCTGGATGGAGCTGGTGCCACAGGGGCTATTATTCCTCCACCCTTGGCACCCGGAGCTAAGTTCAATATCACTAGCACCATGATTCAGTTATTGCAGCTCAAGGGGTTATTTGGTGGACTCACAGGCGATGATCCGAATATGCATCTGATCAACTTTATTTCAACATGCAAGTCGTTTGACAATCCAGGAGTTGGGCAGAAGCAATTCGGCTGCGCTTATTTCCATTGTCTCTGTCTGGGGAGGCAACTCTATGGTTGAACGGGTTAACTCCTGATTCTATTACTAATTGGAGGCAAATGAAAGACGCTTTTTTAGAAAGATTCTTTCCACCATCCAAGAGAGCACAGTTAAGAGATGAGATCAGCAATTTCCAACAGCTTCCAACTGAAGCCCTCTACGAAACATGGAAGAGGCTCAAGAAGAAGCTTATGCGGTGCCCAAACCATCAGATGACGAATATCCACTTGATGGAAATATTATATAGGGCTTTGAACTCGGTGACAAAGCCAGTGGTTGATAATGCTGTAGGAGGGTCATTCATGGACCTTACTTTTATTGAGGCGAGTGATATGCTGGATCGTATGACAAAGCAGAGTAGAACTTGGCATACCAGGGATTCTGAGGTAGCGAGCTCTACTGTATCTATTGGCATGACTACAGAGCAAAGACGAAGACAAGAGGAACGTGACCAGGATATGGCTCACATGAAAACGCAGATGGATCTTCTTACCAAGCATTTATTATCAGGGAAGACCGAAAAAGTCAAGGTTGTGGTGTCACAGGGAAAAGATGAATCAGATTCTGAGGAGGAAGCAAATTATTTGAATAATCAGGGGGGTTTCCGAGGCAATGCCCAAGGAAACCAAGGTCGGAACTATTATGATAAATCTGGATACAAGGACCGCGATCAAGGTGGTTGGAAGAATAAGACTGACAGGAGTGGTTTATATGTTCCTCCTGGAAACCGTGAGGCTGTGGCGTCTGGCTCTGGAAAGATGTCCATGAATGATATGATGGCTAAGCTGTTGAAAGGGGTGGAGACAACCAATATGGGCGTTACTGAGGTAAAGAATGATTTGTCATCAATAAATCAATTGGTTGATTCGTATTCTACCGCGATAAAACAGCTGGAGCAATAATTGAGTCAACTATCAACGACATTCAATCAAAGAAAGGCTGGCACCTTACCTAGAGACACTGTGCAAAACCCAAGGAATGATGGATCATGTATGGCTATTACTACCAGGAGTGGTAAAGCATTGGAAAATCCATCCAAAGGCAAGCAGGTGGTTGATGATATAGCAGATAATGTTATTGATGCAGAATGTGAAGATGCCGTAGAAGCTGAAGATAGTGTTCCTGACGTTACCCCTAGACGTCTGCAGCCTGAAAAGATCGACAATCGGAAGCAGGATAAAAAAGAAGTGGCGGAGAAAACTATTCCCCTTCCACCACCACCTTTTCCTCAGAGACTGAAGAAGAAAGCCGATGACACCAGGTTCAGTAAATTCATGACTATGTTGAAGCAGCTGACTAATAATGTTCCTTTGGTGGAGGCGCTAGAGCAGATGCCCGGATACGCTAAATTCATGAAGGACATTTTGACAAAGAAGCGGGCAGCAAGCTATGAGCTGGCAGATAATGTTCAACATTGCAGTGCAATCGCTACAAGATCGCTAGTTCAGAAGAAGACAGATCCTGGTGCTTTCACTATTCCTTGCACGGTTGGATCTTTGGATTTTGCTAAGGCATTGTGAGATTTGGGAGTTAGCATTAATTTGATGCCTCTATCTATTTACAGAAAGTTGGGTTTGGGTGATCCTACACCAACCAATATGCGTCTCGTGATGGCAGATAGGTCGGTAAAATGACCTGTTGGTATCTTATATGATGTATTGGTGAAGGTTTCCACCTTCATTTTTCCTGCAGACTTTGTTATTTTGGATTGCGAGGTGGATTCTGAAGTTCCTATAATCTTGGGGCATCCTTTCCTTGCAACAGGAAGTGTGCTTATTGATCTAAGAGCTAATGAGGTTTTATTTCGGATGAATGACGAAGTGGTCCGTTTTGATATATGCAAATCAATGAAGCAACCCAAAGATATGAATGTGTTCTCTGTAGCTGATGTTTATTATGATGATGAGAAAGAATTATCTGTAGAGAAGCAGCTTATTGTTGATCCATTGGCTGCTGTGCTTATGACTTTTGAGCGTGAGGATGTTGAAGAGTATGAAAAAACTATTTGTGCTCTAATAGGAATTGGCTCCTATTCTCATGCTCCTAAGAAGCTAGATCTGGATCTTAAAAATCGCCATTCACCACCAGCAAAGCCATCCATTGAAGAACCACTAGTGCTAGAATTGAAGGAGCTGCCCAGTCACCTGAAATATGCATTTTTGGGAAGTGGTGATACACTTCCGGTTATTGTTGCGGCTGATTTAGGTGAGCAGCAGTTTGCAGCTCTTATTTCTGTTCTGAGGAGATACAAGAGAGCCATCGGTTGGACTATTGCTGATATTATTGGTATCCCTCCTGGGATATGTATGCACAAGATTCAGCTCGAGGAAAATTATGTGCCTACCATTGAGCATCAACGACGTTTGAATCCACCCATGCAGGAGGTGGTGAAGAAATAAATTATTAAGTAGTTAGATGCTGGGGTAGTATATCTAATCTTCGACAGTAAGTGGGTAAGTCCGGTACAGTGTGTGCCCAAGAAAGGGGGCATGACGGTAGTTGCGAATGAAAAGAATGAGCTGATTCCACTCAGACCTGTCACAGGGTGGAGAGTGTGTATGGACTACCGGAAGCTGAATTCGTGGACGCTTAAGGATCACTTCCCAATGCGTAAGGCTAGGCTGCACAAGAGGTCCCATTTCAGCTTTGGCAATTTGTTGACCGCAATGTTGAGGAAGGAGGACATTGAAGAGGAACCTGCAGATCATAAGCTTCCACACAACCCGAAGAAGGTTGATCTTACGAAGGTTAAAGATCCTGAAACTATGCATGGCGTCAACCTGACCACTGCAGAAAGACATGCTCGCGACAAAAGCTTCTTCCGCCATTTATATGGCATGACGAGGTTTACCATGATGAGTGGGGGACGTGTTCCAACTGATGCAGAGCTCCAGCAGTTGGATTATGACTACCCGATGAATGAGCATGCGCGGGCTATGTATGGAGTAGGTGTAAATTTTGAGAAACCTCTCGATAATGACGTACCGACTGACGATGATCACCGACAGCCAGACTCAGACGTGGAGGATAATTCTGATGACGATGACTCTGATGATGATTCCGATGCAGAGGGCATGACCCCATACATAGAGGAAGAGTCCGACTAATCAGGTTTTCCTTATTTATTTTCCACTGAGGACAGTGTGTCCCGTCTAAGTGTGGGGTGCTGATATTTGTATGCTTCTTGTACTTCTTTGCCTACATTTATTCTAGTTCTTGTTTGTTTTAATTAGTCGTAATTAGTTAACTTAATTTTAGATTTTTTAGATTTTGCATGAAATTGTTCTGATAGGCGGCATGGTATTATGACAAGAGTTTGTGCCAAAATCATTACTATTGAGACATTTAGGCTCTAAGTGTGACTCACTGTGTGATAATTGTGTGGTTTAATTCATTCACCTGTTGGGTCAAGAGTCTATACTTCTCCCAATAAAGTTGACCATGTGCCTTGTGTGTGTGAGATTATAGTATATTCTGTGTTGTGACTGATGCTAGAACTTTCCTGGTGTGTGTGTAAAGTGAAATAAAGAGTGTGAGTTTAGGAGATGATTTAGGCATTTCTTTGGCAGCCTGTGATTGTTTACCTTCTTTTTACCTACCCGTGGACATTATCCTAGTTAACCCCCTTTGAGCCTTTAGCTATTTTCTTTGACAGCCTCATATGTAGCCTAATCTATTTTTTTTCAAGACCATAATTTGATCCAAATTCCTAAGCGCTTTAAAGTGTAGAGTCATGTGACAAAATAAGAGGAAAGTGCGTGAGAGTGATGCCTCAGAGTGTCGTGGTACTTGAAATTGTTGTGAATAAGAGTGGCTATCATAGAGGTGTTTTATAAAAAAAAAAAAGAAAAAAACAGAAATAGAAAAAAAAATATAAGTTGTATATTTTCATCTTTGTGTTTATAATTGAATAACAAAATAGGTGAAAAGGGGTGTTAGATGAAAAGAAGGGTAGAATGGTTGTTTAAAAGAGAGTGTTGATGACATAACGTAGTGTATTAAAGCACTTAGGGAACATAGTCACTATTTCTGGCAAAAATAGTCCTACCTGTCCCTTAGCCTACATTACAACCTGTAAAGACCTATTTGATCCTAAGCTTAGCATTCTGATATTAGTGGAGCATTACACTAAGGGCAAGCCTATGGTCATCAGTTGCAACATAAGAATTCTTTGTGAGAGTGAGAGCAAGGAGAATCTTGTACCCATGTTTCGAAAAATGCAAAACTTATGAGTGATTATGGGTGATATCTTGTGTGAGACACACATGGTTGATGATTGTTGGGTAGTGTTATATGATTCTTTGTGACTTAACTTGTCGATACGAATTAACCATCTTCACGAGTCTAGGTTGGAGGTTGAATTATTTCTAGTAGTGATCAAGAAACCTACTCTTTGTGAATAATTGTCGTGCATGTCTTGAGGACAAATTTTGTGTTACTGCTGTGAATTCCTAGTTAGATGTTTGCATGGACGTAATATTTTGTTCGAGGACGAACAAAGCTTTAAGTGTGGTGTGTTGATGTTGGGCGTATTTGCACGCCTAAGAACCATAATTTACCCATATTTTAGCTAAGTTTTGAGGACAAAATATATAATTCTTGCACTTTTAGTCCATTTTCCTGTAAGTAAGCTAACCTATGTGATTAACATATTTTCAGGTACTAATGATGAAGATTTCAGCACTTTGTGGACCTTTGGGCAGCAAAGGAAAACTTCATGTCAGAAGGAAGACAGCTTTTGGAAGCTTGTGGACTGAATGTGATGCATGGAGAATCTGTCCTGGGAAAAATCAGTATTTCTTAATACTTAGGGGTGCAGCAGTAACCTAGTAGGACTAGGACAAGGATGTTATAAAAACCTTATTTGCTGAATTTTTCAGCATTGCTTTTCAGAATTCGGTCGACACTTTTAGTATTTATTCACGTTATAGATTCTGTAACTTTAACACAGAGAAACACGCTACATATTTGGGGGAAGACGGCTAAGAGGAAAAACGTCATCCCTCTTTGACGTTAAAAGCATCCTCTCGCGAAGATTATTCTTGTTTTGGTATGATGATGATGATGTCTTCGTTGTTTTCCTTTACAATCATGAGTAGCTAAACTTCTCTGTTAGGGTTATGGAAGCCTTTTGATATACTATCTATTACTATGAGTTTGTGAATTCTTGATGCGTATGCTACTTATATCATTACTCTCTTCGTTTTAATTTAATTCTCGTGGTTGCAAACATAGAGAATAGGACATTATAGCATTAACTTGTTCGAGAGAAAAGTTACATGTTTGGAAAAGAGAGTGTGACAAGGAAATAGGGCTACCAACCCCTATTTACACGTTAGTGCCGTAACTGGGCTAACCTCTTGGAGAGTTCGTACCATTAGTTATACGCTTTAAGCTCGAGAGAGTTAAAGTGAAATAATCCTTGATGGTTGAGAAACACTAGGATTTACCATTAGAATACGAATCTCTATAAGTGCATGCATGTCTGAATTCCGCATTACTCATAGTTAATAGATACGTAGAACTCATAAGGTGGACATAACCCTAACGTATTTTTCTCTGTGATTAAATCTTACTAAACAAAGCATTCCGTTTTTACTTCCATAGTATTAATTCACGCCAAACTCAAATTTCCCCCTTTCCGTAGAATTTTCGATCAATAATCTACTAATAATTGCAACACTTAGTGACCAAGTATTTCCTGTGGGATTCGACACCCAACCCAGTTGGGTTCTATATTTGACAGCGACCGCTTACACTCTTACTAGAGCTGTAGTTTGGGCGTTATCAGCTCCTAGAAGAATAGAACATCTCAAACTGTGAGCCTCATCCATTAACAATCAAGTCAAGTCACCACCAAAGGAACGCAATCACGATCCTTAATTCTAAAACCTCCTTAAAATCAAGAAATGCTTCCTTAGCCTCGATAGTCTGATCGCAATCGTGAAAAATAATTGACGATCCAAACGTAAACCTTCACGAATGTGGGCCCTTTATTATGATAAAAAAAGTCAGAATAAAACCTCCCATACGAACGCAAAGAGAGGCTTGCAAATATGAAGAACAAAAAGTAGTTGCACCGATAATAAAGAGAAATTAAGAAAGATGATTCATTATGAACCCCATGAGAATAAACTAACCATTCTACAAGACTAAATTTGATATTTCAAACTCAATAAAACTACCAAAACTACCAACAAAGGTTGTTAACATCAAATTTTGATTGAAACCCAACTTTAGTCCATACCTTATCAACTTTCCAATCAAACGCTAAAAACTCAACGAAACGCCTCAAACCCCGTTCCAACAGTGCTATTAATCAAAAAATGACATTCAGAAGTTAATGAGAGTTACAAAATTCACATATGATGATTAAAACATCAAATATTGACCATAATCAATCCTACTAACTTAAGAACCTTTCAAAAATAAAAACTTGCATAAAACCCAACCAAACATCTCGTGAACTGTTTTGCCCACTCTCGCAACTCACAAATACCATGAAGCAACTATGGAGAAGGATAAATTGTCAAAATACATGTAATTCCAAAAATTACTACGAGGATTATTACAATAAATAGAACCTAATTTGAGTTTTTTACACTTTCACTTATTCTTCGATTTTTCTGAGCCCTAGCACACTTATTCTCTCCTTTCAACACCTCTCAACCACAATGTGAGTTTCTTCCACATAATTTTAAACGTTTTCAATTATTTCTAATATCCATATGCATATTATAAATATTATTCTACTATGTGATCATAGGATTTTGGTAGAAATCCTTCTCAAAGACCCCAATGTAGAATTTCAAGTGTTCATCGTCAGAACTCAAACTTTTATCTACTATTTGGGAACGATTAAGGTATGTAAGTCATCTCTCGTGTGGGAACTCCATTTTTCTTTTCATATTATGTTTCTTTACAAATTTAATGAATTCTCCTCTATGAGATAATTAGGATAACTACGAAAATGATATGCTTGTTCATGTAGATTCCCTATGAATACCATAAAGTTTTATGAATTCTTATATGCTCATTATATATTACCTCCTTTCATGAATTTTACAGTTTTCTCACAAAAATAGTATGATTTATGATTTTCTTCAGATGTACCAATTCCATGATTTTCTTTAAAATTTAAAGCTTTATGATTTATGATATGACTTACACGATGATGCAATGAACAATGACCTACGTTTTTTCTTAAAAGATGGACTTTATAACCTTACGATATAATGAACAAAATGAACGATAACTATGATTTATAAGCCCTTGAACTTACTATGTAAATGGACATGGAATATTATTGTTAATTGGGAAGGCGTAGTCCTATCATAACGCTCAAAACTCCATATACCAATGTAAGACAAGGAATGTTCTGAACTTTTTGGCAATACCTTTATGTCTCACATCTATGTCATGATAACTGGGTTTTTAGGGTAAATTATGACATTGAGTGCAAGTCTCCTCCAGGTCAAGGTTCAGAACGAGATATTACAGCTCTGATATGTGCAATTTCAACTTGATTAGCCAAACATAAATAACGACTCTCCAAGATACTTTCGAGAAGCATTTATCCCGAAACAAATACTTTTTAAAATAAACAAATTTAGAAAATCTGACCAAATAAGTTAATGATTACTTTTATTTTATCTTTATTTTTGTTAGGATTTGCCCTGAATTTTCTACCATAATTAGAATTACTTTCTTCATAAAAAAAAAGTTTTTTAATAGGAAAAGATTTCTTTCCTATTAGATTTATATTAGGTTTATTCTTTCTTAGAGGAAAGGGTTTTGTAGTTGTATAAATGGAATATTTCTCAATTCATAACGCAATAGCATCCACAATGTAATGTAGTCCTGAGTCAGATTTAGGGGGGGATTTTCTCAAAAAATAGTTTTTATGTTTTTTTATTTAGTTTTTAATATATAGGTCAATTAGTCAAACCATATCAATAATATGCTTTTAGTATTACTAGCACAGTGTACGTGCTTTGCACGCGTGTCTCGCATTAATTAATAAAATTATATATAAAAATAATTTAATCAATTTTATGCATTATTATCCTTTTTCTCTAGTCTTCAGTCAATAATGTAGAGATGTGATACATAACTCTTCAATAGATATACATATCTATTGAAATTTTGAGACACTTTTAAAACAAGTTGAGGATAATAAGACAATTAATATTCAGTTCATTCACAAATTTGCCATATCAAATCATGCAAAAGTAAGGACTCAAATCTAACAAAATAGTAAGGTGTAATTAATATAAATATTAACAAAATAATTAATGATATATACTTTAAGGGAAAAAGGTAAACACACACATATTTTTATACTTTTGAATCAAACATTCACCTAATCTAAGCAAATTTAATACTTTTTGCCTAACCAAGAAAACGAATTCTTAATGTGTCTGTTGAAGCAGTTAACTTTTAAGACTTTTAGAACTGAACAAATAAATATGACTATATATCTAATTTTCATAATTTGTATGATGTAGCGGATATAATATATAAACACTCATAATAAAGATAATGATAAACAAACCCAAGGTAATAAAAAAAAATCTAAAATCTAAAAATCACAAAATTATGTTGGAGATTCAATAACGAAAATTACTTACAAACATAAAAAGATGTTTTGTTGTTCTTGATAAATATAGCCAACGTAATAGAAAAGAAAATCTGAACCTGAAAATTAAACAAAAAAATTACGTTAGAAACTCAACAACAAACGCCGCTTACGAACAAAAAAGGACGATTTGTTAGTATCACCAACAAAACTAATGTTAACATGCAATAAAATAAACGATGTAAAATATAATAAAAAATTATAAATAAAGGTTAACAGAATTATATGCTTTCAAAAGAAAAATTGCTGCAAATACTATGTACAATAACTATAGAATCCTATTGAAGCTTTTATTTAGAAAAATAAAAATAATAGGCATATATATAGACTCACAACTCATGGTCTATTAGGACTCTCCTTTGTCGTGTGATCTCTAATCCTTGGAGATCAATTTTTATAGAGCCCATGATTCAATAAGAATGAAATTTTGTGAATCCTAATAGAAAAATAAAAGAGAATTGCTTTAATTATGATTATTAATTATAGTAAAGTCATAATAATTTTACGATAAAAAGCTAAAAATATAATAATTGGAGAAAAATAAGTGAAAAGACAATTTTGTCTATTACAAATTTTTTTAATGACGGACAAAAAATTCATATCATTTTTCTAAGGGTCTTCACACTTTTAATATATTATATAGATATATAGATATATATATATCTATATAGATTATAGATAAATAGATATAGATATAGATGTTTTTCTTTGTCATCTGAATTATGATTTTCTATAATTTGCAAACTTTAAGCTCGCATGACTCCCTTTCGATTTCGAACCCAAACAATTTTTACCTACTCTGATAGTAAAAGTAAGATTCTTATGAAAATGACTTAACAATCAACGTGTTTTAACAAGTTATTACTAATTAGTAATTAATATAGACTTTTCTCAATCTGATGTGTAGAAAACAGGACAACATAGACGAGTCAAGTTTTTAGTATAAAAAGACCCAAGCAGTATTGTTTCAAAAGCAATTCACACACACACACACACTAGACACTCTACTACTACACAAGAGAAACTTGCCTCAATTTTTTTGCACACATCATGGAGAATAGATGGTCAGATAAAAACTTGGTGAATCTGCCAGAAAGTCCAAAAGCACCAATGGAATTCTTGTCAAGATCATGGAGTGCCTCTGCTTTGCAAGTATGCAAAGCCTTAACTTCCTCTTCTGCTTCTTCAACATCTCCTTCACTTCTTCCTAAGACAAATAATAACTCCTCTGCTAATAATAATGCAAACACAAACAGTAGTGTTAGTAGTACTGTTGTTGTTACTATACCAGAGAACATGGTCTCTGTTGAGGAAGAAGATTCTGCTAATAAGCTTGCTGGAAATACATTCTCTTTTGCTTCCAATGCTACTTCTCAACTTGTCCTTGAACGCATCATGTCTCAATCCGTAAGTACTTAACAATTTTTTTTTTGTAATCCCCGTGTTTTTTTAGTCATGTCAAACATTTATATGCTTGTTGAAAACATATAAACCGTTTAGTTTTTGGTAGTTTAAATTGTCAAACCCCTTTACGACATCTTTTATCTGAATGCTTTTTGGTTGCTATAACAAAATATTGTCATAGAGAACACAAATAATGTATAACACAACATGAAAAATCACCCCAAAAATTATAATCAAATATTTTTATGGAGAATGACTTTTATAGAGAGGGGGTATGGCTCATGTATAAGTGGAGTAATAGGAATAATCATATAATTGGTCCAAATTACTAGGAATTGAGTGTAGTTGTTGGAAAATTTTAAAAGAGGAAAGTTTTTTTTTTTTTTTTTTTTTTTTGGTTTGTCTATATTACAAGGGATTCATGGAACAATATAGTAGTACTAATATTTTTGACATTTTCTTTTTACTGTTTTTTTGGAAAATTTTTAGATGCATAATGGGCAGGAGATATCACCATTAACATCTGGAAGACTGTCTCATAGTAGTGGACCTCTAAATGGTTCTCTGACTGAAGAAACTGATAGTCCTCCCGTCTCTCCTTCTGAAGAGTTTGAAGATGTTGTTAAGGTAATTAATTAATTTCTCTTGTTATTAATTAAGATTAATTTCTGTAGCATCTTAGTTTTACTCCACGGTTTCTAAATAACTGTCACCATTTTTATTTGCATTCCCTTTAAAAAAAAATACTAACTACATGCTAAATTGGCTAAAATAATTCTTGTTAATGACTCCTCTCTATTTAATACATTTCTTTTATGCATTATATTGATATCTCTTCATATTTATGACTAAGGATAAATGTAAAAAGTTTAATTATGCTTTGATTTTATGAAATGATAAATATTAAGAAAATGTTGCTTTTAATAAGGATGACAATTAATTAAGAACGAAAAAAGTATGTCTTATTATGATAAATATTGTTATTAGTTAATGATGATGGTTGTTGATTGAGTATTTGATTGAAAGTAGACCCATTTAGGAAGAATTTTGTTTAGTGTTGTTCACAAGAAAAGTATAGTAAGAAAACCCAATGTACTTTTTCTTGCTTTACAAATTACAAGGACGCTTTTGCCGTCTAATCAGAGACACCTTTTGACTTGGTTTACGAAATAAATGCCAAAAGAGAAAAAGGAAAAGAAGTTAACTTTGGTTTTATACGAGATCAACAAAGATAAAGAACAAAAAGGAAAAAAAAATGAAAAAGTAAAATCAAACTTTCACAGAAAAAGGCAGGGGGGTCGTATTGGCGCTCAACCAATGTCCAAGAAACTTATTTACTTGTGGGGCTGGCTAGAATTTAAAAATGAATTTTAACTTATATAGCATGTATGTAAGAGAAATAATTTTCATGTGTAATCTAACTTAGTATAACAAGTTCTTTATTATTCTTAATACCTATACTTATCTTTTAGGTAACTGTTATAAACTCGGTAGCATTTACATCTCCCTCTTGAAATTCAAGGGAAATAAGTAAGTACTAAGACGTTAAATTAAAACAACAACAATGTTAATAACCATGATTTGGTAAAAGCCTTTTAATTTTAGATTGGCACACTCCGGTTTGTTCAATTTCGTAGCAACAGAACCTAATCTATAAGATCAAACATATGGAATACCTTGTTATTATATGTAGCACGTGAAGATGTTACGTGTAAAAGAGGCCAATTAATTTTTCTTTGTCTTAATTAGCTTAGCAAAAATATACTACAAGTAAGATTCAAAATTGACTGAGATTTGTCCTTGTTTATACTAACCTATCATCAGGACAGAAACTTTTGGGAAAAGAGTACTACTGGAGTGTGTAAGTGGAAAATTGATGCTCTCTCCTGTCAATTTTTATCACATTGTCATTGCTTCCCCATTTCAGTATTCTGGGCTGGCTTGTTTTACTTTCCCATCAACATGTTTCCTCTCTTATGTAAAAGTTAAATCTTACGTATCTGCTTTAAAGTTGTACATTTTCATGTTATTTACATGCTGTAGTCACCTTCATCAGAGTCATATTCAAGATTTGGATAACTCACTGTAATATGTTTTGAGTGACTTAATGGAGTGAAAATATGCATTAATTAACTATGGTTAAGTGATAAAAGTGTATGTATCAACACATGTCATGTACCTGTTCGTCTAATGAAACCACTTGATACATATGACATTATAACTACATAAGTTTTACCTTCTTACATATTGACCGTTACACATTTTAATATTTTCACAAATCTATACTTTGTATCAAAAATGTTGAGTTCAGTTAATTTAATCTTACATCTGCCACTGATATTTGTCTTTGGGAAGTGGCGTTTCTACCTCCACGAGGTAGCGATAAGGTCTGCGTACACTCTATTCTCCTAGACTTCACTTGTGGAATTTCACTGCGTATGTTGTTGATGCTTTAGTTGTATATGATACTGATATTTCATTCTCTCTTATGGGGTGCAGTACTTGAAAGCAAACAGTACTCTGCAACCATTATTCACAAATGTGAGGAGCGGATACAGTGGATCAGCTGTTGGGCTAGCACCCAACACCCCTGGTGGTAAGACAGTAGGGAGGTGGTTAAAGGAAAGGAGAGAGAAAAAGAAAGAAGAGAGTAGGGCCCAGAACGCGCAACTCCATGCTGTCATTTCAGTAGCAGGAGTTGCTGCTTCAGTGGCCGCAATTGCTGCAGCCACCGCATCAGCATCATCCACGGGCAAAGATGAGCAAATGGCAAAGACTGACGCTGCTGTCGCTTCAGCAGCAATGCTGATCGCGGCGCAGTGTGTGGAGGCTGCTGAAGCAATGGGAGCGGACCGTGACCATCTCATGTCAGCAATTAGCTCTGCTGTCAATGTTCGTTCTCATGGGGATATATCAACGCTCACTGCTGCTGCTGCTACAGGTGACTAATAAAACACTTCATATGAAACATAGTTACCATAATCTCACTGGTTAATTTACAATTTTAACAAATGCAACTTGACAATACAGAGCCAATTTGACTTCTAATTAAAGCATTTAAAAGTTGGATGGATTTAATTGATATAACACATGGATCATGATTCATGGTAGTGTCTCATGTACTTCCTCTGGTCCATTGTCTCGGTCGATTAATATACTTCTAACTAATTGAAACACTAAAGATAAGAGAAAAGGCCAAATACATGAGGACACTCTAAACTTGTCGATACTTTCATTTTCACCTTTGAACAAGGGCTAGTACCATTGAGTTACCTATATGACTATAGACACTTTTCGCTGGCATGACACATTTTGTGTTGTACACATTGATGTTGTTTCTGTCAGAACCTCTTTTTTAAAGAAAAAGAAATTCTCTTCTTTCAAGAGGTACTAGCTAGTCCCAGTAAATGATGACTTGTTTTCTTGAATGTCATATATATTTCGAAACAAATTTAATTTGATAAGACTGACTAATATTTGGGACTTGAGATAGTAGTAACATGCATGTTCATTTTCTTTCAGCATTGCGAGGGGCAGCAACATTAAAGGCAAGAGCACTGAAGGAAGTATGGAACATAGCAGCAGTAATTCCAATAGAAAGGGGAATTAGCGGAGGCACAGGTCGAAACAGTGACCAAAACCACAGCAACAATGGCAATAATTACTGCGAGGGACTTGACATTGAAGAGAACTTTTTGGGCGTTTGTAATCAAGAACTGCTGGCTCGGGGTCGCGAGCTTCTCAAGAGAACCCGTAATGGTAAATTACACAGATCCCCTCCTCTCTGCTACTAATTGAATGCGCACAGCATTTTATGTCCAATTTTTAACTACATGCAACTGTCTTATTTTTTGGTTTCAGGTGATCTTCACTGGAAAATTGTCTCTGTCTATCTTCATCGAAGTGGAGAGGTAAGCACCCCCGAGACTCAATGATTTTACTGTTCAAATATGGGTTCAAAGTACCAATGTTGTATTTTACGATTTGAACTTGTGACAAAAATAATTTTTGAATTCCTTTTACCACTACAATGGAATATTTCCTTACGTCAAGGGAATTCAATTGTTTATAAAAAAATAGTTTTCCTTTTTGCACCATTTGTGCATTACAATTTTCTGAGAAGGGGATTCAACTGAAGTTCTTAGCTCCCTTTACTCTGTCGTCCATATTCACTGATAATGTACTTTTATTTTATTTTTGCAAGTACCATCATTGTAGTTTATGTGATCAGCAGGTCCATCAACAGTTTTACTAGGTTATCACTTAATGCGTATGATAGAGACTGATTCATCTGTAGTTACTTTGTTACAAGTGACATGATTATGTAAATATATTATTTATATGATCAGCAGTGCATAAAATTTAAAATTATTGATGGCATAGAAAGTTAATGAAGTCTTTGAATTAATTGATGTCCTTACCATTTTGTGTTTCCCTATTTCACAGGTGATGCTGAAGATGAAAAGCAAACATGTGGGGAAAACTATCACCAAGAAGAAGAAAAGTACGCCCTAGCTAATTTCATAATTTGATATATGTCATCCGTATATAGAATAGTACTCAATTTGGACATGACCAAAAAATAATGTATGTTGTGGATGCATACAGATGTAGTACTAGAAGTTTACAAGGATGTACCAGCATGGCCAGGAAGGCATTTATTTGAGGATGGAGAAAAACGTAGGTATTTTGGATTGAAGACAGAGATACGTGGTGTAGTTGAGTTCGAATGCAAAAACCAAAGAGAATATGAGATGTGGACTCAAGGTGTTTCAAGACTTCTTTCAATGGTGGCTGAAAGAAAGAAGAGATTTCAACACTAAATAATTACTATTAGTAGTACACTAATGTGTTAATTAGTACTAGCTAGCTAGTTTGTGAGCCAGTACTACATTAATTAGTTCTATGAAGGTAGAATATTGTATAAAAGTTTTGATGTGCTTAGCTTGTGAAAAACAACTCTAAAACTTCATTATGCATGTATTATATTCTCTATGTTTAGACCTCGAAGAAATTAAGTTGTAATTCCCGTCACAAATCATTTACTCCATTAATGTATAGAGCAGGTGTTGTCGGCTGATGTAGCCTTTTGGTTGTCAATCTATATATATATATAAACGAGATTTAGAGGCATGCTGGCATGCCTCAATGATCAGCAAACATATTTATCTTTTTTCTGATTTTGTGAGTTATTTTTTTTATTTTTAATTCATTGCCATCTATTTTTTTTAATTAATAAATCCATTAATTATCCTTAATCATTAGCACCATTAACCCACAAAAGCCCTCCATCTTCAGCCTTTTCCCCTACTCACGGCTTTTCTTAATTACACCTTTTTGGAGGAATTAATCTACAGACAAACATAAAAATAATTTTAAAGATAAAATTTTACCCATCGAAGTTTGCTATCGTGCACCATTCGTGCTTTATCTTTGCCAGAAATAGGCGGTGCAGGTGGAAACGGGAACGGACGAGGAGGAGGGATACAACCATCGGGTGTGGCGAAGGCGTTGTACTCAGCGGCGAGGATTTCGGTATAGTGGGATATAGAAAATTATCAAGTACCTAGAGAATCTGATCCTCATGCGATAGCGAGCTCTGCGCTTGTGAATATGAATTATTGTGTACCTGTTTTGATTTTCGCTTACGGTGATACGACTAAGATCTCTGCTTTTGTTCAACAGGCACTTAATAGTACTGGAATTGGACTTGATCATGTTCCTGCAGGTATAATTTATAGGTTTTTTTTCTGTTTGTGTGGTTATTAATTTGTGCAATTTTGGTGAAATGACTGAATTTTGATTGATTTGATGTGTCGTTGAGTCGATCTATGCCTAAAAGATGATTTTTGTGTTACTGAACAGGATCGGTTAGAGCTCTTTTAGAGCGAAGGTTGTAACTGGTTTGGTGTCCAATTTATTTCTCCTTGCTGGTTGTTATTTTTCAAACCCAAATTTTCACTGCGTTTGTTTTGCGACAGGTTTCGGATTTTGTTTTTTCAAAAGTTATGGAGATAACTAATGATGGAGAATCCTCTGCAACACGAGTTTTTGGATCACGGGATCGGTTAGAGCTCTTTGAAGGTTATAACTATTTTGGTGTCCGATTTCTTTCTCCTTGCTGGCTGTTATTTTTCAAACCCAAATTCTCACTGCTATTGTTTTGCGACAGATTTCGGATTTTGGTTTGTCAAAAGTTATGGAGATAACTAATGATGGAGAATCCTCTGCAACACGAGTTGTTGGAACCTATGGTTATGTAGATCCGGAGTAAGCAACATAACCAACAATAAACAATACCACGGACTGAAACTTCTCTCTGATTTTCTTTGTTTCTCTTTCTGTGTATGTATTTGATGTTATTTTTTTCGTGTATGCAGAGATCTTTTCGGTCAAGATGTTAATCAATACTTGCTAGACGTATGTGACGAACTTGATGTATATGTCTGTCACTTCATACCACAACACGATTACTTGATAAGGTCACTTCCTTTCTTGCCAATGCATGTTGTTGTCATTCCTATATTGTATTTTCTACGCTGAATGGCATGTCTATTGATGTATTAATATCTGTGTGATTATTCTCCAGTTAGTTGCTTATTTTGTTGAAGCAGACCACATAAATCTCACTTTTATTATCAACCATCCTGAGATCATCCACGAAAAAAACCGCACAGATAAGAACCTGATTTGACTTAGTGTTTCGAGTTTGTCTTCAGTCAATCCATCACTCCAGGGAAAAAAACTACGGACTACAAATTTTCATTTCGGGTTTTCTGTCTGTCAGGTTCATGGTTGTAACAAGGACCTGAGCTCCTCAAAAGACTATCATAAGAGACACAAAGTATGTAATGAACACTCAAAAACTGCTAGTCATTGTTAATGGGATTGAGCAAAGATTTTGTCAACAGTGTAGCGGGTATGGTCTAACTCATCGCTGCTCCTTTTGTCATGTAATAAAATTCTTAGATTGTATTCTTTATTTCCGACTAGCAAATAGAAGTAGAACTGAATTTCTGTGTGTGTTAAATGAACATAGAAAATTGTTGGTGTAACTTTTAAAAAATCAAGTGCTGAGCTTACTCCATGTATTCAGAGACTTATTCTGCAACAAAATGGCTCCTAAGAGACGTTTGGTAAGGTTATTTAGTAGCTTGGAGTATACTTGATTTGATACATCTGTTTTAGACATAAGTATCTTCTTAAGTTTAAAGTAGAAAATCATTTCTTAGTTTAGAGATCAAGATTTGAACCTTATGGGTTTGGGGTTTGAAATTTACCACATACATTCGATCAAGAACAAATAAAGAAAGGAATAAAAGGAGGAGTGAACTGTCGGATGAAAGCATCAGGTATCAGATTCAACCTTGGCATGCTTCCTGGTGCTAAACAAGGATAAACTTAAATGGAGATACAGTGTTTATCTGAAAATTTTAAAAAGAAGAAAGCATTAATCACCTTTTTCATTGCCCTACTGTTCATCTGTGAAAAAGGTTATAAATTTGGGAGAAATAACAATAAAAGTGATTCCATAAGTTCTCAAGTTGGCTCTATGTTAAAAACCTTCTGACTGGAGCATTTTTTTATTAGAAAATTGTTAGCTACTAACTTTTTCTGAAGCATTTTATCTTTTAGCAAATGAATCTAGAGTTTTTTTCATTGAAAGAAAAAAACAAAATTCAAAAACCTAGGCGATCAGGCACTGGTATCCTACCTTACTCCCTGTAAATAGTTGGATTTGGTTTTATCTCACCATTTGAAATATATATGTAAAAGCATTCCTACAAATCCAGCACAGGTAAAATTTCGAAGGACACTTCCTTCTTGAATTTATCTAACTTACAGCTATGTTCACTTCTGGCATAATTCAAAAATGCAATACACTCAATTACAATAAGGCAACAATCCAAAGAAAATTCAAGTAACGATGCCCAGCATAGATAATCATCCATTTCCATGAATTCCACTTAACCAAATTCAACTAAGCAAAAATTGAGGCACTTATTGCTAATTGAGCGCAATGAATTTAGTTACAAACTGTTGTTTATCTATTAGTTTGCAATGAAAATAATTGCCAAAAAAACACAAATGATGGAATATTAGGTGCTTAATCCTATAGATTCAGGTTTGGATTATGATGAACCCATTAATTGTACACTAAGTCTAACTCTGTCTCTGTTTGAATCAAGCACCCAACACTCTCCAGTGCATGGCATTTTACCACGTCATGTTATTCTAAATACAGATTTCATCATGAAAAGTATTTGTTTGACTTCTCATGTTTATGTAGATGTTGAAATTCCTTTGGCTTCTTCATGTGTTTTATTCTTCATATTTTACACCCTCTTAGTGAAAATATTGACTCCGTCACTGCTTAAGAGGTTTTTTAATTGAAACACACAGAATGAGAGTCTAGAGACAGGTACTTAGGAATTCGAACTACAATAAGGTTTCAAACTTTTCATAATAACCCCTGGCTTCAAATGAGTCAAGAGTGAGGCTTTAAGCCTTGAAATTTACTTACTTGCAGGTTCTTTATTCACATCAATCGTGTCCATTCATTGTTGGTAGTTTTAAACTTTTTTCAGATCTGTTAAGTACAAAAAAATACAACCAACACAAGAACAGTTCAATGAAACATCCCTTTTCTCTACTCAATGCAGGAAAGGAGATGCAACGAGTGAAGACCTTAAATATTTTGGATAAATCCTCCCCGTTTGTCAACTTAAGTCCGATTCCAGTTCCATTAGTTCCGATGAAGAAATGATGAGTACAAGGCTAATGGCAATAGTTCATGTTGTACTGACGCAAGGCATATTTTCAGCCTTCTACTCCACGGAGTACAAGATCTTTACCGGAGGTTGTTGGGCTTTGGCTTCCTTAGACATCGATAGTTTATTTTTATTGTTATAGCGAGGTTTTTGTTTTTATTAGCTTAGCCCTCTAGAGATCAAGAAGTTATCAAACATTGTACTTTGGTATTCTTTTGGGTATAAGCCATTCATACTATCTGTACATTTTTCCTCCATCTACATATTTGAACTTTGCTTTCATATTATTTTTTTAAAAAAAATATATCATTGAGGCATGCCACATCAGCATGCCTCTAAGTCTTTATATATATATATATATATATATATATATATATATAGAGAGAGAGAGAGAGAGAGAGAGATTACAACATGCACAAAAATAAGGTGAATTTAATTCTTAACAGCTTGCTTAACAAATGCTTTTAAACACTGTAGTTGTAAAACTCTAAAAGAATTTACTTAACTTCTCAAATGGTAAATATATTATAAGATAATTTTTTAATAGGTTCACTAATACTTTTAAATAACCGCGCAAAGCGTGGATAATTTTACTAGTTGAACTATAACTTTTGAATAGATTTATATGTAAGTAAAACCTACTATTAAAATCTCTAACAATTATTAGATTGAATCCATAATTTTAGTTTTAAAATAAATTTGACATTAAAATTCAAAAGTTGAACTCATTAAATTAAAATCTTGAATTCTGTGATATTACAGGCACTAGCATACTGCATACCATGTCATGTTCCAAATTCTCTTATGATATGATAGTACGAGTATAGTTCCCGCGATGTGCGGTTATAATATGATTATCATATCTTATTTATAAAATCATATTCAATTTATTTGCTTCAATATTTAAATTTATATTTTTATTGAGATTAATATTAATATTAAACTAAACGCAATAAATTTGAAACAATTAGTATAGTGAATATAAATTGATTTGCAAATTAATATTATCATGTTCATGTTTTTTTCACTTGTGATACTTGATACAATTGTAGGTCTGCAATTTACTTTTTTATTTTTACTAACTTGTGCTTTAATTTTGCACAGTAAATAAGAACAATCTTGATAATTCATATATTTCTATATGAACATAATTTCTAAATAAAATAAATAAAATGTTTAAATCTGTGCATAATAAGTGTTATTACACATTTAAATAGTTGTTGCTAGGTGTTATGGTGCAATGCTATATTTTATGTAGCAAGCCAGAAATACAAAGAGATGCATGCTGGTACGATTTTACATGTTGAGTTTTTAGTGCATCAAATACAAATGATCATTAGGGAAAAGATAGGCAAGTATATATAGAGATTCTAAAGAGGTTAGGAATTGTTCTATGTTTGTGGAGTAGTTTGCAAAATAGACATTTTCAAAACTTATTTTGGCATTTAGACACAAGTCTTGAAAAATTAGGTGTTTAAACACTAAAATGACATCATCACTTCTTATATACAAACCTACCACATAAGTTTTAAACCTTACACTTTAGTCCCCCACCTCATTCATTTAATATTTTCCATCATTTTTTCATATTTCCTATTTTAGTTTAGAAAATTGTCCAAGAAACCACCAATAGGAGCTCCCTTTTTCATCAATAATTTTTTATTTCGGCCACTTTCCGATGAAAAGTTTCCCATCACAACTGAAAATCTCCATTCTTGATCATTGCCTCCATTGTTGTTCATCCTTTTTGAAAAAAAATTATAAAAAATATTTTTTTCACCATTTTTACTAGCTTGGAAAGCTTTTCAAATCCGCCCAATACCTCGTCATTAGATATATTTTAGTAGTTTAGAAGTCCTACACATACATTTGTCCATCCCAGAGCTAGGAGGGCATCGATTATATCCAAAATCAGTCCATTCGCGTCTTTGTACGGAGGTTTTCATATCAGCGATCGACCAGTCATCGACCAGCTATAGATCGATACCTTAATCTATTATTGATTTGTGTGGTCTATTATGGCAGTAGTTGAGGTAATTGTTGTGGGTAGTAATTATATGGGTGTGTGGGAGGAGGCTCCCAACTATTGGAAATGAAAATCATCTAGCAAGGAGACAATGCCCATCCTGCTGCGTCGCAATAGATCGTACGACAACATGGTTCGAAGCGTAATTAAGAGCGGAGAATTAGATTGCGAACCAAAGAACATTGTGATTAGCTATGTAATGAATGGGTGGGGTAAAATACATCCCACGTTCAAACTAATGATCGGCATTTGTCGTTATACATGTTGGATGTCACTGCCGATGGCTCTAGCTATTATTGAGGATAAATGTCGTCCCGGGGTCTCCGATAATCCCGCCACCACAGCCGACAATCGACGAACATGATTCACTTGAAGATGAGAGTTTGGATGCTCATCCAATGGATTCGGAAGATCATTCAATGGAATTGAAAGATTCAATTTTCTTTGAAGAAGCAGGAGAAGAGTGTGGATTAGGAGCACAAACCAACCACACCTTCTCCGACGGAATTAATTTTTAGCTAAATCAAACATTTAGCAACAAAAAGGAGCTGAAATTGTTGTTGGACATAGCAGTTGTGAGAAATTCTTTTGATTATGCTACGTTGAAGAGCTGCGGCAAATTCCTCAAGGTGAAATGCGTTTGTCCTAGTTGTGCATGAATGTTGCGGGCGAAGAAGTATGAATGCACAGACAGATTCATCATCTATAAATACGTTGGCGATCATAATTGTGGCGTCGAATACGCCACGCGCAGCCATAGGAAAATCACGTCTAAAGTCATTGTATCGCTCTGTGTGAATATGTATCATGAAGGAAAGGGTTCGAACACTAGTGAGATTCGGAGGATCGTTTTCAAGAACTTGAGAAGTAGACCAACCTATTGAAAATATTAGTTGGGGGGTGTGATTGCCAAAGAAATGTTTTGAGGGACAGTGAAGCACGGGTATTCCTGCCTGCCGGCTTTTTCATACATGATCGACGCTCTTAATGTTGGAGCTACCTATTCCATTATGGTGAACAAGGTCGATTGTAGGTTTATGTACTACTTTTTAGAGTTGGGCCCTTGCATTAGGGGATTCGCCCACATGAGGAAGGTTATTGCGGTCGACAACACTCATTTATACGGTGAGTATGAGGGCGTGCTGCTAAGCACGGTTGCACAGGATACTGAGAACCATATTTATCCCATTGCCTTTTGTGTCGTTGACAAAGAGAACGATGCGTCTTGGACGTTCTTCTTTGAGAAGCTGAAGTCTATTGTGGTCGATGGACTAGATTTGTGTTTTATCTCTAAAAGGCACAAGAGCATCGCCAACGACATCGTGAAGGCTTACAACCATGCCCATCACGGGTACTGCATGAGGTATCTAGGTAAAAATCTTTGGGTAAATCACCACTGCGGAGAACACATCTATCTATTCTACAACGCGGCAAAGGCATATTCTCCCGAGGAGTTTAGCAACCATTTTATGGAATTCAAGAACTATTGTCCCGAGGCAGCCTTTTTCCTCGAGCATGAACTTGGTTTTGACAAATGGAGCAGGGCATATTTCCCCGACAACAAGTTTGACGTGATGACCACAAATATTGCTGAGTTGGTGAACTCTATGTTGATTATCGAAAGAGAGTACCCCGTGACATCCATATTTAATTCGATTGCTAAGAGGTTTGGTGATATATTCAGGAAGAGGCGTGCCTACGTCCTCAAATATAAGGATAACAAATTTGTGTCCGCCGCCGAAAAGATCTTAAGGGACAATATGAGCGAGGGAGACTCCTTCTATATGAGAACATAAGCGGGGACGAAAGGCAATTCACAGTGTTCGGCAGTGGATGTACCAAAGTCGGCCTATTGGAAAGGTCGTATTCTTGCAGGAAGTTTAAGCTGGTCAAAATACCATGTGATCACGCGATGGCCGCTTTGCGATTGAAGCACAGTGATGATTATGGTTTGAAAGTCTATGATTACTCTTAGCCCATGTATAAAATGGAAGAGTACCTCCTTATGTATTCAAAATCAATTAATGTTGTCCCTTTGGAGTTCGAATGACGTGTGCCACAAGAATTGCTAGACGTGAACATTATTCCACCTTCCTTGGTTACCAAGCTCGGAAGGAAGAAAAGAAAACGTGTTAAGGGCGTGGGCGAGACTTTCAAGTCGAAGAGGAGGAACAAGTGTTCACTGTGCAAAAGATCCGGGCACAAGAGAACCACTTGTAACAACAACAAATCATACCACTTGTAACAACAACAAATCATAGTTAAACTTGTATTAATTCGTGTTTTTGTAAGTCATGGCAGTGCATGCATTTTGACAACTCTTCAGTGGTCTGATTAATGTCAGCCTTATCGATTTTACTATGTGTCTATTATCGACCTTTTAAGGTATTGCATATATTGTTTGTTAGGTCTATTACTTGTATTCTTTATTTAACACATAGTTTATTATCGACCCCATATAAAGTCTATTAAAAACCCTAAATATTCAAAGGGACAGATGAACAGTTGAGCATTTATTACATATAAAAAAAGTTGTTGCACGTCCACTTACACGTTGCGTCGATTGGGTATATGCTACCTCCTCGATTTCCACCGATTCACACGTCTACCAATCAATGGGCGAGAAGACCAAAGGGTTCTATTTTGGTCTGTATAAATACCCATCTACTATACCCAAAATTCATCTTCATCAACTAATAAATTAGATTAAATCGACAAGATGTCAGGCATTCCATTAAGACCAAGAAGGAGGGTCCAGCGTAACTTCGACCTTCTCCTCCTCCATAACGACCTAAACCGTCTGTTCTATTGTCTAGGACAAGACAGGGAGCACTGTCACCGCAAACTCCGGTGGATCGCTCATTTTTTACGGGCGATTGTGGAGCGGTTCAACATAGACCCCGATGAGATAATCATCCCCCTCATTCCCTTAGATTAGTTTTTTATTTCTGTTGGTTTTTTTTGTTTTAACTTCGTTGCAAGGAGAAGCTTTCATGGTTAGGAATGTTAGTCAAACACTTCTTCATTTTGTTGTTTTTGCTGTATATATGGTTCTACACCATCCTTGAAATGAAGTATTAATGAAATATGTTTGTTTCCTATATTTGTGTATATTTTAATTTTGCAATTTAGTTCTGGTTTGAATTGTTTTATCCATTTCGGATTTTACTTTGGCGAGAAAATGGTTTTGATCTTAAAATTATTACAAGAAAAGTTGAGAAAATTTCAAAATAATTTTAAGAAAATTTACAGAGTCGCCACTTGATTTTTATAGAAAAAATCAAGAAAAAATTTAAAAGAGTTTCAAAGGTTCAAAAACAGAAATTAACCTTTAAAACTAAAGATTTCGGGTAAGGTTCAATTAATGCCCTAAGAAGATTTTTAAGGCACTTAGGAGCGTCCATTTAAAACGGTTTATCAAAAAGAAACTAACTTGACTAAGAAGTGACTAATTTTGCAAAGACTTGATTATATATATATATATATACATATATTAAAAAAATTCATTTAAACATTGAAAAATGTCATTTATTTATTCAAAAGAGAAATTCTATTTGAATTAAACTAAGTTGTGATTTTTGGAACTCAAAAGAGAAAAATGAATTTTTCTTTCGTGGAGAAAGAAAAGATTATGAAATTATTTTCTTATTATTAATTATTATAAAAAGGTCCAATATAACACTTTTTTGGGAAATAGGCTAAGAGCGTAAAAAGTATCATATTAATCATGGAAAGTTAAAACCTATAAGAAAAGAGTAACTTACATAAATCCCTGATAGTTTAAGCAATATTATATAAAATCTCATTTATTTTGCTAATTACATCTTATCCCGGATTTTTGAACTGGTGATACATTTGTTAAACAGTGATACATATGTAACAAATTAGGTAATTATTTTAGGAAGCACAGGATTTTCACTGATTTTAACAACGTAAATCTCGTCTAAACTGTTACAAGCGTTAAAAAGACAATTCCATTTGTTAACAGTTCAACAAATGACGCAAACCACATTGGATTCTCAAATTTTTTCAATTTTGGAACAAAAAAATCGATATTCAATATTTTTTTCCTGAATTTCTTCAGTGGATCTCGTCACTGTGTTGTTACGTCATTCTGGGGAATGGGTTTCTGAAACAAGGTACGATAACTATCAGGTCGACGGTATTGTAATTCATGAAAAAATATCGTACCAAGATTTAATGGACGCCATATCAACTCAATTAAAAATTGACGTATCTCTGAAAAGAATTCATGCCAAATATGTTGTTCAAGGCAATTCATTAGCATTGGAGATTCATAATGATATGGCTGTGAAACTTTTTCTTCAGATTTTGAAAGCTGAATCTATATTCGGGAAGTATCCATTGTGTATTACAACTAGTGATATTGTAATTGACAGTGATGATGTTGACGCGGATGATATGACGATTGAGTTTTATGATTTTGTTGATCCGTATGAACTTGCAGTTGCTGTAGTTGGTAACGTTGAATCTTTGCCAATTGTTAATGTGGGTGGTGAAGAACTGATAAGTGATTTCTATAATAGTGTTGTAAAGGTGAACCAAAAGTATAAAAATAAAGATACACTTATCTCGGTAATGTGTAACTATGCAATAAAGCACAGGTTCAATGTAGTGATACATTTGTATATTATTTTATATTAATCACAAATATCAATCACCATATGACTGGTGATTCATATAATTGGTGATTTATATAACTGGTTTTTAATTTTAGTGATTAACGTAACAGGTTATTCATATAACTGTTTTTTAAGTTGGTTATTAATGTAAGTGGTGTTTCAAATAAGCAGTGATTCATATAAATGATACAAATAACTAATAAGTATTGTAAGTGGATATTTATATATATGGTGATTCATATTTGTGATTAATATAATTGGATATTCATATAAATGGTGATTTATATTGGTGATTCATATAAATAGGTTGGAAAAACAAGCTATTCATATAACTTAGTGATTCATATAATAACAAGGAATAACATATTAAGTTCATATTAGCAATAAATATTAACTGTTTATTCATTGGTTAATTGACTCACTTTTTTATTGAAGTAGTGATTCATATGGTATATGGTGATTCATATATAAACAAATTAACGTAACTTCATATTAGCGATATATTTTTTTGATGTATATTTCAGCTATGTCTTGCTGTGCAAATCGCCAGAATGTAGTTGAGTATTCAAGGCGTCCTGTAAGCATGGTACTGATACATTTATAGTATGTACCTTCAACGATGAACACACCTGCTCAATAATGGACAAAGTGTTTGAGCAGCAGCATGCAACCATTGCCTTTGTAGCTGGAATAATAGCTCCAAAGTTGGTGAACTACAAAAAAATAATCACCCCAAGCGACATTATTGAAGATATAAAAAGGGAACTTGGTTTGGACATAGATTACATGAAAGCGTGGTGGGCTAAAGAATGTGCTTTAAAGATGTTGAGAGGGCGAGCAGCTGACGGATATAATTAAATGCCTACCTATGTATACATGTTGAATTCGGTTTATCCCAATTCACATATAAGGATGCATAAGTCTCCGGATAATCAGTTCAGGTATCTATTCGTAGCACTACAACCTTTTATTAGGGGATTTGGATATTGTAGGCCTGTTGTGGTAGTAGACGATAGTCACATGAGAGGACCATATCAGGGAACATTCGTTTCAGCTAGCACACTTGATGGAGTAGGTATTGCACGTAGTGATTTATTTTTTTCTTACAAATGATGGTAATTATTATATAACTTAGACATAATCATTGTTTGATATTATGTATCAGGACATATATTGTCGCTTGCGTATGGGGTTGTAGATTCTGAGAATGATTCATCCTGGATGTGGTTTTTCCAGCAATTCAAGTGTGCTTTCGGTGAGCGCGATAATATGTGCATTGTCTCTGATAGACATGAAAGCATAATCAAGGCGGTTAGTGTGGTCTATCCATGTATACCATATTTTGCTTGTATTTGGCATCTTTGAAATAATGTTTGCACGAATTATAGAAAGAGTAAGGACAAGCTAACCGGCGAGTTTTTTGCCATGGCTAAAGCGTACAAGTTGGATGATTTTGATGAGCTTATGTGTAAAGTGGGAAAGATTGACAATAGAATTAAGGAATATTTGGAAAATGTGGGATTTGAAAAGTGGTCAAGAGTTCATGCTCCAATAAATAGGGGGATGATGATGACTTCCAACATTGCAGAATGTATCAACTCTCGTCTTGTTGAGGCTCGTGAACTGCCAATTTTAGATTTTCTTGAACAGTTCAGAATCTTATTTGGTGTGTGGAATCAAAAAAATAGAGACCGATCTAGCTTTCTTTCTAAAAACTCATTGGGAGGTCGGTTTCAATAAATTCTTCAATTGAACGATGCAAAGTCATCACGTATGATGGTAAGTTAAAATAATAATCAGTATACCTTAACTAAGTTTGCAGATTTTTTTCCTTTAACATTCTGATAACTGTTGACACCCAATTTTGGCTCGCCCTTTTTCCGGAATTACTTTTCCGATGCTCCTCGGCCCTAAATAATTTTTAAAAATTAAATAAAAAATAAGATTCGTATTTCTGTTTCTATTTCTAGAAATTTTAATATAAGGGAATTCATTTTCCATCATAATATGAAATATTTAATTAAATATAATTAAATATTTTAACGAACAAATATATATATATATCTTTTGGTATTCGCATTCGCATCTTTTCTAACTTTATTTTTGGGATAATATTGTGACCATATATGTATATTTTATTACATAAAATAGATCTTTTTAAATATACATATTTTTATTATATTCCTAATTTTTACGTATATTTTATTACATTCTTATTTTTACACACACATATATATTGTTAATATTAAATCACAAAAAAGGGACATCAAATTGGACGCTCATGCAAGTTATGTCTGTAATTTATATACGTTAAACTAAAAATAATTTTTAGGATATCAGGGAGCATCGATAAATTTAATTTTGGCAAAAAAAAAAACATTCGGGCTAACGATTATTCAATTTTTTTTTCACCCAAGCCCAACTCTTATTTTATGAATTTCAGCCAGATGCCCAAAATTCAATCCAATATCCTTATCTGTTTCGCCTTTTTCATCCAACAGACACCGATCAATCTAGCCCGTCACTGCGATTTTAACTCAGAAATCCAAAATTTTCAATTTTATAATTTATATATATATATATACTCTATATATATTCAATTATTTTTCTTTATTTATTCATCTATCTATTTATTTATTTTATTATTATTATTAAGTTTAATCCGCCCGATTAAATGATCGGATCGATAAAAAATAATCGATTTTAATTTTACCTTTTCATATATTCATCCACGTACACACACACATATATATATATAAAATATTTTTTATTCTTATATTAAGCCCAAACCGTCCGATCAATTGATCAGACGGTACAAATTATGGTCAATAAAACAGATGCCAAGACATGGTTTCACGAATCTCAACTAGTCAAAATATGCATTCTTCCAAAGAACAGTATAGTCTCAATCAGCCTTTCCCACAGTGCAACCATCGTATAGTCACTATCCCTCTTTTCTCAAAAACACCATGAAAATCGGTCACCCCTTTCCCTTCTCCTCCTTCCTCCTCTCCTTCCACCCCAAATGAGAAACCTTAAGATCTCCATAGCTGACCATCGTCTGCCACCTACCCAAACAAATCTTCCATTTTTATCACCCAAGCTAGCAAATCGCCAAGAATAAGAGAAAATCAGTCCCTAATTTGTGCAAAAAATGAAACTTTCTGAGGATTTGCAGCTAAAGATTGATAAAAGCTGAATTTTTTGCAGATGGATATCATAATTTTGAATTCAAATCTCATCTCCATAAAAATGTGCTTCAAATCCAAACTTTGGAGTCCGGATTTTGGCTATAAATAGCCCCCAAAATCGCCATCATCAAAAAGAAGTGGGAGATTAAAGGAAAATCGGGCTACATTCAAAAAAGTTTCACTAGAAAAGTCACAAAAAGGGTTGTTGATTTCTTCTCTTAATTTCGGTGTTTGATCGAGTCCTGAAATTCGAGTTTTGGCGGCCAGAATACTCGACAAGAAGCCTGAGTTTGCTGCACAATACAAGGTGCGAACCCGCCTCCTTTTCGTTCTTTTCTTGCTAGCTTTTCCCTTCATCTACTCTAATTCTATAAAATTGATCTTGAAATAATATTGTTTGTTGTTGCATTTTGGTCCCGTAAACGAGCATTTCGGTCTGTTTTATTGCATTTGTTTGCATACAAGTTCATGGGTATGAAAATATGAGGCGTGGTTTGGTTTCAATTTCGGTTGTGCTAGTTTGTTTTCTGTTAAGTCTAGTCCAGCACATGATTTTATTCATGGCTGTCCGTTTCACGTAGATAGGGCCTGGGACAGTTTGTTGGGTGTTGTAGTAAGTTTCGTTCCAAGTGGTCTGCTGTAAAACAATCATTTCCTTATAATAAAGACGGAGATTGAAATTTGAAGTCGTTATTTAAATTAGCCGGTTAAAGATTGTGTGTATTTTGGCTAAGATGTTAAAAACAATTGTAACCATTTTAATTTTATGCGCGCTGCACTGTTCGGATTAAATGAGTAGGGGAATAGCTTCAAATCAATTTTTGTTTCACTTCTGCCCATGGTTCAAGATTGGAAGTAATATATTTCATTTTTTGCGAAGGCGCTTCACTCCTTTGTATAACTTAACATTATCTTCACGTAAGTGCTTTTCTTATAAGCACAATTTGTAAGAACTTTGACTAGATCATATCTGGAAAATGATGAAAAAAGTTGACCTTAGCTTGCAATCTCGTTTGGTACTTGTCATGGGAGTATGCTGTAACGGTTTGTTTAAATTCGTTAATTGTTTTTCTTATTCTCTTGAATCACACTAGCTTTACAGATGTGAATACATGTGTGAAACATTTTTCATTAGTGTTTAATACGTGCTTATATTGGTAAGTGACTGTGTTTTGAAGTCTACTTAGACAAGTTAGTAAAAATGTACATTTCTTTAGATAGACCAAGTGTGTGACTTTGTTGCTAGTATTACTCACGCGCCCGTGATATAGATAATATTTTAGTTAGTAAATGTAGATCATTGGCCTCGATTGACGCCATTTTACTATTGTTATTCACATAAGTAGTTATTGATTTTGGGTAGTTTATTCTTACAATTGCTTGAAGGGCATGAGTTGGGTGCCTATATATTTGAGTGTCTCAATACTGGTTGTGATCTATGTCATACTATTGGAGTATTTACTTGTTATCCTTAATCTTTTTTTTATATATATATTTAGCTTGTTTCTAATCTCTTTCCTCATTCTTTTCTTTTACATGTACACTTGGGAGCTGGAGTTCCGCAATGGAACTCAATTTGACCCATAACATTGGGTTAACGGCTATAGGATCACAGAGCTTGGGGTTTAAATCGCTAGGAACCATTTCCTTCTATAAGAGCTTATAGTATTTAGTCCTTTGCTTTCTTCCACTTTCTTATTATTATTATTTATTCTACTAGTCTTGTGTTTATTTACATATCTATTTGGTGCGGATTGATTGATGTTGAAGTAACTTCATATCTATTTCGTAGCCTTAATCATCTAATTAGTTTTATTGGTTATTCCAATCGCTCCTAAATGTTGGCTCTTTGTATAAAAAATGTATTCTTCGAGAGTGTAAACTGTAAAACTACAAATTTTGTAGTATAAGAGTGCAGATTTTTTTTTTAGGATAAAAATACTGCTTTTAAGGGCCTAAAAGTGACCTTTCTTTTGAGGTTAGAATTCAGGATTTTGAGCTTTAAAATGCAGCCATTTGAGCACTCAAATTGCAGATTTTCGTGTGCAAAATACAGCTTTTGTAGTAGCTAAAACTACAGATTTCGAGAGTTCAAAAGTATGACCTTCAAGAGTTAAAATGCAGATTTTCTAAGGGCAAAGCAAAGCTGTTTTACAAACTTCAATATGCATTTTTAAAACCTCAAAGGGGCAGTTTTTTTTTAGTAGAGAGTACCTTCTAAAGAGTTAATGGTACAATTTTTTAGAACCAAGAATGCATTTTTTTTTTGTTCGAAAGTTTTTTTTGTAGCTTGTCAAGGGTGAAAATGCATGTTTGTAAGGGGAAAGTCCCTTAGTTGGGCATTTTGTTAAAACTAAGTTTACTTTTCTTACAGCGGAGTCACGACCTCAATGCCGTCTTTAAAATAAAATTGAAATTTCAATACTAACTCGGTAAGAGGGAAAGTCGCTAAAAATCTTAGATTTGTCAAGAGAGTCCGCCCACTAATTTTAACTTATTTTCAATAAATAATCTAACGTTCTACTCTATATTTTCAATACTATTCTAGTTTTTCAGATTTTAAGGGAATAGAAATGTGAGGTATATGTATTCATCCGCTACCATGTACAAGGTACATTATTTTCAACGCTACTATAAAACTATTTCTTTCTTATTATTGTTGTACTATTATTTTATTATTTGCATCATAATTATCATCACTTTGAAACGTCAGCAACATTTTTATTACTAATACTATTTTGATTTTGATTATTATTGTTATTATTATTATTATTACTATTATCATTGTCGCTATTTTTTTTTTTTTACATAAGTTCAACATGATTACCTATTTTCACATTCTTGAAAGTATCTTTCGTAAATTAAATCCATACTATAAAATACTTTATTTATTTCATATATAATTAAAATTAAATATTTAAATACATATATCTTTTCAAAATCCCTTATGGAATTATACGACCTTAAATTTTCTAGTGTATAGAAATTATGTTATCATTCTTTTCATATTCAAAATGCATGCATATTTTTCGCAATAATTACATTACTTCCTTGTACATGGTAGCATCACGTTTGATGTATCTTAAGTTTTCCTTTTTATAAAATAACAAATACAAATAATAAAAGTTTTCTCATCATCGTTTTAAGCAAATAACGAAATAAAAGTTTTCCCTAATATTTTCCTAAACTAAGTGTAAGGACTATCTTCGGATAGGCTCTGAGGGGTGTCTAATACCTTCCCCTCGAGTAACCAAAATCCTTACTCAGAATCTCAAAACATTTTCGACAGACTAAAACAGAGTTTTTACAATAACAAATAGTTTTTCCTAATTTTTCTAAAAGTTAGGTGGCGACTCTAAGAAATAATTTTTAAAACCCAATAGTAATTACACGTCACCATACGTCGGGTGTTGTTTCGATCGGTTCGGAATAGGGTTCGACAATAACAGATGTATCAAAGTGATACATCTGGGATTCATATGTATCATTTTGATACATATGTTGAAATATGCTTCTACTTGAAATTTTGTTCTTTATATTTAATTAATTTGGGTCTTTTATGTTTCATATATTATGTTGACTTACATAAAATTTATGGAATAATATTTTTAGATTAGGGAATCAACTAACTACATATACGGTGTGTATGAAGAAGGAAGAAAATACATTATTCGGTTGGATAATAGAACTTGCAACTGTGGTAGATTTCAGCTTGATGAGATACCATGTGCGCACGCTATTGCTGTTTTGAAAAGAAAACATGTAAAGAAAATAAAGTCATACTGCTTAGATTACTACAATAAGGAGACATTGGTGAAGACTTATGAAATGTCGCTTTATCCAATGCCTGATAAACGAGACTAGCATGTACCACCGGAGATGTTAGAAGATGTGTTTTTGCCTCCAAAATATAAACGCCCACTAGGAAGACCTAAGAAAGGTAGAAAACGGAAAATTAGTGAAAAGTTTTCATCACTATCAAATCGTTGTGGCAAGTGTGGGTATGAAGGCCACAACAGACGTACTTGCAACTACTTTCTAAAAGAGATGTGACATTTTGTCTTTAAAGTTTAATCAGACATGTTTACTTAGTTCAAAGTTTTGAATTCAATAATTTGAGTTAATTACTCAAAAATTCGTTGCTTGATATATTTCGTTTACAGTTGGAAAAGATATGTGTTTTTAAGATTATCATTTATAATTCATTAGTACTATTGTCTTATGCAGATATGTTAAGAATTAATGAGGAAAGCTAGTGATTCATTTCCTAAATGAAATTATAAAGTGATACATACTACTGTTTAATCTCAACAGGTTAATTGTTGTTACATTTTAATCATATTGTTTTCAATTGATACATATTAAAAAACTTAATATTGTTATGTGATTCATTTTAACCATTCGTGTAAAATTAGTTGTTTCATATTAGAAAGTAAAATTAACATGTTAAATGGTGAGACATTTTCAACATTTTAGTTACAGTTTATTCAGTTCTAATGACTTTTAACTGGTGATTCATTTTAAGAATATAAATGGTTATTCTAGAAATTGGAGATTCAAATGATAACTGAATATAAATGGCGATAAGAGAATACAACTTAACATATTAAGTTGTATTTGGTGATTCATATAAGTACATGTTAAGAATATAAATTGTGATTCATATGGTATTTTTTGATACATATTCAAAAACATAATATTGTTATGTGAGTCGTATAAAAGTTGTTGATTCATATTAGAAATTAAAATGAACATGTTAATTGGTGATCCATCTGCAACATATTGGTTACAGTTTAATCAGGTTTAATCATTTTTAACTGGTGATTCCTTTTAAACATTTGAAAAATGGTGATTCATATAATTAGTGATTTATTTAACTGATTATTCATGAAAGTGGAGATTCATATGATTACAGATTATAAATGGTGATAACATAATACAACATATAAAGTTGTATTTGGTGATTCATGTAAATACTGGTTAATAATATAAATAGTGATTCATATGGTATTTGGTGATATATATTAGATCACTTCTGATTGTTAACAAAATATTGATACTACATATCAAAAGATAAAACTAAAAATTTGTGATAGATTATGTAAGTTAAACTGCCCACAGAAGTACTAATACAATATCTGCTTCTAAGATAAAATGTCATGACATTTTATACAAAAAAAAATATGGTTTCATGATATATCTAGAAATCCCCAAACATTAAAAAAATGAAAATCATAATTTCTCAAACATAAGAAACCAATATCCTTTTATCACACAATAAATGCTAGAGAACTACGGTTCAACATCAATCATCTATAAATGCTAGAGAACTACAGTTCAACATCAATCATCTCTGTATCCTCAGATTGAATGAAGGTGCGTTTAGACCTAGGTGGATCTTGGTTGTCACTAACATATCCAATGCATGCCTTGTTCACACCATAGTCCCATAACAAGGATGCGTATCTTATACGATGCTTTTTTGGTTCAACCTCTGAAGATGGTATCTGATGCTGGTCACTTAAAAATTCAGCATATGCTGCAACAAACAAGCCACAATCTCTGGAAAATAGAAAAGTAGGTATTTTATGTGTTGTCGTGAGCTCTTACAATAATATATTCAAAAGAATAAATGATACTTACAATGTGCCGTATGATTGTTGCACAATTCCATCAACAATGTGAACATCGAATGCATGTTGGTCCGACTTTTCCTTGTATGCGTCTAGAAATGACCAGTCTGTGCGATCTTTTTTCTCAAAAAATCAGATATTGTCAAATAAGTTGACAACATTTCAGCAAGCTCCTTTATCTCATCAGCATGGCTTCTATGACCTTTCATCGAGTCGTACACACGAATACATCTTTACTTGAGTACTATGACTGCCAACACCCAGTGAAACGACCCTTTTCAATTTATTGGAACATACACCTCGTCAATTAAATGTCATGGAATACCAGCTGGAATGCATAGTCCTTGCATAATCTCACAAATTGATCTCTCCATCGAAGCCACTTTCATTGAGCGAACGTTTTCGACAAACGAGCTAAGATCAATCTCAGAATGACTTCGGTGATAATGAGTGTATGTATCATGGATGTAGTTCATGAACACGCAATTCACAGTGGTATATCTATATTCACTAGTTGTATCCAGTTTTGCTTTCTTTCTATGATAGTAGAATACTACATCGATATGTTGTAATAAAAAACTATGATGTGTAAGAACAGGTGATTTATATAAGGCATACACAAGACTTGGAATATTAATTACTATAAAGAAAAATATAGCAAACACAAACTTCGCATGAAACGTAGAGACAAGCTAAATCAGCCATAAATGTATCGAGTTGCACATCGATCATAACAGGATGGAGCAAAGAAATTAAATTTTGCTCATAAAAATATGCAGCAGAATGTACTTCAAATTATGACACTAACCCATGCTTCCTTATTAAATTTTCAAATTAAATTCAAGTTAGACAGTATATGTATCACAATGATACATATGATACCCAGATGTATCACTATGATACATCTGCTACCAGAAAAGTTGTATTCATTCTGCAAACATTAAATTTTTTGGGTCATATTGTAAAATCAGCTTGTGCTTTAATAATAAAAATTAATAAAAAGGCTAATTTCTATATATATTTCTTTGAGGCATACCTCATCATTCCAACAATTACTTGATTGCGCCATGTAATAAAACCAACTTTTTTTCACTAGGTGTGCTACTACAAAATCAAGACTTGATTTTAGATCAGCGTATTTGGCCGTGTAGTACTCATCCTTTCCTTTCCTGAAATTAAATTATAATTCCTATAAGTACTGAAAGTAGTACATATATATGATATTTTGAAAGGTGATTAATCAATCTTACTTAGTAGCATGTGGATTGTACAGTCCAGCTGACATCCAAACAGAAAACTTAGAGAAGAGATCTTCAGCATATGGTCCGTTAATGTTGTGACCTTCAAACGGATATTTCAAATTTTTTTGCGACTGGATGACTTCTTTATCTTTTGATCCAGAATCAAATTCACTGATAAATGGTGGCAGATATACTCTTGATGGCTGCCTATTTCTCTTAGAAGGAAGCTTCCTAACATATTTCAGATTAGTCTTGCACACAGGGACCTGAGAAATAGCTGCAATAGCGATGTCGCTAATATAACACTGACTATCAATGTTGCCTTGCCGATCACATAAGTCAATAGCTGTAACATATATATAATTGATCCCTGTTGGATAGGCAGCACGCGATGGTGGTACGTACAAGGTAATAGCTTTAGACAAATCTTCATCTGTATTATGAAGGGTTTCTTCAGATTCCTGTGTGTGTATGTAAAAAGAGAACTTAGTGTTATAATGAAGTTTAGAATTGAAGTTCCTAAATTATGTGTATGTATCATAATGATACATATGGATCATTATGTGTCACTGTGATACATTTGAAAAACTTACATAACAGATAACCAACTTTAGGTACTTGAAACATTAATCATTTATAAATAAGATTAAAACATTGTTACTGAAAAAAATTTATGCCACAGAAAAACTTAAAATAAGGTTGTGACCATTATAATGAACTACTTCAAATTACAAAATAAAATTCATTATAAGTAAATCGATACTACCGTTACACGTTCTTTCTTTATAGCTTCATCTACTTCAGCATCTATACTATGCCTAACATCTTCTTGCAGCTTGTTTGCGTATGAACTCTCAGCTTCCTGTTTGATTTATTTCAAATTTAATTTTATACTGTGATGGAAGATCTGATATGAATTGATTTAATAAATTGTGTATATGAAAATTGAAATAGTTTGATACAAATATATCAAAGTGATACATTTTGAAAACTTAAGGAACACATATTCAAAAAATTAATATTGTCATATGATTCATATTAACCGTTGGAGAAAAATTATTTAATTCATATTAGTAATTAAACTTAACATGTTAATATAAATCAATTGAACACATATGATGAATCAATTACTGGAAATTTGTTTAAATTGTCTATACATATCAAAGGAATACATATGATGTCAGATGTATCAGAGTGATACATATGATGTCAGATGTATCACAGTGATACATATGATGTCAGATGTATCACAGTGATACATATAAGTAAATTAATACATACATACACACCATTATATTAACAATTCCAGCAATTCAAAAAATAACATCTAAACTATTAGATGGTAATATTTTGAGCAAGTTGTAACAAAACGGTAATATAATTAAGTTAATTTAATTACCTTAAAGGATTCCTCAGTTGCTCCTTCATTACCACCTAATTTAGATGATTAACCAGCAGTATCTACAACATTTTAACTTTTAGCATCCGTTGTTTGCGCATTAAGAGATTGAGGAGGATCCTCTTCTATATTCGGGTTGCCTTTTTCACTTTCATGTATTGGATATTAAGCAACCTGCAAGATAAGAAATTAGAATAATACAGTAACATAGTGATGCTAATGATAAACTATGAATACCTTGCCAAATGAAGCAAAACCTTCTTTCACAACTCCCAAAAGTCCTGTATACTGGTCGACCATCAACTTTTGAAGATTATAGAATTTCATGTCAACCTACATTGTGAATAACATTTTGGATTTCATGTTAACCTATAATATGTTTTAACATTAACAAAACAAAAACAACAAAATTGTATACTTACATAGGTCCTAACATAAGACTTTATCTCGTCCAAATCAGACCTGGATAGTGATAGCTTTTCCTCTGAAGCAGCAGATGATTTATCGGCATCCCTCATATCAAGATTAGGCACAACTTTGTCTTTATCCAAGGAAACTCGAGGCTCCGAAAGATCTATTGAAGGACCTGCCAAATTTTTATCTTTGGACAACTTGTCTGACTATTTCTTGGACTTTGCTACTCGTGAGCTAACCTTTTCTGACTCCTCAATTATTTTTTGTTTCTTCGTAGGAGGATGTGAAGATTGAACAACATCAAGCCTCATCTTTTTTAGAAGGTCTGCACTAGGAGGTGTACTAAAATCATCAAATTCATCTTCAAATTCAGTCGAAACAGTCCTCTCAGATTGTTGTTGTACATTTGCAGCAGCATCTGTTGAACCAAACATCTATTGACCACTGGTCTATTGAGAAAAATGGGAAAAATAGTCGATTTATCGACCACTGATCTATTAATAAATAAAAAAAATACAACAAAAATAAATCTGTAGTGGTCGATCTATTGACCACTGGTCTATTGAGAAAAATGGAAAAACGTCTCACATCAAACATGCAAATCAAGTTCCAACTTCACCAGATATTGGCATGCAATTCACAACAACAAGAACACCATTAAAATGGGTCCAATTCAGAACAAGAAATTCAAAATCAATACGCAATATAAGTATAAAAAATTGAAAAATTTCTACTCATTATCCAAAGCAAAACACGATTAAACATGCGGAATCGACAATGTTAATTGAAAATACTCAAATTTTGACTAATTCAATGAAGAACAGTGCAATTTCTTCAAAATCGAAGATCCCCAACGAAAAACGCCATAAAAAATTACTAAAATGAATCTAAAACCGATCGGGAAAGAACATTAAACTTACCTGACCAAGAGAAACTGAAAAATTTTGCCTGAGAGCGTAAGAATCATGCTTTTTTTTGAAAATATTGAAACTACAATTAGGAGAAGGAGGATTTTGAGGAGAGAGAAATGTAGTTGAAAATATTAAATGATTTTAATAAATGTTTGAAAAATTAATAAAGGGGACCATGTTGTATTTTTTAAAAAGTTGTATTTTTTTTTTCAAGTTTTAAAAATATTAAAGAAGTCCATGACCCCACAACCCTGACCCACTTTTTGCCCTTTTCATACTCTAACCCAAAAAAATAAATTTGATGTCTAACCCTCAAAATAAGTTTTGAAAGTGGGTAGTTTTCAAAATTGTCTCATGTTTGTTGGTGGCATTTGTACTTAGATGCGATGAGGCTTAGGGTAGTTAACTCCATGATTAAATTACAACTAAGTGCTTTTTAGGTGTATTGAAATTTATTGATATTTTAATATTTACGTTATATTGAAAAAAAAGTGTCATTTATATTTGCATAAAAGCCACAAATGGTCTTTAAAGTAGTTGTCACAAATGTACTCTTAATATCAACATAACTATTACAAAATTCTAATTATGTGGTATTGTGCATCAACGTGTTCGGATATTTAATTTTTGTAAACAAACACAATAAATATGAGATTTACTATATAATAACTTTACATTAAAAATGAATCTTTGAAAATGAAAGATGAAAAATAAACCGGTCAAACAACTTGAGTGTCAAGTATAAAGTTTTCTCTTCTTTTTCTAGTTGATAAAAATTTAAAGTATTTTATAAATATTCTTTTTCATAAAAGAAATACGGCTAATTTATGTTGTTGATCTTTGATGTGTGATAATTCAAGTGTGATAAAAAGATTAATACCCTAATTATAACATGATGGACGATAAGTTGATAATGATTATTCTGACTATAATAACATGATGGACGATAAGTTGATAATGATTATTCTGACTATAAAACAAACTTTTATAGTAAATTACTGTATCATTCTAAACATAATATAATGTAGCATGAGTAGTGAACATAAAAATGAATTCAGTTTTCCTGCTAAAACAAACTTTTATAGTAAATTATCATCCTAAACTTGTTGAAAGCAAACCATATTCTGCAAAAATTATTTCAAATTCCAGAAAATAGAGTTTCGATACTAAAGATTAAATTGAAAAGGTTCTCATTAAAAATAACAGAAAAAAAAGCAAATCTTTGCCCACCAACATATGCAAATCAAAACGATAAATAAATTAGAGAAGATACACACAAAAAAAGAATAAGCAAAATTGTTGTCAATGCCCATGTTTCTGCTTGTGATACATAGGATTTTTATTGTGGGAGTTTATCCATATAAATTACAGTTTCAACCAAAATATCAAAATAAGAAGGCATGGATAAAAATCGTAAGACTTGCTTAGGATTTGAAAGACTGGAGTTTAATTGAAAAAATGCCCCCAAAAGATGCTTAAATAGAGAATGCAATGCAGTTGCTCTAATTTTTTTTTATAAAAAGAAATTAAATTTGAATCTTTATCTTTATCTAAAGAATCACATGTTTATCTTAACTCAAATTTTAAAAATAAACATTAAATTAAATTAAATAGTATAAATATAAATTTTAAATATAACCATTTTAATTTTAAAATGAAATTTATTTTTCACTTTAATGGCCTACTATTTTTTATATAACAAAAAAGAAGTAAAAAAATATGATTTAATTTTTCTTACGTAAAGAATGTGTTTTAACTTGCCCATGTGGCAGTTTTAAAAAAAAATTGAAATTTTACCTTTATGTAAAGAATCACATATTTATCTTAACTCAAATTCGAAAAATGAACATTAAATTAAATAGAGAAAATGGTTTGTTACCCCCCCCCCCCCCCAAAAATCTTTACCTCAAATCTCAACTACACACTCAACATTTAAAGGTGACCTATTACCCCCTTGAACTATTTTAAAGTGAAATTATTATCTCCCTGAACTATTTTAAAATGGAATTATTAAACCCACCAAAACTGACAACCAGTCATTGCAAATATGGTGTGATGCACGCGCCGCCACGTCATGCCACGTCATTTTTTATTTTTTTACTCTAAAAAAAATAATAATTTAACATTATTATTTCCCAATTATGAGTTTTCTTTCTTCTTCTTTATTTCTTCTTCTTCAATTCTTCTTCTTCTCCAATTCTTCTTCTTCTTCAATGGCACCCAAGAACTCATCAATGGCAATTATTATTTTTCTTTCTTCTTCTTCAATTTTTCTTCTTCATTTCTTCTTTTTCAATTCTTTTTCTTCTTCAATTCTTCTTCTTCTTCTTCAATGGCATCCAAGAACCCATCAATGACATTTCTTCATCAATAGCATCTAAGAACTCATCAATGGCATTCAAGATTAATTTATCATCTTCATCATCTCCTCATTCAAGAATTCAAGTTCTTAAATTTTTTCAAGTTAATTCGGGTTCAATGGCATTTCTTCTTCAATAGCATCCAAGAACTAATCAATGACATTCAAGATTAATTTATCATCTTCCTCATCTCCTCATTCAAGAATTCAAGTTCTTAATTTTTTTTAAGTTTTTTGAATCGAAGTTCTTAGTTCAAGTGAGAACTCACTAATGACATTTCTTCTTCTTCTTCTTCTTCAATGGCATCCAAGAACTCAAATTATGTGAGAATGTTGAATCAAAAAAGTCGAATGTCATTGATTACGTGAAGCTGAATCGAATGTTGAATCAACGTGTTGAATCAAAATATTGAATCGAATTACGTGAAATTCATCAAAAAAAAAGTCAACGAAATTTTGAATTTTTCGGCGCCGTCACTGTTCATCGGCATTTCACCATTGAAGCTGCACCATTGAAGGCATTGAAGAAGAAGAATAGAAGAAGAAGAAAGAGAAGAAGAAGCCATTGAAGAAGAAGAATAGAAGAAGTCAATATTTATTAAGAAAACTAATAATTATTAAAAATAATGACGTGGCAAT